>JAKZAP010000014.1:4168710-4825593 GCA_023053575.1 Branchinecta lynchi
GTTAAGCTCTATGTTTATTGAATGTTGGCGCTAGATTTGAATTCTAATGTGGTAGTGGTTTATTTTAGTGGTTTGTTAAGTGAACTTAAGAATTTTCGGGTGTTCAGGACTGAACGTTAACAGATTAGGTAACTGAAAAGAGCCTGGACAGTTACAGAGTTCAGGCAATTACACCAAATCATGAGAACTGTGCCGAAAATTTGGATTAACGGAAATAATACAGAATAAATAAGCATTCAAATCTTCCATTATTTATTGTAGGTTTGTTTTCTTCCCACAGCCTGACCAGGACCCTTGCCAAGAAGCAGCTTCTTGGCAAGGGTCCTGGTCAGGCTGTCGGAAGAAAACAAACCTGGAAATTCATTATTTGAAAATCCACTATAGTGAATAGCGGAACAACAAAGTAAAGTATTTTCAGCGGGTATTTAAGCCAATTTAAGTGAATAAGTGATGGGTAACTAGATTGTCCTATCCCAGCCCTTTTCTTAATCTTTAATGGTATCATCAGTGGTGTTTTATCTTTGGCACCAGTAAATTTTTCAAGGGAGGTTCAGGTACTATTTTTCGTCAAAATAGTTAATTGTTTTGATGAAAACAGTTGTTTTATGAAAATAAATTGATCTTTAGTCGAAGCAGTCGTTTTTTTCTGAAAATTAGTCAATTTTTTTTAAATTTTTTTTTTTTCATGAAAATAGTTTTTTTTTCTGCAAAAGTTATAGTTTTTTCTGCAAAAACAGTCGGTAAAAGTTACCAGCAAGTTGGTACATGTCCCCCCTTCCCCCCAAACAGTTTGGCTAGTAACGCCTCTGTTCCCCTGAGTAGTGTCATCTTCTACTCATGTGAAAATGATTTCACATTCTTTGATCTATAATATCTTCGAGAAAAAAACAGTGCTAGATATGTCATCACAGTAGAGAATGGCATGTTTCTGAGTAGAAAAACACACGGACAATGGGATATAGCATGTCAGAGTTGTGAACCAAATTACAAACCAGGAACTGTTGCAGTTGCTGTTGCTAATGAATGAATGAACTTCATGAACTTCACACTAACGTCCATGGAGAGAACCAAAATAGGCCTTATGTCTATTGATGATTATTTTATTTGTTTCAAAGTATAGCCAATTGGGGGCTGTGTTCCGATAAATCAACTGTAACCTTACTGTATTTCTTTTCCTCGACTTTGCAGTTAGCCTACTGGGTAACATCCTGGTAGCATCTGGTCACCATAAACTATGAGTAGTAACGCCAACAACATTTTTTTTTCAGATGTCAATACGAAGCTGCTTGATTGTCAGCTTCTGTTGCCTTTCCGGCAGTGCATCTGAAGAAGCATGTTTAAAAGAGTCGGAAGGAACAAGTTGCGATGCATCAAAGGCAGGCTCAAGCAATAGGTACTCCATAGGTTTGTCTTCGATTCTGTATCAGTAACAACATTGTCCTATTACCACTGTTTTATTCTGCCGTGCTAATCGGCAACATACTCTTCAAAGTTTTTTTAAACACTTATCTTCCGTCTCTGAATCTTCATGCGATTAAGATTGTTCAGATAGGTTTAATAAGCTGAATAGCAACCTCTTATCAGTGCTGCGATCGGTGTTGCCACGCTGATGCAGTTTTTCAAGTTTCTAAAGATCAGAAAATGTGTCCTTAGCCTACTACTTGAAGTACACGAGTACAATTTGACGCCCATTATACTGTAAAAAGTTTTAGATCCACGGACGGACAGCATTGGTCCTCGAAAAATAAGGAGTCATAACGGAACAAAATATGTTCTTTTGAAGAAAAGTTGTTTCTTCAGCTTCTAACAAAGTAAAACTTTAGTGCTTCCCGTGGCAACTCTGACGACGCTGCTCTTTTCCTCGGCCCGCTGGTGGAACTAACCAAGCGATCTGATTGGCCCTGCATAAACGGGAATAGAATGCGAGTCTATTCTCCTAATTCACCTTATTACGGCGCGCTCCGAGGAAAAGAGGAATCTGTGTTTCCTCAACCGTCCCATTTTGTTTCTATTTCTTCCACTAGAGTCTTCCGTTATTTTGTCAAAACCAGACTGCCAGCCTACCAGACCAGCTGTTCCATCGCGGTTATTAATGAAGAAGGGTACGAATAACCTCAAATAACGTCTGGACTTGTTTGTATATACTCTCCAGCTTTTTGCGTTGTAGCTTCATGAAGACAACTCGCTGTGTTTATACATTTTGTTTAATAAATTCAGTAAAAATCAGGTACCGATTCGGTCACTTTTACCAGGTGCGCCCCCCCCCCCCCCAATGAAGAACGGCTCGGGACGCCCCTGGTGGGGGGGGGGAGCTGGAGGGGGGTCCGGAATTCCGGTGATTGTAGGTTTGTACCTCCAGATGTGCTAGGACGATGAAACTTGGCTTGAACATTTGAGACTTGACAAGATTGGTTAAGAAATTGTCACTTTTCAGATTCGACCATCCCTTAAAGGACCTGTCTTACCGATAATACTAATGCAACCTACTTCCATAATCAATCCATATATTTTTAAACCCATAGACCCCAATTTCGTACCGTACATGCATTCTAACCCCTTTAACAAAACCACGCTGATTTTTCTCACTTACTGTGTTTTGCTACCTTCGTTGTGTATCACGCTGTCGACGGGTGTCTGCGAGAAGTTTTTCTGTCACAAAACCGGTTATGTAAATTGTTTCCCTGTTTTCGCTCCAAGTCAACGGGTCTCGGAAAAGGCTTAAAACAGCCAAAACCGTAGTTTATTTGTTAAAAGCACTGCATAGTTTTAAAGTATTCAAATATTTCAAAATATCGTAAGTTGAAGAGTAAATAGTAGGCTACGAGGGTTCCTTTAAAGTACTCATCTTAACCGCAAAGTACCCAAAAAATACTTTTAAGCTACATATACATTTTCATGATCCCCATGAGCCCATGATCATTTTTACCTCAGGTTTTGCACAGAAAATTAATGTCTAGCTCCATTGAAGTTCGCATCTTAACCACAAAGTGGAAACATTTTTTTTTTTTACCAAACGATACATTTAAAACGATGTTTAAATATGAACTTCTAGCACCCCCTAACTGCGCATCTCAACCGGAAAGCCGAAAAATACTTTTACTAAACGATATGCTATATATTCCTGATTCCCAAGTGCACATGATCGTTTTTGCCTTAAGAGTTTTACTTACAAAGGAATCCCTTAAAGTACAAACACACTTTTGAGCAAAATACACATTTTCAGGATCTCTGGAAGCCTATGGGACCATCATTTTTGCTTTAAGAGTTTTGATTACGGATGAATTTCTAGCGCGCCTGAAGTGCGCATCATCACAGCCAAGTGCAAAAATGATTAATCTTTACCAAACAATACATTTTCGTGATTTCCAAGGGTCCATCTCAAGGGCTTTGCTCACGAATGGTCACAACAAACCCTCTTAGTGGCAAATTCCTACGTTCCTCTTTTGACCCAGGCTTGAAAGTCTCATATTAGCTTGGAGCTCTTGTTTTCTCTTTCTTCCTCTAAAGTCTTATATAGGTGTGTATGGTCTTACATAGGTGGGCAAGTCAGTAAATGCCTGTCGTCGCTTTCTGTTCAATGAGAGGCCAAGATCAAATCTTAGTGTAAGCCATTATATATAGGCCTAGCCACGGCATCCTTGTATAGCTTATATATCTTTTTACTATAGACGCAAACCAAGATTGGTCAAAGTACAAGCAACTGATACAGGACGCTGTCAGAGAGTACATTCCTTGTGATTCAACTAACTGTTCCTGCTACACATCTCTCATCGATGAGGATTTGTCCACCTTCAAAGATGGAGTTTATAAAGACATGGTGAACAGAGCCAAAGAAAAGTAAGTTTTTCACCTAATATTTTTTTTTGTTTAAAGGCCAGATTTGCTGCTCGTGAAAATAAACACTGAAATAAAAAATTATCTTGCAGTATTTCCTACTGGGATTAATACTGTCTCTGAAAAGATAATCTTATCTCTAATTCGGGTTAATCTTATCTCGTTAAAGATAAGATTAATCCCAGTTGCAAATATTGCAGTTAACTTTAATCCTTACTCGGAGAAACCTTTTACAGTGTAATTCCTCCTGTACTTCCCACCGCCGTTCGGACTGGGTGAACACTTTGGTGTTACTGCGGTGGCTAGGTCCCGAAAGGGTTGTTCTTTAGTTGAATATTGAGTTCAGTTTATTCAATAAACATGCGACAGACAAGGCCGATTTTATTTTCGTCCAGCATCAATAATTACAAAAAGCACCATAGGCGACATAGAGGCTACAATATATAAAATGGACGGAGCGCTGTAGCTTACGTAGAAAATACAAATACAATAATACACTATAGGCGTATTCTCGCCGTTCCCCGGGGACTCCTCGGGGAATCGAAGGGAACGACGAGAATAGAGGAAGTCACTCCACGCGGACTCCGCGTACAGAAACAGCGAGAACACGGGAATGCTTCCAAAATTGATTTTGTTAGAAAATAAAATATGCAGTTGACGAAATTAGTCTGAATCCACTTAATTTTAGGTTCTGCTTATTCTGAATGTTTTCATTTAATTTTACATTGCACCAACACCAGCAAAAATTGATTCCCCTCCGAATCTGAAAGGGAGTCCTTTTTAATGATGGTGATGATAATCGGAACATTCCCCGCCCGTGGCGACTTGCGAGAATACGGGGATTCAGTCCCTGGGACAAACAAAAACGCGGGGACTCCTGGTGGAGTCCTCGGGAAACGGCGAGAATACGCCTTATATGACAATGTCAGCTGTGGCGACGCTTCCGGCTCTTCCGCTAGGTGTACGTCGATTCTTGATCGGTAGGTAGTGTTCACAGTATTGAGACATACCTTCACTTGGTACCTTCACGTTTGTGCCCTTGGTCATTCCTCCGCATCCCATCTAGGAAG
Organism: Branchinecta lynchi; assembly: GCA_023053575.1. Lineage (NCBI taxonomy): Eukaryota > Metazoa > Arthropoda > Branchiopoda > Anostraca > Branchinectidae > Branchinecta > Branchinecta lynchi. Next base: position 4,173,615 of record JAKZAP010000014.1, read on the forward strand.
AAGATTTTTTAGACCCGATTAGTCCCTTATCTTTTTTTTTATTTTTTATCTTGTGCATTTACTACATTTTTGAAAGCTCAGTGTATTTTTTCCTTTTCTTTGGCTATACTGCGCTATTTCCCCCTTCTTAAGAGCGTAAATTAAATTTCGTCATCATCATACAGTAGAGGTATATGAACACTTTTTTAACTGTTCCACTACCTTGGCTTTCTTACTTGCATATAAAAAAGTAAAATGGAAAAGAAAAATAACAAAATTGATATCAGCAAACAGCCAACTATTTCAGGGTTATCCTGGCACAAACTTGAAGCAGAAATTCAATTAACTTTCTTTGATTTTGAATTTATTAAAAAGGTCCTTCCTCTTTTGAAGGCATCTGACGGTTCGGACCGCCATCTTCTCCATTGAAAGTGCGTTCCTCGTGGCAAACTTTTCTAATTATAAAAAGCAAACCAGGTGTCAGCTGAGTCACTTTCATGGATGAATTAGCGAACTATTCAAAATGCGACAAAAGCGTGATTGATTATTACTGGTGTTTTAGGAAAAAATGCCTGGTTTGGGTTTTAGTTTTTGCTTTGGCGATCGTTCACTATCAGCAGACGTTCAAATAAGCATACCTCTACTGTATCATTGTCATAATCAGCTGTAGACCCGACATTAAAAAAGCTTGTCAGATGATAGCAAAAGTTATGGTCATAAGGAGCGGGCAAAAGCTCAGGAGCGGCTAAACAAAGTTCAGGAGCTCAGGAGCGGCTAAACAAAGCCGAGTGATATTTTCTTGTTTTTTTTTTGTTTTTTTGTGTTAGTTTGTTATTTAGTATAGTGAAGCAACGCAAATTAGCTGTCATCTACGATGTTGTTTAAATAAGCCTATATGTCTATCTCTCTCTCTAAAACGGTCACGAGGCGAAAAATAGGTACCGGTTCTGCCCTGGACCTGATTGGCATAACCCTTGCCGCGGTTGATAGCACTTTCAAAGAATATAAAACCTCATCATCCAAATTGTCAAGCTATTGGGTGTGACGTTGGCGTCGTTCTTTTTCGGCCTTCACCCCCCCCCCCTCCCTCACATCCTGCGTAGAGGAAATGCGGGTTGCGTGCTCTAGCTGTGAATTGCTCTTGTTGGGACGCCGTACATATTCTCAGGGTCACTACAGGTGTCCCGCGACAATCCCGGGTTGCAATTCTAGGAGCGTGTTCCACCCTACTTACCGTAGTTACTACGCATGACGTCACGAATTCTGGCTTTTTGCCGTCAAGGCTGGAACGACTTAAGTATTTTCCAGCAGGATATCATGCCACGGGCGATTCCGACCTATCACGTTACAGAGATGCCTAGTTACTACGCTTACGATGCTCCCGAGCATGGTAAGCAAATAGTAACTATTAGTTACTATTTCGAGAAGGTTGGAACGGTCAGCGTAGTAACTTTTCGTGAGGATGGAACGGAAATAGTAAATAATAGTAACTATTCTCAGAAGGGTGGAACAAGCTCTAGATGACTGATTAATCAGAGTAACAACAAATCGACTATCTCAGATCATACAAAACGACAATCCAACGATCTTGCTCCGTTGCAAGATTCCCAAATCGACGATTCAAGAACGAATCCGAATTGTCAGAGAAAATAATTTTTCATGATCCGGACTGAAAGGGAAAACGCATTTTGGAGAATCCGGATTGTGAATCGACAATCTGGATTGTCACGGAAAACGCCTTACGACAGCCGAGTGTGAAAACATAAAGTTTAGATATATCCAAATACAAGATACACATAAAAGCTGTCTTTTCATTAAACTTTGACATGTGTTCGGCAGGGGTAGCAGTAGGCAGGGGCGTCACGACTGGGGGGGGGGGGACCTCCCCCCCAATGATGTCGCCAGTTGATACAAATTAACCGAGTTGGCGCGAAGCGCCGCTATTTTTCGTCAAAACAGTTGATTTTTTTCATGAAAACAGTCGGTTTTTCTTAAAATTGGTCTATTTTTCGTCAAAATGGTCGTTTTTTCTCAAAATCAGTCGTTTTTTCTGCAAAAAAAGTCGGTAAATGCCTCGCCCCCCCCCCCAAACATTTTGGCTAGTAACGCCTCTGCCCGTAGGTAGTGGTAGCTATAGTAAGTCGATGGGGATCCTACCAGATACATATCAGTTGCGTCGTTGCAGATACCATGGTAACTGGATCTGCAATTAGTTGCAGATTATGCAAGCAGTTACCGTGGTATCTGATACCACGGTTGCTCTGCAAAAACGAAATTCAAAGTAATTCCTAAAGAAAAACTGATATCCAGTCATATCATTAAAGTTCAATGGGCATATCAAACTACCCCAATCCCACTCTGTAACAACCTAGGATTAATGCTTACCCCCTAGCTCAGCAGCTTTTTCAACAGTTTCCTCTCTGTGATATTTCAAAGCGTAATTTTTGGGGCCAGAAAATGCTCAATTGACTAGCTTGGACAAAGATACAAGTGATGTTTCTTATAACACTTAGTTGATCTGTATTTTATGCATAAATCAGCTTGTCTAATTCAGACTTGAATAGGCTATTTGTTTTTGAAGGATTTTTCTAGCTATGTTATTTTTTTTAAACTTATTGCATATTTTGGTACATTTTATAAACCAAGTTAATCAAGCTTCACAACACTATTCTACAAAGAAAAACTTTTAATATGCACTTAAAACATGGAACTTCTGGTGAAGCACTAGAACAATCAGGTAAACTGCATCTGCGGCTTGACTTCTTGGTGACATCTGAAATATATCCTTTTCTATCAAGTCTGGTAGTTTTTGAATTTCCTGCCACGATATCCCAGCTCCTAAGATTTGGATCGCCGAAATGCCAGAGAGGTAAAGACAAGGGATAACAAGAAAACGGCCGATTTTCGTGGCGCCTTCTAAAGGAAGTCGGAGTGGTTTATTTGTGAAGCATTTAATACAAAATAAAGCATTAGAAGTGTCCATTGTGCTTTAAGTTCCAAACTTCTTTCTCAACAATTTGACAAAATCCTAGTCTCTGTTGTTGGTAATGATGAAAGTGAGATAACTTTTTCAGATATCTCGATCAGTTATCACGGTCGAACGGTGGTATCTGAGTATCAGATACCACGATAACTCCAAAACGCCTTTTGACCGTGGTATCAGATCAGATACCACGGTATCTGCGAAAACGACTTTAAACCGTTGTATCAGGTACCATGGTATCTGCAGAAACGTATTCATTCATTCATTTCTTCATTCATTTATTCTTACAACACAAACACACAACACAAATATAAGGCAAGAAACAAGACCCCCTGAAGCTGTCTTGGTGGGGACTATCTTGTGGGGGGTAACTATTATTTTTTGCTTTGTAAGTAGGCGACGTTTTTGTCAAATTATCACGTTCCGGAAGATGTCGTATCAAACGCTCGGTTTTTTTTCAGAGGCGTTTTGTATCAAATTGTCGACAAGAAGCTATACCGCCAAGACGACTGTATGTTCCAGTTCCGGTGTTCTGGAGTTGAGCATTTCCTACTCGAAATCATCCATGATTTGCCTGACATGGAATTCGTTCTGAACACAAGGGATTGGCCCCAGAGTCCGAGGTATGGAAGGGAGCCCCTTCCGGTCTTCTCATTTAGTAAGGTTAGTGAATGGTCTCCCTCATAATAATAACAATACAAAGCAAGAGAAAAGGCTTTCGCCTCTAAATAACTCTAAGAAATTTTGAGTAGTCGAACTGATCAGAGTTAAAAATCCCATCAACAATGCACTTGAAACTATTGATGGATTCAGCATTAACCGCATCTTCGGTAAGGCTGTTCCAAGGATCATCAATTCTGTTGCCAAAACCCCAATTGAAAATGTCCTTGTGGAATCTTGATTTTGCTATGCCCATGGATTTTGAATAAAGCTTGATATTTGAATTATAAATAAGTAATTTTACTATCCCGGGAGGAGTCTAGATGGAGTAAAAGAACAAAAGGAAACAGAAAGCAGGGTAGAGTACACTATGTAAAACTTAAATACTGCCAAAAGTTTGCTGGGCGTACTTGTTTATCTTCTTATTTGTCCATGCTCTGCCCGGGATTCTCCGTTGGTTGCTCGCGGTTTTGTACTACTCGTGGCGCCATCAGGGTTTTTGCGATGGAAGCCTTACTTCGTTTTTTTTGCCGGTAGGCTGTGTTCATAGCTGGCTTTCCTGGCGTTGATCTATGAGAACATGAAGAGGAGTAATAAAACTTCTTTGGGCTGTCAGAAGAGATAGAGAGAGAGAGGGGGGGGGGGGGGGGGGGGGGCAGGGCTCAACTGCATCTTACCACTATCGAATGTCGGGAAATAAAGACAGGAAGCTCCGATGTTTTAAAGAAATTTTTGACTTGATCCGTGTAACTAATTTATTGAGCGTGTTTCACCCTTCTAACAATAGTAATTATTAGTTATATTTTCGTTCCGGCCTCGTGGAAAGCTACTATGCTGACCGTTCCAATCTTCTGGAAATAGTCGCTAATAGTAACTATTTGCTTACCACGCTGGGGAGCGTAGTAAGCGTGGTAACTACGAATTTCTGTGATGGGATTGGCCGGATTAGCCCGTGGCACGATATTTTGGTGAAAGTAGAAAAATGTGTTCCAGCTTTGATTTTAAAAAACAAGAATTCGCTGACGTCACACGTAGTAACTACGGTAAATAGGGTGGGACACGCTCATAGTCTTCTTTAAGCGCCCTTAAAGTACATGCACACACAGTTGGATAAGATTTCGTATGTGAAAGTATGCATTCCAGTCATAATTCTTGTCTTTTGCTTCATGAAGACCCTCTTCAAGAAGAGCCGAAGTATCGCTAAAGTATGTCTTATGGTGGGTTTACACACTGCGTAAAATACGAGCGTATTTTGATATCCGAGCGTATTTTACGCACGTTTTGAGCTTGAAAAGATTTCAAGTATTTAGATACAAAACGAACCGATTTCTCAAATACGTCCGTATTGCTAGAAATGTTTTAGCTGACTGTCTTAAACGTTTAGCTCCATCAAATTTCCGCAAATTTCGTACTTTGGTTTTGTAGTGTTTTTTTTTGTGTTTTTTTGGTTCCTGTAGTCCTCTGGTTTCAACTTATTGCTAGAAAGTGGTAAGGGTCTAAGCTGTGCGGTTTCTACGCAAAGTGTGGACCTTAGGCCGGATTGTTGAAAATGACATTACATTTTGGAGCTCCGTAGAACTCTTGCCTGGGGCCAAAAAGGATGGTTTTTGCTTGTTTGAGCCATACCCTACAGTGTGTGAAGTGAAATGGAGTTGTGTAGCCTGTGTCAGAGAGGACCGTCTGAAGTTATGCAGCCAAGCTTTCATTTCATGAAACCATGTTTCTGCTTTCGAGTGGAAGCTCTGTTCTAGCAGGCAAGCAGACAGGCGCCAGTTTTAAACTGCAGATGGTTTTAAACTAAATACGTACGGCAGTTCCCTGGCCCCACAGGCAATATATCTTCTTTGAGTAAAATAATAAATAAATTTACAGAATAAAAATTGTCATTTTCCCACGGGTCCGAAAGTGCTGCCATCTATTTTTTCTACCCATTTCTGTTCGTGATTTCAGCTGAGTTTATCGTTTCATTTCTTACACTTGGGATTGAAGAAGAGAAATGATATCAGATGGGCCTCTTAAAGTTTAAAAGTTGTCTCACTGGTATATAAATTAGAGCGGTACCCTTTGCTCCTTTTTGGGATCCCAAAATGTAAGTGGAGGGATACCTATGACATCGCAAAAGTTGTCCGTCTGTCCGTCCGTCCGTCTGTGCGCACTGTAACTCTCGAAGGGAATGAGATATTTTGATGAAACTTGGTGTGAGGATTCTTTGGGTCAAGAGTAAGGTCAAGTTCGTAGATGAGCTATTTAGCCCTACATTTAAGGGTGGGGGAGGGGTTTTAAATTAAGGGACAAATTAAATATTTTTAAACAGATAATGTGATAGTCGATTATGAGGTAAGAAGACATGTTGAACACGATGGTGAAAACCATTTTGTCATCGGCAAAACCGGAAAGTTTGTTAAAAGTAAAAGTTTTATTTGAAGTGGCTTAGATGTTCGATATAGAGGTAAGAAGACATGCTAAACACGATGGTGAAAACCGTTTTTATCGCCGGACAAGTAGTTAGCCCAGAATCCGGCCAAAACCGGAAAGTCTGTTAAAAGTAAGTCTTATGTGAAGTTGATTAGATGTTCGATTTAGGGGTAGGAAGCCATGCTGAACACAATGGTGAAAACCATTTCCTCGCCCAACAAGTAGTTCGCCCGGAATCCGGCAAACCGGAAGGTTTGTTAAAAGCAAATGTTTTATTTGAAGTTGATTAGATGTTCGATTTAGGGGTAAGAAGACATGCTGAACACTTATGTTAAAACAATTTTCTACCCAGACAAGTAGTTCGCCCGGAATCCGGCCAAAAGCGAAAATTGTTAAAAGTTAGAGTTTTATTTGTAGTTGATTAGAAATTCGATTTAGGGGTAAAGAGATGGTGAATCCGTGTATGACAATCATTTTTACCCGGACATATAGTTTGACGGGAATCCGGCTGGAGCCGGAAAATTTGTTATAAGTTGAATTTTTATTTGAAGTTGAGTAAATGTTCAATATCGGGGAAAGAAGATACGCTGAGTTCGTTTTTGAGCTTTCTTTCTTCAACGGAAAAGTAGTTCCGGAATTCGGCCGAAAGCGGGAAATTGGCAGAAGTGGCAGGAAGTTTTCGTCAAAACAGAGATGGCTTATAGGTGTAAACACACATGCTGATTCAATACCTGAACTTGTTTTTCTCAGATGATTAACCTGTTTTTGAATTTTAATAGTAAAAATGTTCAAGGAGTCTGGCGAAGACTGGATCTGGCGAAGACAAGACCCAATTGTCTGGATCAAATATTGAATTTTTGGGATGCCATCGAAACCTTTGGTCTTGTTAAGTGGTGATATTAGAGAGTTGGCCTACGGCAAAAAAGTCAACTTTTGAACTAATGCAGATTATTTTTTTTTCAACGGCGAATCGATAGACTTAAGATGGACTAATCAAAGAATACGTCATCCGCTTTTTGGTACACAAATTCCTATATGAGATACAACAGTTTGGGAGTTCAGAGGGGTAGATAATTTCAGTAGTAAAGTACACACTGAAACCAAAAATAGGTCGATCCCAATCTGGACACATGTGGGGGACTTGTAAGCAACAATCAGCCGTTAGACCATAATCATCTTCGGCGATTAGGGGTTATCAACTATGGTAGTTGGTATACCTATTAATCCTATTATTTGTTTCTGAGTACTTGATCGCGAGAACCCCGATGAAAAATTAGTAGCCTGCTTAGTAGTATGGTAGTAGTACGAAAAAAAAAGTTGCATGTAATACTGTGTAATATCAAAGAATACTATCATTTAATGTGCCTCAGACTGGTCCAATCTTATGTAGTAGTATCTAGTAGCATCCTGTCTTTTTTTTTTATTTCAATTTATTTTTAAAATTCTTTCACGGACAAGCCGAATATTGGATTTTTCGTCATAAAGATAATAACATCAACACTTTTGTCATAATTTTGTCATAACTAATAAACGTATATACAATTCGAATCACTATAAGTGATCATTTACAATTCACTTGTATCAGAACTGAAATTCAAATCACTATAACATAAACAGGAGTTACAACGAATTATGCATTTCGACGAATGACGTCACATTAAACGTATGTCAGAACTAGGATTCGAACAATTATAAACTATTATAAGCACGAATTACGATGAATTATACAAGAATCACGATGAGTTATACATTTCGACGAATGACGGTACGAAGCTTTTTCTGTATCGGTCATGAGATGCAGAAACAGGCTGTAACTTAGGAATAGGCTGCGAAACCATTCGCGCAGGTCTTGGCCTAACGGGTTCAAACTCAGGCGGGAAAATGTCTCGCAGACGAGGATTCTCAAGCGTCTTAACTCCAAATTTAAGGCACATTTTTTCTCGAAGTTGGGCCAAAGATTTCAGCTTGAAACTCCGAAGAAGCTCAATGTATGGCACCTTTAGCGATTTGGAAGTAACAAGGAGGGCTCGGAATTGCAATCTCTCCAACGAATTCGACTGATCCCGTGTCAAACCGAAGTGCCATACCTGACAACAATATTCTAAAGTGGGGCGGATAAAAGACAAGAAATTTTTTAAAAGGTGCTCGGTAGGGACGCCGTAACGGGATAATAATTTTAGGGATCGGATTGCCATATTACCCTTTTTAATTTGGCTTCGCTTATTTTTGAAAAATTGGTTTCGGTTCGGTTTGCTTATGTCATTCGGTCGGCCATTACGGACGGAGTTATATTCTACGTGAAAGATGTGACACTCTCTCTTGCTGTTGATGTACTCTTGAAGGTTGTAGGCTACGTGCTTCCTGTTCTCTTGCGACTGACCTTTTCAGAAGGGTAGTCTTATCTTGCCGGTACCGGATATTTTTAAAACTCTTACAGACTTAGGCTACGTGTGTGAGGTTGTTTTTAGCAAAACAAGAATTACCCAACATCAAGTATTCAAGAATACGTTATCAGTGATCAATTATGAATAATAAATGACAGTTGATAATCACAGCAATTAAACAGTGCCGCAAAATTCCTTTTCTGCTTAAAACGAACTCAGTTCAGTTCAGTTTTTATTAAATACAAAAGACAAATGAACAAAATTGTCTACCCCTACAAGGTTACATGGCAAAGCTACAAAGTTACATAGCTACATAGGGGTGACTATCAAAATAATCAACAAGTAACGAGTCTCTTCTGCATAAAAATAAATCAATTGAAGAATTTTGTTTTATATTTACTCGCCGCTTCATCCTCAACATTAACTTCCGGGTCCAAGCCGATTTCCCACAATCACTAAAATTCAGCAAATAAAAATGAATAAATAAAAATTAGTCAATTATAGCATCCTTTCTGCATATCATGATCCCTGAAACCCTCTGTGCCGTAAAAGTGCCATAAACAGGCCTGGTAAAAAAAAACAAGAGCTGAAAGCTCATACGGCACTTGTAAGAACAGTTAGCATGTTTGTCAGATACGGTTTGCAGTTTTCAAGGCCCGATATTCCCGATATTCATTTCATCCGAAAATGGGCTTGATCTAGTAAATCTCAAATGGATATACCACTCAGTGACAAAGGTTTCTTTCTCCAAACGATGATCGGATCGGGGGAGGGACTATTTTTAAGCCAATCTGATAGTCCCTAACATGCCTGCTAAGTTTCACGGTCATAGCACATCTGGAATTACCGTAACTCGTGATCATCGGAACTGTGGAAAACCCCCTCCAACTCCCCCCACTGTGACACGAACCGGTCCTGTTTTTACAATAATGTATCTACGGCTTATGCTTGTTCTTCCCTCTAAGTCGCAGAACCCCGCCCTACCCCCCCCCCCCCTCCAGCTCCCCCCCCTGAAGTTATCGGATCCGTTCAATAATTGAAATTGATCACCTGAGACACTTGTTCTTGACACTTGACAAGTCTCATGCACGTCTCATCACCCGTTCCAGAGTTATGCATGTCACTAGATTCCAGATTCCTCATCCTTCCACTACACCCATGATCATCAGATCGGGAAAGGATCTACTTTCTATTTGACCTGGGAAAGTACCTAATATGTCTGCAAAGTTTCATGGTCCTAGTACATGTGGAAGTACACTAACTCGTGATCACCGGAAATCTGGGAAAACGCCCTCCAACCCCCTCTACTGTGACACGACCCGGTCTTGTTTTGTCAACAAAGTATTTATGTTTAATGCTTATTCTTCCCTTCAAGTTCCATCCCGATCCCTCAACCCTAAGCATTTCACGAGATTTCCGGTCCCCCCCCTCTCCCCCAGTTTTCGGATTCGGTCCAGATTTGAAATTGAAAATCTGAGACACTTGTTCTTCACAGTTGTCAAGTTTCATGCATGTCCGATTACCCGTTCCAGAGTTATGCATGTTTCTAGTTTCCTGATTCCCCATCCCTCCAATCCCCCCGCGATGGCTGGATCGGGGAAGCGATTATTTCCAAGTTAATCTGGTTGGTTCCCTCATATTCCTGACAAGTTTTATTGTGCTAGCGTTATGTGGAAGCGTTTCACGAGATTTGCTGTGCCCCGCTCCAGCCCCCCCCCCCCCAGTCAGCGGATGTGGCTCAGATTTGAAATTCAACATACGAAACACTTATTCTTGACATATGTTGAGTTTCATGCATGTGTTACTAGGATTTCCCATACCTCCATTCCCCCACGATGGCCAGATCGGGGAAGTGATTATTTTCAAGTTATTCTGGTCGGTTTCCTCATATTCCCGCCAAATTTCATTGTCCTAGCTTATGTGGAAGCGTTTCACGAGATTTCCGGTGCCCCCTACAGGTCCCCCCTCAAGTTATCGGATCTAGTCCGGATTTGAATCTCAGCATCTGAAGCACTTCTTCTTGACATATGTCAAGTTTCACACATGTCTGATTACCCGTTCAAAAGTTATGCATGTTACTACTTTCCGGATTTCCCGTCCCTCCACTCCGCCCAGGATGGCCAGATAGGGGAAATGATTATTTCCAAGTTTTCTGGTCGGTTTCCTGATACGCCTGCCAAGTTTCATCGTCCTGGCTTATGTGGAAGCGTTTTACGAGATTTCCGGTGCCCCCCTCCAGCCCCCCCCCAGTTATCGAATCTGGACCGGATTTGAAACTGAGCATCTGAAGGACTTGTTCTTGACATATGTCATGTTTCATGCATGTCCGATTACCCGTTCTAAAGTTATGCATGTTACTAGTTTCCGAATTTCCCATTCCTCCACTCCCCCCACGATGGCCGGATCGGGAAAGTGATTGTTTCCAAGTTAATCTGGTTGGGTCCCTAATATGCCTGCCAAGTTTCATCGTCCTAGCATATGTGAAAGTTCCCAAAGTAGCAAAACCGGGACAGACCGACAGACAGACAGACCGACAGAAATTACAATCGCTATATGGCACTTGAGTATGCTCAAGTGCCATAAAAACGCACATATATTCACGTCCTTCAGGTAGTCACTATCAGGCGGCTAACCCCTTTGCTCACCACCTTTTCATTGTAATGAATCATCAAAGAACGACGATGGCAATATCATATCTTTTCATTTTTATTTCTGTTCTTGTTTGAAATTGGTTGCTAATTGCTATAGCGTATAGAACAATAATGTTACGTGGCTCGTGTCACGGTCACCCAGATAGGAGGTTACGTTTAGGGGAAATAGAGGGCTAAGATTGGCTTAGGACCAATCCTAAGCCAATCACGAACGTCGTTGAACAGCCGAAAATAAGGTGTTTTGTTTGTTCGGTTGGACTGCCGTTTCATTCTTCGTTCGCGAAACGACGAACGGATGAGGGAAGTCAGTTCCAACAGCTTGGTTTGGTATTTGGCGAGAATTTCGAAAATTCGCGAAAAAAAATAAAATATAACTTGTAAACCAAGAATCCATTTTTATATTGTGGCCACTGTTGCAAATATTGAGATGGTTTGACTTTTAGACTTTTCGTGTTTAGTTTGTTCGTGGAACGACGTCTATACAACGTGTCAAAGAACACGCCAATATGAAAAATATAAAACGACATTTTTCGCACCGATGACGACGAAAACGGACGAGGCTAATGTCACATGACTAGTTCAGTTTCTATTATTGACAGCCCTTCAGACAGCTAGACGGAAAACGAATAGGTACCTGTAAGTGCCTTAGAAATACGTAAGGTCGGACCTAGTTCACTATTGCGTTAACTTGCGTTGTGGAAACGAAACGCGTCAGCTCTTTGGGAATTCTTACGTCGCGTCTTTGATCTTAATCTGAATACTGTCCCTTGCGGGTATGGAAGTCAGCCGGGAAACTGACGCGATGTTTTCAAGACCTTTTAGCCGCTTTTATCTGCTTTTCCGTTTCATCTCCTTGTGTCTTTAGAACAGGAAAAAACAACCCGGTAGATTCACAGAAATCCCTGTGTCGCAAGATGTGTTTATCTGGTTGTTTGTCCCTGGTCCCGAGGTCACAAGCTAGGGTAGTTCAAAATCAGTCGATTTTTGTGACGTCAGCCTGAGTACGATGTCCCGTAGGCCTATACCCTTTCCACAATAGCAAAACTAAGTTTATTTTTAGCTAAACAAAGTGCTTCCAATATCGATAAAATTCTGATCCTTGTCCTTCAATGAAGTTAACATTGCTAAAGCAAGGCTCCCAACGTGAAAATTTTTCAAGAAAGAAGAATAATAATTACGCCAGTACAATGTTCCTGTCTCTCAACTCTTAAAGCACAACTCTTACTAGAAATGATCTTTTCACGATGAAATGGCTCAAAAATATCGGTTTTCGAAAATATCATTGTTGCCATGTCAAATTAGCGATTTTCTTGTTAGTACTTGTCGACTCTATCCAGTTTTCCTGGTCTCCGACGCGGGGGCTGAACGCAAAATATTTGAAAACTGAACGCGTCGTAGTTAAAAAGTGGGAAACCCAAGCAAATAGAAAAAAGAGTGTAAATAGAAGGTAGACCTGATGCTCTATACCAGTGGTTTCGAAACAGTGGTACGCGTACTCAAAGGGGTACGCGAGACCCTTGCAAGGGGTACGCGAAAGAACCAAAATCGGTTTAATCTGTAGCTTTTAAACCTCGCCCCATTCATTTTTGATTGCCGAAAGTCTAATATTACCAGCAGAGGCAACACTAGCCAAAATGTTTTTTGAAGGGCAAGGTATTTTTAATGACTTGCAGGTTATTTCTACAGACTATTTAAAAAAAAAAAGTAACTGTTTTTACGAAAAATTGCGGCAGTTGTCGCCGACTAGTTTCTTTTTAAAGGTCTGTCGACCACTTTGGGGGAGGGGTGTTTCTCATTGTGGCAGTGTTGTTCATCGAGTTTGTATGTATTTCTAAGAAATATCGTCTTTTTCACGTTCTGAGAAAGGGGGTACGTAACCTTTTCGAACCTTGATTAGGGGTACGCGGTATGAACAAGACCAAAGGTTTCGATGGGATCCCAAAAATTCAATATCTGATCCAGACAACTGGGTCTTGTCTTAGCCAGATCCGGTCTTCGCCAGACTCCTTGAACATTTTTACAATTAAAATTCAGAAACAGATTAAGGCCAAATAGCTAATCACCTGAGAAAACCAAGTTCAGATTTGGATTCAGCATGTGTGTTTACCCCTATAAGTCATATCTGTTTTGACGAAAACTTCCTGCCACTTCTGCCAATTTCCCGGTTCCGGCCGAACTCCAGAACTACTTGTCCGGCGAAAAAAGAAAGCTCAAAGACGAAATCAGGGTATCTTCTTTCCCCAGTAATGAGCATCTAATCAACTTCAAATAGAAATTTAGCTTATAACAAATTTTCCGATTCCAGCCGGATTCCGGTCGAACTATACGGGTAAAATACGATTGTCACACAGGGACTCAGCATCTCTTCTTACCCCTAAATCGCTTATCTAATCAACTAGAAATAAAACTTTGACTTCCAACAGTTTTCCGGTTTTGGCCGGATTCCGGACGAACTCCATGTCCGGGTAGAAACTTGTTTTCACATAAGTGTTCAGCATGTCTTCTTGCCCTAAATCTAACATCTAATCAACTCCAAATAAAACTTTTAATTTTGACAAACTTTCCGGTTTGGGCCGAATTCCGGTCGAAATAGTTTCCGTCGAGAAAATAGTTTTCACCATCGTCTTCAGCATGTCTCCCTACCTATAAATCGAACATTTAATCAACTTCAAATAAAACTTTTACTTTCAACAAACTTTCCGGTTTGGGCCGGATTCCGGGCGAAATACTTGTCCATCGAGAAAATAGTTTTCACCATCTTCTTCAGCATGTCTTCCTACCCCTAAATCGAACATCTAATCAATTTCAAATAAAACTTTCACTTTCAACAAACTTTCCGGTTTGGGCCGGATTCCGGGCGAAACACTTGTCCGTCGAGAAAATAATTTTCACCATCGTCTTCAGCATGTCTTCCTATCCCTAAATCGAACATCTAATCAACTTCAAATAAAACTTTTACTTTCAACAAACTTTCCGGTTTTGGCCGGATTCCGGGCGAACTACTTGTCCGATGACAAAATGGTTTTCACCATCGTGTTCAGCATGTCTTCTTACCCCATAATCGACTATCACATTAGCTGTTTCAAAATATTTTGTTTGTCCCTTAATTTGAATCCCCTCCCCCACCCCTAAATGTAGAGCTACAAAGCCCATCTACGAACTTGACTGGTCCGACGACCCAACGAACCCTCACACCAAGTTTCATCAAAATATCTCATTCCCTTCGAGAGTTATCGTGCTTACAGACGGACGGACGGACAGACGGACAACTTTTGCGATGTCATAGGTATCCCTCCACTTACGTTTTGGGATCCCAAAAAGGTTGGGAACCACTGCTCTATATCATGTCTTCCAAAATGAAAAACAATACTTTGAAGCTTCCCGCGTCCTTATGAGTGAAATAGTTGTCCTCGGACCTTGAAGCTTCCGACGAAGTCTTTGCGCTGTGTGACTTCAAAACTCGTTTAGGCCGAAAAAACGCTAAAAAGTCGTAGGTACAGAAGGAAACAATAGCGAAAATTCTAGAAGCCTATAATCCCAAAAGGGTGCTAGGGATATTATAAAAGGTAGAAAAAGCGAAAGAAGAAAATTAGAACAAGGGTCGTGACCTTCGTTGTTTTTCGTTCCAAAGCCCCCTTAAAGTTGCATCTTAACCGCATTGTGTGTTTGTTTGTTTGAATAGTTTAAAAAAAATTAGATGTTAGTGTTGGCTCTCGATGAATTTGTTTATTTATATATATTTGTTTTTTTATTTTGTTGCGTGGTGATGTGGAGGTCGGTTGTATTCGCGAGAACACCTGGTGAGTTGTTTTATTTTATTATAAAGATAGCTGTTTTCCAGCCAACGGGCCATAGAGCCCTTGGGATTTTGCTTAAGAAATAGATTTTGTTTTTTTTGTCTGTGTTAGTATTATTTTAGTTGTGTATATTTAAGTTTGTTAATATAAAGAACTTGAACTTGTAAACCCCTTTACCTACCAAACAGACCAAAAAGGAAAATGGCTGGGTCCAGTTTCTCTACACAATATGCCTCAGTTTCGAGGGATAGGAATAAGTAAAATAATGTACAGGCCTATTCGCCACAAACATATTTCTATCCTCTCGTACCTTACCTTGGACCTTAGTTCCTCCAGAGCCATCTGTGGCGCATAGGGCGTCGACAAAGCCTCTACAATACTCTTGATGACTATCTCTCCTTGCCGATGCAAAATCTCCGGCCTCTCCGGGTACCTAGCGGAAGAAAGGCAGAAGTGGTGTCACATCTGCTCCCAAAGATCGCCGTAATTGGTTGACACAGGATCTGAGTCAATGAGTTTGAGTCGTTACGGAGACGCTTACTCCTTCTTCCTGAGAATCACTGGCGTGTTTTGGACTAAGTCATATCGAGTATTGTCCCGCATTGGTGCTGCAGCGGTTACGTCCCCCCATTCAGTTATTAGTGAGGCACCAACAGTCCTTCGATCTCGGTCATAAGTTTGCCTCGGTGCGTTTTTGGGACGGCTTCGTTTTCTTCTCCCGTCTGGCCTCCAGTCCTAAGTTGTTTGAGGAAGGAGGCCCTCGTCCATACGAAGGATGTTTCCAATTCTGTACCAACATCCAGGATATTCATACATTCGGCTATTATTCAAGACCTACCAAATCCCAGTGCAAGTTCCTTCATAAACATAAGAAAAAAAAATTTAATTTGTAAACTTTTGGAAGACTTGATAAAACACACTTTAATGGATCAGGGGAGGATTTCCAACCGGGTGTTTTTCCCGAATCCCGTCAGCAGCTAGGCAAGTGAAGGCAGAAATAAATGACGTAAGCGTTGATCAGTCGGAAAAGGTAAACATTATGTTTTTATTAGCCCCCGTGTTGATACCAGCTTCCTACACCTCCTGTGCAGGACGGTAGGGTGTGATGATGTCAGCTTGTCTGTGTGACGTGACTACAGTTTCTATATTTTTATTTTGTCGGGTTACGTCAGCTGTTTCCTATTGGGGGTCCCTAGTTTGGTATGGCAACGCAATGAACTTTTTTCTTTTTTTTTTTTTTTACGAAACGCCCCAAAGGGGCATGGTGCATTAGACAAAATAAACTACAAAATTAGACAATTCTGTTGCAACTGGAATAACACTAGGCCAACGGGGCAATAATGGAGGCAAAATTGCAAAGAAGTTTTGCCTCAAGGATTATTACGGGCGTTCTAGAGTATGAGTGACCAGTGACGATCGATTTTCGCTAAACTACAGACGACTTTGGGTTTTGATACTTTGTTTTCTTATCTTCTTCCAGGCTTGTAAAAAGGGTGCCAGTTAGGCATTTAGTTCAACTGTTAAATATTAACTAAAAGGGCAGGTCATTAATAATAATAATAATAATACTTTTTTTTTTACCCGCTGCGCAAAACAAAAGTGGAGTATCAATAAAAGAAACAAAACAAACACTTCGCAAAACAAAAAGCACAAGAAATTAAAGAAAACGAGAAAGGCCACTGTAGGCGGGCAGATACTTATAAGTTGATTGAGGCAATTTCCCAGCAAGCACCATAAGTTTTGACCCAAATCCGGAAAACTGTAAATAGAAATCAGGTTCCGAATTCTGTACCATGGAGGCACATACAATAGAAAACGGGAAAACTAGAAATAATAAGAACGGACTGAACTGACATCTAATATTTGATACAGTGAATTATTTTGACTCATCTAAGGTATTTTGTATTTTTCACCCCGGGGCTCTAGTAATAGTGTTCAGAATGTGCGATGCTTGCACGACAGCCGAAAATTCACCTTGACGCGGAGAATTTCAGGTGTAACAAAAGCCGGCATTTCCTGTGGTACGGACACTAAGCTTGGAAAAGTCACGGATGAAAGAAACTAGGAAAGTGATGATAGGATATGTCTTTTGTTAAAAGTGTTTTTCTACCCAGACAAGTAGTTCGCCCTGAATTCGGCCAAACCCAGAAAATTGTTAAAAGTTAAAGATTTATTTGTAGTTTATTAGAGATCTGATATAGGGGTAAGAAGAGATGCTGAATCCAGTTATGACTAATCATTTTGTACCCGGACATAATAGTTCGCCCCGGAATCCGGCTGGAACTGGAAAATTTGTTAAAAATTAAATTTTATTTGAAGTTGATTAGATGTTCGATATCGGGGAAAGAAGATACGCTGAGTTCGTTTTTTCGCTTTCTTTTTTCGGCGGACAAGTTCCGGAATTCGGCCGAAACTGAGAAATCGGCAGAAGTAAGGCCGGAAGTTTTCATCAAAACTGATATGTACTTGTACTTGCGTCAGGACGCAAGCTCTGCAGCTCTCCCTGGCGACAGTAACTGACGAAACAAGGTGTCTCGTTCTTCTGTGAATGGCATCGACATTCGAAGCCAGTAGGCATCCCATCCCCTCCCATGCCGGCGGAAGCTTCCGATGGGCTCGAGGTCTTCCTTGTGGGTACTCAGCCACGTTTTACGCTGACCTCCCCGGAGTTTCTTCCAACCGGGCATTGGGGTGGCGAGCAGAGCTTTCTCCGCCAGGGTGGAATCTTCTATTCTGCTCACGTGGCCGAACCAGGACAGTTGGCGTTCGATATAGATATAGGCGTTCAGATATGCCTTATAGGGGTAAACACACATGCTGAATCCATATCTGACTTGGTTTTCTCAGATGATTGGCTGGTTGTCCTTAATCTGTTTGAAATGTTCAAGGAGTCTGGCTAAGACTGGATCTGGCGAAGACAAGACCCAATTGCCTGGATCAAATATTGATTTCTTGGGATCCCATCGAAACCTTTGGTCTTCTTCATCGAATCTTCAAGCCTGTTTACGTGAAGGAATGATGGGCAACTAGACTGTTATTTCTCAAAATCCCTTTCGGTTAAACTTTAACGTTTTCTCTTCTGCACTTGGGAAACCAAATTGGGAAGGGACACCAGTGGCTTGGTACCACACCTGGTCCGATCAGTGATATTGAACTGACACGGGATAGTTGTTGAAAAGTTTTAAGGGACATGGAAAGTGATGTCCAAAAAAGTGGAGCAACGGTTACGTAGTATCATAGTGTTTCGGAGTGCAAGAAACCTAAAATACTCCTTGAGCCCAAGCCGACCGGGAAATATATATTCAAATGATGGCTAGCTGACGAGGACCCTTGCCAAGAAGGGCCGAAATTTTGTTCCTATGCTATTTTTCGCAATGAAGAATTTTTGGACGAATTTGAAGGACGAATAAAATAAAATGAATTTTTTAGCAATTCTTTGAATATATGCAAGGAAGTTTTCGCGTGGTTACAAAATAGGTGGTTCTCGCTATCATTAACTGGAGTTTTTAGAACGCGACTGTCCACCAAAGTCGAAGCTACTGGGAATAGACGCAAAAAAAAAACAGCATCACTGATTCTCAAACGCTGCTAGAGCGCGAAACCCTTATAAAAGCCCCGTACCAACCCAATATGTTATAAGCTGTGGTACTTATACTTATTTTGTGTGGATATAGTCTTCAGTTTCTTCTGTTTTTATTTTTTCTTCTCTGTATATACTGCAGTTTTTCAGTTCATAAGCGGGCACAAATAAACATATACTTGTAGGCTATAGAATAAAGTCTCTTTCATTTTGTTGTCGCTCGGTCGCCCCGCGTTTATTGAAAGCTTTGTAGCCCGGTCCGCAATGAGTTAGCTTGTCTTGGTAGGATCAATATTATCACAGTCCGTACATTTCAGAAGAAAAATATTGACATTGACTTTGTGAATCCTGCGAGATTCGACGAATCATTATCCTTGTTGAGTAACAGTCCAATTCTGGAATGTTACTGTTTAAGTCAATAAATAGATGTGGCTTTATAACTTACTTTTCGCAAATGGTTTAGTGTGGAAGTAAGGAGACTTTCTGAATCGGTTTTTGAACTTTACTTTCTCGCTGGACAAGTATAGTGCGCCCCGAATCGTTGTGTTGTGAGAGCGACACTTTGGTTTTGTCGTTTTTTGTTTTTTTTTCCTAGAAGCCTACATTGATTTCAGCCTAGCCTATTGCTAGAAAGTGGGAAGGGTCAACTTTGTTCGGTTTTTACGGAAAGTGTGGACCTTAGGACGGATTCAGGACTATGACGTTACTGTTTGGAAAGCTCAGTAGAACTCTTGCCTGGGGCCAGGATGGTTTTTAGTCGAGTGTGCGGTCGATTTCGGCCGAAAACTGAAATTTGGCAGAAGTAAAGCAGGAAGTTTTGGTCAGTATCGTTAAAATAGATATGGCTTATAGAGAATCTGAACTTGATTTTCTCTGATGATTAGCCTGGCGAAGACTGGATCTGGCGAAGGCAAGACCCAATTGTCTTTATCAAATAATAGATTTTGGTTTGCCGTTGAAACCTCTGGTCTTGTTAGTTACATGTCGTTTTATTTTTTTTTTGGTGCATCGTTTTCCTGTTGGTTTTTATTATGGTGGATATGATTTTGTTTTGTTTTGCGCTGGGGACGGTTTGCCGGAAGTGCAACCGAAAAATCCGAAATTTATTTATCCCTCGCACGTCATCTTAGAGGGCTGATCAAAACTTTAAAAATTTTCGTTTTTCTATTTTTGTTTGAAATGAATGGTCAGCTTGGCTTCAAACCTTTATTACTTGGTCGGTGAAGCCGAACAAATGTTGCTGCAACACTTCACATTGCCCGGGCAACGTAGGCCCAGGTTAAAAATGGAAAACTGCTGAAAGTAAAATCTATCTGAAATTTCGACATACGGTTAAGGAGAAGTCTAGAACCTCTCTTCTGGTGAAAACAGGAAATTCGGTAGTCCTCGTGTTATGTATTTATCGGGTGTTTGGATCTACTGCTTCGTTTTCCTATTAAGCCGCGAGGTCGGCCGGATTCCCTAAAATACGGGAAATAATAAATTCGTCAGTTATGATTTTTTTTTTATTATATCCAGCTGTTTGTGCCAGTGGGGGTGCACAAGTTGTGCCTTGTGCCAGTGGCTGATAACAACATGTTATGCCAGTGGCTGTTTGTGCCAGTGGCCAGTGGCATACGGCTGCTTTATAACTTCACCGAGTAACGGTACGGTCCTGCTCTGACGTAAACCGGAAATTTCGGAATCCTCGAGTAAAACTTAAATATGGGGGTATATCTCTTAATAACAACATGTTGGATCAGAATAACATGTGAGTTATCGACTAGCGCTGGTATTCTCTTCGTAATCTGGGGATACACCGGAAATTAAAGATAGAAAGGCATTACCGAAGGGATCTGATTAAGTGGTTGATTTGGTATAATAACATGTTTACGACAATTAGTGAAGACTGAAAATCAGTAACACCCGATACTGTAAATGACGCAGTCCGATAATGTTCCCTTTTGGGATCCCGTCAAACTTGTACAGAAGGTAGCCTGAACACACGGCCCTAAATAAATCAATCATTCAATCAAGTTTAGTCCAAATAGCTAAAAGCTAGAAGAGGAATAAAAATATAGAGAATAAATAAATGAGGAAGAAGGAAAAAAAAGGCGAGAGGCAAGGCTGATTTTTTGTTTTTTTGTTTTTTTGTTTTTAAACCCACGTAGCCTTTCGACAAATTTGTACTTTACTTTTTGGGCTACGACTCCTCCACTCGGTGACGCTATCATATCCTTTAAATCTTTAACGTCACCTACTTATTCCAAACAAACAAACAAAATTTTAAACTTATAAAATATAACTCCATTTACCATTTCAACTGTTCAAATTATTTTTGAATCTGATTGTTTGGTTGATTGATTTGTTATTTCAACGTCCAATAATAAATGATATTGTGAAAAACAAGAGCTACGAGTAGTTAAAGTAGATGAGAATGTCACACAATTCCCTGTTCAACCACCCTAGGTTTGGATCAGAAATATGATATCTAGTTTCACTTGAGTCTGAGCATTTCTGGCATCGCCCCGGATCATTTAGGGCAAATTACTTTTCTACCCTCCAAGTTTAGATCCACTCGGTTTGATCCCTAGACGTACGCATGACACACTGTATCCGATACCCCCCCCCCCCTCCCTTCAACTCCCCCTGCCGAGGCCAAATCTGGCTCGGACACAGAAATGGATCATCGAAAACCTCTTCTCTTATCAAGTTTCACTCGAATCTGAGCATTTTTCGTGAAATTTCGACACCCCTCCCACACCATGGTCGGATCCGGTCTGGAGCCTAAATATGTCATCTGAGCTCTCTACTTTCCAATTTTCGTTCAAGTCGCTCCACTCGTTTGACCCCTATGCGAGCCACAGAGTTTCTGGGACCACCCCCCCCCCCCCCCCTCCTTTGGCCGAGTTGGACTGCTACACATGAAATTCAAATCTCTGACATCTCCTCTTCCCGACCACCAAGTTTGACTTGAATTGGAGTATATCTGCAAATTTCCGGTTCCCGCTTCATCCTTCTCGTACCGTGGCCGGATCCGGCCTGGACGCCAAATAACAAATCTAGGCTGCATAAGCTCGGTACTGTCCAACTTCCATCCCATTTGGCCCATTCGTTTGATTTTTTCTGCACGTTAGAAAGTTTCCGGACACCCCCTCTCCTTACTCCCCGAACCATGGCTGCGCGTGGTTTGGACACATGTTTTGCATATCTAGTTCATCTGTTCTCATCACGCATAAATTTTCATTCGAATTAGTCTACCATTTCGCAATCTACGGAAGTCAGTAATTTCCAGATTCCCCTTATCTAAACGCCCTAAAAAATGGTCGGAGGAACGGAAGGTTTCCTAAGGCATTGTGTCGGGTCCTTAACTCTGTTTTGTCGGGTCATTAATATGTTTTTCAAGTTTCATTGTCATTGGCACATCTGGAATCTGGATGTATTCTAACTCGCGATGACCGGAATTCTGGGAAACCCCCTCCAACTCCCCTTAGAGAGCCCCGATACGATCTGGTTCTGTCCAGGAACGTATCTAGGGCTTATGTTTGTTCTTCCCACCAAATTCCATCCCAGTCCTTCGACTCTAAGTGTTTCTCGAGATTCCCGGTCCCCCCCTCCAGTCCCCCCCCACAAGTACCGGATCCGGTCGTGGAACATCTGAGGCGATAGCTCTTCCCACTTGCCAAGTTTCATTCAAATCCTATCACCGGTTCAAAAGTTATGCATGCCACTAGATTCCGGATTTCCCATCCCTCCACTCCCCCCATGATGGTCGGATCGGGGAAACGACTTTTTCAAGTCAGTCTGTTCGAAATGCCTACCGAGTTTCATCGTCCTAGTACCGAACTCGCGGGTTCACCGAATTCCGGACTCCCCAACTCCCCCACAGTGCCCAGATCCGGGTCAGTTACTTCAAGAATGTATCTAGGACTTTTCTTTGTTCTTCCCACCTAGTTTCGTCCTGATCTCTCCACTCTAAGTGTTTCCCAAGATTCCGGGTTCCCCCCTCCAGCTCCCCCCAAAGTTACCGAATCCTGTCAGGAATTGAAGTGGATCGTTCCCGAACTAGCAAAACCCGGACCGCACAAAACCATGGCACTTGGCCGAAGGGCAAGTGCCATACTACTCCCACCGATATCTCATCTAAAAATGAAAACATTGACATGCATGAGGAGAATATATTTCCAAACAAAATTGTAACCATATCAAACAGCTCCAACTTAACAGGTTTCTTCACCAGTTCACCCGTCAGATACCTCTACACTCACTCACCCCCGACAAAAGTAAGCTATCAAGAATTCAAATTCGTTAAAATTCACCCAAGTAGCCTAAATCATCCTAAATGTAAATCTTTTTGCTCTGTTTATAACATTTTTATGACACTTGCCATCCGACCAATTAATTGCCGTATACCGATCAGTTTTCTGTCGGTTAGTCCAGTCCGGCGATCGCGAGTTAGGGTACTTCCAGATGTGCTAGGATGATGAAACTTGGCAGGAATATCAGGGGTCCGACCGAACTAACTTGGACATAATCAGTTTTTCGATCCGACCATCTGGGGGGGGGGGTAGAGGGAGGGAGAATTCGGAAAATCAAGAAGTACGGGCGATCGGATTGGAATGAAACTTAAGAACTGAATAGATGACATATCTCTGATGTCACGTTTGAAGTCCGGACTGGATTCGACAGCTGTGGGGGAGGGGGGGGGGATACCGGAAATCTCGAAACACGGTTAGAATGGAGGGATCGGTATGAAACTTGCTGGGAAGAACAAGCGTCTACTCTAGATGAATCCTTTACACAATTAAACTGGATCCGGACACTTTACGGGGGGGGGGGGTTGAAGGGTTCCCCGGAATTCCGGTGCTGGCGGTGTTGGGGATTTTCACGACTAAACGTGGCAGGCATATTAAGGACCCGGTCAAACTGCCTTGAAGATAATGGTCCGATCATAGTGTGGGGGGGAGGGATGGGGAATCCGGAATTTTGAATCTTGCGTAACTTCGGAACAGGTGGTTGGATTCCAGTGAAATTTAATAATTGAACACAAGAGTGTCCGGACCGGGTCCGACAACTGTTGGGAGGGGGGGGGGGGATACGTGACACGCTTAGACTGCAGAGATCGGGGTGAAACTTGGTGGGATAACAAAAAAATGCTCTAAATACGTCATTTACATTATCCGATTGGATCCGGACACCGCGGGGGAAGCTAGAGGGGGTGGAATGCCGGTGATCGCAAGTTAAGGTAGTTCCCGATGTGCTAGGACGATGAAAGTTAGCTGAAGAAATTAGAGATTCGACAATATTCGCTTGGAAGTCGTCATGTCCAAAATCTGACCATTCCATAAAGTACTACTCTTCAGGGAAAAAAAAAAAAACTTTTAGGCAAACTATACATTTTCATGATCCTCATGAGGACATGATAATTTTCAGATCATTCATCATTTTAGCTCCGAGCGCATCTTACTGCAAAGTCAAAACGCATTTTGTATCAAACGATGCATTTTTGGACTGTGATAATTTGTGCTACAAGGGTTTGCTTAATTTTTTTTTACCTCTAGCACCCTTAAAGTGCGCATCTTAGCCGAAAAGTGAAAAAATTACTTTTAATCAACCGATATCATGATACAAAGGAACTTTTATCTTTTTGTCTGAAGGGCTTTGCTTACAGATAAAACTCTAGCGCCTGTAGAATGCG
Source organism: Branchinecta lynchi (assembly GCA_023053575.1). Lineage (NCBI taxonomy): Eukaryota > Metazoa > Arthropoda > Branchiopoda > Anostraca > Branchinectidae > Branchinecta > Branchinecta lynchi. The sequence goes on from JAKZAP010000014.1 coordinate 4,197,741, forward strand.
CATCATTAAAGCACCCTTACAAGTTCAAAAATAAATATTCTTTGAGCCCAAGCTGACTTTGAAACATTTATTCAAACAATGTTTACAACGGATACGTCAGCTATGATTTTTCATCAGTGATATTTATTACAGGTTTGATTCCTTCCCCGCAGTTGATCTAGAGGATTGACAGCCTGACGAGGACCCTTGCCAAGAAGGGCCGAAATGTCGCTGATGAAAAATCATAGCTGACGTATCCGTTGTAAACATTGTTTGAATAAAAGTTCAAAAATAAAATACTTTTGACCAAACGATACATTCTCGCGATTCTCTTGATTTCCAAGGGTCCATCATCATTCTTATCTCAAGGGTTTTGCTCACAGATAATCATAACAAACCCACAAAAAGGCAGATTCTATATTTCATCCTCTGAACCAGCCTTGCAAGTGCCACATGGGCTTCCAGCTCTTGTTGTTTTATTCCGGGGCTCTGCCCTTCCCCCACATACTCACTCTCCCCGTAATATATACGAACGTGATGTAAACTAACGCCACAAAACTATTCTCAAACGACAAACCTTTGACGACACATCTCAAAAGAATTTAGGGCTACGTAGTCGTGCGATAACGTTCTCTCCTTTTCTTCTGTTCTGATGACATCTTTTATCATTAAAACTCCTACACAAGACTTGTAATAGTTCATCCCCGATGTCTTCATAATAAATGTCGAATAAATTGAGATACTCGCAATATTTACGTGAAAACTGTCTTAAAAAGAACAATCAAAACATCGTTTCTTAGAGTTTTTCCTTTATTGGATTTGGGTAATGACTTAAGAACCTATTTCCCTGTAGTTTACAAGAGAGAGAGATCCGAAGTGTTTGCAGAGAAGCTGTCCGTCGAACAAGTAAGTGACGTCAGCGAAATTTTTAGCGGTAATTGTCCTAAACCAACCGAGGGCTTCTCATCCGAAACCCGTAAACAACCCATCAGGTCTTAGCAGGCCCGCATCCAGGAATGTTTGTGTGGGGGGGGGGGGGGGCTTGGTGGTCGGACAAAAAAGTACTAAAACACATAGATCAGAGGGAAAAGCCTATAACAATGATTATTTTTGTATGTTTCGGGGGGTGGGGGTCAACCGCCCCTGGATACGGCCTTGGATTTTAGTATAAAGTCATAGTATTTGTGTTTGAATGTAAGAAATTGAAACTAGTTAGTATGCTGCGATAGTTCTAATGCACTGATCAATCAGTCAACTTTATTACAACCCTAATAGCACTAGGCTAACAGGGAAGGGAATTGGAAAAATAAACACTCACTGACGATTCGGTTCTCCCGTCTTGCCTGACTCAGGCACAAGTTCTTCCCGTTTCAGTTGATGCTGTAATTGCTTCTGTTAAGAAACTGAAATCAAGCTCTTTTGATGTTGACGGTATCAGTGCATGTCATCTAAAAATAAATTGCCCGTCTTTGTTTTTCCATTTACAGTTGTTTTTCCAAATGTGCCTGTGCTGCTCCCTTGTGCCTGATAGCTTTTTGTGTGGAACTGTCACCTCTGTACTTAAGCGAGGTAAGACTCCGCTGGATTGTTCTTCTTACAGGCCTATTACGGTTGCTTGTAATTTTAGTAAAATCCTTGAGTATATTTTACTACCTTTCATAAGCATAAATGCTAATTTTGGGGAGAATCAGTTTGGTTTTCAGGCTGGCATTGGTTGCCAGCACGCTCACCGTGCTCTTGCTTCCCTTCTTAAAGATGCTTCGGCTAAAGGTTATGGTCTTCATATTTGTGCTCTTGATCTTTCCAAGGCTTTCGATAGTGTTGTACATAGTCAAGCTCTTTACTCTCTTTATAATCATGGTATTAACCTTTCTGTTATTTTTCTTCTAAAGTTTTGGTATGGTAACTCCTATCTTCGGATTAAAACTAATGGTGCCTTTTCATCTTCTAATGTTTTTGTTCGTCGGGGCGTACGGCAGGGTGGAGTGTTATCTCCTAGTATTTTTAAATTTTGTATTTCTGGTATTCTTGAAAATATTTCTTCTATGTGTTTTGTTGGTTTGAGTGATATCTCTTACCTTGCTTATGCTGATGACATTCTTCTAATTAGCCGGTCTAAACTCAGTCTTTCGCAGATGGTTCATAAAGTTTCTTCTTCTTTTACTAATATCGGTCTTTCGCTTAATGCTGATAAATGCGAGTATCTTTCTTTCAACGTTCCTTCTTCTACTAGACCTCTAAGTTCTCAAAATTTCTCTGTCCCTCATGTAGACTCGATCCGGTGGTTGGGTATTACACTCACAAAAAATCTTAAAACTCTGCGTGAGCGCGCTGTCCGGGATGCCAGAGTGAAAATCCAGATTGGTTACTCTAAAATTGTAGCCAATCGAGGGAAATGGTTGGTAAGCTTTACTCTACTTTCTCCGATCATTCTGTTCTTTACCTTTCTGGGCTTTACCCTATATTTAAGAAAAAAGACATTAGCGATATTCGATCTTCTTACTTCCGATTCTGTAAATTTCTTCTCTATCTTCCTCTGTGGTACAAGAATCGAAAGATAGTTAAAAAGTTTTATCTTCCGAATATTACTGAGAAGCTGACTGATCTACACAAAAAGCTCTCAGAATCAGCGTATCGGCGTTTGTCGCCTCACCACGGTTTGATCCGTTTGTTTTATTAATGTTTTGTTGACTCTAGTTGTTGTTTTACGTCTTTTTCCGTTTTTTCTTTTTCCTTCTTCAAGTTTATACTCCACTATTAATCTTTTTGATGTAAGTGGGTAATAAATAAATATTATTATTATTATTATAATACAAATAAAACACAAACTAACAAACAATAAATAAGAAACGAACATAATTCATGAATAGTTAAATGTTTAGTGAATGTCTTTCTATCTTTTTTCCTCTGAGTTACGCGGCAGCGGGCAAGTTGTCTGCCTCATCTGGAGATCAATCGGAGAGGAATGCCGAAATCCTTTTGTGGGATTGACCAGTTGGGCGTATCTTCGTTCATGGTCGGTTAAGGTCTCAAAAAACGCATTGTACTTTTAATGCTAGTACACAGGCATAAACCGGTGTGAACTGGTACACAGGCCACGAAAAGTAGGTGAAATGGGAATAAAGTAGGACCTTAAGGAAAAAAAAAACTGGGTATAGATATTCCTTGAGCCCAAGCTGACTGCGAATCATATTTGAGGGTGCAAAACCGATAAGTCAGCTACATTTTGTTAGAGCTATATGTCGGTCCTTCTTGGCAAAGGTCCTCTTTAGGCTCAAGCCGCTCAGATCGCCCATACATGCCGCCGACAAATATCCATCTTAGCTGGAAAGGAGAAGAAGATACAGGTGACTCCAAAACCAAAATGCAGAAGAATCTCTACCCTTTTACACGACCCAATTGAACATCAAACACAGCAAACGTTTCCAGGATGAAATCACAGCACCCGCCAACTCCAACCAATTTTCAGAGAATAAGTTCACAAAATCAGATATTTAAGGAAGAATCTTTATTTGTTTTTCAACAGGTTCATATTCCAGCTTGAGCGGCTTGAGCCTGAACAGGACCCTTGCCAAGAAGGGCCGAAATATAACTCTAATAAAATTCAGCTGACATATCCGTTTTGCGCCGTCAAATAAAAAAACCTGGGTAGCGTACTTTAATGTTTGATTGCGTCCGATTCCATATTAGTCTATAAAGGGGGGGGGGGGTGCCACCGTTGCTATCCGACCCCACCTAAACCGGAGTTCACTTGCAAGTACGTCCGCGTACACTTTACCTTATTGAAGAAAATTAATATCCCGGCGTCGCCGAACCGCATTCGGGTGGTGAGCAATGAGGTTAGACGCTTTCGAATAGCACCCTGAAGGATGTGATCGGGTGTGTAGTTTCAGAAGGAAGGAATTTTCGGGGTTTGGAAACAACTGCTTTCTGATTATAGACTCTCCTGTTTGACCTCTACCGTTTAAACTGCAAATTGTGAGGAAGCAAATTGACTCCTTTTCCTGCCGATTAGCGCACAGTTTGACCACTCGAAATCGAAAGCGCCTGACATTGAAACAGGAAGTGTGGCCAGTTCTCACATTTGGATTCCCTCAACTGTTTAAGTGGCTGCCATTTTTTTACTGCTTCAAGAATATATTGAACTAAGCAAAAATGACAAAAGCAAATGACCGATAACAAGACGGTCATGGCGTCGTAATTTGTTGTAACATCAAATATTTGCCCAGAGTGGTATATACGCTCTTAGCCAGAGGAAGTGATACGTCCGGGTTTAGCCAACGCAAGATAAAGCGACAATGCGGCTAGAGCACCTGAAGAATTTCCCGAAAAATCAAACTGAATCGTCTTTTAAGCGTCTATTATGCGAGCTTAAAGTTTAACTGAAAATTATTCACTTATATTGGCTTGAAGACCCGCTGAAAATGCGTTACGTTGTTGTTCCGCTATTCACGAATAATCGGTTTTCAAGTAGTGGAATTTCCGTGTGATTTGTGGTACCTCTATGCGCTTGTATCTGTGTTGTATGCCTTACCAGACAAATTTACGAAGTTTTCTTTGTTCAGGCCCAGTGCTAGAAGATGGGTAGGGTCCAACCTCTTTGATTCTGCGGAAGGTTTGGACATCGGTCCGGACTGATGAAAATGATATCCCATTTTAGAAAGCTTCATAGAACTCTTGTATGGGGACACAAACTATGGTTTTCGTTGGTATCCTAACCAGAGCCCACAGTGTCTGAAATAAGATGACATTTTGTAGCCAGTGTCAGCGAAGACCGTCCCCCCAACCGTGTGTTGTTTATCTGTTTTCATGCAGGCACCAGTTTGAAGTTGTATGTCATGAATTTCAGGTTTTAGACCGGGGCTGATAATTGGTCTTTATGTGTACTTCTTAGTCGGTATTTTATCCTGTTTTTCGCACTCTGATTGAGCCAAACGAGCAAAAAAAACATATGAAAATGCATTTGTTTTGCTGTTATTTTTTATTGAATAACGAACCCCAGAAACAGCTTGACAAAACATTCGCACTGTTACTGATATCTACTCATGTCGGCGGCCGACGATACGGTAATTCTATCAGGACTGTCCGCTTTTTTCGGTATTTATGGTTATTGACTCAACTAACTGCCTAATGTAATCGTAAAGTCTTTTGACCGGTCTCAGTTTTTTACCCGATTACTAGATACTCAATAAATTTGGTTAGCGGTTTCTGCGCTATATCGGTAGACTAAATCGGTAAATTTATAGAATCCGGTGTGTATCCTTGTTAGATTGCCATGTTAGGCTAGGATCTATCTCCTTTTGCATCCGACGTAATGTTCCACCAGTTACTTGTTTAATAAGACATCACAAGTTACGCTTTATCTCTCTTATCTCGAGGGGCCCTTTATTCCAGTTTTGGTTGTGCACCTGATTAAAGCGAACAATCGGTTGTCTAAATCAAAACAGGGCGGAGCTAAGAGTTTTTTTTGGGAATTGCTGAGTCAAATTTGGAGATTTTTAGCAGGATAAACAAATTACAAAATAGAATCAGGAATACGTAAATTCGAATACACGTAGGTGTATGTGTACGTACTTGTGAGTCAACGTCGGTTAGGTTGGAACTGGGTAGTGACAGTAGCAGTCGCTCTGTAGGCTATACGGGCTGTCGTTATTTATTCTGGTCCGTACTTTTATGATCACATAGGAAATATCAGCTTTGGTCTTTTTATGGCACTTGTCCTTCGGGGCAAGCGCCATATAGTGATTGCAGTTTCTGTCCGTCCGTCGGTCTGTCGGTCGGGTGGTCGGTCCTGGTTTTGCTATTTCGGGCACTTCGTACATAAGCTAGGACGATGAAACTTGGCAGGCATATCAGGGACCCGAAATAATTGTTGGAAATAATCACATCCCCGATCCGCCCATCGTGGGGGGAGTGGAGAGAGGGAGAGTCCGGAATCTTGAGGTATTTATAATTTTTGAACTTGTGATCGGATCTTAGTGAAATTTGATTTTTGGAAAGATCTCGTGCTCAGACGACCCACTTAAAATCCGGACCGGATCCGTTGTTTTTGGGGGGAGGGGGAGGGGGAACCGGAGAAATTGAGAAACGCTTAGAGTGGAGGGATCGGGACGAAAGTTGGTGGGAAGTACAAGTGCAAGTCCCAGATACATCGTTGATATAACCGTAGGGGGTAGTGGAGGGATAGGGAATCCGAAATCCCGTGGCATGCATAACTTTTGAACGAGATTAACGGATTTGAATGAAACTTGGCAGGTCGAAAAACATATCGTCCCAGATCGCAATTTCTGTCTGTCTATATAAATTAGAACGATGAAACTTGGCAGCGTGTCAGGGACACGACCAAACTGACTTGGAGAATAGTCAATTCCCCGATTCGACGATCGTGGGGGAGTGGAGAGAGGGGGAATCCGGAATATTGAGGCATGCTTAACTTTTGAACGGGTGATCGGATCTAAATGAAACTTGACATGTACAAAGAACACATGCCCCACTTTTCCTCCGAACCAATTCCGACAACTGTGGGGGGGGGGGGGGGGTTTAGAGGGGGGAGGTACCGGAAATATCGTGACACGCTTAGAGTCGAGGGATCGGGATGAAACTTGGTGGGAAGAACAAACACATATCTTTGATACATAGTTGACATAACCGATTTGAAAATAGTCCGTTCCCCAATCCGACCACCATGGGGGGAGCGACCAAACTTATTTGAAAATAGTCCATTCCCTAATCCGACCACCATGGGGGGAGTAAAGGGATGGGGAATGCGGAATCTTGAGGCATGTATAACTTTCGTGATGTGATCTTAGTGAAACTTTACATTTCGGAAAGACCTCATGTCTCAGATCTCGTATTTCAAGTCCGGACCGTATCCAATTAATGTTTGGGGGGAGGAGGGGGGGACCTGAATCCTCGTGACACGGTTAGAGTTCAGCGATTGAGATCAAACTTGGTTGGAAGAACAAGCACAAGCCCTAGATCCATCAGTAACTAAACCGGACAGGATACGAGCACTTGGGGAGAGTTGAAGGGAGGGGGGGGGGTGTCCGGAAATCCGGTATCACAGTTTAAGGTACTTCCAGATGTGTTAGGACGATGGAAATTGGCTTGAACATTATAGACCTGACAAGATTGGCCGAGAAATAGTCAGTTCCCCGATCCGACCATCGTGGGGGAAGTGGAGGGACGGGGAATCTGGAATCTTGAGGCATGTCTGACTTTCGAACGGGTGATCAGATCTGAACGGTCCGAGGTCCGAGCCGGATCCGATGAATGTTGGGCAGGAGCGGGAGGAGGGGAGAACCGGGAAGGAATATCTAGGATAACCGGAAACCTTGTGACATGCTTAGAGTGGAGCGATCGGGATAAAACTTGGTGGGAAGAACAAGCACAAGCCATAAAAATATCAGTGACAGAACAGGACCTGATTCCAGCACTGTGGGGGGGGGGAGTTGTAGCGGGGTATTCAGGTAGTCGCGAGTTAAGGTACTTATGTGGTAGGATGATGAAAATTGACTTGAACATTAGAGACTTGACAAGATTGGCTTAGAAATTTTCATTCCCAGACCCGACCATTCCTAAAGTAGCCTACTGATCGTAACCGCAAAGTACAAACAATACTTTTAAGCAAAATATACGTTTTCGTGATCCCTATGAGCCCATGGTCACTTTTGCCTCAACGAGTATTGCTTAGGAGTTAATTTATAGCTCCCTTAAAGTGCGCATCTTAACCGCAGAGTGTTTTTTTTTTTGGCCAAACGAGACAGTTTGGGGTCTCCGTGGGCCCGTGGTTTTTGTGCCACAAGGGTTTTGCTTAAAAAGGAATTTCTAGAGTGCGCACCTTAACCGAAAAATAAAAAAAATATACCTTTGCACAAATGATATATTCATGATCTTAAAGGGCCCATGATCATTTTTGCCTCCAGGGTTTTGATTACAGAAGAGTTCTAGCATCCTAAAAATGCGGATCAGAAATAAGATACTTTTTACCAATCGATATGTTCTTGTGATTTGCAAGGGCGCATGCTCATTCTTGTCTCTAGGGTATTGCTTGCAAATTATCACAACGTACCCACTAATCGGCAAATTCCTACTTTCATCCTCTGACCCAGCCTTGCAACTTGCAAGTGCCATAAGAGCTGCTAGCTCTTGTAGTTATGAGTTTGTTAATCTTGTGTGTATACACTGAGCAAATGCCTGATTGCTAACTAGATTGTGCGTAGGCTAATAAAACCATGCATTCATTCATCCTGTACTTATTTGTTTGCTTCCTTTTGACCGTTCCGAATTTTTGAAGCTAGTGCTCCCTCGATGAATATTATGTTTTTTTAATCAGTCAGAAATTCAGTTTCTCCTGCCTGTTGCAATAAAACTTAGCTTGTTTTTGCAGCCTTTTGTTTATAGGCCTGTAACTCATCGATTGTGTTCTATATATGGGTAGGACTGCAAGAAGAGGTGTCCGTTATTAGTGGTTGATGAAGCTGTAAAAGAAAGGCTAACGATTGTGTTGAGTACAACATGGTAACTGGCGATTTTTTTTTTCGATTGGTTCGTCTGCATAGTGCCCTCGTGCCATTTCTTTGACACAAGACACCATAGGTCGTCCATCAATCTCTCTGTTTGTTTAAATTTTGTTTTAGTCCTACAAGTGAAATGTATTTTTATTTTGTTTTGTTCCACAAGTTTCATAACTTGATTGTGAGATGGGTGTCACCGTGTCACCACACTTTGGTGTTGTCCTCTTTTTTTCTTTTCTGTTTTGTCCCATGCCGACGATTTCATCTTATTTCTGTTAACTGGTTAACTGTGCTGTTTTTACGGAAAGTGTGGAACTTAGGTCGGATGGAAAGCTCCGAAGAACTCTTGACTGAGACCAGAAATGATAGTTTTTGCTTGTTCTCAACCCAGAGCCTATGGTGTGCGAAGTGAAGTGGATTTATATAGCCCATGTCAGAGAGGACTATCTGATATGGGCTTCGTCAATCGATCGGTTGACGAAACCGATCGAAACCTCCTGCTTTACTTCTGACAATTTTCCGGTTTGGCGGAATTTTGGAACTATTTGACCGGTGAAAGAAATAAAATTCAAAATCGAATTCAGCTATCTCCTTGCCCTTATTTCCAACATCTAATCAACTTCAAATAAAAATTTAACTTATAACGGATTTTGCGGTTTTAGCTATATTTCGAGCCAACTTAATGTCTGGGAAAAAAAATTATTGTCATATACGGATTCAGCATCTCTTCTTACCCCAATTCGGACATCTAATCAACTACAAATATAACTTTTGCTTTTAACTAATTTTCCGCTTTTGGCAGGATTCCTTTACTTGTCTGGGTAGAAAATGATTTTCACATCAGTATTCAGCATGTCTTCTTACCCCTCAATTGAACATACCATCGTCAAACAAAACTTTTACTTTTAACAAACTTTCTGGTTTTATCCGGATTCCGACCGAACTACTTGTCCAGCTAGAAAATAGTTTTCATAGTCGTGTTCAGCATGTCTTCTTTCCCCTTAATCGACTATCTCATTACCTGTTTAAAAATATTTTGTTTGTCCCCTGATTTGGACCCGCACCCCTAAATGTAGGGCTACTCAGCCCAGATACGAACTCGACCTTTCCTTTGACCCAAAGAATCCTCACCAAGTTTCATAAAAATATTTCGTTCCCTTCGAGAGTTATCGAGCTCACAGACGGACGGACGTTCGCATAGACGGACAACTTTTGCGATGTCATAGGTATTCCTCCACTTACGTTGTGGGATCCCAAAAACGCAACTCTTGATGAAGGTAAAATACTACGACTGGGAACTGTTTGTAAATGTTTTTTATTTGTATTATAGTAACTATCTTATAAATTGGGACGGCGATTGTAGCATTTAGTAACTACTGTCCGGCAGTGCCGTCTTTTACTGTTGGTGGACCCTAGGTCATCCATGGGTTTGGCCCCTTTTCATGAATCAAAATTGTTAAAGCGCCAGCACATTAGCACACAGGATTCTGGTTCGAGTCACACTGGTCAAATCTGAGCATATTTCGGTAATGTAAATGACGGTGCAATGTGGTTGGTCACACCTGGATCCTGGATGCTAATGAACAAGGCAACCCGGCTAGCAACCGTAGCCTGGTTATTCAGCAATTTACACCGTCCGCTTGGCCTCTCGTTTCCCCTGGCCCTCCAGCACAGGCCTAACCGGCCTAAGGGTAAAGACGGCACGGCTGTCCGGAGGGTGGGAGGCTTTCCAAGTGACGGGGAAAAGCTGCGTGTCTTCCGAATAAACCGTCCCTGTATTGTCTCCCGTCAACACAAAAAAAAACTCTGCACTTTTTCCTATGGCTTTATATTTGAGAGTCATGATAGCGGTCATAATGTCTGTCCGTTCTGATACTCTGTTCACTTTTTCTAGTTCGGTCACTTCCACATAAGCTAGGAAGATATTGTCTTGAAACTATTGTCCACTGTTATTGTCTTTGAGGACGATGACGACATGACGCGATTCTAAAGGGGTGATTTAGGAAACCTCCAGAAACCCCCCAGTGCCTTGACGAATCCTTTCCTGGATCCTACCGTCCGGGGGGGGGGGGGGGTATCTTGTGACGGGAGGTGTGAGAGCGTGAGTGGTAGGAGTGGGAGCATCCGGCCACGGTTTAGGGAGTTGAAGGGGGGAAGGGTACCGGAAATGTTTAGGCTCGCGTAATAGTAATCAGACGTATGGAGGGATTGGGATGAATCTTGTACGGTACTAAGGTTATGGGTCTTAGATATGTTGATCTGCCACGCTGTGGGGAGTAGAAGGGGGTGCTGGACCCCGAAAGTGCTCCCTTTTCGAGTGGACCAGGACTGAACTTTCTTGTTCAGTTTTTTTCGAAACAAATAACATACGAGCTCGTAGCTCTTGTTTTATATGGTCTTCCGTAAAGCCTAAATCTAGGCCATAACTAAATACCAGTCCTGTGTGCTGGAACTTGTTTCCAATTAATCGTCCTACAGTTTGAAGGCACGGACCCAAATTCCGACATTTATCGTAGGAATACACCTGACTCTACGTTATGGGAGCATTTTTACGATCAGGAATAAAAATGCGAATGAGTAATAAAATAAAACGTCACGTGGCGTCAAATATTTTTGTTGTGTCACAATAACCTTTTTTACCCCATGGACAAGAGACATATGATTGGAATATTTGTATTCTTTATTTATGGTTTCATTAGCAATTCTAGAATCAAATTTTTATCACCTTGACCAGGTTGACGTGCGGTTCGAGACTGAGACGCGCGCAAGAGATAGTCATCTCGGTATTCCGAGATAGACTGCACGCAAATGATTTATTCAGAATCAGAGACCTGCGACGAAAAAACTTCGGGTTTCGAGATAGACTGCATGCAAAACGGTTTATTTAACCTTAAAGTAACTACGACAGAAAAGAAGGTCGGGTTTCGAGCTTGCATGTAATGTTTTTGTTAGAGAAAAAACTGAAGAGATTCGCCGTGTATTTGCCATTTTTTAGCTACACGCCCCCCAACAGCTAACGCACATTTAATGACAACTTGACAATGAAACCATTCAGTCATTAAAGTTTAATCGGAAAGGGAGGAGATACGGCGGTCTAGTTACCTAACTTTTATTCAGTTAAATAGGCTTGAAGATGCGACAAAAATGCATTACGTCGATGCTGCGCCTTGCATGTAATCGATTTTCATCGAATGAACTTTTTCTTGGGGATTCGGGACTTGTACTTCCGTTCTTGAAAACTTTAGCAAGTACAAAGGTAACCGATGGCTGAAAATAAATCATATTTGTGGTTGCACCAAAAAGCCGTCTTTAGAGGCCAGTGAAATGCACGCTTTTGTTGAATTTTAAATTCTCCCCTTGGGGTCAACTTTGTCGTTGGGTCAGCAGTGCATATTCTGAACGTCACTACTAGAGCCTAAACAAAAATTATTAAATTAAAATTAATTAGTTAAATAAATAAAAAAATCCCGCAGCAGAGTCAAAATGATTCAGTGTGTTTGAATCCAAGATGTAACTTGATTTTGGATTTGGAGGAAGGCTGTCGGGATGATGAACTGATTGGTGGTAGAAATGATTACGAGGCAACTGATGGGTGGGCGAACTGACCGATAGATCTGCTGTGGAGCGGGTCAACCAACATGTGGTTTAAACTAACGTGTGCTGAAGGGTGCTCGATTTGCTGCGACCACAGGACAAATTATTATCGTCTATGTTCACTTGTTGTTTCCGCTGGACAGCTTCTGGCAGTCCTCTAGTTTCCCACACCGGTTACGCCACTCACGTTGTGATTATCATTTCCGCAAGTATTTTGAAATGTTCGGCTCATGGTTTTATTGGGATAGGTCATGCTCCCATCAAATGCTTTTACTGCTCAGTGCGGTGTCAACATTTTATATAAAAAGAGCCGAACACGTCCCTCAGATTTCATTTGTGTGTTTTTTTGTTATTGTCGTGAGCTGTCTTTATTGGTCTCGTCTTGTTTGAGTTCGGATGATTTTGATCCGTACCTGCTCGTAAAGTCTGCCGGGTTGCTTTACCCATTACTTGCTATTACGTGATAAGGTAGCACGGGACGGGAGTCGCAAGCGGATAGTTTCTTGCGTGCTAGTCTACTTCTTCGTTTCGTGCCAGGATTTATATCTTGGCTTGAAACCGCAGTCTACGAAATAATTTGTGGGTTTTGCTCGGAGGATTTTGAAGGTGCAGATTTTGAACACGCCTCCCAAAATAGACCAAAGTTTACGGTGGTTCAAGGTTCTGGAGCACCGTAACATTTCTAAGCCTTTGAACGTTAAGTGCCGTTCAAGCTGGTAACTACTTCAGCTTGGGCTAAAGGAATAATTATTAGAATGCTATTGGAATTATGCCGAACTATTTTATAATTTTTTTTACCTGTCATTTTACTTTGTGTTTGTATTTTCATGAGTTTTAAAAATGTGAAGTCTAAGCTGATATTGAGAAATTACAATTATTACGTCGCTGAATTATGATAGTTTAAGGAAATGGAGAATCTCAACGTGATCGAACTGCGGCCGGGGGGTTGACCAAAGGGGTGAGCCACCTGTGAGTAGCAACCTGATATGATGTAATTTATATGTAACCAGCTATTTAAAAAATTGGAGTATATGAAAAAACACACATAAAAAATGCAATTTTTCAGTCTTAGCGACCAAGGAATAGTGTAGAAGGTGATGCGCTGGTTGGGCCCGGTAGTCAACAATTTTTTTTTATGATGAGGAAACTTCCAAAAGGGTAACGCTTGCATCTTGAACTTGTAACTGCAGCAGAACATGTTACACCAAAATGAAAGGAAAAAAAAACGCAAAAAGAGTGTATTTGCGGTTTTCAATGTTTGTAGCCGTTTCGTGTAAGCAAGGTGCAAGGGAAGGGTTGCTAGTATCAATATATGCATGGAGGAGTTGATTTAAGCAGCAACGGTGTATTTTGAGACCTTTTTAGGCTGTTTTTTGAAGGTGTGCTGATGGTATCTCCCAAATTCGAAGAAGTAAAGTTTTACGTAAGACTCTCCTGATAGTCGGAGAGTAGGCTGGTCTTGAATCATTGTGTGCTGCCGTGAATATAATGCGTCGATGTCAGGCCCGTATCCAGGAATTTTTTCGGGGGGGGGGGGTTGCCTGCGGGTCGGACAAAAAAGACATAGATCAGACGGAAAAGCCTATAAAAATTACTATTTTTCTATTTTTCGGGGGTGGGGGGGGGGTCAACACCCTACCCCCCCCCCCCCCGGATACGGCCTTGGCTGGGCCTTGGTCGATGTACACAGTAAACATAAGCAGACCAAGGGGGTCCAGCTAGTTACAGGGGTGAACTTTTGCCTGATAGGGGCCCGACCTCGTTAGGTGCCAGAGTGGTAATTATTATGTGTAAACAAACGTTTTGTTGGTACTTGTGTCTATTTTATAAGGTGAAATTACGTTGAATAAATACTAATATAGAAGTACATTTTGTTCATTAAGTGAGCTCCGACTCTAAAAGTCCAGAACTTGGACAAACCACCACTATAATCTTGATCTTCTAGTTGTGTAATACCAATGTTGCTAACGATTCTTTCTCATGTGTTTCTTTTGTCTTGTTTTTCTGATTTCTGTTTTCTGAGCTGCGGGAGGCGAGCTTGGAAAGGATTGAACATTTTAGTTATAAGTGGTCTTAATTTGTTTGTAATAATAATGTAGTAGAAGAAGAAGGCTAACAGATATTGCAACGTTGAATTAGAATAAAATACAACAAGAGCATAAGAAGTAACTCTAAGAAAAGAAAGAACACCTCCTAGTCGGATATCCTGGGTTCCAGCAAAATGACAGTAGTGTGGAGAGTGAGAGTTGTTAAGTTTGAAGTTTCCGATATCATAACGACAATTCTGATATCAAGAGTACAAACAAAAAAGGTCAGCAGATGCTTTTTCGTCGATGTTTTGGCTCTTCTTTTTTATGCATAGTGTGTTCAAAATCAGTGCGGATTAAATCCCAAGTGTCGTCTGTTGAAACTGCGCATCCTTGTGTTATCCGTGATGATACTTCTGACAGTATACCAACGTACTTTTCTTTTTTTAGACTCCAGATTATTACGACATCACCTATCCAGCCTGGACCTTCTGGGAGGGAGGACCGGCCATATCTCTATATCCTCGAGGCTTAGGTCGTTGGGACCAACACCGGGAAAGCTTAAAGAAGGCATCTGACAGATGGCCATGGGAAGAAAAGAAGAATATGGCCTTCTTCCGTGGGTCAAGGACTAGCGATGAACGGGATCCTCTCGTTTTGCTGTCCAGGGAAAGACCTGATTTGGTGGATGCGCATTACACGAAGAACCAGGCTTGGAAATCTGATAAGGTACGCAGGGTAGTTTCATTTTTTGCAAAATATGTAGGATGCATAGTAATATATTACTGATAAGGTATGATTATTGATAAGGTATGTAGTTATTGATCAGGTATTATTGGAAAGGTATGTAGTTTTTTTTTTTTGCATTTTTTCGCCTTATTATTGAGAAGGTATTTGGTTCTGTTTTTTTTTTTGCAAAACGTGTAAGCTACCTTGTAATATTCTCGTGCCAAAATTATCGTAGTTTTTGTGTTTGATTTTGTTAGGTGTTAATGCCTTAGGCTAGGATTTTATTTATTTAACGATGGAAAATCATCATAATAACGAATTGTCTTTTTTCTCTACCACTTGTATATCTAGCACTTTATTGACTAATCTATTTCATTTCATTATAATTAAAGAAAACAAAATAAGAGCTGTAAGCTCATTTGGCACTTGCAAGCATACGTAGTAGGTAAGGGTAACAACTAAGATTTGTGCACAATGTCCAACAATGTGCAATTTAAGGGGGCTGGGAACCAATTTTGTAAGCAAATGCACCGGTACACAAAAGATCATAGGCCCTTGGCTCACGAAAGTATATCATTCGCTCGAAAGTATTATTTTTTTGCATTTTGCGGCTAAGACGCGGGCTAAGACGTTCGAACTGAATTTGAGAACAAAATACTTGGGGCACAGATATCATGGGCCCGGGGGGATCCTAAAATTTTTTACTTTCTTAAAAAATTTTACTTTCTGAATAAAGTTTAGTTTCTTAAAAATGTTTAGTTTCTTAAAACAAAAAAATTTGAAAATATCTTGCATATTGTGACCGTATCTGCAATAAGTAGGCTAAGTCTGTTATATCCCGCTCGATTGCGTTTGAGCAATCTGCCAGCTGTAGAGACTGTTTGATCTAGCATTTATTGCACTCTTTTATCACCCAGAATTATAAAATGATCGATTTTCGTTCGAGAACGAGAGTTTTTGAATTTGTGCGGCTTGCAGATGCAACCTCCGAAATCATATCCGCCGAGGCGGCGAAGAGGTAATGACGAGCTTTAACAAGAAAACGGCAGAGTTTTCTGTCGGAAATTTTTATTCGTAAAGACATTTCATGAAAATAAAGTATGATTAGTGCCCGTTGTACTTTAAGACCTGCTTTAAGGCTACAATTGTACCCTAGCTGCCCTTAAAATATCTTTCACTGGCTTTTTCCGCCACGACGATCGATAAGATTAGAATGTTCAGGTTTAATACTGACTTTGAAGTCCTTACCATATTCTAGTCATACGAGTAATTTAGGTCTGCCTGGCACAAACCCACCCTCTCGTGGGTCGCTATTAATGCCACCCAAGTTTTCAAGCATGAACCAGTCTTGTACATGATAGCAGCCGATTCGAACAAGAACAGAAATACAAATAAGAGGAGAAATTAAAAACATTCGCAATCTGATATTTAAGAACCACAGGTGTACTCAACGATGCCCTTTCTAAATAAAGGTTGTTCATATAAATAACTGTTGATTTGAAGAAATAATTGAAGATTCACCTAGCTCGTAGAACGAAAATAAAATTCCCGCCGTTGCCGAACTACACCTTGGTAAAGCAACTTGGTGATAGCAGGGACCCATAAATTTCCTGTAATGACTCGCCATACAGGGGGCTTGTCAATAAGAGATTTCTGATGCGCTCTTGACCGAGCGTCAGATAGTTCGAGAAATACCCACAGGGATGAAATACCCGACTATCCAGATAGACAAAATTTGTCGCAGCTGTTGTGCTGAACTAGGAATATTTTTCTGTAATGGAAGAGTATCCTGGATCTTTTGTCCTAGCTTAGGTTGGCATTCTTGCAATTTTGTCTATCTGAGCAAGCACGCCGATTCGACCCAAGCGGAATTTTTGGAAACTAGGTGATGCTCGGGCAACATAGCAACATAGAAGCATAGGAAATGACAAACCCCCCTGAATGGCGAGTCAATACAGGAAATTTATGGGTCCCTGGTGATAGCAACCGAGTGAATGCGTCTGTTTTCTTTCGCGTTTGTTGCATGTTTGCGGAGGAAAAGATTTCTGGTATCAAGATATAGCTGCTACAGAAGGGAGTTTGTTTCAAGGACCCCTCTTGTTTATAATGCTCTTTATATGATATGATATTTATTACCTTGAAAGCCCAATATACCCAATATATATAAAGCAGCAATACAAACAAAAGGAAACACAGTAACGAACTTATTCTAACTACCACTAAAACTACAAAAAATGATCTCTATGAATCATTGACAGCTTGAGGAATCTACCCACTTTCTTTATTTGTAACACTCACTCTTAAACATTTGCTACATCCATTCCTGAACACACTAATTTTCTCCAAATATTTCACTTCTCAGATCATTCAATTCCCTACATTCACACATAAGATGTCGCACACACTCATTCATATCTCCACACATCGGGCGCAAGTTAGGACCTATTATCCCAACCTCGCTTATGGAATTGTAAGCTAACTAAATCCCCGCCCTTCGCGATGGTTTCGTTTTTTACCTTCGACCTTTTACCGCCTTTACGGCTGAGCCGAGATTGACAGTTGCGCAATGTAAACTTTAGTGGTGTTTTTGATCGCCGATGAAATTTCACCAGTAGACGAAGCGAGTTTGCCGATTCGTGCTTATTTACTGTTTTCGATAGCCGATATCCTTTGATTCGCCGTTGTTTTTGGGGGCGCAAAAACGGGATTTTGTTTTGCTGGTAATGTACTTCTGTTATAACATAAATTACACATTGGGTATGTCTACTCACATTGGACTTCGAAGAGGCTGTTCTCATAAAGCAGAACAGAATCGTCATTTCCCTCCATTTTTGAAAGAAACGCTAAATCGTCAAACGAAATCCCAACGTCTACGGCAAACGGCTAGTCTTTGGCCGACCGACGATTGACAGGAATTTAGGCGATAGACGTTAGCCGATCAGAACAAAAACAGAAATTAAGATATACAGCTACGGCAATCGGCGTCCGGCGAATGTCAAAAACGACAAAAGTCAGACGGCTACGCTATCGCCGAACTAATCGGCGATCAAAAACGCCACTTTTGTCGAAAGCTTCCAGGTCCACTGACTAGTTTTTCGCACAATAGGAGTTAAAAGTGTTGTTTTCTATTTTGGAAGATATGGTAGGCCATCAGGTCTACCTTCCGTTTAAACTTATTTTGTTTTGCTTGGTTTTCCCACCTTTAACCTCGGCGCGGTCAGTTTTCTAATATTTTGTTTGGATTGCTAATTTTATGCATTGTTTGAAACAGAGCGTGCCCGATTTTCAGTTCGGACTAGAATTTCTTCTGTCATTGATGCAGCATTAGTGACGTCACAAATTCCACGAAAAATGCCGCGAAGTTGCAGCATTTATGTGAAATTTTTGAGAAGAAGCTAGGAAAACGCCAGCGATCCATTTTGATCAACCTATTCTGGAATATTCTTTTTGTGTTTAATAAAATATATAAAAATAAAACAAAATATCTCATCACTGCGTCAGAGTCAAATTTAATTGTCTTCTAGTCTTTAGACTTCAAAAGTGGCACAATTTCCAAAATAAACAGTTACGAAACTTCGGGTAACTCGGCTATTTGGAGTAAAAAAAACAAATAAAACTTGTTTGAAATATTTGTACTGGTATCGAAAAATAAGAAAGTATACTGCAATCATTCAAAATAATACAATATGGTGTTGTTTTTTGTTGGGTGATGGAAAATGACTTATTTATTATTTGTCAAAGGGAAAAATCAAACAAATGTCAGGCATAAATTATAACAGACACTGTTGAAATTAGCAAATTATTCAAGGAATTCTACCTCTTTTTCCGAAATTAAATTATAGAGTAATCCTGGGAAGCTTGATAAAAATCATTTTATGTTCACACTGGTCTGACAGAACATAAACTGGATTGACCTAAAACTGCTCAAGTTTGACCTAATTTCCCAAGCTGCAGTCTGTTTACTGTCCCCAGAGTCATCAAAGGTCACATTCCAAAAGATTTATTTATCCCTGATATGTATGGGCCTATTTGGACGATGAGCGGCTGATTTTTGGATGCTAATGACGACGAGGGACCAAAGAAATAGCAACTCATACTGAAGTTCAAAGAAGAAAGGACGAGAGCATCTTTTGGTCTTGAAATCCAGCATTAATGCTGCATTTGTGGCAGCATTTTTCGTAAAAGAAGCTTTCGGACACACTCCATCCTTTTTAAATAAACCCATTCATTAGCAGGTTGTGCGTGCATTATGCGGCCCCACATACTGTTAATTTACCTTAAAGCAATGATCTTAAATTGCCATCTTCACTAATGTAAATCGCGTTGATTTCATCAAGCCAGAATTTCTTCAATAAATGTATTTTAAAGTGGGGTATGATGTATAAATGGTGTCTTGCGTGCGTCGGGTAGGGGCCACCCAGCGGATCGCCTAAAAAGGCAATTATAGACAATTCTCTGACTGTTGTTCAGAAAACCATAGCGCGTCGCTTGCGTTTGATGTCTAGTCATTAGAATATCCGTAATGATTCCGTAAACCTTGAACTAAACTTTGCGAAAGAGCTATTGGAAATGATAACTACCGACCCCTCCCCCCCCCCCCCCCCGATCCCCGAAAAATAGCGGGACAAGACAATAACATCAATTAATACTTGCCAGAGGACGAACGTCTAGATTGATGAAGTCGTTTGTGCCCTTTTTATGGAGAAAGTGAACAATTAGTGCAGGGTAATATATTTTATTTTACTCCTGTAATGACCAGCGTATCTGCTACGGAAGAAAGCTATGAGGGTTTTTTTTTTATCAGTAAAGGATTTGATTTGATTGATTTGACGAGCTCTTCTCTGGTTACGGGCCAAGGGTCGGCCGGGAGAACTGAGTCACCTAACTTAGATCGTCGCCGAAGAAAAGAATAAAATTCAAAAGTAGCAAATATGTTTTGCACCGTATCTAGCGCAAAGAGTAATCTAAACAAAAATAAAGACAAATTAAAGCCACCTACCGTAGTTTTCTTATTCTTTTGCTGTTTCCGCTTTTAAAGGGCAGTACATTGGAACCATTGAAACCGTACATTGGACATCTCGTCCTAAATCTTTGGACTAATCCATTCAGAAAATCACTGCTAGATGCCATTTATGTAAAGTTCTGAGTTTCTTATGCCAAAGGCAATGGAGAAAAGAGGCTGAGAAGTTTGTATAGTATCTCTGGAAATGTTGACACCTGTCGCCATAGGCCCATTCAGGCTTTCCTGCAGTCAGAAGTATCAGAGTCAGAAGTATCAGCTACACGTATAAAGGATGTTAAGAGTGTTACGAAAGTGTGTTCATGTAGTTTAGCATGTAAAGGTTGGTTTGTATAATAAAGAGTATTAAACTAAAACAAAAAAAAACTAAAAAACTGTAGTTATCCTCGAATATTTTTCAAGTTATTACAGCTATAGGGTCGTAAGTTAGCAGAATTAGATGAGTTCCCGCTATTTGCCTGATAGTTTTCGCCAGTAAATGTCAGGCCGCTTCCTCATTTTGGTAAATTTTCAAAATGACCTCATTAAGGGGCGACTCCGGACGAATACTTCATGAGCCCAAGCTACTGGGATGAAGTTCGACAGCCTGACCAGGACTCTTGCCGAAAAGGGGCCGAAATATCGCTGCCAAAGCATCGTAACTGACATATCCGTTTTGTGCATTGTTTGAATAAGTTATATGACTCCGGACGGATTTTTGGGGGTGACGACGCACGCATTTCGAGGTGTCCGTTTCGGGTCTAGGCGAAACCCCCCACGGCGAAAACCCCCCCGCCAAAAAAAACCCGGTACTAAACCCCCCGGGGAAAAAAAACCCGTTACCAACCCCCCCCCCCCGGCGAAAACCCCCCGAATGCCAACCCCCCCCCCCGAACAAAACCCCTCGGTACCCCGTCCCCCCCCCCCCCCGCATAAATAAAAAGACAATCCTGAAAAGAAATAGGCTATAATATCGCTAATTGGAACTTTTCTGAATGTGACTTGCGTTCTTGACCGAAGCCTTAGCTTGACCAAAAATTGTTGTACTTGAAACTAGCTAATCTTTTTTTTAACTAAATGCCTATGTAGCTGGCAACTAAAAAAAAAAAAAAAAAAAAAAAAAAATGACGAAGATAACGGAAGTCAAGCTAAACGTTTTGGAATCGTCTTAAATGTAAAGGTCAAGCTAAGGTAAATGTCTAAAGTCAAGCTAAATGTTTTGGATTCGTCTTAAATGAAAGGTTTCGGGGGGTTTTGGTACCGGGGGTTTTTAGGTACCGGGGGTTTTTTGTTCGCGGGGTTTTGGTATCGGCGGGGTTCTCGCCGGGGGGTTTTTGGTAACAGGGGGTTTTTAGCCAGGGGGGTTTTGGTGGGGGGGGGGGGGGGGGTTAGCCGGAACCCGTCAGTTTCGCCCCGTGCTGATGGAATAGTTTCTCCAAACATGAAAACTGAAATTAGAAGTAGCTGGAGGTAGAAACTCAGTTTTGTTGCTTACAGCCGTTAAAGGCTTCTCTCCTAAAAACATGAACTGACGTGGTTTTGTAATAAAAATTCATGAAATTTTAGGTTTTTTCACAGATGCTTCGCACATATACTCGAAGGGGGGTGGGGTCCCCTAGATAGTGTTGTAAACGGTAAAATTGGTCACCGTAAGATTGGGTATTCTTACCAGTGTTTTACGACAATTGTCGGACCTCCCCTGGAAAACTAAATTTTACTTATTTTATCAATTGTTGTACTATATCACATAACTTTCGTGTTATGTACTTTACGCACTTTATTTTTATTCTACCCTACAAAACTACCCAGAGGTATCTGAAAACGGGTTTGAACATGATTTATTCGCAACAGTTTTTGGGATCCCAAAACGCAAGTGGAGGGATACATGACATCGCAAAAGTTGTCCGTCCGGAAAAAACCGCTAATGTGATAGTCGATTATGAGGTAAGAAGACATGCTAAACACGATGGTCAAACCCATTTGTTCGCCGGATGAGTGGTTATCCCGGAATCCGGCCAAAACGGGAAAGTTTGTTAAAAGCAAAAGTTTTATTTGAAGTTGATTAGATGTTTGATTTAGGGGTAAAAACATGCTGAAAACGATCGTGAAAACTATTTCTCGCAGGACAAGTAGTTCGCCCGGAATCCGGCCAAAACCGAAAAAAAGAAAAAGTTTTATTTGAAGTTGATTAGTTGTTCGACTTCCGGGTAGAAAGTCATACTGAACACGATTATTAAAACCATTTTCTCTCCGTACAAGTAGTTTGCCCGGAATCCGGTCAAATCCGGAAAATTTGTTAAAAGCAAAAGTCTTGTAGTTGATTAGATTCCGATTCAGGAGTTAAAAGAGATGCTGAATCCGTATATGACAATCGTTTTCTTTTACCTGTACGCGTAGTTCGCCCGGATTCCGGCTGAAACCGGAAAATTTGTCATGAGTTAAAGCTTTATTTGAAGTTGATTAGATGTTCGATAATTCATTTTTGAGCTTTGTTATTTTGTCGGATAATTAGTTCCCGAATTCGGCAGAAACCGGAAATTTGGCAGAAGTAAGCTAAGGCAGGGAGTTTCGATCAGTTTCGTCAAAACAAATATGACTTATAGGGGTAAACACAGATGCTGTATCCATATCTGAGCTTGGTTTTCTAAGATGATTAGCTATTTGGCCTTAATCTGTTTTTGAATTTTTGTAGTAAAAAATGCTTAAAGGAGTCTGGAGAAATCCGATTGTCTGTACGAGATATTAAATTTTTGGGATCCCATCGAAACCTTCGGTCTTGTTAAAGGAGTTGGTTTCGAATCATTCTCTAGTCTTCAGCGTTTACTTACACCACTCACATTTAAGTCAATAGTTCCGACCAGAGCTCAGACATACAGCCATAATTTTCGTGCGATTCGGAAGTAGATATCTCAGTGGTTTGAAATAGGTTCCAGCAGAAAAAAAATGTAAATGGTTAAGAATTTACCAGTTAATAAATATAACAAATATAAACAAAAAATCTATTTCTTTCGATAGTTTATTGAGGGTTTTCTCTCATTTCTGTCAAAATGCCGTGTATTCCGGAAGAAACGTCTTGTCAAATAAATTCAAAGATTTATCAATGTTGTTAAACAGTGGAAAATAATTATTTTGCTTTAGTACGCTATAATTTATCCAGAAAGCAACTCAAACCTCACTAATGGTCCCCGTTTTCGCCGAATCAATCCCTGCTTGTGGGTGTGAATACACTGTTTCAAGCATGAATATTATGTCCGGAAATGCCCCACGTGCGGCCGTAGTCGCCGCATGGTGGTGTCATGCGTTTTTTTCTCAGGAAACGAGTTGTCGGAAGTCGTTGAAAAAAAATTCCTTAGAAAGGTGAATAAATAATCTTTCCGCGCATATCAAAACATAAGTTTTTATCTTTAGAAAAACATCTTTTAGGGGCAAAAAACCTCAGATCATCCGGTCTCGCCCCCTCTCCCCTACAATAAAAGGTAGAATAAGTAAGAGGGATCCTTTAAGTCCTTAATTGACCAATCCCATTCGGCGGTTTTAACCGAAGAAGCCCACCTCTACTGTTATTTAGTTTACTGGTAGGCTACATGAGTTGTTCAGGACATTTTGTCAGGGAAGGAACCCAAACATAAGGATAAATCTGTTAAATAGTTAAACTGGTGTTCTCTCTGCCTAAAATAGCAATAGGTCCTTGTTGGATCGTGGCTGATCTTGTCAGTAATTCTAAAAAATGGTTGGACATACTAAGTATTCGCTTACTGGGACATTTTTTGTAATATGAACCGCTTCTCTGAATAGTCGCGTGCGGCCAAAGATACATGTATATTCCGATGTGGTGTTGAATTTATCGATTCATGTTGTGTGGAATGTGGATGATACGTAAGACCCTCGAGTTTTAAATGTGTGCTGTAACTTTGTAACGATTGGCGAAAGGGTGCAACAAATGAAGAATATGAGATTAATCTTGAGCTTCTCAGTCTTAGAAATTAATTAGGCAAATCGAGGGATTTTCCAGCTCAGCTTCAGTGATAGTCGGAAAACAAAATATCGCTGAGAACCGGGTACTTACTATATATTTTGGGAGTGAGTAGCCCCTCGGTCGAAACAGCGAAACCACGGCAAAAACGATTGCGTTCAAGAACTTGTTTCAGTAGGTTAACTAGAAATAGTTAAGACTACTAATGAAGAGCATTCGAAACATTATTCTAAAAAAAAAACAGGAGGCAACCACAAAACTTCCTTTGGCCTCACTGTCTCAGTCTCACTGACTTACTGTCCATCATAATATTTGCGAAAAAGATATGCAACCTCTTCCGTTTCAAACCTCCCGACGTTCTTCTTTTTTTGAGCATGTTTCTATACACAAGATTAATGATGACAGGTAATACATTCATTTATTCAATTATATCGTTCTTCAAAATAAAACTTGTGGCTAGCGTGGGGCATGGCGAAACAGGTATTTAAGTCGAAAATTCCATTCAGAAGAGGGTGGTTATGGGTTTTACGGTGAACCCGTTTCCGTTAGGGTCAAATTATACACTCGAACAGTACGCCCGTATTATTAAGTCACTCCTCCTGGGCGCTCAGGTGCTAAAATGAAAAAGTGTCCATCTATGGGGCGATAGCTCACCATCCACCCGCACGCGAAATTTCAGTAGCTCAGCAGGATCTCATTTGTTTCACAGATGAAATGCTAAACACAGTTACAACGAGTCAGGATCTTACTTAACGTCAAATGAACTGAGGCTCCATTCGCATAAAACGGCAATAAGTAACATGCAAAAACATACGTAAAACAGTCCGTAAATGCTTCCAAAGCAAATCCTGTCAGGCATGTAATAATGTAAAGCCCAATCCACTCCCCCTTGTTTAATTGCTTTTAGGAGAGCTATGTGTGGTGTAGTCTAAACAGAGTTTTTTCGAGCAGTAAAAAAGATCAAAATGTTATCGACGTTTCATTTTTGAAGGGGCGTTGATTGTTAGGGACCCAATCGCTACTGACGATGTTATAAACGATAAAGCTAATATTATATGATATGTATTCCGAATAATCGCGTATAACATGATTAATCATTTATGATTTCTCTCCGTTGAATTTGAATACTACGATATACAAGTTGCATGTTTAGGCTTATTTGTAGATTGTGTTTTATTTAAATAGATTTAGAGCCCGATCAGCCCTGCGAACCGTGCTTGGATAGTCTAGGACTCGCTTTTCTGTGTAGTCTGTGTTGCTGTACAAGTTGCATACTAACATGAATATTTGGACTTTACTGAGTATTATGTTAGACACGACATAAACATGGTAAAACATATATTCAAACAATGTTACAACGCAAAATATCGCTGATGAAGAATCGTAGCTGACGTATATCCGTTGTAAACATTGTTTGAATATATATTTCCAAATCAGCTTGGGCTCAAAGAATATTTATGGTAAAATATCTTGGAGTTTCTTGTTTCTTGTAAAAAAAATGTAGTTAATTTTGAACATAAACATTTCGTGGCAGCTGGGGTAAATATAAAATCTTAGAAAATTTGATGTTTTCTTACATTTCAGCTGATAAATCCGTTTAGTACTAGCACCATCAAACTTTATATATCAGTTTGTGCGAAATTTGAACTTTCTTCTGCAGACTATTTTGGATTCAGTACAGGTGATGTCCTGTCGTTCAGTTTCCACTTTTCCGTCTGTCTGTCGGTCTGTCGGTCGTTCCACGTTTGCGAGTTAGGGTACTTCCAGATGTGCTGGGATGGTTAAACTTGTCGGGCCAATTACTGACTTCACAAGCTTTTCTTGGAAGTCTCTTCGCATATTCGACCATCCAGGGGAGAGAGGAGGGCGAGGGAATCCGGAATCTTGAGACATGCACAACGTTGGGATGAGTGATCGGATTTGGATGAAACTTGACAATTGCCAAGAACACGTGTCTCAGATGCTCCGGATCTGGTCCGACACCTTTAGGAGAAGTCGGAGTGGGGTGACAGTAGTTGCGTTTTTTATTGCCGTTCCTGGTCTCAGTTCTTCTTATTTCTCGTTTTTGCTGAAACGGAGACCGTGTCAGTTCTCGGTTCTACAACACCTGCGAGTGAAACGGCGAACTGTGACGCAGACACAGTTCCCGGTCCGAGTTCGCCCTTCATGAACAAATTAACCCAACAAAATTGAAAGTCCTGGATAGTGTATTTGAAAACGGATGATGACAACTTGTATATTTGAACTACAAGAATTGCCTTTTCCGTGTCAAATGACTACCCTTTACTGACTTATTTACGTGATTTTATGAACGATTTGCCGGGATGCTTATTTTCCGTTTTTATTCACCTACGTCTTGAAACGGCGAAGGCGTCAGGCGAACTGAGTGTAAAAACAGAAATTAAGCTTCAACGGCGAACTCACAGGAGAACTTACACAGGCGATCAAAAACGCAACTAGTATGTCTCGTGGCAAACTTAGAGTGTAGGGATGGGACCGGAACCGAGCAGGGAAGTTTCATGGGAGGTCCGGAAATCTTGTGACATGTCTAACTCTGGAACGAGTCGTCTGATTAGTATGGGACTGGACAACTGGCAGGAGCATACGTCCTAAATGTTCATTTTACACGCCCGGACAGAACCGGTCACTTTGAGTGGAGTTGGAATAGGAAAAATCTTGTTGCACGCGAGGTATGGTAGGCTTTTTCCAGGTGTGCTAGGACGATGAACCTTGTCAGGCGTATTAGGGACGTCATCAGATTTACTTGTAAGTTATCATTTCGTAGATCCAAACATTCAGTAGTGAGTGGAGCGAAGGGGGAATCCGTAACGTTTTTACACGCATTACTAGATCTGGATGAAACATGATAACCGACAAAAGCATAAATTCCAGTTGAATCAGAACGCCGGCTGTAGGCCGTCCCTGGCGTCCAAGAGTTGTTCCAGTGTAGAGTTCCATCCTTGGCGGTCTCGAGTCCATTCGTGTGTGAGTTCGGCCCAGTTCTTGTAGCTTCTTCCAGAATGGCGGAATCCTCCTTCAGGCTAGAGATGGGCCTTGACGCAGGCGATCCAGTTTTGCGTTGTCCTCGAGGAGTTACTCACTCTCCGCCACCCGGTGTACACTCATTCCCGGCACCTCCCGGCAGCAATGCAGCAATGCACTTTTATTAAACTTTGTGATTCTTAGACACCGACTATTAAATTGGATGGTACCTTCCGGCACCCTTCCGGCACCGGCACCGGCACCCGATGTACACGGGTTTGGGGAGTGAGTAACCCCTTTGTTGTCCTGCTCATGGCTCTCCGACGAAATGTTTTCGGCCGCGCTTCGCCGATTGATCGGCGTTTCCCGCACTTTAGCACCTCGAATCAGGTCTTTCTTCGGTAATTTTAGATTCATAAAAATCAGTAGCTATTAAAGATGACAAGGTAGAGAAGTTAGAATTTCAAACATTAAAATAATTAATCTTCATTCTTAAACGAATACATGCTGACAAGGTAAGGACCCTGAAAATTTATAAAAATCCCCCAAAACATGGTTACAGGAGTGCTGCGTGAAGCCGCCACCCTAAACTCCTATTTTTGGGAAATGACTTAGGGAAAAGGAGTAAAGGTTGGGATAAAATTCAGTGGAGTATCCTGAAAGGAAGCTTAGAACCTTCACTTTCAGCTGGTACCATAGTTTACTTGTAATTGTTCAAGGCTAAGCTAGAGAACACGAAAGAATATAGGCACCCAAGTGATCATGAAGTCGCCCACTTTGCTAAAAATAGTATTTTGCTACATGGTGAAGTTAGAGGCCAGCTGTTTGGTCAGAGAGGTTCCTTGACCTTTTGCAAATAACAAAATTTGCTGTTTTCTTGGAATTTGCATGATTTTTCTGGGGTGGCAGCTTCATGATCCAAGGTGGCAGGATCATGTACCATGGCCAATTGGGGGGTGGGCGGTGCCATAGTAAGGGCAGCTTCATGCAACACTCCTGTATAGCCCTAAAATCGGGTAATGTTCCTGTGGGAATGACTGCCAAAAGATGGACGGACTTTTAGACGCTTCTACCGTAAAAAAAACCTTGCAGTATTTGCTACTGGGATTAATCCTATCTCTGACAAGAGCTAAGAGCTCATATGGCACTTGATACGAGTATGTGGTACCTAAAAAGTAGACAAGAAATCCAAATACCCCACATCTAAAAATGCGGTTCGGACCTATAAAAACGATATCTAGTTTCACTCAAGTCTGAGCATTTCAGTCGCCTCGGAAATGACTTTTCTACCTGCCAAGTTTCATCCTTAAAGATCCACTCGTTTGGATCTTTCACATGCCCCACGGTTTCCGGTACCCCCCCCCCCTCCAACGTCCCCTACCGAGTTAGAATCTGGGTCGGAGTTCGAACTACTAAATGGATCATCTGAAGCATTTTCTCTTACCACCTGTCAAGTTTCACTTAAATCTGATCGTTTTTTGTGAACTTCCCTTAAATCCTCCCCCCCCCCCCAGCGTTGTCGGATCCAGTTCGGACCCTAAAATATGTCATCTAGGGCATGTGAGCTCTCTAAATTCTAAGTTTCACTAAAATCGCTCCACTTGTTTGACCCCTATGCGAGCCAAAACGTTCCCGGGAATCCCGTTCCAAGTCCCCCCACTGTGGCTGAATATGAATCGGAAACATAAACGTCACATCTCTGACATGTCCTTATCAAGTTAGACTGGAATCAGAGCATAATATATCCGCAAATTTCCAGTTCCCACTTCACCCCCCTCTCCTACCGTGACCAGATCCGATCCAGACAACAAATTACAAATCAAGGCCGCAATAACTCGGAACCGTCCAACTTGCATCCCATTCTGTACCCCCCCCCCCCCTCGTCCAACTCTCCTAAACGTGCTTGTGTTTGTGTTTTCATCAGTTCTTATCACCCATAAAGTTTCACTCGAATCGGACAACCCGTTCGCAACTTACAGAAGCCAGTAATTTCCAGATTCCCCTTCCCTCAACTCCCCAAAGATGGTCGGATCCAGGAACACGAATTTTCCTAGGGCATTATGTGGTGTCCTTAAGTCATTAAAAGGCCTGCAAAGTTTCTTCGTTCTTAGAATAGCTGGAACTATCCTAGCTGGCGATCCCCGGAATTCCAGGAAACACCCTCCAACTCCCCCCACAGAGCCCACACACGATTTGGTTCTGTCAATTACGTATCTAAGGCTAATGTTGTTCTTCTCACAAAGTCCCATCCCAATCCCTCAACTCGAAGCGTTCCAGGAGATTTCCTGTCCCCCTTCCATCCCCCCCCCAAGTATCTGATCCGACCAGGACTCGACATGGGACATCTGAGATAATAGCTCTTTCCACTTGGCCAAGTTTCATTCAATTCCGATCACCCGTTCAAGAGTTTTGCAAACCACCAGATTCCGGGCTCCCCGTCCCTCCACTACCCCTACGGTGGTTAAATCCAGGAAACGACTCTTATCAAATCAATCTGTTCGTGTCCCTGACATTTCTTCCAAGTTCCATTGTCCTAGCACATCCGGAAGTACCGAACTAGCAGGATCACCGAAATTCCGCCCCCCCCCGACCCCCCCACAGTGCCCGAATCTGGTCCGGTTATGTCAACGGTGTCTAGGACTTGTGCTTGTTCTTCCTACCAAGTTTCATCCAGATCCCTCCACTCTAAGAGTTTGCCAAGATTTCCAGTTCCTCGCCCCCCCAGCTCCCCCCAAAGTCACCGAATCCGGTTCGGAATTTAATCGGGTCGTCTGAGACATGGGGTCCTTCCAAATATCAAGTTTCATTAAGATCCGATCACCCGTTCAAAAGTTATAAATTCCTCAATACTCCGGATTCCCCCTGCCGCCACTCCCCCCACGATGCTCGGATCAGGGAAGTGACTGTTTCCAACTTAATCGTTTGTGGTCCTTAATATGCCTGCCAAGTTGCATCGATCTAGCTTATGTGGAAGTGCCCAAACTAGAAAACCTGGACACACCGACCGACCGACGGACGGACAGAAATTGCGATTGCTATATGGCACTTGGCCGAAGGTCAAGTGCTATAAAAAAATAATATTATTTCTAATTCGGATTAATTTTATCTCAGTAGAGATAAGATTAATCCCAGTAGCAAATACTGCAGTTGACTTTAATCCTCACTCGGAGAAACAGCTTACAGTGTAGATGACTGGAACTAGTTCCTATTTGGCATTTCTTTTCCATTACATTACTCGGTGTAAAACCGACTTTCAAAAAAGCGTTACACAGGTGCGAAATAAAATCATCAAAAACAAACCAGAACTCCCTCAACAGCCTGACTGGAATGGCTGTTTTACTGACATTTTACCGTCTTGCTGGCAAAAGATATGTCCTGGAACTTGCTTGTCATTTCGACGTCGAGTTGAGTGATCAAGTTATCTTATTTGGAGTCTGGTGGTAGGCTAACATGCGCATAGGGCGACACTAATTCCCTCAGAATAAGCTCAAGCAAAAGTTTTAAAAAGTTTAAAGTATCCTGCGTTGGACGGAAGTTACCGGAATATAGTTTAGAGGGTATAGTTAGAGGGGATAGCCTACTGGACATTTCCGCGCAAGAACAGAAATACATAACAGGAGACATTGAATATGTTCGCCATCTGGTGAACCGCGTTTTGCGATGGTGGTGGCTGAAATTTGTCTGCGTTCTAACTTACTTTCTTGTATAGCTTTCCGTGAACGGACTGGTGTACTATTGCACTTCAACTTGCCAACTACCAGTCTATCAGTAAGCAGCTTTAGGTCCTATGTATAATTCGTCACAAAACCACTTCTTGTCAGCGAATCGGACTTGCTTTGCGATACCTATATTTACTCAACATTTCAGAAATCCATTAGCGCCTGTGTAAAAGCAAACTAGGGATCAAGTTGGCCACTTTTTTTACACCTCACTTAATTCTGTCAAGTGTAAATCCAGTAAAAAGGGGATGATAAAATGTGATTTCCTTTTAAACCATGAAGAAAGAAGTGGGCGCGTTGAATCCAAGCGCAAAAAGGCGTTGAAAAATGAGCGACTCGAATTTGAGCTTGTCGAGTGAGTCAGATAGCGCGTGTATGTCAAGTGTGAATGACTAATGTGTATTTATTCAATCTCTAAAGAACCTATAGCTTAACACTACTTAGTGGTTAACACCTGAAATAGGCGACTGAGCTTGGCAGCCATGACTGTGACGTGATAAATAAACAGTGAAACCGATGAGGCATCAGACTATATTTGCATACCACATAATAGGGAATAGGACAGGAATTTCAGAAGATTCCAAGTAAATTGTCGACGGCATGTATTAAGTAAATCAGTTAATCTCGTTGCGCTTTTCTGTAACCCAAGGTAAAAATAAAAATAAATTTTCTCCCAAATTTTATCCTCTTTAGCCTATTTAGCAGATGAGAGCAACTAATTATTAGCATTATTGATGATTTGTTTCCTTCAAATTTAGAGGAACTTAGTATTGTTAATTGTTTTCAGATTAAGCTAATATAGACGACTTGTCAAATGCAGACCATAAAACTGTTGTTAGAAAATAATTATATAATGCGCGACAAGGTAGCCTAACCTTTAAGGAATCTCTAAACAAAACCTAAGAAAAATTATTAATTTTCCAGATTTGCCTAAAAATTAAAGTTTCAGTCGTAAAAACGTAAAGTTTCTGGAATAAAATGGCTGTTCAGTCTACTTTGTCAAAGCGGTATAGTGAACTATTCATCAGCCTTCTAGTTCTGGAGATTGAAGCTAAGAACTAAGAACAGAACAATGTGTTTCAAAGTGCCTTATGGCTATATCAAGACTGGAAAATAACAGAATGGTTATTGTATATTCAGGTTTGCTTCAATGTGAAAGTCATTGGTGGATCTCCCCTTATGGCTAGGTAAACAGTGTAACTATAATAACCAATGCATTGACTGGTTTAATTGGCCTCTTAGCTCAGATCTACCTATTTAGACCAGTTAACCAAGCTTATGCTCAGAAGCACACAAAAGACAAAACCTGAAAAATGTTCATCCGACCCTCATATAGGTTAGTTTTTATCGTTTCTACACGTCCACCAAGGGGAGATACCTTCGCGGTATGTAATGTTCGGTCGTCACGAGCTGAAAGCACCACATTCGTTAGGATCGTAATGACCTAGTTGTCTTAATAAAAATTTAGACGTCTCTTTTATTTCTTGATTTTCATCTCTATGGCCTGTGTTGCAGGAATTATCTTTTAAAAAAAAACATAAAAATAACACCTTTTAGGTTCGAATTGTTCCGTACCACTGTGCTTGGCTCTCGAAGAATTAGGGACGAAAGTTCATTTGACAAATCAAGAGTAGCTCTTTTGGGGAATGGCGCGCGTATTCCACGCGAATGGTTTATTCTCTTCAGGAAGAAATTTGAAATACTACCTATCAGTTGAGTTTTATTCTAACCATAATTAGGCCTTTCGAAGTCAATCAGAATGCTGAAAAATCTCTACCATGTCCATGATTCTTAGCGCTTCTTTGCCGTGCTGAGTTTTGCCCGTCACGCAGTTTTGCCCGTTTTACGCCAAACTGGCGACCATTTGGCTGATTATTTTTTTGCTGGTGTAGTAAAATTGTTTGGGTTTTATCGACAGTCCTTGTAAGCTTTTGGATATTTCTTGCAATTTTGGATTAAAAAGAAAGTTTGACGTTTGGCGACAGGGGCGTGTTTCTTGGATCACGATCTGGCAAGACTGCACACAACGCAAACTTTGCCAGAATCTTCAAGATCCGCTGACAACTCTTTCACACAGAAGGATATGAGAAGGTTGAATGTGCGGTTTTTCATTCTGAAAGATATATGGTAGACCATCAGATCAATCTTCTGTTTTTCACTCTAGAGAAAGAAGCTCTTGGTACCGTGTTAAAGAACAATGGACACTTCTAATGCTTTACTTTGTATTAAATGCTTCACAAATACACATTTCCGACTTCCTTTAGAAGGCGCTACGAAAATCGGCCGTTTTCTTGTTATCCCTTGTCTTTACCTCTCTGGCATTTCGGCGATCCAAATCTTAGGAGCTGGGATATTCTCGGCAGGAAATTCAAAAACTCCCAGCAATGCTTGAGAGAAAAGGATATATTTGAGTCGTCACCAAAGTGAAGCCGTAGATGCAGTTTACCTGATTGATCTAGAGCGTGTTCCACCCTCGTACCAATAGTAACTATTAGTTACTATTTCCGTTCCATCCTCGCGAAAAGTTACTACGCTGACCGTTCCAACCTTCTCGGAATAGTAACTAATAGTTACTATTTGCTTACTATGCTAGGGAGCGTGGTAAGCGTAGTAACTACGCATCTCTGTAACGTGATTGGTCGGATTCGCCCGTGGCATGATATCCCGCTGGAAAATAGAAAGATCGTTCCAGCCTTGACGGCAAAAAGCCAGAATTTGTGACGTCATGCGTAGTAACTACGGTAAGTAGGGTGGAACACGCTCCTAGTGTTTCATCAGAAGTTCCATGGCTTAAAGCGCCCATTAAACGTTTTTCTTTGTGGAATAGTGTCGCGAAGCTTGATTAACTTGCTTTATAAAATGTACCACAATATCCAATAAGCTTATATAAAATAACATAGCTACAAGAACCATTCAAAAACAAATAATCTATCCAAATCTGTATTATACAAGCTGATTTATGCATAAAATAAAGATCTACGAAGTATAATAAGAAACATCACTTTTATCTTTGCCCAAGCTAGTAAATTGAGCATGTACTGGCCCCAAAAATGACGATTTGAAATATCACCGAGAGGAAACTATTGAAAAAGCTGCTGATCTAGGGGGTAAGCATTGTTCCTGGGTTGTTACAGGGTGGGATTGGGGTAGTTTGATGTGCCCATTGAACTTTAAGAGACGTTGTGGAGGATTTGGAAAATATTTTGAAATAAAATATTAAAAAGAACATTAGAAGTAGATATTCCTTCAGCCGAAGCCGACTGCGAATCATAGTTGACAATGCAAAACCAAGAAGAGACAAGTGACTCCAAAACCAAAATGCAGAAAAATCTCTACCCTTTCGACGGCCCGATCGAGCGGCACAAACAGCAGCCGTATCCAAAATTAAATCACAACACTAGTTATAACTCCAAGCAGTTTTCAGGGAAGAAATTCACAAAATCAGATATTCAAGGAACAATCTTTAATAGTTTTTCCTCATGTTCATTTTCCAGCTTGAGCCACTTGAGGCTGAAGAGGACTCTTACCAAGAAGGGACGAAATATAGCTCAAATAAAATTTTACTGTTATATCCGTTTTGCATTGTCAGATATGATCAGAAGCAGATTTAAATTTTCATTTACTAAAAAAAAAAACGAAAAAATTTAATGTTCATCAAACTTTAAATTACAAAAATTAATAGCTAATTGAAGAAAATTTGTCTTACATGATAATACTTTTTGAAGAAAAAATTTAGTTGAGGTTCGAAAATTTGAGTTTTAGGTGACGTTAAGCAAAAAAAAAAGTATTAGGATGATAGATAAGAAGAGACACTACATGGGCTTAAGAAAAGAGGTGTGTCAAGATTGTCTTGCACTGAACTACATAAAGGGGCACTTGTAATTGAAAACTATCTTGTGCTAACTGTTCGTTCAAGAACCTTCACCCTAGATTGAATGGGTCAGATTTAGTCGAGAGTTGGAAGCATACCTTAAGTAAATGTGCCCGAAAGGTCATGATTTCAGATATTTTCGAATCCAGATGACATTTTGATTTGCATAATCTCTTGCATAGTCTGTGAATTCCACTACGGTCTCGTGGTCCGTCACTTCTTGATGAAACTGGCTAAGCAGATGTGACTGACCGTCTGGGACTAGCGCACCTGTCTTTAAATATAATAAGCCACATCTCTAATCTTTAAATATTTATAATAATATATAGTAATCCTTTTGACGGTTAGCTAGATGGTATAATCTTATAGTAGTATCGGCATTACATCTGAATGATCAAGAACTATAGAACTAAGTGATTATGATCAAGAACAAGAACCATCAATTGCTGTCATCCGTTCTTAATATGACATACGTGTCTGCTTGTCCTGATACATTGTTTTTGAGACGATTACATCTGTATGCCCCCCTGCTATTTTGCATCTTGAAGCACTTTACTAGCTTCAAGGAGTCGTCGATTACTTTTACTGCCAGAAATATAAAAGATTTAAAGCTACTGTTTAATTTTCTTTTCTTCGTTTCCTCGTGCTGATCCCGAGATTACGGTTCTGTTGTGATTTTTATTTCCAAATCTTTTTTTCTCTTGAACTAAGTTGTCGTTTACGATGGAGGTTTCATACCGCATGCAAATCTCTACTTCCTTGATAAAGTTCTTCAAGTAAAAGAATAAATCACATGACAGAATCGTCTCCGAAACCCCGGTGAGCTTTTATGCTGGTAAATGTGATAAAGAGATGGTCATTTGTGAAATAAACTTAACTTTACTTGTTTAGCAAGAAAGAAATTAACCAAATTTACCAGTTCGATAGTGAAGTGTCGTGTCCATGTGCTATGGACATTTTCCGGGTGAACTGACGTGTAGGCGATTTGAAGGTACCCAAGTTCTTCACCCCCTTTTTTTGGGATCCCAAAACGTAAGTGGAGGGATACCTATGAATGAATGAATGAATGAATTTAATTCCAAAAAAGCCCAAGGGCCATGGCGGAAAACATAAAAAAAAAAAAAAAAAAAAAAAAAATAACAACAAACAAAATATCGTACACTCCGAAACAAACCAAAAATCAACTTCTATAAAAATAGTTCACGGTGGGTCATAGCTATCTTCAGGAATCTACCCAGCCTTCGGAGATCACCAAAACACTTACTTCCCATAATCGAAGTCAATTCCCTTTCATCCCAAACCTCCCGGCCAAACACTTCCTTTCTTAATCCTTTCAACTCCTCGCAATAACACATCAAATGTACCGCATCCTCCCCCTCAACACCACACATCGGACAAAAATAAGGACCAGTACCTTTCCTCTCTCGACCAATATACTTTCTCCGCATCCCCACTGGAAGAGCGTCCGCCCTAAGACTCACCATCCACCTCAATTCTGCCCCCCCCAATCCCAACTTAAAATATAATTCTTCTCCCCATGTCTCTTTAGCCATACCATACAACTTCAGAGAGTGGTGCTCTGATACGCCCCCATGCCACCTCTGAATCTCCTGATCTCTTAGCCTATCTTTCACTAACTTAGCTACCTTACCTAGGGGGTAACCTGGTCCCACTCCATCACACCACAAACCACCATAACCACAATCATCCAATATTTTTTTAATTTGCTGAGGCCAAGCCAAGAAACATCGCAAGAGTTGTCCGTCTGTCCGTCCGTCTGTAACAAACACAATATTTTGAAACAGCTAATTTGATAGTCGATTATGAGGTAAGAAGACATGCTGAACACGATGGTGAAAACTATTTTGTCATCGGACCAGTAGTTCGCCTGGAATCCGGCCAAAACCGGAAAGTTTGTTGAAAGTAAAAGTTTTATTTGAAGTGGATTAGATGTTCGATTTAGGGGTAGGAAGACATGCTGAAGATGACGGTGAAAATTATTTTCTCGACGGACAAGTATTTCGCCCGGAATCCGGCCCAAACCGGAAAGTTTGTTGAAAGTAAAAGTTTTATCTGAAATTGATTAGATATTCGATTTAGGGGTAGGAAGACATGCTGAAGACGATGGTGAAAACTATTTTCTCGATGGACAAGTATTTCGCCCGGAATCCGGCCCAAACCGGAAAGTTTGTTGAAAGTAAAAGTTTTATTTGAAGTTGATTAGATGTTCGATTTAGAGGTAGGAAGACATGCTGAAGACGATGGTGAAAACTTTTTTCTCGACGGACAAGTATTTCGACCGGAATCCGGCCCAAACCGGAAAGTTTGTCAAAATTAAAAGTTTTATTTGGAGTTGATTAGATGTTCGATTTAGGGCAAGAAGACATGCTGAACACTTATGTGAAAACAATTTTCTACCCGGACATGTAGTTCGTCCGGAATCCGGCCAAAACCGGGAATCTGTTGGAAGTCAAAGTTTTATTTCTAGTTGATTAGATAAGCGATTTAGGGGTAAGAAGAGATGCTGAGTCCCTGTATGACAGTCATATTTTACCCGGACATATAGTTCGACCGGAATCCGTCTGGAATCGGAAAATTTGTTATAAGCTAAATTTCTATTTGAAGTTGATTAGATGTTCATTACTGGGGAAAGAAGATACCCTGATTTCGTCTTTGAGCTTTCTTTTTTCGCCGGACAAGTAGTTCTGGAGTTCGGCCGGAACCGGGAAATTGGCAGAAGCGGCAGGAAGTTTTCGTCAAAACAGATATGACTTATAGGGGTAAACACACATGCTGAATCCAAATCTGAACTTGGTTTTCTCAGGTGATTAGCTATTTGGCGTCAATCTGTTTCTGAATTTTAATTGTAAAAATGTTCAAGGAGTCTGGCGAAGACTGGATCTGGCTAAGACAAGACCCAGTTGTCTGGATCAGATATTGAATTTTTTGGATCCCATCGAAACCTTTGGTCTTGTTCCTGTATGAATAATCGAGTGTGAAAGTGAGGATAATGATGGTATGTGTGTGTAGTGAGAAATTTAATAAGAATCGTCCGGTATACGGAAAAACTAATTAAAGAGGGCGAAAATATGCTGTTTCTTCTGAAAACCAATCTACTCTCTGTTGAACGCCCAATCCTGGGCCCCCTGCTGCCCATCGCCTGGAATAACAAAAAGATCGTGCCTGTAAAACTTATCTAACATTATTAGCCGAAATAAAAAAATCACTTAAAACTGTGTTATTCTCGAGATGCTATATATCTGCATATATTCGTTAAGTTACTTCATGTGAGCCGCAAGATAAGTTGATTCTGCTTAAAGTTTAACTGCAAAGCCAACTTATGTTTGTATCATCTAATTGAATACACTGATGATTCTACTAAGGGATGTTTTGATTTTCCACTGTCTGCTCTAGCATTGACGTTCAAAATATCTACGGCCGTCTTTGCAACGCAAATTCTGCTAAGACGCGTAAAATTTGAATCTGAATACAAACGCGGCTTTTCAGTAGCCAGTGATTAGCTTGCGGAAAGCAAACCCCTACGTGAACACCTATTTTTCGTAAATCATTTTCGTCAAGCATACAACACAGGTACAAGCGCATAGTGGTACTACAAGTCGGACAGGGAAATTCCACTAGATGAAAACTGATTATTCATGAATAGCTGTGCAACGAAGTAACGCATCTCCATCGTGTCTTCAAGCCACCTAATGTGAATCTATCTCGACCCTTTTCGGTTAAGCTTTAAAATCATCTCCTTCTCCCTGTTATATCTTGATACCAGCAACTTTTTAACGTTCAAATCTTCATTGTCAAAATTTTGCTCTTCGGTTGTTCAGTAAGCTTATAAATCAATCCGTAGCGCCTATGGGCGAATCGTCCCCAATCGGGGGCGCTATAATCGTAAAGCATTGGGAAATTTGTACAGCATCTTCTGCGCTCCTTCTATACTATTTCGTTCTGGCGTCACTCATGTTCTGCGAAAGAAGGATATTAAAAAGATGAGATCGTGTTATTTTAAATATGCTAAGCACCTGCTCTACTTTTCGAAATTATGTCATTACCATACATTGACCGAGAAATTCAAGATGCAAGTGTGACCCTTTTGGATGTTTCCTCATCGCTTTAAAAATCATGGACAACAGGGCCCAACCAGCGCACGACGTCGTCCACTGCTTCCTGACCCAAGATTGAAATTTAAGTGTCTTTTTCTGCGTGTTTATGTGTTTTGTTTATTTTCTTTATTTTCTTCATTTACTCCACCTTTTCAAAATGGCGGGTCATAAAGAAATTACTTACTTATTACTTACTTTACCTTGCACGGAAATACAGTAAACAGTGGAAAACCGCGCATGTACTCACGCTATACCCTTCAGGTTGCTACTGGCAAGTGGCTAACCCCTTTACTACCGACTTGATGTGGTTCGGCGACGCCGAGGTCCTAAATTTTCTTATATGAGCAAAATGACGCACCATTGAATAATCTATCTATGTGATATCTGCGATTTTTGAATATCAGAATGTAAGTTCAGTCTTCCAAATATTTGCAGTGTCTCTGTTCATTCTTTTTTCTCTTCTTGCTGGATATTCGTTGCCATTTATATGTTTATTTGAAGCCCGTGGAAAACAAGTGAAATCACGGGGTAGGCTTCATGAAAACGTAAAGAAGAAGAAGGAAAGAGAAATACAAAGCAAATGTCGGAAATAATGTCTCGGTTGGTATTGCTTGTCACCCAAGAAAGGGTTGGTTTGCGTCAAACAGAGGAGTAGGACTAGGACTAGTAACTCCAGGTCTTGATAAGAAAATTGAGGACTTTAACGTTTTAGGACACACTAGGTGCTGCCCCAGCTGCAGAAGTGTCCCTTGAAGACCACTGCCAGTACAAGTACCTTTTCAATTATCGAGGTGTCGCGGCGAGCTTCCGCTTCAAGCATCTTTTCTTGTGCAAATCCTTAGTCTTCCACGTCGGGAAGGAGTGGACGGAATTCTTCTATCCGGAAATGAAGCCCTGGGTGCATTATATTCCGGTGGAAAAGGGAGCAGCGCAAGAGGGACTAAGGTAGGCCAGTTCTAGTATAGGCTACTCGGGGTAGGCTTTTTTTTAACAATTTATCTTTTAATATTTCTCCTGTAATTATTACTAAATCTTATTTTGTTTAATAGTTTTTATACTTTTTGTCTTATCTACTAACGCGTAATCCATCCCCACTATACATATTAACTCCAAGCTTACTCAATTGCTACAAACTATCTCCAACAAACACGCAACCCCGATATCTACAAATAACCTACTTTTCAAAATCTCAAATTTAAACTTCAATGTTTGAAAAGGGCAGGCTTTTAAGCAGAACTGAAGCATGAAACTATTCCATTATCTTCCTTCCCACATCAAGCGCCATCACCCGTCCGCCTATTTTCTATTTTCCTGCCACAGTTTTGTGCATGCCTTTTCTGTCTTGACAAATCTAACCTTCCCATTCAGAGTATTTTCACAACTAAGCCCCGCCGTGTCGTTAGCGATTGGTCCAGGGGCTGTAAAAACTAATCAGAGACAGCGTTCACTTGCAATGTTGTCAATATTGCGCTTATGTAGTGTAATTTCACAGTGGAGAGATATTGTGAGAGTTAATGCAAACTGATCTGTTCTTTCGTCTGGGGAGTTTAGCTGGAATTCAGCGACTAAATGCCCAGGGTAAGAAAATGAAGCTATAGGCTTTCAGTAAACCTTTAAATGTCCACACTTGATCGACGAGTCACACTCTTGTCGGGCGCTGTTTTTACGTTTTGCAATTTTTACTGTCGTGATGATGTCTTTGCATATTGAAGGTCGCGGTAGCCTATTTGCCTACCGTTGCAATGCCTTACAACGGTGTTGATCTTTTTTTCTTTTTGCATTGGCGGTTTTTGCTTTTGCTGTAGGCCAACTTTTTTTTACAGGCAAAGATAGTTTTATTCCAAACAATAGAAAACGAAAACGTGCTGAACACGAATATGCAACCCATTTTCTAGCCGGACAAGTAGTTCGCCCGGAATCCGGCCAAAACCAGAAACTATTAAAAGCAAAAGTTGTATTTATGGTCGATTAGCCAGGTAAGAAGAGACGCTGAATCCATATATGATAATCCTTTTTTACCCGGACATATAATCGGAACAATTTGTTATAAGTTAAATTTTATATGAATTTGATTAGATATCGGATATAGGGTTTTGATCTTTATTTTTTACCCGGACCAGTAGTTTCGGAATTCCTCCGAAAACGGAAAAACTGTCAGAAGTAAGGCAGGAAGTTTCGATCGGTTACGTCAACATAGATATGACTTAGAAGGGTAAACACAAGTTTCGAAGGTGTTTCAACCCCCATTATAAGCCTTTGATCTGTTTCTAAATTTAAAAATAAATATATTTAACTGTCTGGATCAAATATTACATTTTTGGGATCCCATCGAAACCTTTGGTCTTGTTATTAGTGTGCCTTGCGTGACATTCTTTGGGGTGACGCCAGTAGTTATTTGCCCTTTTTTGCCATAAATACTACTTGCGGGGCCAGATTATTGGTGTTCCGTGACGCTATTATTACAGTACAAGCTTTCGGTGGCGGCTTTACTGAAGAAGAGCATCGCCATTTATTTGCTCTTTTTTGTTTTGTTTTACCACACTCACTTCTTGTAGGGTTCGATTATTGGTGTGCCGCGCCGATTTATTAGAATGCATACTTTCGGTAGCTATTTTGCTCGGTAAGAGTGAAATTTGTTTGGGTCACCGTCCCTTATTTCCTACGAACACTACTTGCGGTTGTCACTTATTGGTGTGTCGTGTACATTGTGATAGCTTGTACAATCTTGATGGCTATTTGTGGTGAACTAGCCTAACTCGATTTTCTGGATTATTGATGTGCCATGACTTTATTATTGCAGTGCACGCTTTCGGCGGCTGCTTTGCTGAATAAGAGCGACATTTCTGGCGGAGTTGCCATTTATTTGCAAATTATTTTCTACAATTACTTCTTGTGGTTTGAGTCATCGGCAGAGGGGCGGGGTACTCCCCCACCCCAAAGGTCTTGAGAAAGTACTTTCGTCGGGCCAACAAACACGCGCCGACAAACACAAAAGAAATAAAATTGTGTATGCTTTTGTCAGCCGTCGGGCGACTTGTCATCGGGTTCTTTTTATACGCAAGAAATGAAATCCTGCACAAATTTGTCGGGCAAAATACTGAAGAAACCGAATTCTTCATGCTTTTGTCGTGCCTTGGTATTCTCGTCGGCACATCGGGTTCTTTTTACGCAAGAAGGAAATCCTGCAAACATTTGTCGGGTAAATCACTGAAGAAACCGAATTCTGCATGCTTTTCTCGTGCCTCGGTATTCTTGTCGGCACACCGGGTTCTTTTTATACATAAGGAATCCAGAAGAAATAAACAGTGTGTGCTTTTGTCGGGCGTCGGTCGATCCGTCGCCACATCGGGTTTTACTTGTACTTAAAAAATCAAATTTGGCAAACTCTGTCGGGCTCACTCGGGAAGTTCAAGTCTCATCGGCACAAGGGGTTATTTTTACACGTAAGAAATCAAGTTCTGTATAGTCTAGTCGAGCAAAACACAGAAA
The DNA here is from genome assembly GCA_023053575.1 of Branchinecta lynchi. NCBI lineage: Eukaryota > Metazoa > Arthropoda > Branchiopoda > Anostraca > Branchinectidae > Branchinecta > Branchinecta lynchi. The sequence goes on from JAKZAP010000014.1 coordinate 4,239,734, forward strand.
AAATCAAATGCTCGGTGGTTTTGCCGGGCGTCGGTATTCTCGTCTTCACATCGGGTTCTTTTTATACGAAAAAAAAAAAAAAATCAAAGAATTTGTATCGGGCACATGCCGATAGTTCAAGTCTCGTTGGTACGTCGGCTTCTATTTAAACGTAAAAAAATACAGTTCTTTACAGTCTTGTCGGGCAAAACATAGAAGAAATACGAATTCTGGATGCTTTTGTCGGGCGTCGTTATTCTTGTCGGCACATGGGGTCTTTTTATACGTAAGAAATCAAATTCTGCATACATTTGTCGGGCGCAAATTTTTCCGGAAAAGTTACAGATTTAAAATTTTTTCGCCGGCGTTGCTTAGTTCAACTGGGGTACAGTCGTTAGAAGCTTCGCTTTTTAGCGAAAGCTGCAACGAAAAGCCGAATATGTGAATTTAAATATATGAATTTACATCAAAGGAACAACCTCAACTGACGGATTACAGTTACTTTTACACAAAATTTCGCCTGTGGCGCGTTTTCTATTATTCTCTATCTGGAGAATGGTGTATCATTTAGTTCTTGGGTTTTCAAACACGTTAAAAGCCGGAAATTGTATGTCACTATAGCTAAATTTTTCCGGAAAAAAGCAGATTTAAAAAATTTCGCAGGCGGCGCTTGGTTCATCTTGTCTTGGTAGAGGCGTTAGAAGCACCGATTGTAGGGAAAGCTATAATGAACAGCATGTGAACTTTAAAATACGAAATATATCAAATGAATAGTGATGCATTAAGTGATGCATTACAGTTAATTTACAAAAAAAATGCGCCTGCAGCGCATTTTGTAGTATTCATTGTCCAAGGGTTTTAAGAAACATATATCTATCCGTACTTTGCACAGAATCTCCTATTTCAATCAGTCATTGTGTAGTCTACGGTTGTATTGATTTTATTTTAAATCGTAGACGTCAAACATTTTTAGAACTTTGTCTTAACTTTAGTTGTTCTTACGAGTTTCGCAGATTATATGCGCCTGTCAATCAAGGAACGCTAATGGAAGTTCCGATTTACTCGCTCAAAACTTTGTTATATGTAAATCAATGACAGGTAGCATCAAGCCATAAGCCAAACCGTTGATTATCGACTTAGCACATGCCAAATCTTTGTGAAATCACTGACGCATCCTGAGTACCGCTGTGAGTCATTTCATGGCTGTCCTGGAAGTTTCTTGACGTAATGTAGTATTTATAGCTGCTTGGATAGTTTCAACTTGTGTTGGAATCATATCTACTAACCATGTCGTTTCTGAGGCTATCGTTATTATCAGTGTTACCATGTTATCAGCTTTCTAACGTTTTTACCTGCTGATTCAACCGAATAGTTTTGTTGTTTACTTAATTTTATTTTATTTGAATTCGCCGAGGGCCATATAAACCTTCAAGAATAACAACAAATCCTACGTACTTCCGAGTGGATTGGATTGTTTAATTTTTGTATTTACCCTAGTAGCGTATTTTCTTATTTTTCTCATCTTACAGATAACATCTTCAGTTTGAGACAAAAACATTTATTTCCATTCATTAAGTTTTTTTCAGAATATGACATATATTATAGTTATACCAGATCGAATTTTTTATTTTAATGTTAGGTTACTTCAATTATTTCGTGTACACGATTTTTGGCATGGTTTAGTGCACTTCATACAAAAACTTTTAAACTTATGTTCTATTCCTGCCTAAAACGGACTGGTCTCTGTACTTCGCGATACCTTCAACCTTTTCCTTCCCCAAAAAGTTAAATAAAAAAAAAAGTATTTCTTTTTTAAATTCTGAACCCTTAAGAAACAACAAAATAGATTGTTGCATAAACGCTTAGTATTATATTTGTTGTGTGCGTACATTTTCTTTAGTTCCTTCTGTGTATTACTTTGTACGTACTCCACTTTTTTTCTTCTGTATGTGGGAAAAATAGAATGTATAAATCTTCGGCCGCTGGAGTCATGCGCAAACATGAAAGCTTTACGATCGAAGTTGTCCTCTGACTTATAACGATCTCGTTACGTACCGTGTGTTTTTTCCCCGATAAGATCTCAACACTTCAAGAAACACAGCAGCACTCTACTCAATAGAAAACTCAGCTTTGAATTATGACATACCAAGGCGAATGCAATTAACGCTGTATGGGATGTACAGCTGAATTACGCTTGATTCATATCATCTTATTACCTTACGCTAATTACTTGTGAAATGGACGTATCTGATTTGATTATTTCTCATAAAGTTGGGATTCTTTGACAGAACGGGAATGAGTGGCAGATACGAGTATACTTGACAGCGGAATATAACTGTCCTTTCGTTATCATCCGTGGAAGCATGGTGGATTTGTGGCAATATGCGGTGAGATCGTCTGTATTTGTAAGCGACTTCATCACAGGATTGCAACTCTGACGTGTTTTAATTATGGTTTTGATCGTGTGAACCGTAGGACAAGACGCATGAGCAAAATGGCCTGATTTTTCCTCTTATGGACATAGTTTACCGTACTTTACCGAGGGGATATTCACTCTCCGGCTTCTCGTGTGAACTCATTTCCGGAATCTTTCCGACACCGATACCCGCTGTACAGTGGTTTGGCGAGTGAGTATCTAGTCGAATTCGCTTTAGTCGTTTACAGTGCAAACACACGATGAGGATTTCCCGGCCGGATTTTTATCACTTTCATCACAAAAGTTGAAAAATTCAACTTTTCCATATGGAAGTGATGATGGTGACGCAAGAATTCCAGCCCGGGAGCACCCGGCCCTGACCGTGTGTCCAAGGCATTAGTCGTAAGTATCAAGTTGACGGAAGCGACTGTTGACGGAAAAGTATTTGGCAGGCCCGTATCCAGGAATTTATTTCGGTTGCGGTGTTTTCTTTCGGGGGGGGGGGGGGGTTATTGCCTGCTGGTCGGACGAAAAAGCTAAAAAAAAGACATAGATCAGACGGAAAAGCCTATAAAAATGAATATTCTTTGAGCCCAAGCTGACTTTGAAACATTTATTCAAACAATGTTTACAACGGATTCGTCAGCTATGATTTTTCATCAGCGATATTTCGGCCCTTCTTGGCAAGGGTCCTCGTCAGGCTGTCAATCTTCCGGTTCAACTTCGGGGAAGGATACAAAACCTGTAATAAATAACTGAAGCTTCTACCGACTATAAATATCTTATTAAGGTAAATTATCTTCAAATACCACTATAATGAAAAAACTAGTCCTGAGATTTAATTTTTGACAACGACGCTGTTTTTGCTGTACGATTGAGGCAATGACAGGAAAGGGTTTTTTCTGCACCTTGATCAACTTCGGTTTTTTCATTAATAAGGGGCTGAAAACTTAAATATTATTTTTATTAATGACCTCGTTCTACGTTTCTATTATGAGTACTTGCCTGAATCTATTACTTTGAATAATCACTGCACGGAAAAACTAGTGCTGAGATTTAATTTTTGACACGGCTGCTGTTTTTGCTGCACTATTGGGGCGACGGCAGGAAATATTTTTTTCTGCATTTTGATCGACTTCGGTTTTGTTGTTAATAAGGGACTGAGGCTTAAATTTTCTTCCCTTAATAACCCCGTTCCACGTTTCTGGTAAAGAGTACTCGCCTGTATCTCGGTTAATGCCTGTTCGGTTTTTCTTTATCTCAACGGCTTCTCGAATGGTTTGATGGAGTCCGGTGCACGTTGCAAGAATTTGGGCTTTTTCAAAATATACTGAATGGGATGGGTTTTCGAAAATATGTTCTGCAAGTGCAGATTTGAAAGTATAGTTATGACGGTGTCCGTTGGAGAGGGCGTGGTCAATTTCTTGCTCATGCTCTGCAAGTCGTTTTCCGAAAGTTCTCTCTGTCCTTCCTACGTAACGCTTTCCGCAATCACAAGGTATTGAATAAATGCCTCTTTGGTACTGATTTGGGACTTTATCTTTTCCGGAGTTTAGGTAGGACAGCAAAGTATTTTGGGTTCTGTGAAAGACTTGGATGTTGTATTTTTTCAAACTTTTGGACAATTTTTCGGTTACTCCACGGACGTACGGAAGGTAAACGCGGGCATTTTTTTCTTCTGCCTCACCATTACTAGTAGAACTTACAGGATCTTTGGGAGATGAATGCAGCTTCAGTCGTCTTCTGATGATCTGTTCAACCAGTTGAATGGGGTATTTGTTTCCAAACAGGACGTCCCGAATGTGGCAAAGTTCGTCATCTAGGAGATTTTTGTCGCAAATTTTGATGGCTCGGTCGACTAGTGAGATAACTACTCCGCGTTTCACATATTCTGGCTGGTAAGAATCATATGGAAGGTATCGATCGTTGTGGGTGGGTTTTCTGTAGACTGAGCAGACAAAACTTCCTTCACTGTTAGCAATCAAAACATCTAGGTACGGCAGCTTCTGTCCATCATTTTCAAATTCAATCGTGAACTGGATAGTCGGTTGAATTGAGTTTAAAGTGTCAACGAAACTCACAATGTCTGTTTTTTGGCCTTCCCATGCTGTGAAACCATCATCAACATAACGTTTGTAGAAACTTGGAACCATCGGCGCGATACTGAAAGCGATTTCTTCAATTTTCCTTAGCGTTAATTCGGCGAGTCCCTGCGAAATAGAGCTCCCCATCGCTGCTCCTTCATGCTGCCAGTAGAATTGCCCCATGTAGATGAAATATGTTGATTCCCAAACAAGTTTAAAACAATCTAGTATTTGGCTTACAGTTAGGGGGGTTTTGTCTGACAGTTCGGGATAATTCTCTAGTGCTTCTTTTAGGGCATCCAGGGTGAAATCTTTCCTGAGACTGGTGAACAAAGATACAGCATCAATGCTTGCTTTTTGCGTTTCTTTGGTGACAGGGTATTTTCTTAACTCTTGGACAAAATCAATGGAATTTTTGATGTAATTCGGCCCTGAATCTAGGAGTGGCCTTATTAACGAAGCTAGAAATCTGTCTAATTTTTTAGTTGGGGCTCGAACGTTTGCTACTATTGGGCGAAGGGGTCTACCTGTTTTGTGCACTTTAACTACTCCATAGAAACGCGGTGCTACCGGCCCGGTTACTTTTAGGAACTGTTTCTGGGATTTGGAAATAGGGAGACTTTCTACGAGGTTTCTTACTTTTTTGTCAATGGATGGGGTTGGATCACTTGGTATTGGGGTGTAGACATCTTTGTCTGCTAAGAGGTTTCGAATTTTCGTGTCGTACTCGTTCTGGTCAAGGACTACAATGGCGTTACCTTTGTCAGCTTTTGTGGTGATGAGAGATCCATCTTTCCTTAGGCTCTTCAGGGCTTGCAATTCTTCTTTCGGGAGGTTCGGTTCTGGAGGGATGTTGATTCGGGACTGTAGCAAGTGGGCTGCATCTACTCTTGCTTTTTCAAAATCATCTACTTTTGCATCTTCATGGAAAAGACCTGTCTCAAAACTTGCTACAAATTCTTCTACTGGTGGTTCACGGGGCGCGATGTTGAATTTACATCCATGGGATAATGCATTAATTTGTGTTGGAGATAAAGTTTTGGAGCTAAAATTTAGTACGGAAGGTCCAGGGAGAACTTTCGGACTGTAAGTCTGGGTTTTGCTGTAGTTTTTGTTTTGTAGTCGAGAATATTTTTTCCGCAACTTTTCGCGGTGTTCCCAACATATAAAAATGATTATTTTTGTATGGTTCGGGGGGGGGGGGGGGGGGGGTCAACCCCCTAACCCCCCCCCCCCCCCCCCCTGGATACGGCCTTGGTATTTGGATTTGTTTTTCTCCTTCTAAAACTGATTTTCTGCAACAATTCTCACCTGATGAGGAGAATCTGATGAGGAGAACCAACGTATAAAGTCCGGTCTTCAGGTCCCGGAACTTCCGGAATCTGGTCTTCCAGATTATTTTTTGACCTCTTCTGTAAATTGCATCTGGAGTATGAACGGGTCCGAAAGTATTTCAAAATAATCCAGAAAAAAGGGGCTTTTGAACCTCCAGATTTCCGGATTTTTTAAGTATCGCAGAAGAAATTGAAAAAAATCTCGGAAAATCTAGGAACCCAGATTCCGGAAGGTGAAGACTCACCGCAAGGAATTTTCTAGCTCAAGTTGACGCAATATTCCATTCTTAAACAGAAATGGCAACTGTGCTTAAGAGCTTGGTCACACTGGGCTCATTCCTGGCTTGCAAAAGTAGAAAAAAGAAAAAGAACAAGATATATCTAATTTTTAATGTTGTCGTTTTAAATTCAGGAGATCAATTATAGCACAACACTGTGTATAATAATGTTACAGGATCCCTAATTGACCCCTAAATGCAGTCTGCTCATTAGCCTATCCCCAAGCTGCCACAAAGCACATCAAATCTCACGTCCCCTAGTGATTTTCAGTCGTTTGTCAAATAGGCCGCGTTTTGAGCCCAGTGTGACTAGGCTCTAAGCGCGTGATGAAAGTTATCCGAAGTGAGGTGTTGTCCGTATTCCAATTCAGAGACACCATGCGATTTAGTTGCTGTTAGTTAATTAGTCCCCAATGATCATCACCGTCATCAGCGTTGAGCTAAAACTCTGCTAGGATTTCTGTTCGTTTATATTCCCACAGCAGATAAAAGGTGCTAAATTAACTGACGATGGAAGTTTTGCCCCACCTTACACGTGTACTATTAAAAAAAAAAAAAAAAATAGTTCGTTTACCTATATTTAAAGAAAAAACATACACAACTGACATCAATATTCCTTCCAGGAAAGCATAAAAATACGCGCATGGCTGGGGCGGGACACTAATTAATATTCATTAAAAAACTAACCGAATAAAAAGGTCAACTGGGTATATCAATGAAGAAAAACAAGATAGAGAAAAAAAGGAAACAATGAAAACAAGAAATGGTGAGAAAAACTGACATCTTATGTATTTCCATTCATCCCTCTTTCAGCGTCCATCCAGTGATGGATGCTGGTAGTGAGGCTAGGGTGACAAATAGAGACTATTCTACTTATATTTCTAAATAGGTACAACTTTCAAGACCAATCTGGTCAGTTTGTAAAGACATACACATACCCTGTTTAGTACAGTAGAGGTATGCTTATGTGAACGTCTGCTAACAATGAACGACCGCCGAAGAAAAAACTAAAAACCAAACCAGGCATTTCTCTTACTATGAATACTTGTAGTAAACTTAGTAATACTTATAGTAACGCTTTTGTAACTTTTTGAATATTTTGCTAATTCACGGCTGAAAGTTACTCAACTGACACCTGGTTTGCTTTTTGTAATCTGAAAAGCTTACCACGGGGAACGCACCTTCAATGGAGAAGATGGCGGTCCGAACCTGCAAATGCCTTTAAAAGAAGGACCTTTTTAGTAAATTCAAAATCAAGGAAAGTTAATTGATTTTCTGCTTCAATTTCGTGCCAACCCTGAAATGGTTGGCTGTTAGCTGATATCAAATTTGTTACTTTTCTTGTCCATATTACTTTTTATGGCACTTGCCCTTCGGCCAAGTGCCATATAGCGATCGCAATTTCTGTCCGTCCGTCGGTCTGTCGGTCTGTCCAGGTTTTGCTAGTTCGGGCACTTCCACATAAGCTAGAACGATAAAACTTGGCAGGCATATCAGGGACCCCAAATGATTCAAGTTGGAAAGAGTCACTTACCCGATCCGAGCACCGTGGGGGGAGTGGAGGGAGGGGGAATCCGGAATCTTGAGGTATTTTTAACTTTTGAACGGGTGATCGGATCTCGATGAAACTTGATATTTGGAACGACCTCATGCCTCAGACGACCCACTTAAAATCCGGACCGGATCCGGTGACTTTTGGGGGGAGCTGGAGGGGGCAACCGGAAATCTTGGGAAACGCTATGAGTGGACGGATCGAGATGAAACTTGGTGGGAAGACACCTAGCAAACACTAGATTCATCATTGACATAACCGAGCCGATTCGGGCACTGTGGGGGGAGTGGAGGGAGGGGGAATCCGGAATCTTGAGGTATTTATAACTTTTGAACGGGTGATCGGATCTCGATGGAACTTGATAATTGGAAAGACCTCATGCCTCAGACGACCCACTTAAAATCCGGACCGGATCCGGTGACTTTTGGGGGGAGCTGGAGGGGGCAACCGGAAATCTTGGGAAACGCTATGAGTGGAGGGATCGAGATGAAACTTGGTGGGAAGACACCTAGCAAACACTAGATACATCATTGACATAACCGAGCCGATTCGGGCACTGTGGGGGGAGTGGAGGGAGGGGGAATCCGGAATCTTGAGGTATTTATAACTTTTGAACGGGTGATCGGATCTCGATGGAACTTGATATTTGGAAAGACCTCATGCCTCAGACGACCCACTTAAAATCTGGACCGGATCCGGTGACTTTTGGGGGGAGCTGGAGGGGGGCAACCGGAAATCTTGGGAACCGCTATGAGTGGAGGGATCGAGATGAAACTTGGTGGGAAGAGACCTAGCAAACACTAGATATATCACTGACATAACCGAGCCGATTCGGGTACTGTGGGGGGAGTGGAGGGAGGGGGAATCCGGAATCTTGAGGTATTTATAACTTTTGAACGGGTGATCGGATCTCGATGGAACTTGATATTTGGAAAGACCTCGTACCTCAGACGACCCACTTAAAATCTGGACCGGATCCGGTGACTTTTGGGGGGGAGCTGCAGGGGGCAACCGGAAATCTTGGGAAACGCTATGAGTACAGGGATCGAGATGAAACTTGGTGGGAAGACACCTAGCGAACACTAGATACATCATTGACATAACCGAGCCGATTCGGGCACTGTGGGGGAGTGGAGGGAGGGGGAATCCGGAATCTTGAGGCATTTATAACTTTTGAACGGGTGATCGGATCTCGACGGAACTTGATATTTGGAAAGACCTCATTCCTCAGACGACCCACTTAAAATCCGGACCGGATCCGGTGACTTTTGGGGGGAGCTGGAGGAGGCAACCGGATATCTTGGGAAACGCTGTGAGTGGAGGGGTCGAGATGAAACTTGGTGGGAAGACACCTAGCTAACACTAGATACATAATTGACATGACCGAGCCGATTCGGGCCCTGTCGGGGGAGTGGAGGGAGGGGGAATCCGGAATCTTGAGGTATTTATAACTTTTGAACGGGTGACCGGATCTCGATGAAACTTGATATTTGGAACGACCTCATGCCTCAGACGACCCACTTAAAATCCGGACCGGATCCGGTGACTTTTGGGGGGAGCTGGAGGGGGCAACCGGAAATCTTGGGAAACGCTGTGAGTCTAGGGATCGAGATGAAACTTGGTGGAAAGACACCTAGCAAACACTAGATACATCATTGACATAACCGAGCCAATTCGGGCACTGTGGGGGGAGTGGAGGGAGGGGGAATCCGGAATGTTGAGGTATTTATAACTTTTGAACGGGTGACCGGATCTCGATGAAACTTGATATTTGAAAAGACCTCATGCCTCAGACGACCCACTTAAAATCCGGACCGGATCCGGTGACTTTTGGGGGGAGCTGAAGGGGAGAACCGGAAATATTGGAAAACGCTATGAGTGGAGTGATCGAGATGAAACTTGGTGGGAAGACACCTAGCAAACACTAGATATATCATTGACATAACCGTGCCGTGCCTACTCGTAACAAGTGCCATATGAGCTCGTAGCTCTTGTTATATGCAAGTAACAAAGCCAAGGTAGCCGAACAGTTAAAAAAAAGTGTTGAAATAAGCATACCTCTACTGTACTGAAGCCAGACGTCTTCAGTTGATTTGTAAAGACAGAGATAAGAGAAGTGGGATTGGTCAGTAGTACCAAGAATCCACCATAAGTTATTCCGATCTTAGTCATTCAGAAGGATATTCCCTCATCTGTCCTTTACTAGAGAGATCTTCACCGTCGTGATCGTCCAGTGGTCGATATGCCGAAGGATGGAAACTTTTAGTGTCAGTCCTCGTCTTCCGTAGAGAGCAGTGGGGTCTAAATCAATTCTCTATCCTTCCGAAGTAGAGTGCGTAAAATCGTATTCCTTTTGTTGTAGCTCCGCGTCATCTACAAGGAACCGAGGTAAACACATCATGGGGCCTTGTATCTGCTCAGTTTCAAATTTCCGAGGGACCGGTCGTGACTTTGCCATGGAAGAGAATTGGCTTCTTCTCTGTAAATCATTTAATTTTGAATCTTACCCGTCGAAAAGATGTATTAACCAGTTTTTTCGCTGGACAGTTTTTTGCCACCATTTCTCCGTCTTATGCTGTAGAACCCTACTGGATACCGCACACGGCGACATGTGACATTGCTGGTTTGGTGACAATACTGCGTAGGGGGCATGTTAAGAGATCTACTTGGTCTTTGTTTACATACCAAAGTAAAGTGAGCATATAGTGGTGAATGAATCGCTTTGTTCGCGCCAGTAGCTCTGCATACCTTCGCACTGATGTTTGAATTACTGCCCTTGTCAGTGACAGGGGATTGTCTGCATTTTAAAACATGACATGTGTTGAAAAATTTTGAAGGGACGTGAAGATGGTTCTACAGTTTTTTTTTTCTTTTTTTCGTAGTTCGTTTATGAGATTAACCAGTTGGCACGGCATGATAGTTGAATCATTTACATTCGAACTGTGATTTACTCAGAGTGATTTGTGATTTTCAGTATCAGATAGGTTTTCTGATCAGTTTTATACCCCCGTCCCATTTTTGTTTGTGTGTGTGGGGGTGGGGGGGGGGTAGGTACGGAGGGGTGAATTCAATTAATTGAATTAAAAAAAAAAAAAAAAATTCAACATCTGTGAATTTAAAGTATTTCGACTTAGCGACTTTTGATTATTTTGGTTGTGGTTGATTTGTGTCGTTTTTTTGTTGTTGTTTTTACCATACTCCGTCTCTACCTAGACGAGCTATAAATAAAATTTAATTCATTTTGTTTTCGAAAAGCATTTTTTGTCTTTTAAAAGCTATTTAAGGGCAAAATGATAAATATTCCTTGAGGTCAAGCTGACCGCGAATCATACTTGAAAGTGGAAAACGGATACGTCAGCTGAATTTTATTAGAGCTATATTTCGACACTTCTTGGCAAGGGTCCTCTTCAGGCTCAATGCCACTCAAGATGGAAAAACGAACTTGTGGGTGGTTTCTCTCTGTAAATATAGCTCTAATAAAATTCAGCTGGCGTATCCGTGTTATACCATCAAATATGACAAAATAATAGTACTGGGATTGAAGAGTTCATGCCGTTCTGAAAACTAGGGGCCGTGACCCCCCCCCCCCCTCTCATCCTCCAAAATAAATGGAGCCTCTACATTTACTGAAATACGAAATGGATGTCTTTTTTTTTTTTTTTCTTTTTTTTTTTTTCTTTTTTTTTTTTTATACCCGTAGCCATAATTTAACTTATTTTTATATTACGTAAAAAAAAAAGAAGAAAATGGATGGATGTCTCAATAACAGCACTTCTAATATCTGAGCTTCAGAATCGACAGCTTTTTCGCACAGACTCTCGTTGACAGTTCCACACGTAGGTTTTCGTTCTTCTGTGTTAATTTTACCTACTTAAGTGTTTGTATATTTATTTATTGTTTCTTTTTGTTCTGTTCTTTTTTTATTTAATTATAGTTCATATCCGTCAAAACTGAGGATTAAAATTATATAATATGTACAAAAAACTAGCCTTTTCTGTTGTATATTATTATTATCATTCTCATTTTTTTATTAAAGAATCCGTCAGTCAATTGTAGTGCCTCGGCAATGTTTGTTCGTAAAGGTCTCCCATCTTTCTCTGAAGTCCGTAGATCAGCTTGTTTTTCGCTAACCCTCTGTTGGCTGTTCTCTCTGGGCCGCACATGCGGCTCTCTTCCGGTTTGGCTGAATTGGGGGGAGTTGGTATATTGTGGGTTTGACCCAACTTAGTTTGTAAAGTGTTCTTTTGTTTTGAATAATGGCCCTAGTTGGCCGGTATTAGATTCAAATAAATAAATAAAAAAATTCTTGCTCTGAGCTGTGTGATTTGCAAGATTCGGGAATTTCCAGTGAACGACTCCAACCGAGGGACTAGTTCCTTGAGCCCAGGCTGACTCTGAAATATATCCGGCTAGTGTATATAACGGATACGTTGGCTACGATGCTTCATCAGCGATATTTCGGCCCTTCTTGGCAAGGGTGCTCGTCAGAAAAATATTCCTTCCGCCCAAGCTGACTGCGAATCAAATTTGACGGTGCAAAACGGATAAGTCAGCTACATTTTATTAGAGCTATATTTCGGCCCTTCTTGGCAAGGGTCCTCTTCAGGCTCAAGCCGCTCAACCTGGAAAATGAACTTCATTTTCAGTTTATTTTCCAGTTTGATCGGCTTGAGCGTGAAGAGGACCCTTGCCAAGAAGGGCCGAAATATAGCTCTAATAAAATGTAGCTGACTTATCCGTTTTGTACCGTCAAATATGGTCCTCGTCAAAGCTGTCAATCTTCAGGATCAAGGTCGGGGAAGGAAACAAACCTGTAAATAAAAGATTACATTATTGAATATAAGCCTATGCCTCTGTGTAGTATATGGCTCAGAGGGCTGTGTCAATGGCCATAAGGCCCATATTTGCAAATAAGAGATGGAAAACTGAGACGATAGTAATGATTATCTTGGACCACTTTTTTATGGCACTTGCCCTTCGGCCAAGTGCCATATAGCGATCGCAATTTCTGTCCGTCCGTCGGTCTGTCGGTCTGTCGGTCTGTCGGTCTGTCGGTCTGTCCAGGTTTTGCTAGTTCGGGCACTTCCACATAAGCTAGGATGATAAAACTTGGCAGGCATATCAGGGACCCCAAATGATTAAGTTGGAAATAGTCACTTCCCCGATCCGAGCACCGTGGGGGGAGTGGAGGGAGGGGGAATCCGGAATCTTGAGGTATTTTTAACTTTTGAACGGGTGATCGGATCTCGATGAAACTTGATATTTGGAACGACCTCATGTCTCAGACGACCCACTTAAAATCCGGACCGGATCCGGTGACTTTTGGGGGGAGCTGGAGGGGGCAACCGGAAATCTTGGGAAACGCTATGAGTGGAGGGATCGAGATGAAACTTGGTGGGAAGACACCTAGCAAACACTAGATACATCGTTGACATAACCGAGCCGATTCGGGCACTGTGGGGGGGAGTGGAGGGAGGGGGAATCCGGAATCTTGAGGTATTTATAACTTTTGAACGGGTGATCGGATCTCGATGGAACTTGATATTTGGAAAGACCTCATGCCTCAGACGACCTACTTAAAATCCGGACCGGATCCGGTGACTTTTGGGGGGAGCTGGATGGGGCAACCGGAAATCTTGGGAAACGCTATGAGTGGAGGGATCGAGATGAAACTTGGTGGGAAGACACCTAGCAAACACTAGATACATCATTGACATAACCGAGCCGATTCGGGTACTGTGGGGGGAGTAGAGGGAGGGGGAATCCGGAATCTTGAGGTATTTATAACTTTTGAACGGGTGATCGGATCTCGATGGAACTTGATATTTGGAAAGACCTCATGCCTCAGACGACCTACTTAAAATCCGGACCGGATCCGGTGACTTTTGGGGGGAGCTGGAGGGGGCAACCGGAAATCTTGGGAAACGCTATGAGTGGAGGGATCGAGATGAAACTTGGTGGGAAGACACCTAGCAAACACTAGATACATCATTGACATAACCGAGCCGATTCGGGTACTGTGGGGGGAGTAGAGGGAGGGGGAATCCGGAATCTTGAGGTATTTATAACTTTTGAACGGGTGATCGGATCTCGATGGAACTTGATATTTGGAAAGACCTCATCCCTCAGACGACCCACTTAAAATCTGGACTGGATCCGGTGACTTTTGGGGGGAGCTGGAGGGGGCAACCGGAAATCTTGGGAAACGCTATGAGTGGAGGGATCGAGATGAAACTTTGTGGGAAGACACCTAGCAAACACTAGATACATCGTTGACATAACCGAGCCGATTCGGGCACTGTGGGGGGAGTAGAGGGAGGGGGAATCCTGAATCTTGAGGTATTTATAACTTTTGAACGGGGGATCGGATCTCGATGGAACTTGATATTTGGAAAGACCTCATCCCTCAGACGACCCACTTAAAATCTGGACCGGATCCGGTGACTTTTGGGGGGAGCTGGAGGGGGCAACCGGAAATCTTGGGAAACGCGATGAGTGGAGGGATCGAGATGAAACTTGGTGGGAAGACACCTAGCAAACACTAGATACATCATTGACATAACCGAGCCGATTCGGGAACTGTGGGGGGAGTAGAGGGAGGGGGAATCCGGAATCTTGAGGTATTTATAACTTTTGAACGGGTGATCGGATCTCGATGAAACTTGATATTTGGAAAGACCTCATGCCTCAGACGACCCACTTAAAATCCGGACCGGATCCGGTGACTTTTGGGGGGAGCTGGAGGGGAGAACCGGAAATATTGGAAAACGCTATGAGTGGAGGGATCGAGATGAAACTTGGTGGGAAGACACCTAGCAAACACTAGATATATCATTGACATAACCGAGCCGTGCCTACTCGTAACAAGTGCCATATGAGCTCGTAGCTCTTGTTAATTTTTCTTCAGCCACTGGATCTATTTTCACTGTTACAGATGTGATATGTTCTAAGATCAGGAAATGTAAAGATTTGAACCATAAGGGTATTCTTCTTTTTTTTATTTGTCTCGTCATTTTGGCGAACTGAAATAGTTAATTTATCTTTAATTAATTAAAACCTAATCGTGTTGAAGGATCGCCCAAACTGTGCCTTCTGTTTACAACTGTTTGACAAAAGGCTATTTTGCCTTCGGACCCCAAACCATATCGCGAAATGGCACACAGAAACCAAATGCAACAGCCAAATAACAAGAATAAAACAAGATAAAATTAACGCCCGTATGCCCTTATGTTTCAAATCTTTACATTTCCTGATCTTAGAGTTTAAAATAAAAAGAAAACGAAAAACACACTACGAGAGAATACACTAACACAGAAAAACAAAGAACAAGATGGATATCTAAATACAAAAGACAGAACTACTGCCTCAAAATGGTTGCCCAAGGATGAGCAACAATACCAGAGTTGTATCTGGCGATCTGAGCTATGATCGCTTCATCAGGGTCGATAATCCCATACCGACTTGTAACAAAACGGTTGTTAGTCCATGGTGGAAGCCGCAGGAGGTACTTCGCATATTTGTAATATGTAGACCGCAACTTTTTCTTATCTTCCTTTTGATATATCCTCCAAAAAGGACTCAAGTACAGATAGTGGGGTAGTGCCATTGCATTGTACAGCTGGGCCAGAATCCACCGATCAAACTGTCGCTTATAAGCTACAACACGGCTATACGCGAAAGAAATCCGTTTCTGCAGATGACTCTGCAGATAGGAATCCCCTGACTCCGATAGGAATCCCCAGATAAACAATGTGTTCAGCGAGCCGAACACTAGCGCCACCTAGCCTAACATCACCAGCGGACCCTGGCTTAGCACTATACCGACCCGCTCGACCAAACAAAAATGTGGCATTCCCTGTTAGACTGCTGGCGCCATCTCCCTACTCGGTAGCACGAGTTAGGATGTATACGGACTCCGAAAACGCCCAGTCGAGTGCAGTGACAGATTGTAGTCGTATATTCTTTCGTCTTTAATAAGCATTGCTATCATTCAGGTGATTCAGGCCATATCCATAAGTTTTTTTCGGGTTCGGGGAGGGGAGGGGGGAGGTGTCTTCCAGTGGGTCGGACCTACTATACAATAGATTATTTGTATGTTTTAGGTGGGAGGGGGATCGAACCCCCTCACCCCTCTCGACACGGCCTTATCATTAATATTTGTATAATTGTATTATACTACTACCATACAGCAGGCCTGGGACAGAAATGAAGTTTTTTGTACATAGGCTACCGGAAAGACACTGACAAACTTACTAGCCTTCAGTCATAGGCCTAGTAACTCTGTATAGACACAAATGGAATTTTAACGGAATTTCGGAAGAGTTATCTGACCATAGGTTCTGCAATGGGTCTGATCAGTAGTTTATCTGAACTTTAATATGTTAACCACTGAAGGTCAAAATAAACGAAAAAGTAACGGAATCCAATGTGCCGAACATCCTACTTTAGACCCTTCCAACTACTTCGTGGTTTGATCCAGTTGGGGCACAGAATTATCACAGCTAGAGTATTTGTGAATCGGAACCGGAGTACGACAAAACTTTCATTCTCAAACAGTTGGCAATGAGTGGAACAGCATTTCAGATTTAATGGATCACGCCCGTCTTCTGATGAAAGGTATATCGGGAGAGAAACCTGGCTTTGACAACTGCAAACCTTGTCTGACAAACATGCTAACTGTTCTTACAAGTGCCATGTGAGCTTTCAGCTCTTGTTCTTTCTTTAAACGCCCCTAAAGATTGATACGTAAAACTTACCATAGTTTCTTCTTATTTTTATCGATTTTACCCTACGCATTTTTTTTTTTTTTTTTGTAAATGTCATTTAGCAGAGAGTATTTTCTCTCTTTCGACACTATCGAGTGAAACGCAGTTATAGCTACGAGTTCTCTTCGGCTCAGTGACGTTAAAAATCTTAAAATAAAAGAAAACAACTTTTTACTGTAACCTAAGCTAATATCATTTTCTGTACTTCTATTTGTGTCCATGCTTTTCATGACAAACTGTAATAAAACAGTTCAAAAATCTTTTTACAATCTATTCAGAGGACCCCTTCCCCGCAGGAATGCTCTCTTGTAGGGACATGAATTTGTATGTTAACACAAATCTTTTTCATTCCCGAAAACAGTGGCAAAATATAAAGAAGCAAAAAATAAATCAAATCAGTCAGCATACTGGATACGTCAACTCTCCACCCCAATGTACTATTTTTCTTCGTGTGACGGCCCTAAGCGGCTAATGGGAAGGCAGTACGTAACCTAAGAGCTTATTATAAGAAAGAACCTTAATTATGAAACCGGCCTATATTTTCTTACAGCCAAGCCTACACAAACGGAAAGTTTTCCCCGGCGAAATCGATATTCACTGAATCTGGAAATTCAGATACTCCTCAGATCCCAGTGAAACCTGCGGTCTATCTTTACAAAGTTTCGGACTTGGAGAAGACCCTTATTTTTACTTTTATTTCATCTTTTTTCAGTTTATCACATTATCTGAAGGGTTGTTTTGTGAAGGCATAGTTTAGTGAGTACCATGTCGGTCGAATTTGGCATTTCTTTCGACATGACGTTTGAGCGATATGCTGTGACAAAATGGGGCCGAAAATGCAGCGAGGAAATAGCTTAATTGTGTCAAAACATTCCGAAAATGTAAAGGCATAATAGGCGATGATTGACTACGGGAACCCACCCATGTTGAGGACCCTTGACTCTCAATAATAGCCTGGTTAATGCACTGTTGAGGTCTAGTCGAGTTACTGACGTCCTGTCTAAACGGTGGTGTGTGAAAGAGCTTTGATACAGTGTTGATAAAATTACATAATTGAACTACAAGATGGGTTGAAGATCTCACATTACGCGATCTAGACATTGATCGAAGAACAATTGGAGAGCAAAATTTTACTATTTTCAGCAGTGTTAAGTTTATTGTCTTTTCTGATGTTTGAGCCTACCTAACAAATTGTAAAATTGTATATATGCAAATTGTAATATTGTATACATGCAAATTGTAATATTTCAAATTGTAAGGCATGCCTCACTGCGGAGTATACATTTGCACAATGCGCTTCAGTTCTCCAATCACTCACTACCTTTGTATTTCATCTAAAAATCCGCACTGAGCCTTTGAGTAAGGACACGTCTTATTAAATGAATTCCCTTCTTAACCTACTCATGATTTTTTTTATTTAAAACCAAATAAAGCCAAAAAATATAACTTTTCTACACATAAAATCAAGCAGTCAAATTCTATACGTCCGATCAGGAATATACAGGAAGGTAAAACCTTTAAATGTACATAATTTTCCCTGACCAATGGTTTTGTAATAGGTGCGCATACCAATAAAAGCGTACGCATAAGGCGCGCGTGGCAAGAACTTGCCGGTGTCATAAACAAGACAAAAAACGATCCTCGCCGCGTAAAAGCAAAAACTCGACGGTACCAAAGCAGCTTTTATATTTCCCATCTGTGTCATCCAGTTTTTGTACAGCACAAATCTGAATATTTAAAAGTTCGCGGTCAAAGCTTGTCAAACCGAATTACGGCTATAACATTAAAGATCCAAGTGCGGTTGATTACGAGATATTCAAAGAATTCCGGCGCCGCACACAGGACAGCATTTGTGTATATAATTTAAATAAACATATAGTATATGGGGCAGTGATCTACTGACGCTCTCGAACTTTGACTCTCGTACCATCTATCCGATCGATACTAGCGACATTTAAATTATATTTGCTCGAACTACAAACGGCATTTTTCCAGATAGCTGCGCGAAAATTCTATGCGTCTAAAAAAACTAATGCGTCTTCGCGCAACATTCGTCCTTAAGAAAATCCGATGAGGAATCTTGAAAGAACAGAGTTGGGTAAAGCAAAAATACAGGAAGAGGCATTTTCAACAGTTCTAAACATCACTAGGCCTAAGAGGAATTGAAAATAGCCCAACGAACCTCGATAAACGTACACGAAGAAGTAACGAGTAGTTGTTTTCTTTGCGTTAGCGCATCTACCGGCCAAAAAAGAACTAATCTGAGAGGAATTTTACGAGGGGCGTATTCTGCGCTTCTAGAAATATGAGACGATCGTAAGACAAGCAAAGTATAACTGACACATTTCGTTCTGCCGCTGTATCGGGTGCGTTGAAAATTTCAACCGCGATTGCTGAGGGGAAAAAAAATGTTGATTTTTAAAAACTAAGTTGTACCTTTTATGAGACAAAATATAGTAATCCGTAGATGGCCGAATACAGATAGCTTTTGATTAAACCGTCATACGAACCGATTTGGAGAGACGTGGAGACGTAAGTTTGTCTAAACTTTCCTAGTAGAGAACTATCACCAAGCTCTGCAGAGGTCATCTCCCGAGAGTTTCACTGTACTCTGCAGAATCATCTTGACAGAAAAGCTAATTTTCCTGTTGTGTACACATTGCGGTTTGAATATATGCGATTTTGTCTTACGTTCGAGATTCAAGGTTATCGTTATTTAAAAAGAAATCTATCATACCACTTTACGCTGCTGAGAGCAGAGCTCGAGCGCACACGAACAAAAACTGAACCAAATCAACTTAAACATGATGAATCATACCCAATAATATCCATCCGCTAAATAATCATACACCTAACCGAAAGCAAGGCCAAGGCACAGTCACAATTAAACAAAAATAACGATATAACGCCAAAAATAAAATAGAAATTTTGTCTCATAAAGCAGTGCCAACCAGAGCCTCGTTTTTGTTGCATGCTGCAGGTCCACTTCTCGGTGGATTCCGAACTGATTCTTTCTACATCTGTTTTTGCACTGCAGCGCTTCAGAGGAAGATGGCAGCGCTTCAGCGGAAGATGGCAGCGCTTCTCGAGAATCACGGACTTGCTCCCCGACCAAGTCCGTGCTTCCCTGCAAGATGCTGCAGCGTTGCCGCTTCAACCAAGAAGAAAGTGAATCCAAAAACGCATATTGTGCAAAAGCAAAGAAGTGCTGCAGCAGCGATGCGGCAGCGCTATTGCAACAAAACGAGGCTCAGGACTAAAGCGACGACACAGGGAGCCGGCATTCTTATCTATACAAATCGGAGACTGGGGTCATCATTTTCTCCACCAGATAAATTTAATAAGCGTACCGAGAAGTCCTTAGAGTTGCGGTTTTAGTGGAGCGTTCCTTAGAACAATCCACTATTGCGAGCGCTGTAGCAACTTTCGCTTTTCGGTTTCCGGTTTTCACCGTATTGTGTTGAGCTCATAACTCGTGGACCAGTGCATGTATCAAGTTCAAGCTTGGTACACTAGTAGGTATTGGGGTCTAATTGTGCCTTTTAGGGGTCCCATCCCCCATCCCAACCCGGTTCAGGGGCAAATGGGCCCAGATTGCCCAGGAGTAAAGCTCGTTACCGGTGACAGGAATCATCAGGTATCAAGTTGAATCTTGGTAGGTTTGTGAGCATTCGAGTCTCTTTTTACTTCTTGCGGGTCCTAAACTCCACCCTCACTTGGTTCAGGGGCAATTGGGACCAGATTGCTCATTTTTTAATGTTTTTAACTTGTTAACTGTTTTAACTGGATATAAGGCGATGATGTGGTGCTGAAACACCCTCCCCGTTCATGGGCAAGTGGGCCCAAATTGCCTATGAAAAAAGTTTTTGACCCATGACTGGAATCAAACTCTAAGCTGGTATATTTTAGAGAAAAAAGGTGTAAATACGCATTTTGATGGTATCTATGGATGAGGATTTTGGTTTAACAGCAACAAATAAGACGACGCGACGTACTTCTTTAAAGAACAGTTGGAACAGTTTAATGTTTTGTCATATGATCGATAATATGCCGTTCTTAATGAATTGTGACAAAGGGGGTATTAGGCTGCTACGGTTTGGTTTATTGCACTTGTTATTACCTTGCTACTGGAAAAGTGGTTTAAAGGGTCGAACTGGCTGTCAGACCATTGTTGAAACTCAAGCTATTCGTGCAAGATCTTCAACATTTCTTTGGATTTAGACTTGCGGTTTGTTTACATTTAAAGTGGGATGATTAAAAATTAGGTTACTCCAATACTTGTTTGGTTATTGGGTATGTGAAATGTCTTGGTTCTAAAGCTGTTTGTAAATAAAATGTGATAAACCTTTTACTTTCACACTCCACGTCTGAGCGCTTGCGCACTTGTTGGTGTCTGTTACCACGGTAACCGGATCTGCAATTAGTTGTTTTTGCAGTGACTGTGGTATCTGAATATCAGACACCGCGGTACCTTCAAAAATGATACGTCAGCTACGATGCTTTGGCAGCCATATTTCGACCCTTCTTGGCAAGGGTCCTCCTCAGGCTGTTGAGTGTCAGAGACAAACCATTCCCCAGCTTTGACGAAGACCTATTAGAGGCAAAAAAAAGATGCAGTTGATAAAAATCAAGGGGGTCAATGCTCTCCCAAACGGCGCCTCTACTACCCTCCCTGAGCAACGCCGAACGCACCCCAGTGGAGGTCCCATCGGCAGTCAAAATTTCGGGACACAATCTCCTTGTATAGCAAAGACCAACCGCTAGCTGGCGTTGACCATCTCTACTGTACATTACTTCGATGTAGTTTTCGCCGAAACAATCTGAGAAAGTTTGGCCATAATTTAGTATTTTTGTGATTACTGGGTCCCTGAAAAGATGGGGGGGGGGAGGTATAGGTTACGTGCCTTTCGTGCCTATTTGATATTATAAACGCCAGTAGTTGCGTTTTTGTTCGGCTTTTGCCTTTCCCTTTTCAGCTTTGGCTTTTTATCGTTTTTAGGCCTTTTTTTAACATTCTCGTGTTTTCACAAGTTGCGGTTACGAATAAGGACTTTCCAATTTTCTCGGATGAAAACGCTATTTTGACAAATGCCATTTTATTTGTATTTTACTTATTTTCTTTGTATTTTACTTGCACTTCAAATTGTTCATCTTTAAAATCCGAGACAGTCTCGCAATACTGATTTTCACTTTGAATCAAATTCCTCTTTTTATTGGATTTGGGGATAAACTGGTTAAAGTAGCGAGGCAAAAAGCCAAAAGGAGAGCGTAACTTGGTCACCTACCAAGTTTGCCTTTATGCAAAAAGCCGAGGGAAAAGGCGCAAGTCGGCGTTTGCCTTTTTGACAAAAACGGGAAATTGTCAAACAGTGCTTAGGACCATTTTACGAAAACGCAAAAAAATAAAAAGCCGTCGGAAAGGCGAGTGAATTGTCGAATAAAAACGCAACTAGTGTCTCGAGCAAGGCCGTATCCAGGGGGGGAGGTTAGGGGGTTAACCCCCCCCTTCCGAAACATACAAAATACTAATTTTTATAGGCTTTTCCCTCGGATCTAGGTCTTTTTTGTGCGACCCGCAGGCAACCCCCCCCCAAGGCACCCCCCCCCCGCCTGGTCACGAGTAATGCTCAAAATGCCCATAACCTGAAAACCCTGGTCTGACCAGTGTTTTAACTTTATGGACTGGATTGGCCACTCCCACGCAATCAGAGTACCTTGTTCCGGAAAAATAAAACGACGTGCTATACCCATCCTCCTATTTAATTACTACGCCCCAGTGAAAAATAACTTGAGCTTGGACGTTTTTCTTCCGCCATGTCTGAGGCCTCCCAGGGTTGAACATGAAAACGAATCATGTACAGATCATCGCTAATGATCTCGTACATGAACAGGGTGATGAGTGCCATACCGTTATGATCAAGCAGAAATTTATCGGCGACTGTGTTTCGTCTTCTGCCGTAATGCGTCATTCCAAATGGTTCGGTTAAAGTTCTTGTTATGTTCATGTACTGGAAAGACGGTACCATATAAGAGAAAGCTGTTTTAGAAGTAGAATCTCTCGTACTAGAAAACGTTTTTTGTTCCACGCTGTTAGACTTCGACCCTGCGAACCCCTTTATACTAAACAGTCATGCTGGTTACATCATCAATAGTGTGTAGTGTGGCTCAGTTCTAGGACATATTTCATCAGTCCAATAAAAAAACAGAAATTAGAAGAGTATATTTCAAGTACGTATAGCTCCTCGTGAATCTCCCCCCCCCCCTCGTTGAAAAAAAAGTGAAAGCATATAGGCATGCCAGATCCCTTGATGCTGCAGATAAATTGTTTTGTAAGTTAGAAGAAAAAAAAATCTTCCAACTACTGTTGGATGGTGCTTTTGTCCTAATTTGTTTGTTCTCTTTTCTTTGTAGGTGTCTTGTGGGGATTTTGAATTCTGTTTCAGTTTCGTCAATTACATTAATTGGGCACAAGTAATTTTATTATTTAAAACATTAGCGTGATTTCCGTATAATTTGTATCTTTCTAATTCACAGTCTTTCTCTGTGCGATTGTATGATTGATCAAAAGTATTTGCTATTTTATCATTATTAATTAAACAAAGTTTGTTTTAATCTATAGTTCTAAAAAGGAAAGAAGATTAGACAAACATCAGAAAAAGAAAAAAATACTCAAAGCTAAACTCACAGATTTTTGTGCAGAAACACTTGTAAAAAGTTGAAGAAACCCTCTTGAGCTGATTTGATGCGAGCAGAAAACATAAAGTTTTGCTGAGTCTTCTTTCTTGGTTCATCTTCTTTTTACCTCCACATCTTTTACTTTGCCTTTTTACTTCTTTATCATCATAATTTACATGTCCATTCCTTTTTACGAATTCCATGATAATCGACAGTGCAGTACGGAACGATTAAATCAACTGAGATTTTTTTTCAATGGATATTGCGCTCCTACTTAGCAAGGGTCCTTTCAGGCTGTAGATAGCAAAAAGAACCTGGAGTAATCCAAATCATGCACAGTTTTTCGAAGGGCATTATAGGAGCCGTCGCACTATTTACTATTTAACTTACAGTATTTAAAAATATTGGAATACTTAAAACTAGGCTGTGCTTTTAACAAATAACCCACAGTTTTGGCTGTTTTAAGCCATTGCCGAGACCCGTTGACTCACAGCGAAAACAGGGAAAAAGTTTACATAACCGTTTTTCTGATGGAACAATTTCTCGCAGACAACCAGCGACAGCGTGAGACACATCGAAGGTAGCAAACGAGAGGTTATTCACCCGAACCTATGTACATCCCATTTAATAGGCGGTGTTCCAGACTCACAAAGTTTAATAAAGGTGCCTTAAATAAAAGGGTGTAGCAAAAAATATACGTACACTCCCCTAAACAGATAAGAGAGAGGGGGCAGGTCCACCATAGGGACAGGTCCGGACATCGGCTCTGCAAACCTCGCTGTTGAAATTAAAATCAGGCAAAATTGTTTTTCAAAGCTGTTACAGTTATACACTTCTTCTGTCAAAAATTCCCGCAGTTTGTGTCAGCTTCTTTGCTCGAAAGTAAGTTCTACGTCATGGGGTTGGCACCTCATTTTGGTGGTTCCAAACCCACTCACATCATCGGTGGTTTTTGGGATCCCAAAACGTAAGTGGAGGGATACTTATGACGTCGCAAAACCTGTCCGTCTGTTAGCACGATAAAATGATGAAACTTTGTGTGAAGATTCTTTGGGTCAAAGGTAAGGTTAAGTTCGTAGATGGACTCTGTAGCCCTACATTTAGGGGTGGGGGAGGATGCTCAAATAGAGCAAACAAAATGTTTTTTAACAGCTAATGTGATAATCGATTATTAGGTAAGAAGAAATGCTGAACACGATGGACAAGTAGTTCGTCCGGAATCCAGCAGAAACAGGAATGTTAGTTAAAATTTCTTTTGAAGTTGATTAAATGCTCGATTTCGGGGTAAGAAGTCATGTTGAACACTAAGTGAAAAGTTTTTTAAATCCGGACAACTAGTTCGCCTGGAATTCTGCCACAAAAAAAGTTTGATTTGAAGTTGATTAGATCACAGATTTAGAGGTAAGAAGAGACCCTGAGTCGGTATTTGACAATAATTTTTTACCCGGACATATAGTTCGTTCCTGATCTGATCAACCTTTTATTTGTAGTTGACTAGATGTTCTTTGTAGGGATAAGGAGATACGCTGAATTTGTTTCTGAATTTTCTTTTTTTCCTGGACAAGTAGTTCGCTCGGAATTTGACCGAAGCTGGAAATTTGGCAGAAATGAAGCATGAAGTTTTTGGTCAGGATCGTCAAGGTATATGCGTATAGAGGTATATCTGACCTTGGTTTCCTACGTATGGTTAGCATGGCTAAGACAAGACTGACCCAGTTGTCTGGATCAAATATTAGTTTTTTGGGATCCCATCGAAACCTTCGGTCTTGTTATTTAGGTAGTTTAAGATTGGGTCTACCGTATCTGAAATGAATTTTCGAAACTGATACAACCAGGCCCGTATCCAGGAATTTTTTTTTTTTTGGGGGGGGGGTTGCCTGCTGGTCGGATAAAAAAGTACAAGAAACACATAGATCAGAGGGAAAAGCCTATAAAATCATTAATTTTGTATGTTTCGGGGGGAGGGTTCAACCTCCTAACCCCCCCCCCCTGGATACGGCCTTGGATACAACAGTTTGAGAGTGAAAATTTATTTCTGTCGAAACAGCACTAGTCCAAAAATACTTGTGGAAGGTTCGGACAGCAAAGAAAGAGAAGATGAAGGGAAAGAAAAGAAAACATTAAAAAGTATCTAGCCTATAGCGAGTAGGAGCTCAAGACCGAATGCTCAGTCTATTTTACGTGAAGAAAGGGAAAATCTTTGCTATGTATTTTGAAAAGGAAAAACTGCTGTAAAAGCCTAGATATCCAAGAAGCTACTTGTGAAAAAAAAAATGAGATTCCTTCAGGTTACAGGCTATGCAATCTCTCAGTTTATTAGATTGCTCATGAAAACTGACAGGCTCCTAATGTCGTAACATTAGTTTTCCCAGTTAGTGTTGGGCGATATTTCCGAGGATATTTCGGTTTTTCGATTTTGGATATTCGTATCGACATTTCGGGACCATATTCGCTCTCATATACGTCTTGTGTCACACAAATTTAAGAAATGTTGCATCATCTTTTGGTAAAAACTGCGAATATTACAAAAATTTATTTATGAAAGACAAGTTGCTTCAACTTCACATATATAAGAGTTAGTTATTCAGACTATTTACAATAATTGTAACATGAACAAATATCGTTTTCGATATCAATATTACGTTTCAATATCGATATTTGGTCAGATATATCAGTTGCATTTTTGCTGATACCATGAAGGAAGGAAGGAATTTATTTCTTCAACATTTCTACAACATACTGAACATATTCTTAAAACCAATAGCCCGTCTCAATATGTGACAACAGGTCACCTGTGCAAGACGGACATCAAATTATCAAGACCTATTGATCAATTTTTTTTTTTATTGTTTTTAGTACACTTAGTGAGACTTTAACTCACTCCAAATCAGCTTTCTTCACTCAAACACCCATAGCCTACCCAATTCCCATTCCCCTCCCGAATCCTGCCCCAATCTTCATTAAACAACCAACTCAATTACCCAACAAATGTTTTTTTAATGTATTCTTAAACAATAAATGATTATCAGACTCCCTAATGCTTACCGGCAGATTATTCCAGACAATCACTCCACTATTTCCACGGTAATTGGATCTGCAATTAGTCGTTTATGCAGTTATCGTGTTATCTGATACACGGTGCTCTGCAAAAACGACTATTGCCGAAATTGCACTTTTCCAAGTCATCCCAAAAGAAAAACAGATATCCGGTTACGTCACTAAGTGCTAAACTTCTTTCTCACCAATCTGACAAAATTTGATGAAAGTGAGATGACTTTTCAGATACCACGACCAGTTACCACGGTCGGACCGTAGTATCTGTATATCTGATACCACGATAACTGGCGAGATACCATGATAACTGCTAAAACGCCTTTTGGCATTGGTATGAGATACCACGATAACTGTAAAACGACTTTAGACCATGGTATCAGATACCATGGTATCTGCAAAAACGCAACTATCATTATCGATATATATCGCCAAACACTATTCCCAGTCGCCTTATAACAAGTATTTTTCTCGTGTTAAGACACAGGCAGCTTCATGAATTTCTAAGCTTTTACTGCAGTTTGTCCTTTCAAAAATACACAGTAAACATTTTCCTTCACATAAAATAAATTGAGCATTCGCTCTTGAGCTCCGCTGTTACTTTTCAAGTTCTTGTGATCAATCTATCTCTTCTCTTGGTGAACAAAGTGTATTTTTTGTTCACACTTTTATTTAATTCTTCTGGCACCGCCCGGCAGAGGCGTTACTAGGCAAATTGTTTTGTTTTGTGGTTTTTTTTTTTTGGGGGGGCAAGGTATTTTACCGACTGACTGTTTCCAAGAAAAAAATCGACTGTTATTACGAAAAATCGTGGCGCTTCGTGCCGACTCGGCAATTTTTGTTACCGACTTACCAACAATATTCTGGGGGGGGGGGCGTCCCCCACCCTCACCCCTAGTTTTGACGCCCCTGCCTCCTGGCACCGGTAGGTGCTGGTATGTAATTTTCAATGTAGTTATAGATTCTTAAGTTGCTGTTAATCGGTTATAGTACTTTCTTTTGACGCTAGACAGCTTCATATTACTTGTTTTACGTAAGTTCACCCTATTGAGGTTAAAAACTAATAAAAGTGGGAAGGTGCCGGGAATGAGTTTACACGGGGTGCAGGAGAGTGAGTAACCCCTCGTAGCAAAACACGGATATTGAAGAAATCAGCGTGGTTTTGTCAGAGGCGTTAGAATGTACTCTACTAAATTGGGGTCTCCGGGCTTAGAATATATGGAGTGATTGTGGAAGTAGGTTGCGTTAATATTATGGGTAAGACAGGTTCTTTATAGGAGTTGATTCATAATATAGCGAGACATGGACGATGAATCGGCTTGTACACCAAATGTTCAAACAGTAGTTATATTACTGTTCGAAATGAGTTTCCCCAAGAGCATTAGCGGAGTTTCATATTTTCGAAATTGGTGAGGAACCATTACCAGTTATATGAACGACTACTGTTAGCCCAACTGTAGCATACCTGTTTATGCAAAAAAAAAACCATCCTAACACCTACCAGTATTACATACAAACAAAAATAAAAAGAAGTCATTCTTTTGCGGCGCAACTTGCGGCCCCCAACACGCGAGAATGCTTCCGAATTGCTATTTTGGAATTACATTTTAAACGACGGTTAGTTTTTGGGACTATGCAGTTATTGTTCAAAATCAATTAATAGCGCGCTTCATGTTGTACGAATATATCTGATCTGAATAGCCAGTCCCTCACTTGACGGTCCAGAAATCATGAAGCTTAATACACTGTCCATCCTTATGCCAGTAAACAAAACAGTAGGATCCATTCTGACTTGGAGAGAAATCTCGGTTAATTATAAGACCTTCCGTAATTACCGAATAATGAGTCTAGTAAATAGAATAGCCACATCCATCACATCACCTTCGGCATCGTACAGACAGATTTCGCGCCCAATTATTGCATAGCAGAGGGCAGGAGTAATTGCTGCCTGCCAATGAGGCATCGAAGTCTGGATACCAGCACCTGATTCATATTATGCAAGATCTCAAGTTAAACGTAACGTTCGATAGTGCCAGACTTCATCATCTCAGGGATCTGTATACCTTTGCAAGGTCTAAGTTCAGTAGCGAAAATTTAGATGATAGCAATAGTCTATAATGATAACTCCATTGCTTTGAAAGCCCGAGGGCCATACCAAAGAAGAACATGGTAAAAACAGAAAACATAGAACAGTTAATAAAGAACCCCTCGCACTATTTACTGTTCAACTTACAGTATTTTAAAATATTTAAATACTTTAAAACTAGGCTGTGCTTTCAACAAATAACCCACGGTTTTCGCTGTTTGAAAGCCCGAGGGCCATAGCAAAGAACAACATTGTAACAACAGAAAACATAGAACAGATAATAAAGAACCCCTCGCACTATTTACTGTTCAACTTACAGTATTTTAAAATATTTAAATACTTTAAAACTAGGCTGTGCTTTCAACAAATAACCCACGGTTTTCGCTGTTTTTTGCTGTTTGAAAGCCCCAGGGCCATAGCAAAGAACAACATGGTAAAAACAGAAAACATAGAACAGATAATAAAGTCACTGCTGAGCTACTAAAAATCACAACATTACGAAAGAACCCCTCGCACTATTTACTGTTCAACTTACAGTATTTTAAAATATTTAAAATACAACTAGGCTGTGCTTTCAACAAATAACCCACAGTTTTCGCTGTTTTAAGCCTTTTCCGAGACCCGTTGACTTATAGCGAAAACAGCAATTTATATAACCTGTTTTTCTGATGGAAAACTTCTCGCCTACAACCGTCAACAGCTTGATACACATTGAAGGTAGCAAAACACGGCAAGTGATAAAATCAGCGTGGTTTTTGTTAGAGGGGTTAGAATGTACCGTACGAAATTGGGGTCTCAGGGTTTAAAAAAATACGGAAGTAGGTTGCGTTAGTATTACGTTAGTAACCATAGGTTGCGTTAGTAACCAAACTCCATAAATATGTTTCTGTGCTCCATTTCCAGCCTGAGGAAGCGACCTAACCTTTATGGATTTTAATCAAAGCCATTGTGCCATACACAATCAATAGGCTACAGCTACACTACTACTTCACTGAGAAGTGATTTTTCTCCTTTTCATCACTGGAGGAGGGAGGGGGGGGGGGCTGAAAAATTTTCGATGAACCCAGAGTATCTGCATCGAGGTTATGAAACCTGGCATTATCAAATTTTCCCTTTAACACGGCTACTTTAAAAATACGTTTACAATACCAGCTTGGATGATTTAGAGGTTCCTACTCACAATACTAGCTTGGGTGATTTAGAGGTTCCATTTCGGGGTGGGGGGAGCCCCTCTACATGTCAAAATCGTTCTTGATTATATTTGTTGGCGGCTGCTAAACAGGTTTAGTTTACAGAATGCAAAGCAATGACTTGACTCTGAGGAATATTGTAAAACTCCTTGAACCCCCCAAAAGAGTAATTACATTTTGACTTTGTATAATAAACCTTTGTGTGTTCTTCATTTATCTACTATGGTCCAAAAAAAAAATTGGAATTGCAGCAGATTTTTTCTGATAGGCTACATATTAATGTACTTGACAATCTGTACAATATAATATACACATATAACAACAAAAAATACCTCATCAGACACGTTTTATATGTAAACATCAAATTGTGAAGTATAACTGACACAGCTTGCTTGAACGGTTAGTTTACAGTGACAAAGGAAAAATTTATTTGTCGGTGTTGTCTGTTTCATCCGATGATTTGCAATACAATGATGATCTCAATATTCAGACAGTATTAGTTTTAAGTGATGACACGGCACATTTTACGAATGCCAGATCGACATAGGGATGCAGTCCGAAGTACTTTGAGAAATGATTTTCTTGTACAGGAAGTGGTTGGCAGTGAGAGAGCGTGTGCCGAATGGGGAGAGATTCAAAATAAACGATGATGCCATTCTTTTTTTGTTTATTGAAGTACATGCAAAGTATTCGGCGCATGCTCTTTGTTCTCCTGTGTTGTTACAATCGGAGGTGCTAGCGTTCTTATGGCTCAAATTTTAGCACTGTCAGTATACATTGCACTTTGTAAAAAGCTAAAGCTTTGGCAGTAAATTACGTACTTTTTTACCTTTAACAATTCTTTGCTTTGTCTGCGTTTCATAAGGGTACAATTAAGAGGAATCATCATCAGCTACTCAGCACGGCACTGTATTTGGCTAACCACTTTTATTTCATCCTTTCATCCATCGGTCTTTCCTGTTGCCTGAAGTTTGAAATCATTTTTTCTTCGTTTGGGCAACGGAGCAAAAAGTTGCTATCTTCTACCAGACACCAATTCTGTCTGCTTACATTAATGGGTTCGAAATGTCAAAATTTGTGCGCGACAAATCACGCAAATGTTGGTACCGCAGTATGTATTGGACGACTTCTAGTATTTCTTTGTTCTTTCTCCTTCACAGTTAAGATTATAACCGGTCAAAATTACCAATAAATACAAAACTTTGTTGAATATATGAACCTCTATCAGCCATTACACATAATACAGAATAAAGGACTGGAGAATGACTCGAGCAGTTTTTCTTTAAATTCCGGAGAAGTATGGAGATATATTTGAGCACGAACATGAGCGATTTCATTGATTTTCGCGATAGCTTTTAAGTTTTTGTCAGACTGGTAAACATGTCAGTTTTTAATAGCAACATTGAAATAATTCGTTAGTATAATATTGATGCCCTGTGCCATTACTAATCTACGCGCTTTGATATCAGGATATTGTTTTCCCACACTTTGGCAATCATTCATTGATCGTCAACCATGTTATCAATTAGAATGCCTCTCCTCGCCGTGGTGAGTTGATTAAAAGAGGGTTTACATCAGATTTTGATGAATGCTTTAGTAGGAGGTAGTATGAGTGTGAGATTTAGGAAGGTAGACTTACAGCGTATATTTGTATGTATTGTACATAGAAAGCCCAACGGGCCATGGTACAAAAAAATAGTATGCAAATCAAATACTAACTACGTACACAACACATTCTGGAGACAAAACAAAGAAAACTAACTACATAATTGAAACGCTTTAAAAGAACAGAGACCTGTGTTATGTTTTTGCTGGGTTTTCTTATGGTTGGGATTCCGATTAGCCTACATCGACAGTTGTAGAACCATTTATTCCCATCTCGAAAAACAAATGCAAGGCAAAAATTAGAGAATGGTTGCATAAACTGATAGATCAAATGTAGAAAAAACGTGCGGAATGTAGAGCCACGCTAAGTAGAATAACCACGCGTAATGAGGCGCTTACAAGAAGGTTAGTCGTCATCTCTGGTCACCATGAAAAAAACTATAAAATCCGGGGAATCATTCAGGTTGTCGCTGGAATTGAAAACCTAGGAAAACATAATTCAGACATAAGCCAAAGGTCTCCAACTTGCATCCATTGCAGTATGTACGAAGTGACGAATGTACATTTTGTTCAAGAATGCCTAACATGGATATACAACTATTAGAAGCACTAACTTTGAATGTTGACCTGCATGCTGTTTTGAGCAAGGCTTGCTTGAAGGAAATGTTCAAGTTCCTTCATCTCACTGGAAGATTAAACAGCTTTTAAATCCGGAAGAACGCGATAACAAATGTTATAATGAGCAGTATCTTCATTAGTTGGTAAAATGATACCTTGCCATCAAATTTGTTTCTGTTTGGGGGGGGGGGATTGAGAAAATGGGCCATTTAAACTGATTCTTGGCCAGAGTTTTTGGCCTATCCTGCAATAAACTAATACTTCGACAGTCAAATATTACTGTAATTTTTTTTCAGGGAGATCATAGCATTTGCGAAGGCAAACGATGACGTTGCACAGGAGATCGCTGTTAGAGGAGCTGTATTTATTGAAGAACATCTGAAAATGAGTGATATATCGTGCTACTGGAAGGAACTGTTGGTGCGGTACAGTCATCTTTTGAAGTACCGAGTGATCCTGGACAAAATGTTGATTAGAATTAAATAGTCCGAGCCCATTACGTATTTTTCTCAAATTTTTGTTCTTTGTGGTTTTGATACAAGTATTTACGCATAGCACTCGCTGTGGCCGAAAGTACGCAACTGAAAAGCAGATTCTTTTATGTTATTTTAATGGTAGGAAGGTGATTACGTTTATTATTTTTAAACGTCCATAAACAAGACGTAAAAAATGCACATTACTGCGAAGGGAAAGTAATAAGGGCTTCCACAGCAAGGAACTCAAAGTTCATAATCGACAACTCTTCTCCGATTATATTATTATAAAAAAAGCAACACAACCGAAATCTTGGATGAAGTGGAAATCTGGAACGTTCACTGTTTTTACTATTACGTAAAGGTGGAATGTTGTACAAACTCCTTTTACGGTATTTACCACGGTAAAAGTCAGCTTTACTTTTATGAAATATCGTCCACCCCTAGACATGGGTATATGAACAGCTTGACAAGAAACTTTTCCTAAATCTCGCTTCTTTCTGACTGTCATAGTGGTGCGAACTATGTTACCAAGCCCCTTTGTAATTCAGTGGTAAAGCAGTGCCCTTGTGTGCCAAAGGTCGTGGGTTGGAATCCGCCTGAGGAGCACTTTAGTCAGCACCACTGTCTTTGTATTTCATCCAGTGCCATTCTAAGTAAGTGCTCATAAGAAAGCGTTCATGATTACCACTAGGTCGAGCGTTAAACGGTTTAAAACACCAAAATTTTCCGCACCGGAAACGAGTTTGAGCTTTAGCCATCCTTTTGCACGGAAAATCTGTAATAGGCGTATTCTTGCCGTTCCCCGAGGACTCCTCAGGGAATCGAAGGGAACGGCGAGAATAGAGGGAGTCACTCCACGCGGACTCCGCGTCCGGAAAACAACGAGAACACGGGAATGCTTCCAAAATTAATTTTCTTCGAAAAATAAATATGCAGTTGACGAAATTAGTCTGGATCCACTTTATTTTTGTTTTTTTTTATTCTGATTGTTTTTAATCAACTTTACATTGTACCAACACCAGCAAAAATTCATTCCCATCCGAATCTGAAAGGGAGTCCTTTCTGGTGATGGTGGTGATAATTGGAGCATTCCCTGTCCTTGGGGACTCGCGAGAATACGGGGAGTGAGTCCCCGGGACAAGCAAAAACGCTGTAACTCCTCAAGTGGAGTCTTCGGGGAACGGTGAGAATACGCCTAATGTCTCCGATTCAGATTTCCGTTATGGATCTGCCACACTTAATCTATAAGCCAGTGTTAAAGTCACTTACGACAGTGTAAACTAGAAAAAAAAAATTTCATTATACTCATGTCGGCCACAGTAAACCAGAGTCTCGAAATATGACAACGAAAAAAGAGTGAAACAAAAAGTTGAAAAACGATGCAGAATGTACTTTTTTCCGGGTCCCGAATAATATTATTGCACAGTGAATTAGTCTCTCTATCCGTCTATAGTCATGACATTAGAATCCGTTAACCTGAAATCTTTCGGATTTATAGTTCAGGTCAAAAATAAGGCCACCGAACAATAACGGGCTCTGTTGCCACTTTCCCCTGAAGGATCCTGTAAAATTTAGCAGAAAAAATTTATGACATTCTGACGCCAACAAAATTTGGTTTCAACGAAAAACCGTTCGATTCTAAGGTTCCCACCTGCTTTTATAAGAGGAGTTAATAATCGTAAAGTAAAAAATCGCTTCTGCGAAAAAAGTTGCCTGAAATTGAATGAATGAGTGAATGAAATTTATTTCCCATTTCTAAGACACAAGTCACAAATGGAGCATGAAAGAAAAAACAAGAAAAGAAAGAAAAAAAGAAACAACATGTAACACATAAATTTTGATACTCTTATTTACACATGGGGCAACATAGCCCTATACAAAGTATGGCTAGCGTCAAGAGAACGAATAAAACCTGCAATTCGCTCAGATATTGCAGTAAACGGATCGATGACATTATACTTTGCCGACAATCTAGAACTGGCCATACTGCTTTATAATCACAGAATGTGCGACATTTCTGGCATACGTGCGATTTCCTGTGACAGATTTTTGACAGCTGTGAATCTGGGGAGCAGTTGAAAACCTGTGACAAATCGCAGAATTTTACACCAGTGGCAACACTGACAACGGGGTAGAAAGATGCTTTGGACAGAAACGTAAAATCAACACGATGTGATTAGAAAGGAAAACTCACAGACTTAACCGGAAATTTGCTAGATTGTGTCTAGGTTTGACTTGTTCTAACCTTTGTGTTTTCTGGAAGCGAGAAAATCTGTAATTTAGTGAGAAATTCCAGGAAAGGTTGACAAGGAATAAAGCTCATGTGTCTCAAGCTTTAGCGGTCTCTGATAATTTTACACAGACATGAACAAATGAAATTCCTGTGAAATTAAAGCTTTGAGGTAGCAGCATATTTCACTGTGTGCAATTGCACAATGCATATCGGACACGAGTGTCAATTACAAAATAGGCGAAGTATCGGAAACAAATAATATTAGTTTGATCTTGAGCTTTCTGGTAGGTATTGTGTCACGAGTTCCAATGAAACCTGAAACTTTATCAAATACTAATTGAAGAAAGTATCGTTTTGTTGGCTTTAAAAATCAGATAAAGTATAATTTTTAGCTTTTGTGCTGCCGGTAAAAATCGTAACACCAACTTTGACTTTCTAGGAGCTTCCAGAGGGTTCAATCCGGAATACCGGACTAAAGCTTGTGTCGATGATACATTTTCCCTTTGGGGTCACGCCAAAACCTTTTTTGTAGAATCTCAGCCGACCCCCGACTCTTCAAAGGCACTCGCGACCTGATTAAATGTCGCCGAGCTTGTCATTTAGTTAATGATTTGTTCTTGACTGAGGAATTAATTTAAGAACTAATCAGCTTCTGTTGTA
Source organism: Branchinecta lynchi (assembly GCA_023053575.1). Taxonomy (NCBI): domain Eukaryota; kingdom Metazoa; phylum Arthropoda; class Branchiopoda; order Anostraca; family Branchinectidae; genus Branchinecta; species Branchinecta lynchi. The sequence continues at coordinate 4,274,736 of JAKZAP010000014.1, forward strand.
ATCACCGGGAATGCAGTTCTTCGTTACGGACCATTTGATTGTCTATGATTAAACTTATAATTGCTGAACCAGTGTCTTGCAGTCAGGTTTGAGGAAAGTAGTAATTTTCTATGTCCTTTTTGCATTATACATTTGATACGCCACTATCTATTGCAATTGTGACGTGTTTTGTCTTCAAATTGGTTTCGCAGTGACACTGTGCGAAGGTCCATTGTAGGTAGGTAGTGGACGTGTTTTTATGGCACTTGCAGCCATATACCGATCACAGTTCCGTCTGTCGGTCGGTCCCAGGTTTTTGTCACACTTTTTCGAGTTAGGGTACCTCCAGATGTGCTAGGACAGTGAAACTTGGCAGGCATATCAGGGACCCGAGCAGACTAACCTGGAAATAATCAGTTTCCCGATCCGATCATATGTGGGGGAGTGGAGGGCGCTGGAAACTTGAAAATTTAGTTGTCGTTTCGAGTTGGAAACCCAAGATGGAAACCCACGTATCTCGGGTACTACTAACGAGAAAAGTTATTATGTTTTTTTCACCTCCTGAAAAGTTTTGAAAAAGGGAGATACGTGGTTTACGCTTGACACCGACGAAGTATCTGTGATGTACCGTTTAAAGTCTTGAGCGGATTCGGTAGCCAGGGGGAGTTTGGGGCGGGGGGAGAGCGGAAATTTCAAGAAATGGTTAGAATGGCGGGATCGGAGTGAAACTTGCTGGGAAGAACAAGCATCTGCTCTAGATAAATCGTTTAGACATTGTACTGGATCCGGACACTTCGGGGGGGGGGGGGGTCCCGGAATTCCAGTGATTTTCACGATGAAACTTGGCAGGCATACCAGGGACCCGATCAAATTGACTTCAAAATACACATTTTGTCAATCTGATAATGGTGGGGGGAGTGGAGGGAGGGCAATCCGGAATTTTCAGTCATGCTTAACTTTGGAACGGGCGATCGGATTCGATTAATCTCGGGAAACGGTTTGAATGATGGTATCGGAGTGAAACTTGCTGGGAAGAATAAACATCTGCTCCATGTAGATTTTTTACACAATTTGACTAGATCCAGACATTTGAGGGGGGGAGGTCCCAGAATTCCGTTTTTTTTTTTTTTTTCACGGCGAAACTTGGCAGGCATATCAGGGACCTGGTCAAACTGACTAATTGGAATAAAAAAGAATCCTCGATATGATAATCTTGGGGGGTGGAGTTGAAGGAGGGAAATCCGGAATATTGAGTCACGCGTAAATTTGGAACGGGTGATCGGATTCGAGTGAAATTTAATAATTGAACAGAAGACATTTTTCTCTGGTGTTCTTTTTCATTTCCGGACCGAATCCGACAATTATTGGGGGAGGGCGGAAAATACTTGACCGCTTAGACTGGTGTGATCTGGATCGAACTTCGTGGGAATGACGAACAGATGCTTTGGATTAATCATTTACCGGATTGGCTCCGGGTATTGTGGGTGGAGTTGGAGGTGGAGGGGGGGGGGGGGGTCTGGGATTCTGGTGATTGCGAGTTAAGGTACTTCCAGATCTGCTAGGACGATGAAACTTCGCTGGATATAGAGATTCAACAAAATTTGCTTAGAAATTGCTACTTCCCAAATCCGATTATTCCTTAAAGTACCAATCTTGACCGCAAAATAAAAAAAAATACTTTTAAGCAATATATGCATTTTCATGATGCCCATCAGCCCATTAGCATTTTTGTCTCAAGGGTTTTGCTTACAAATGAAGTTCCAGCTCCAGGCCCGTATCCAGGAATTTATTTGGGGGGGGGGGTTGCCTGTGGGTCGGACAAAAAAGTACAAAAAAGACATAGATCAGAAGGAAAAGCCTATAAAAATGATGATTTTTGCATCTTTCGGGTGGGGGTTTCAACCCCCTACCCCCCCCCCCCTGGATACGGCATGGTCCAGCTCCCTTAGAGTACGCATCTCAACCGCAAAGTCGAAACTTACTTTTGATCAATCAAAATATCTTAACCCTTGCAAGTGCCATATGAGCCTACATCTCTTATTTTAATTTAGGCGGATAATACTTTTCCTCATTTACTGTAATTTTAGTTTCGGGAGTTCCAGAAGCGGACAGATTTCATCAGATACAAAAATATTGGTTAGAAAGTCACGGAATTTTAGCCCCAGATGATGCAAAAATGGTTTTAGTATTTTAAACCTGTCCATTTCCGAAAATGAGTTCGTAGAATGTAAAGTTGGGTTTCAGTGGTTTTTCTCATGATTTTTTATTTTTCTCCCCATTTTAGAATTCTGAAAAGGAGAAGTGAGATTTCTAGAAGTTTTCATAGAGAAAATTCTGGTACAATTGACAGATTTCTTTTGCCTCTTTTGCAGGTAGCATGAAATTTGGCTCATGTCACTGCTTTTTTTCCATTACCAAATATTTAAAGACAAATAATCGACTCGAAAAAATGTATCAGACATAATTAACTGTTTTAGCTACATTTCTGCCCTTCCAGTTAGCAAATAAAGACTAAATCTAGCTGACGGTCTATGGGAAATTTCCTTCTGAATTTTTTTTTTCAAGATTTGAATGGTTTTAAAAACATCTGAGCTTGCGGAGATTTTTACGGTCAATTTCTTGCCTACTTCTAACAAGTTTGGCCAGTTACAATTGCCAATTATTTGCTACCTCATAGATAGGGACAGGATTATAGAAAAATGTACAATTGAAACGCAGCGGTCGCAGGCAAAGTAGTGCGTGAGAACTCATCTGTTTCCGCCAATTCGTCTAGTCACATTGTGACAATTTTAGTCACCCTGGACTTCCGATTGCGTTCTGGCGCATGTCCATTTATTTTTCAAAATCAAAAGTCAATAAAGAGGTATTTCCTGAATAACTCGGATGTCCGCATTCCGATTATATTGATCGTAGTGTTTCGGCGGAAAAGTCTGGAAATTTCGACACGCACTTTGAACTACCAAAGTGCCGCGTGGCTTGTTTCTATTATAACAACAACAAAAAACCTAAGTTTCTAGCTGCTAGTTTTTAAAGTCCGTGTCACTGTTGTAGGCATCTGCAGATTTTGGAACATTTTGCGAGATCTTTGGTGATAGCGATAATAATCCTATGACACCAGTTAGTGGTCTCCCAGCTTATGTGAAGAAGGGAGAGCCCTTTAGCCGACTGTCTCTCTCTAGTATAGAGTCATTGCCAGTCACTGTTGCCCTATAGCATCAGTGTAGCTAAGTTGGCTTAGTCTTTAAAGTTAAACTGAAAATTAAGCTATAGTGTGACGTTCACAAAATCTATGGCCGTCCTGACAACACATGATTCTACTATGACGCCGAAAATCTGAATCTCGACACATACGCGGCTTTTCAGTGGCCAGTGGTGAGCTACATGAGCACTGCTCACTGCGTAAACGCTTATTGTTCATAAGTCGCTTTCGTCAAGCATACAACACAGATACAAGGGGAAGAGGTGCCACAAATCCAACAGGGAAAGTCCACTGTATGAAGATCCATTGTTCGTGAATACCGGAGCAACGAAGTAGCGTATTTTCATCGGGCCAATTCAAGCCTGTTTAAGTTAATATGTGATCGGTAACTAGATTGTCCAGTACCATTCCTTTTCGGTTAAACTTTAAGCAGCCTAGTCTTTTGTGTGAATTACAGGCCTTTGTTCAAAACAGCAAAACCAAAAACCGTCCCATGCAAAACAGCGATAGTGTACGTAAGTTTACTCTTCAGTTCCAAAGTGCCAAGAGATACTACTCAATACTAAATAAATGACAAAACTATTTTTCACCTTAGAAAAACACCTTAGAACAACGCACAAGATTCTTTGTAACTACAACAAAACATACTACTGAGCAGCCCGTGCAGCCCATCCTCGCCACCAGTTGATCTGTGTTGCAACTCAAGTCCTGGGGAGTACGACTCCCAAAAATTGAGGTACAGTGTGCCCCCAAGTCTGCCGAACTGTTCTTCAGGAGTGCATGACTCTCCGGTACACAGTATGCCCGAAGTTTGTACCCCCTCGCTCCTTTTTTTGTTCACAGAATTCTTGGCAATTTAACATGAAGTGGATTACACTCTCTTCTAAATCAACCACATATGCGACAGACTTGGTCAAAGATAAACTCTACTTTCGCGATGCGGTGAAGAGGCTACTGCTTGTACGATTGACAGAGTAGTTTTGGGGAGAAGTGCCCGAGGAAGTTTACTGCCGAAAAGACATTAGATATTCAAGTGGGTAGCAATCGCTCGCTGCAAAAGATTTGATCTTTATACGAAAGTTTTAACGGTTCGAATCGATTACACCGTACGCGTCTTCTTGTCAGTTTTGATCGTTTCAATGCATGCTCACCGTAAATACGTCCCTAAATGTCAAATCCAGCGCGGATTAGGTACTTTGTGTAAGTTGTTTCCTGCTGAGACCACCTAGTCATAGTCAGTAAATCTCCATGTAGTTACTTTCACTTGGAGTTTTGATTGTCTTAGTGCATACTTAGGTGTTTTTTATTGCGTTCCTTGTCGAGGTTTAGATGCTCTGCGTGATTTAATTGTGGTTTTGAAACACTTTGGTTTTGTCCCTTTTTTCCGATTCCACGCCGATTTCTGCACAATGCTAGAAGATGCTAAGGGTCTAAACCTCTTGTTTTCACTTTTGCCAGACTGATGGATGTAATATTGGATTTTGGAAAGCTTTCGTAGAATGGCCTGGGGCCACACAAAAAGCTTACGATTTATACTGCATGATAGAAAGATCTAACCACTGTGGTTTTTAAGTGGAGGGTTATTACATCACAAAAGTTGTCCATCTGTCAGCAGGATAACTCTCGATGGGAATGAGATATTTTGACGAAACTTGGTGTGAGGATTCTCTTGGTCAAGGGAAAGGTCGAGTTCGTAGATGGGGCATGTACATTTACGGTTTAAGGAGGAGGTTCAAATTAACGGGAAAACAAAATATTTTTAAACAGCTAATGAGATAATCGATTTAGGGGTAAGAAAACATGCTGAATACGATTATAAAACTATTTTCTCGCCTGACAAGTAGTTTGCTCGGAATCCGACCAGAACTGGAAATTTTGTTAAAAGTAAAAGTTTGATTTGAAATTGATTAGATGTTTGATTTAGTAGGAAGAAGACTTGCTGAACACTTATTCGAAAATCGTTGTCTACCCGGACAAGTAGTTTGCCCGGAGTCCGGCCGAAACTCGATAATTTGTTAAAAACAAAAATTTTGTTTTAAGTTGATGAAATGCCCGGTTTAGGGGTAAGAAGGGAGGTTGAATCCGTTTCTTCGGCCGGAACCGGAAATCTTGCAGAAGTTTCGGTTTCGTCAAAATAGATATGATTTATAGCGGTAAACACAAGGAATATTTGGCTTTAATCTGTTTCTAAATTTTAATAGTAAAAATGTTCAAGGAGTCTGGCGAAGAGTTGATCTGGCGAAGACAATCATAAAACATATCTGGATTAATAATTTCGTGGACTGGCAGGACAGGATATTGTTGGAGGGCGAGCAGATTTTAATATGTACTGAGAAAACTATCAGTGCTTTCCTGAATATTGAAATTCGCAAACAATTTAGCCATTTTTTACTTACTGCTTGTGCCTTAAGATTAGTTGTGTTTTTGCAGATACCATGGTATCTGATACCACGGTATAAAGTCGTGTTTGCAGTTATCGTGGTATCTGATGCCACGGTCAAAAGGCCTTTTTGCAGTTATCGTGGTATCTGGCCAGTTATCGTGGTATCAGATATTCAGATACTATGGTCCGACCGCGGTAACTGCTGATAGTATCTGAAAAGTCATCTCACTTTCATCAAATTTTGTCAGATTGGCGAGAAAGAAGTTTAGCACTTAGTGATGTAACTGTATATCTGTTTTTCTTTGGGATGACTTCGGAAAGGGCAATTTCGGCAATAGTCGTTTTTGCAGAGGACCGTGTATCAGATACCACGATAACTGCAAAAACTACTAGTTGCAGATCCAGTTACAGTGGTAACAGATACCATGGTATCAGCAAAAACGCAACTATTGTGTTGTCCCTTTGCATTTCTAAAATTTGAAGTACCGTTATTCCCCGTGCTCACTGTTGGCTCATGGTGCGGAAAGGCGATCAGTTTTTCAGGTGGTATTTGCTGCGCTTTTGTCATACAGTTAGGGAAAGTCTAAAGTTTTCCTTACGGGATTGACGATGGTGCCAAAAATCACGACAGGAACTCCAGTCCTCGACCGTCCTGATTACCTTTCCGAACTGCTGAGGCCTGAGCTGCCCGAAAGTCTTAATCTACGACCCGTTCGGAATACGTAATAAATGTTTCCGGTAATTGCGGTTACCCTGCGCCTCGTGACGGTTATCACCGACGCTTTGTGTGTGGTTTCAAGTTCGGTGGAAAGAGCTTGTTCAGGCATGTGCCGTCTTTTCGGTACATGTACCTTCACTCTTAAAGCTGCAAATAAAACATTAATCACCGCCAGGAACTACTAGCCATTGGCGAACCTTATGGTTTAAAACAAAGACGGCTGTTATACAGCCTTGCTGATACCTTTTTGAAACTAGCTGATCGCGGATGAAAGGGTAGATTAGCAATCTTAAAGTATAACCGAATAGGGCTGAAATACGATAGTTTAGTTACCAATCACTTAAACAGGCTATAATCAATTGATCGATTTATAATCGATTTCCAACCAATGAAGTTTTTTTCATGGTGTCTCTAGGTGCTTGTACCTCTTCCTGTAGTCACCATAATCGTGCAGCAAAAAAAGCGGCCGTGTCAAAAATTAAATCTCAGGACTATTCTTCCCTACAGTGGTATTTGAAAGTAATTTGCCCGAATAATATATTTATAGTTGGTAGATTCTTCAGTTATTTATTACAGGTTTGTTTTCTTCCCCGACGTTGACCGTGAAGATTGACAGACTGAGGACGACCTTTGCCAAGTAGGGCTGAAATACCGCTGATGAAGCATTAGCTGACGTATCCGTTGTAGACATTATTTGAATATACTTGGCTTTGTTTTTCGCCCCTAAACAGTCAAACAGGAAAGATAAATTAAGAACTTATTACTGGTGGAGATAGGTATTTTAGCTTCTTTTTCTGTAAAAAATTAAATCAGAATCCTTTGATGCGAATTGCTACTTATTTTTTAATAATCTTTTTCTACTGCTGTGATGTATTGGATGGACACGAAGGTAGTGCAAAACTCCGGATATATTCCGGATTATTGTATATTAAAATATTCAGAACTCCGGACAGTGTAGTCTGGAGGGGAAAGGGTGCAGAGTGCATTGAGCAACAAAGAGCATGCATTCAAACGAATAAAAGTTTTTGCTACAATTGCTCTCTACTCAAATTACTACTTCTGCTTAGTGCTGTGCGTTCATATCATTTTGTTGTATTTTTTGTATCATTTTCTTTTTCGCCGCTTAAGGTACGTTCAAGTAACCATACCTCTACTATACTAAAGAGTAACTTCCGATTTTCCTTTGTGCTCCTGGTTTCTGACTGACAGTGAATACCATTTCCTGACATCAGTGTCAATTAGGATTTCCTACTCTCCGCAATAGTTCGTAAAATCCAAGATGCAATTAAGCAATTAGCAGGTTTCACGGTTCCCTTCTTTCATTCCTCCTCCTGTGTCTTATCGATTGTTAAAGGGATAGTAATGTTTCCGGTTGCAGTATTGCAAGATTAACATCCTGTTCAGATACTTAGCTACTTCGCAGTTTAGTGCAGCGATAACAAGTTGTGTTTTCATCACTTGTGTATAGAGCCAGGGTTGTTCACCAAGAACCACGGTGTACGAGTTACTTCATGATACTTTGGGTTACTCAGGGTTACTCTTGGGGTGAAGAAATTTATTTTAAAGCGGGTCTAAAAAAAGAGGAAATGAAACTAATATTAAATATGAGGGCAGATAGCTTGCCACTTGGTGAAAGAAGAAAGTATTTGGGAAGTGTAAGGGAGAAATCTGGTCCTTACTTTTGTCCAATGTGCGGTGAGGGAGATGAGGATCTAATTCATTTTATGTCTGGTTGTGATGAAATTGAGGATCTGAGGGAGGAAATTTTTAAGGGAGGGATTCATGGGAGGAAGTGGTTGGTAAATATTATGCGGAGTAGGGATTTTCTTAGTATAAGAAACCTGGCGAGGTTCCTCAGATTGGCCAGTCGGCACAGGGAAAAGTGTTTGAGTGGGGTTTAGTGTAGTAGTGTGACCGTTTATTTGTATTTACATGTTGTTATTTATGTTTGTTTGTTATGGCCTTTGGGCTCTGAAGACAAATAAATATCATATCATATCATATCATTGGGATACTTCGGGTTACATAGGGTTACTTTGAGATACTTTTGGGTTACTTTCCAGGGTGTACGAAGTTACTTTTGGTGACCAAGCCTGGGTATAGAGTGATCACTTGCCACCAATTGTTTTTCTGGGCGGGGGGGGGGGGGGCAGTGGGCGACTTGTGTGGCCTGAGTTTCGGCCAGAGCTTTTGGCCTACTTCACACTTGAAAATAAAATATTTTCCAGCCGTAGAAGAGTATGAAGCACAGGTAGTGTTTTAAATCTTTTGCTCTTTTCTGCTTAGTTGCTGTGCATTATCTTACGGCCATGCTACGGTGTCCAAAACATTGCCGTAGATTTGTATTGCTCTCATGACTTTGCGAAGTATCCCAACAGAGGAAATAAAATATTAGAAAATTAAAAAATGTACAGAAAGAGATTTTTATTTAATTCTGCGTGCCAAAAAAGCTCTTTCCTTATATTTATATATTGATCTATCTTTCCATCGACTGTTTTTTAGGCGAAAAACAACATCAAGATCGTTTAAAATCTAGAGAAGTGAACTAACTGGACAGCGGAGGTATGGCTCTTGGAACAGTGCCAAGTTCATCCACTTGCTGTGACAAAACCTACTAGCAGTCAGCAAGACCATGTCCAGGGTGGGCGGGTTAGGGGGTTGAACCCCCCCCCCCCACGGAAACATACAAAAAAAAATGATTTTTATAGGCTTTTCCCTCTGATCTATGTGTTTTTGTACTTTTTTGTACGACCAGCAGGCACCCCCCCCCCCCCCCCCCCCCGAAATAAATTGCTGGATACGGGCCTGCCAGTCAGCCAAAAGTAGGTAATTGCAGGTCCCTAAGAACTTCTGAATTCTGTTTTTGTGTATTCATTTTACCATTTAGCCAAAAACTACACTATTCAAAGTTAACTAACTTTCAAAGAAGCATACCTGTACTGTATTTTATAAGTAGTGAACTGAAAGACAAAAATGCTCCTCAGCCGGGATTTGAACCCAGGACCACCTGCTTGCAAGGCAGGCGCTCTAACCATTTGAGCTACCGAGGGGCTTGTGCACAGAGTTCGCAAACCACCACACTAGTCTGGTAGAAGCCGGCCATAGGAACAGTGATCCCGTCCGATGGCAAATTTATCTAACCAGTTCACATCCCCATGTCACGGAAATTAATAATGATACATAGATAGCACTTTACTCAAGAAGAAGAGCATTGACGAATCTGCACCTCTCCAAACAAAGAAATCAGTCAAAATACTCGGCATCACATTAAGTGACGATCTCTCGTTCGGAGGTCACATCAACCAGATCACAGCTAAAGCAGCTGGTCTTCTAAAATCCTTCGCAAATCTCAGAAGGTTTGGAATGACAGAAAAACTCGTTCTTTCCTGCTACGAAACAGTCATGTAAGGCTGTCCTGTCTGGCACCCGTAACTCACAGAGAAACACAGAAGTTAACTGGAAACAGTTCAGACGAGAGCCTGCAAAAAAACTCTAGGTCCAAACTACAACAACTACGAAGAAAGCTTAAGCGAACTCAAGCTCCCAACCCTGGATGAACGGAGGCATGAAACCTTGATGAAGTTTGGAGCAGACACCCTGAAATCCCCAACGCACCGAGATATCCTGCCCCAATTTACTTCAGTACCCCACACACACAAGACGAGGTTGGCAACTCTGAAAGAGGGAAAAGAACTGTTAAAATGCCCGCCTACACACTCGACGACAAGATTTTTAAACTCCTACGTGCCATACTAAGTGAAGCACTACAACGACAATATCCTCAAATCGAAGTGATAACTTGTCATGTGTGTTCTTCTTGTTGCGTCTTTTGGTGTTTTTCTCTTCTTACTTGTTTGACGTTACCCATGTTCTTGTTTGACGAATGACGATACCCATGTTATTGCATTGTGATACAGGGAAAGAATAAAGATTATTATTAATATAGATTATACCGTGACCAATAAACCTAAAACAGTTTTTCGAATATAATTTACTGTACTCCCAAGTACAAATAAAAATGTCAGCTTTCTAGCTATACAAAATCAAGGAAGGAAACATTTGATGTGTCGGTTATGATGATGATGAGAACTTTTGCTGCAGGTTGCAAAAATGAAAAAGCATAAAGGAATATGAAAGAAAGGCAAAGAAAATAATTGAAGCTGTTCAAATGGTCTGTCAAAACCAGGGTCAGAAAAAGCCTATACATCAACAGAGTTTTCAACCCCTGGAATGAACAATCCGAACTCCACTCCCAAAGAGTTTAAGAAGGCACTGGACAAGGAGTGAGCCATTAAAGACTGGAAGTATTAGTGGAAAATCCCATCACAACAAATGAAGCATGAAAAGGCTTTAATTCGACTGAATTTATCTTGTTGCGCGCAGTACTCTACACTTAGTATTGTGCGCTTAGTACTGTGCACACTTGGTACTGTGCAACCGATTGTTTCCGATCGCAAAAATACAATCGTTAACAACTGTTTACAATCGTACAAAACAATTGTTTACGATCGTTTCAAATTGTTTTCAATTGCTTACGATTGGAAACATGTCCTATAATACAGCGACTTGAACTATTTCCACACGGGTAGTGCGGATCCATACGCTTGAAAACAAAACATAAAATATCTCATTTCATTTTACTATTCTCTATCCTATTCGAATCATTATCAAACTTATTTGTGTGGGTATAAGGAACAAAATTAGTTAGGTTCGTATCGTTTTGTATATTGTTGTGGCAACCTCCACAGAAACCCACCTCTAGTTTCGCGCTGTTGTACTATTTCCTCTCCTTAAGTGCGTTAATAAAATCATCATCATCATCACTACGTACCATACGCTTGCTACTAAAACATAGTATGCTTTCATTTTACTATTCTCTGTCCTGTTCATTGTAAAAAACTTTCATGTGGGTATAAAGAACAAAGTTAGTTAGGTTCGTCTAGTTTTGTATGTTGTTGTGGCAACCTCCACAGAAACCCACCTCTAGTTTCGTGCTGTTGTACTATTTCCTCTCCTTAAGTGCGTTAATAAAATCATCATCACTACGTACCATACGCTTGCTACTAAAACATAATATGCTTTCATTTTACTATTCTCTGTCCTGTTTATTGTAAAAAACATTCATGTGGGTATAAAGAACAAAGTTAGTTAGGTCTTTTTTCCATACGCTTGCCACTAAATATAAAATCCCTTCTTTCGTTTTACTATTCTCCTTTTGTTGTCCAGTCCATTAATAGGAATACTTGTGCGCGCACAAAGACCAAACTTTGTTTGGTTCGTCTAGTTTAGTATATTCTTTGGTTACCAAAAATAGAGAATGTAAGGCGTTCTGATGACTGCTGTCAGTCGTTTTACAGGTTTAACTCAGAATCAAACAAAAGGCGCTACACCATTGAGTTGTCAATTAAAAAGCATGGGAAATAAATTGAGTGATCACGGTGAAAGAAGCGCTTGGAATATGTAAATTTCATTCTTCCTATAAGGCAAGATTTACTTTAATCCCTATTCTTGGCGCCTTGAATGGAAGCACCAGTGGTTAATTGTCCGAGATTTATTGTTTTAACTCAGAATCGAATAAGTTCATAAATCCCAGTTATCAAGACGATCAGCGCCATTTAGAGGATTTACTGACCAGTGATCAGAAAAGCCTTGCTGGGTCTCCCAGTTGGCAGAGGTTTACCTTTAAAGCGATCGATTGGTTGATTTTATCTTATCATAATCAGCTGAGGAGTGGAGATTTATATCATAATCACTGGATTTTATATCTTGACGAGCTTAAAGTTCAATGGGCACATCAAACTACCCCAATCCCACTCTGTAACAACCTAAGAACAATGCTTACCCCCTTGCTCAGCAGCTTTTTCAACAGTTTCCTCTCTGTGATATTTCAAAGCGTAATATTTTGGGTCAGTACATGCTCAATTTACTAGCTTGGACAAAGATAAAAGTGATGTTTCGTATAACACTTAGTAGATCTTTATTTTATGCATAAATCAGCTTTTCCAATTCAGATGTGAATAGGCTATTTGTTTTTCAATGATTTTTGTAGCTATGTTATTTTGTATAAACTTATTGCATATTCACTTAAAACATGGAACTTCTGATGAAACACAAGAACTATCAGGTAAACTGGATCTGTGGCTTGACTTATTGGTGACATCTCAAATATATCCTTTTCTATCAAGCGTTGCTGGGAGTTTTTGAATTTCCTGCCACGGTATCCCAGCTCCTAAGACTTGGATCGCCGAAATGCCAGAGAGGTAAAGACAATGGATAACAAGAAAACGGCCGATTTTCGTAGCGCCTTCTAAAGGAAGTCGGAAATGTTTAATTGTGAAGCATTTAATACAACATAAAGCATTAGAAGTGTCCATTGTGCTTTAAGAGTCGAGTTTGTGTGCAAAGGAAAAAAACAAACAAAAATGTAATCAGTTATCTAACAAAAATACTCTGGACCAAAACGTATGACTATATTTTGCTAAAAAAAAACAAAAAAAACAGCCGTAGCAGGAGGACTCAGGAACTAGAAGCACTGAGACCACGCAGCTCGTACATAATATTAAAATATAATAAATTATTTATTACCCGCTTGTGAAGGAAAACAGAGTTGCGGCAAAATAGATAATAGAAAATAGAAAGAAAATATAAAATAGAAAGTTCAGAATTTTTACAGTAAGGCGGAGAATATTCTCCCAACCCACAACCTTTTCCCTTTTTTTACCGATAAGGCTCATTTATGGTTGTTCGCTATGATGATTGATTTATAGTGTTTTAAAGTTTCCAGTATTCTTATTTATCGTCGTGTATATTTAGACGCATATATTGTCTGTAGTTGTTTATTATGGTCTTATTTCAATTTTGTACTCTTCAACTTTTGAGGGCAATAAAAGAATAAATAATAAATAAATAAATAGATAATAAGATGGGAATCTTGTGTTTGGTACTTCAGACATATGGGAGATTTTAGTGGTCAGTAGTCTCGGTCTTCTAGATATCAACCCGTCCCTCGTCAAACTGATGAAACGATAAAACTAATGCATCTGTTTCAATCGCTCTACGATAGTGGCTGAGAAAAAGATGTTTGTGCCGATCGAAATGATTATGTGCCGACAGGTAATCTCAGGTATCAAGTATGGCGTCTTGAGACTGAGGTTGTGATTCAAAGATAATTACCGGGATAAGGTCATATATGTTTCGGGATGTTTGGAGCTGAAGAAGTTAGGGGCTTGCAGTCTGGGAACATATTTTTCTAGACTTTAATTGGCGAAAAACAGCTTTAACAAGCCCAATTGGTTGTAATTAGTGGATGTTTCGTGGCCCAGAGTAAACTATTTTCCTACTACGACCTTCTACTACCTACAAACTAAGTTTTGCCTGCACTTCGTTGGTAAGGCACATTTATTTATTTGAACCTATTACCGGCCAACTAGGGCCATTATACGAAACAAAACAACACTTAACAAACTTACACTTTACACATTAAGTTGGGTCAAACCCACGATTTACCCCATTTCAGCCAAACGGGAAGAGATAGCCGCATGTGCGTCCCAGAGAGAACAGCCAACAGAGGGTTCTGGGACTCCAATATTCTATTCTGGAGCGAAAAACAATCTGATCTACGGACTTCAGAGAAAGATGGTTAGGCCTTCACCAACAAACATTGCCGAGGAACTACAATTCCAAGGAAAATCGTGCAACCACCGGAGGGAGCTATTGTACAAAACACGAACAGAATTACGGCGTCTGGCCGTGATATTAGTCACAAGAGATAGACCATAAAGTTGTGTGCAGTGCCTTACCAACATTGCCTTACCAGCTTCAACTTGTAACCCTTGAAGCACAACTCTAACTACAAATAGGTTTTTTGTGGCATGACCATCTGGAAGTTGTGTTTTTCGGAAATACTCGTACCTCGACTCATAATTGCCTCGTCAAATAAGGACTCTTGTTAGCGATTGCCAACTCGGGCCCACTGTAACGGAACTTTGTAGGGCGAGGGGGGGGGGGGTCGCAGTAACTGTGATTTGCAAAAATGCCGAGCGGAAGGAGGGATCGACAAAATACATCTGAGCTTGTCATCTGTTCTCAACAGCTCTAATTGTAATCTCAACTGTCAGTTCGGTTTGTTCGGGCACTTGCTTTTCTCTCTATCTTTTTCACTAACTTTTCTGGTTTCCTGATACTTTTCGGCACAACATCATATCTTGTCAAAACATAAATTACACCATAAACATAAACGTTAGATATCGTAAAAGCTACGATATCTAACGTTTCAAGACAGGCCTAAAACTCGCTATTTTTGCTTACGTCTAGAATCTAGATCTACCCGTCATCTCCTGATACATGCATACTTTTCTTCTATAAAGAGTGACCTAGCTTCCCCGTCCAGAATCCCTAAAGTCCTTCCATGAGCTTAATGAATCATCTGCGGATAATATCAGTGGCCATTCATGTTTTTTTGCGTCAACTTGCGATCGGTTATCCCTAAAAATAAATGTGGTGTCTTTTTTCTTTGTATTTTCTTTCTTGCTTGGACTGTGTTGCTATGAAGTACAAGAACATTTAGTGCTGCAATCTTTCCTCGTCTTGATGGTGGGCAGCAATGGAGGATGGGTTGGTATGAAAGGAAATACAAGCATTGGATTAAGATTAACAAATCTCTGTTCTTTTTTACCCTTTCTTTCTTTGTTCTTTTTCTTGTTCTATATTTAAACACTCTGTCTTTTGTACATTTATGATGGGCAATAAATCTATTATTATTATTATTATTAGTTGTGGATACGGAGTTTAAAATGTTGCTCTCGTGCCGATTTCCAGTATACATATTTCCTCCACTGTTTAATGTAAGCAGTTTCCTCTTGTGCTGGCGATTATTTACTATGACGTGAGTATACCTTGGATGCTTTGATACATCTTCGACTTGACCTTGACGTTGAATATTGAAATATCTTTTTCTATCGATCTTTCCTACGGTTGTTTTGTCTTGATAAATCCAGGTAACTTGTTGGTCCTTTTTTTTATTTTGTATTATTACGTACTGTCTTACATGTGCCCCCTATAATAAGATATTTAATAGTCGATAATAAGATATTTATAGTCGGTAGAAGCTTCAGTTATTTATTACAGGTCTGTTTCCTTCCCCGACGTTGATCCAGAGGATTGACAGCCTGACGTGGACCCTTGCCAAGAAGGGCCGAAATATCGCTGATGAAGAATCGTAGCTGACGAATCCGTTGTAAACACTGTTTGAATAAATGTTTCAAAGTCAGCTTGGTCTCAAAGAATAATTATATTAGTTGCAATATTTTTATTCAAATACAGAAAATGAAACTGAAACTCTGATAACCGTATTGTAACTTGGCAAAATATGATTTGACAACCTGAAAAAACTGCGGTATCAGACATTCAAACAGTCTCTTTTATTTTGCCAGGATCCGCTACACGTATGTCCGCCATTGTTTATTTCATTGACATGTGCATGATCATAATAATCTATTAGTTCATTTACATTTCTTCGACTGATTTATGCAAACTCGCTCCCTTGGTGTTTCTTTATCCTTGTATAACACCAGCATCCATCCTGAGCGCAAAATATTGGGTAGTTAATTCTGCGTAATGCTGGAGCCATCCACTGTACAGGAGCTCATGAGATATGATCAATTTCATTTTAGTTTGCGTGATAATGTTTTATACTGATATCTCTAATTGGATATTTGCAGGGAGTCTATCTAGTTCTCGCTGCCGAAATCGGAGCGTATTTTCTTTTTACAGAAGCTAGGAGGTTTATTTTAGAGCAGACGCTACTTCTCTACCAGTGAGCATCTGGTAGCATCTTTTACAGTTTAAGAGAAAATTTAAAGAATATTTAATAAAAGATGGTTCAGAAATTTATTTATTTGTTAGGGGGGGGGTAGGGAGGTGTGGTTGGTAGGGAGGAACGGTTGGTTGGGGGTGGTATGGGAGGAATTGGGGGATGGGTGGTAGGGAGGGAGTAGGGTTGTTAGGAAGTATATGTTTATTTTGGAGGTGACAATGTGAAGGAGTTCTGTTTCTTTTTTTTTCTTTTTTTGTTGTCTGTTCTTTTTTTTATTTTTTATTACTAGTTATTTATTATGTTGTTTGTTGGTGTGTTTAGAAATGGTTAATCTTTACAACTGCAGGCCAGCATAAACGTAGGTTTCTCAATTAGTGCAGTAGATGTAAATAGTAAAGAGTTAAATTGTGTTTATTAATAAAATAAGTATCAAGTATCAAGACGCCGTGTTAAAGGACAACTTACACTACGTAGTGTTTCGGCTAAGTTGTTCTGAGACTCTTCACCACTTTAAAACTTAGCTATGCTTACAGAAAACTACACAAGGCTTCGGTTGTTTTTAGCCTCTTTCCATGCCCCTTGACTTCGATGACAATCTTGGCAACAAACTTCATAAATGTCTTCGACCAATAAGCCTTTACGGTAACAATGATTGGATCCCTGGTATGTCACGTAAAGAGAAATGACGTGGCAATCGTGATAATCAGTGTAATGTTAATTGAGGAGATACTATGTCTTCATGAAGTGTAGAATCTCGGAAATGAGAATGGATGGTAATACAATTGAGGTAGACAAAACTACTATCATAAGTACGACATGTTTTTTAAGTATTCTTTCAGCCTAAGCTGACTGCGAATCAAATTTGGTGGCACTATACGGATACGTAAGCTAAGATCTGTTTTAGCGATGAATGAATGAGTTTATTTCCTAAAAGCCGGTGGGGCCATGACAGGAAAACAAAGAGCGTGTTCCACCCTTCTAACAATAGTTACTAATAGTTACTATTTCCGTTCCATCCTCACGAAAAGTTACTACGCTGACCGTTCCAACCTTGTCGGAATAGTAACTAATAGTTACTATTTGCTTACCATGCTCGGGACCGTAGTAAGCGTAGTAACTACGCATCTCTGTAACGTGATTGGTCGGATTCGCCCCTGGCGTGAGATCCTGCTGGGAAACAGAAAAATCGTTCCAGCCTTGACGGCGAAAAGTCAGAATTCGTGACGTCATGCGTAGTAACTACGGTAAGTAGGATGGAACACGGTCAAAGTAACACTAAAAAACACAATGTTTACCCAAAAGGAGGGAACCATTACTCAAGAAAACGCTCCCGATTCTCCATAGACTGCTTGAGAAACCTCCAAAGCCAACGAAGGTCCCCAAAATTTGTCTTCTCCATAACCTTAACCAAACCCTCATCCTCCATCCTATTATGTCCACAAATCTGTTTACGCAGATCATTTAACTCAACGCATCTACCCACCAGATGCAAGACATCCTTCCCTAGTGAACCATACATAGGGCAGAAGTAAGGACCAGCACATAGCTTAACTTCACGTATAAACTTTCTTCTTTCCCCGAATGGTAGAGAATCCGCCCGCAGACTCACAATCCATTTAAGTTCCTCTAGTCTAATGGTGGGTTTACACACTGCGTAAAATCCGAGCGCACTTTGAAATCCGAGCGTATTTTGAGATCCGAGCGTATTATACGCACGTTTTGAGCTTGAAAAGATTTCTAGCAATACGGACGTATTTGAGAAATCGGTCCGTTTTGTATCCAAATACGTCCGTGTTGCTAGAAATCTTTTCAAGCTCAAAACGTGCGTAAAATACGCTCGGATTTCAAAATACGGTCGGATTTTACGCAGTGTGTAAATGTCCTTCTAGGTGAGGGTCCCTTTCAGACTTAGGGTAGAACACTGCCCTGCAAACTGAATCTGACAACAAGCTGACTGACGAATTCGTTGAGCGACTTCGATTCGCAGACGACTTGGCTGAATGAGTACTTAGACCAAGTTTTTGCCGAGGGACAATGTGGTCCCGTATTCGGTAAAAAAGGATCAAGAGAAAAGTATTAAAAAAAACAAAGTAAAAAAAAAAGTAAGAGAAAATTAAAGAGAAAAGTAAGAGAAAATAAAAAAAAATAAAGAGGGATAGTATTTTGTAAATATTAAGCTTTTAAAGAATGAAAATTTTAAGGAAAGGAGATATTAAGGAAGGAAAACAAAGAAAAAGTTTTAAATATGTGTTGAAATGGTAAAATGAGAAATAAGGGTTAAAAGAGGGAATAAGAAAGAATATTAAAAAAAAGATAATTAAATGTAGAGATAGAGGAAAGTGTAGGTGACGCTAAATATATAGGTCGGTCATTGAAAAAAAAATAAAAAAATATCAGATGTTAGGACCGTTGGCGTCACCGAGGGAAGTGGAAGCGTAGTCACCTGGCCAAATCATATTGGACAGGAAGAACGGAAAAGATGCTACGCGGCATTTAAAAAAAAAAAAAAAAAAAAAAAAAAGAGAAAAGTACTCGAACACCAATTGAACTGCCGTTACTTCAACATTTACGATCATATTCTCAAACAAAAATATAAGACCTGAAGACATCCATCTGAAAGAAAGGATAGGTGATAAACGGGAAATGGGACAGACAGGGCTAGCGGGAAATTAAAGACAAAGAGCAGTTAGGTTTTCTTTCATTTTTCTTACCCTTACCTAATTTTTAAAACACTTATTTTCTTCCTATTACATTAACTTTTCTTAAATATTCTTCCTTTTTCATTGAAAATTCAACAAATATGGAATTTCTTTTTAAAGAAGCTAATTTCGGAAAAACGCTCCGAAAATCAAATTAATTTTATTTTTATCAAATGAATGACCGTTATCAAATGAATTTGGTTAAGTGGTTGATTAGGGATAAAAAATATGATTACGGGATCTAGTGAAGACTGGAGATCTTGAAGAGCCGTTAGTCTGGGTACACAAGTCTGAGAAATCCTTTTTCCTTTCTTCTGTCCTCCTTTCTTCTGCCCAATGTCTACTAACGATGATTTGACCGTTTTATGTATGAGTTTAGAGAGCTGAATGATTTAAGATCCGAGGTATTTGGGGAAGGAGTGTTTGGTCAAGAGTGGATGTCTAAAATATTAAAAAGTAAACACTTTTATGATGTAAGATCCTTGGGGAAACTCTTCCAGATTGGTTTGCTCCACCACGATTTGTTATTTAGTAGTTGTTATTTTTTCTTTGTATGTTGTTAGTAGCTTATGTTTGTTCAATATTAACACTATAATTTTGTACCATGACCTTAGCGCTTTCGTGTAAACATATTGAGCGTGTTCCACCCTTCTACAAATAGTAACCATTAGTTACTATTTCCGTTCCAACCTCACCCAAAGTTACTACGCTGACCGTTCCAACCTTCTCGAAATAGCAACTATTTGCTTACCACGCTCGGGAGCGCAGTAAGCGTAGTAACTACGGATCTCTGTAACGTGATTGGTCGGATTCGCCTGTGGCATGGTATTCTGCTGGAAAATAGAAAAATCGTTCCAGTCTTGACGGCAAAAAGCCAGAATTCGTGACCTTATGCGTAGTAACTACGGTAAGGTAAGTAGGATGAAATACGCTCATTATGTTCTATTCGTCCTTGCGATTGCATCAAAACCTTTGGTCTTGTTATGACCTAAGGCTTATTTTTATAGCTTGAGCCTGAAGAGGAATAGGAGCCGAAATCTCTCGAAAATAAATGTAAGCTGAGTTATCTGCATAGCTCCGTAAAAGATACATTGGCTAGATTTTGGTACCACGGCATGGTTTCCGACTTACTTTATTTTTTGCTTTCTTCCTTCATTTCTTTTTGTTCTTCCTCTTTCAGTTTGCTTTTCTTTTTTGAAAAAGTATATCAAAATTAGTTTGAAGTGAAGTTTTTTTGTACTGCACCCCACAGGCCCAATCGTCCTTTCCTGCAGTCAGAGGTGTCGACTACATGTGTAAAGGATGGTTAGAGGGTTATAAAAGGTGCGTTCATGTAGTTTAGCATGTAAAAGTTGGTTTGTATCATAAAGACTAAAAAAAACGTGTTATTATTCAAAATCTTACTTGACTATGCCGAACGAACAAACCAGCTCCGATTTATTTTGGCGATATTTCGGCTCTTCTTGGCAAGGGAACTTTTTAGCCTCATGCTATAAAAACGAACGTGTGATTTTGTGATTCACAGTCATCCTGGTCTGAAGGAATACTTATGGAAAATCCTATGAACAGTTATTATGCTCGGCATTGCTACTAGTACGCAGAAAACACGATAGAATTAGCCAGTAGCGGCTGTCTATTACGTCAGTACCCACTCAGAAAATGTGGTTTGGGATCGTCCGATTCTGCTCGATTAGTATTTAAGTAAACAAAACTCATAAAAGGTTTGTTACCATATCGCGTTGTACTAATGGCGTTCGGTGAACAGGAGCTTATGAGATGTTGTCAATTTCAGATTAGTTCGCGTGATTTTGCCTTTTATTGTGATTTTGTTAATTTAATAATGACAGGGAGTCCTCCCGAAATATTCTTTTCACTTTTCAGTATTTTCGTTGGCCTTTAAAAACACATTCTCGTCTGATTTCTTGTGCTATGTCAGGCCAATGTGGTTTACAAAATTATCCTCGTTACTCATGTCACTAATTAAGTAAGTAATTAATTTTTTTATGACCCACCGTTTTGAAAAGGTGGAGTAAATGAAGAAAATAAACAAAATACATAAACACTCAGAAAAAGACACTTAATTTTCAATCTTCGGTCAGGAAGCAGTGGACGACGTCATGCGCTGGATGGGCCCTGTTGTCCATGATTTTTGAAAGCGATGAGGAAACATTCAAAAGGGTAACACTTGCATCTCTTGAATTTTGAATTTCTCCGTCAATGTATTGTTATGACATAATTTCGACAAGTGGAGCAGGTGCTTTGCATTAACATGATTTCATCTTTTTGATATCCTTCTTTCGCAGAACGGTGACGCCAGAACGAAATAGTATTGAAGGAGCGCAGAAGGTGCTGTACAAATTTCCCAAAGCTTTACGATTATAGCGCCCCGGTTGGGGACGATGCGCCCATAGGCACTACGGATTGATTTATAAACTTCTTCACTTGTTTTTTTAAGTTTACATCCGAGTAGGCTATAGTCTGAACCTCGAAAGCAATCTGTTTAACTGAGCTAGCATTCGGTCATTCATAATCATTTTTATTGTTCAGTGCCGTACAGATGCGATATGATTATTTGAAGACTAAATTTTTTGACCACCTGGATTTTGTTTTTTGCGCAACCAGTCAAACTGAAATAACAAACTAGAAAATCAGCATCGACTAGAGCCAGTGATTCCAGCTTCAGTTTTAACCTGAAAAAGGAGATTACCTTTTCATGTGATTTCAAATTTATTTTTGAATATACTTGGGACGTTCCGAAAGGAACGTAAAACTGCTACAGTCCTTTGGATACTTTAACATGGGTGTACCGGCAGGCATTGGGTTTTAATTTAAAATAGTATTCCGCTCCAAAGGAAGATTTTTACTGATTTAAAGAATTCAGTTGATTCCGACCCTTCAAACATGCTTACATATTTGTTACGAGAGAATAAATGGGGTTATTTCAATCCAGCCAAAAAACCAATCCTTATATCCACTTCAGTGCCCAAAGGCTAGCAGGTAAAAGATGAACAAAAAAGCGTTACCTGAGAAACGGAAAGTAATAGAGGATCTCGATTTGGGACTTGCAAACAACACAATAACCAAACTTTCCAAACAAACACACTGCTAACTCTCCCCCTCAATTTTTTTTTTTAAATAATAGGCTGTAACGCATCAAATTCATAAACCGCAAAACTAGAAAATCCCGACTTATTACGGACTGCTGAGTCTCTTGGCTCTCCAACCCGACGAAAAAGCTGGTACCAATTACGCTTTGGCCTGCTGTAAGAAACAAACGTAACAGTAAATAAATCAAACAAAAGCATCATTAAATAAATCAAGCTGTATCCTACCGTTTGAAAATTAACGTATATGTGGGAAGGCGGTCTCGCTTCGCATTCTAGTGAATGAAAAGCGATGGCATCAGGTTGCTAAATCATTACGACCCGCCTACTCATCACCTCGTTGGTACATCTGGTTCAAAAGTGGGCTAAACCAACCAGCCCTCTGTTGTCGAACCTCTGAAGATGAAGTTCTCAAACTCGAATATGTAAGCACTGATAGGATCAGTTAATATTATTGTCGGGTCTACCTGATAAATTAGTTCGATATACTTTCGGGCTTGGAATATCCTAGATTGTAGAGACAAGTTAAAGTAGACGCAGTGCAGACCATGAGCCGTCAAATCACTCATTCGTCATGACCGACTATAAAACTTGTAGCTCGTACAGTTTTTCGCAAAGAATGAACGAATAAATGAAAAAATTTATATTCCATCAAAATTGGCCCGAGAGGACCTAGACGGAGGAATTACAACAAGACGCAATACAACATTACAACACAACAACAATCAATCAATCAATATTTTATTTCCGCCAAAGATAGCGAGTAAAAAAGAAATTAATAGACACTGACAAATTTCGGCTAAACACTGTAACTCAAAAACTGCCTAACTACACTGCCGAAAATACTTAAAACTTATCTACAATTTAATTACAGTTTAATAACTGACAAATTGAAAATAATAAAAAAACAAAAAAGAATAAAAATATCATTCACGAAAAAACCTGCACAGGTTATGTTGGAGACCTGAAAAATTTGATACAACCCGTTGAAGTTTCTTATTCATTATAATAAGCGGATCTTTAAGATTATAGTATTCCATCATTTGCGTGTTAGAAAAATGTAAGAGAATACGAACATTAGCACGTAAATGAATCGTGTGAACCGTGGGATCTGTTTAATGAGCTTTCAAACATGTTCAGTAAAGTTTGTCGCTGCTCATGCGAGAATTCGACTTTATGAAAACTTTGTGTTGTAAGCATTCGTAAACAAATCTTCAAATATTCGACCACACCATCTTATAAACGCCATATACTGGCATATTTTCAGTTTCCTGATTCTATATTTGCAAATTTGATTGAATTTTTTTTTTCTTCTCCTATTGGTCAAATTATAGACCTTAGAAAAAAGTTAACCAAAATTGAAATTCTTACTACTGTCGTAAAGGTCATTCCGCACTTTGCGAACGCCGTCTGAGCCGTCCTTTAGCATCAGATTATTATTTATCTATTTCTCTATACCGTAAATACCTGCTTTATTTGCCTCTATCTTATCAAAATCAGAGAATAACCTGGAAATACTCTAAATAATCAATCTTCTGTTGCCCAGAACCTTCAAGTTTCTGCCCTTGGCCATTTCGTCGCATTCCATATAGGAAGAAGATTTCTTAGACCCGATTAGTCCCTTTTCTCTTCTTTGTCTTTGTTTTTTATCTTGTGGATGAAAGCTTAGAGTAATTTTTTCCTTTTCTTTCTCTCTACTGCATTATTTCCCTATTCTTGTCTAGTACGTAAATACAATTTAGTCATCATCATCATACAAACCTCCCGATATAACTGTAAGACTCCATCAACTTCAGCATATCAGCATATATCAAGCACATCAACGGCTTACTCCATATAACTGGTGTTATATTATTATTTATTTTTTCTTTTATCGTGTGGAGAGTTTTTTTCTTTTATCGTGTGGAGAGTTTGGTATGGCGTGTGTAAGTATACGGAATGGAATGAGTCTTTCTTTCTTTTGTGTGCGTATTTACAGAGGAACGACTCATTTATACTATGTAGCCTACATATAGTCATTGTTTAAAATTGGGCGGAGCTAACGAGCTCGTATCCCTGCCGGCCCCCCGTGATCAAAATATATTGTCACGAAGTATTTTCGAAATAGAAGAACATGAACCAGAACCTAACGGGGTCAACCGTTTGTTCTGTTGATTTTCGTGGTTTATTTTGTTGCACTGGTGTTGTTTCTTTCTGTTGTTTATTTTGTTTTTTTCTCTTTTTTACTACACTATCTTCACATTGTTCTTCTGCAGTGAGATATACATAGATATTATTCTTATTATTGGTCAATTTGCTACTTCAGAGTTTCACTGGTGGGTCAGGGGTAAACAATATACTTTTGAGGAGTTGATCGAAACTACGGTACTTGTTTTTTAAGAAACAAAACCAAAGTGTTGCAGACAGACAGACAGAAAGACAGTCAGTTCTCGCAACACTTTAGTCGGCGAAGCCGAACAAAGGTTGCTGCAACACTTCACGTTGCCCAGGCAACGTAGGTCTAGTTTAGCCTGTTTATTTGGTCTCATTCTGTACCGAAGTCAGTAATTCGGTCGCATTCGGGTAGTCCATTTCACAGTTAAATTCGGTGTGATTGATTTGATTCTGATTCTTTACCAAATACGGTATTTCGCCGGATTTTTCTTTAGTCTTGCCGAATTCGGTTGTTTTAGGGGGTTCTAACAAGAGTTTTATTCCATTACGAAATTCGGTTTTAATACCGCTCTCGATCTGTTCCTTATTTTTTTTAGTTAGTTTTTTCGTATACTACGAATTCACTATTTGCTTAAACCCAGTCACTGAGTTCGGTATTTAAGTGGCATTTATTTAGCTTTCGTTCTTTACCATTTACGGTAGCTTCAGCTGGGCTGTTGGTTTTTTTTTACTTTTTACGATTGCAGTACTTCAGGAATAAGCACGTCTCTTGGCGTGAAAACTAGTATACTTTTGTTTGCTGTAAATTCCGAACAAATGTACTCTGTATCCACTTTACCCTGGATCGCCCCTTTCGTTGCCAGACAACTCCGGGTAGAATAGATAATCTTGGGATCGCAGAAAGGCACTTTTATCATCAGTGTTTCCAAAAAGTTTTGCCTGCTGCGTGTTTTGGAGTCTTCACTAGTTAGACAAAGGTTGCCTCACGTAGTTGGCGTTTGAGGCTTGGAATTTTTGGGGGCTTGAACTATGTTAAAAGCTAGAGTTTGCATGGGAAGTAGTTAAATGTTGCCAGAAAAAAAAGGTGGATTCAAAAAATTTCACATGCGGCGCCTTAATTAATCAGGAGCACAGCCGTTGGCGATGTTGTTGCTATGCAGCAGCGCCGTTTTCTGCTTGCAAAACTGGAAAGGTCTTCTCAAGGTAAAAGGCTAGTGACGGTGTATCCATTAAAAAAAGAGCGGACAATCGTGAAAACGCGCCAATTTTTCTCTTTAGAGTTGTTTGTATATACTCTGCAACTTTTTACGTTGTAACTTCATGATGGCTGTGTTTTTACAATTTTTTGTTTGTATAAACTCAGAAAAAATCAGGTACTGATTCGGTCAATGCTACCAGGTGCGCCCCCCCCCCCCAATGAAGAAAGGCTCGGGACGCCCCTGCTGGCCGCACCCAAAAGTGTAAAACGAACGAAATGAGACTATCGATTTTCCGACAAGGCTTGTCTGAGCTTGCTTTTCCGATAAGGCTTTTGTGGTTTGGCTCGCTTTTCAGAAATTTTCCGAACACTTTTTGGTGCTGTAAATGCTGCGTTTTCTTTGTTTATTTCTCTGAAAGCTGTTACCTTTTTTTCTTCTCTGACACTTCTAGAATACCAAAACTTAAGTCAGGAAGAAGAAGAAGAAAAAAGAATTAGCTGTATAAAGCGGACAAAATGGATCAGCTACTGATACCCAACCTTCTTATCTTCTTATCTTTCCTTTCTTCGTTGGCCATGATCGCCAGTTGTCTTGGAATTTGGAATGTTTGCCGAATTGTCAGTTGTCTTTTTGAATTTGTTATGTTTGCCGCCGAAAACACTGAGAGAATCGCCGTACTCCCTAGTTTCTTCTTAAAAATTCAGCATAAAATTTAGCATTCTTGCTGAATTTTTCGATGAATTTTATGCTGCATTAATTGGGGGAAAATTCAAGTCCGGATGGAAATTCTGAATTAATTCAACATTTTCGTTCGTTTCGGAGCTTTTGGACACGATCACTAACGGAAGAAGTACTGCAAGGCATGTTGCCGACATTTTTCTGTTCCTTGACGGTTTTTCCCTTCGAAATATTTTCTTGAGTGTAGAAACGGAACGAAATAGGATTCGTCGGCGCTTACTGATTAACTGATTAGCAACCAGATGTTTTCCGGTGACCGCATCGGAAAGTCACCAGCAAACGAAAAATTGTTTGGCGAAAAGGTTTTTCAGAGCATCGCGTTTTCCGACAAAGCTTTCGTCGGTACCAGAAACTGAACGAGAATTGTTTTTTTGTGTGGATGCGTTTCATGTTTTCCGATCAATGGAGTGCTGCTGGGTCACTCAAATTTGAGGCATTCGCCACAGCTAGGCTAACTGACAACCAACCAACAGACAAACAGGGAAAAACTACCGATTTCCAGCAAGAAGTTTCCTGTTTTTACCAACACAGCTCTTGTCGGTTATGAGAAATGGAAATCGAACTGGCTCCGCACCGATAGACGTTGCCAATTTCTCGACAAGAAGTTTCCTGGTTTATTTCATTGTAGGGAGAGTGGCTATCATCTTTTTCGTAGTATCCGGAATTTCTGGCTTTACTTTAGGGCAAAGCCGTATCCAGGGTGGGGGGGTTAGGGGGTTGAACCCCCCCCCCCCCCCCCCCGAAACACACAAAAATAGTCATTTGTATAGGCTTTTCCCTCTGATCTATGTTTTTTTCTAATTTTTTGTCCGACCCGCAGGCAACCCCCCCCCGAAAGGCAAAACCCCCCTCGAAATAAATTCCTGGATACGGGCCTGCTTTAGGGTCATATCTAGCAATCTGGAAGGTGAAGTCTGGCCTTTAGGCAAAAATCTGGTATCGTCCCAAATGTACCAAATGGCTTGTTTTGATCGAGAGGTTGCCCAATCCTGGTTTTAGTATACAGCAAGTGTCCGCGGTGCCCTGCCTGTGCGGCACCGGTTGCCACGTGTTAGAACATCAAAGTCAGCATGTTCAGAAGATAAATCATGTAATTTATGGCTGGCACTGCTGGTTTCAGCCTGTGCCAAGAATGGCTGTACAGCAGATGTGTGGGAGTGGGTGACCCCTCGGTTGTAATGTAAGGTCGGACGTGTCCCCGGAACACCTATTGGGAGTAATTCTATTGGCTCTGAACTGCCTGCTATAAAACAGAATAGGCAGTTGGCTGGCCACCACGTAGAATTTGTGGACCAAGGCATTATTATCACTATAATAAAAGGGGTGAGAAAGTATAGGAAGGGGTGTTGACAGAGTCGGGGAAAATCCCTTTTGGTAATTTAGCAAAACCAAACTTTACTTTTATATTTATTTAACATGGTCTACTTTGACTTCAGAAAAATGGATAAGCAGGCTTAGAATGAAACAGACAAGTACCAGTTATACTTTTTACAAATTGGCATTACCTCTTTGGTCGCTGGCCGTGCCCCTTCTAAGTTTGGGGTTCCTTAAGGCTCAAGTGGAAGTCCCAGTCGTCCAACGGGCCATACTTAAAGAAGAAGAAGAAGACCACTGTCCGTAGTTTTCCATATAGTCTATAGGTTTGCCTAAGTGGGAGGTTGTCACGTTATTACAACGACTGTATATGTATGTGAAGAAGCATCTCAACCTGATGTTTTGGCGAGGGTTGTAGTAAAAGGTAAAAAGGTAAAGGCATCAGCACTAGCCTTGACAGGCCAAGCTGGCGGTGCTGGTCTCCGACTCTCGGCCCTCAGCCAGGAAGTGCAATGGGGGGCTTGGGGCCAGCCATCCTGTGCTTTCACACACCCTTCCTGTCACCTTCCCCGGATTTCTCCAGGTGCTCATTTGAAGCTGGGTGGACTTTGGCTTGTCTTACAGGGTTACGCCACTAACCCCCGTCCCAAACCAAACAGTAGGCACTACCGAGACTCGAACAAGCGACCCTTCACTTGCGAGTCCGGCGCGCTAACCACTCGGCCACGGACGGACGAGTCCACGGAGGGGTGTAGTAGGCCGGACATAGATGGTAAATGTCCTTAGATACAGTCATCGGAGTCAGGACAGCCTAGGGCGTCTGGTGGCCTATTACACGTACAGACTTCACGGGTTCATTGTGGATCCCCCCGATCGATTCACACTAAGGTTTGCGTACCGAACCACAATAGGTTATAAACCACCCATCGAACACTAGGCCCTTCGGGCCAGCCCACTCTAAGGAGCTTTAACCAAGACTCATAATAATGACCTATGGTCCGTAAATAAACAAAAGGCTTTATTCTTTGGTACTTACAATATAAAAACGTAAAAAGGCTTGTTGCCCGGTCGAGTCCCAGAAACGAAGTATGAAGAAGGAGATGACTCATTCTCGCCCGATGAGTCATGAACATAGAGCTAGTAAAATAATATAGAGTCAGGACAGTATATAAGATTAAAGATACTGAACGGAAAGGGAGCAGCGCTACCCAACGGTGGCACAAGTGGGCAGTATGGGATGCAGGTGGCATCACCGTAACAACGTGACATAGGGCAGTGCAAGCTATATTGAAAAAAGATAGAAAATCTCTTTTCTCTTGTACTTTGACTGAAGTTGGACCCACCTCTTCGTGTTACTGCAAATGAAAGTGTCGGCGTCACGTCCGGCCAAAACCCGCGTTAATCGATAGCCTTGGGTTCTTTTTATTGTCAGGTGTATAGAGAAACAGTCTATTAGCCTGTTATCAATAGACAGCCGGACCTCTTATCATAACGAAAGCTTTTTCATTAATCAATACTTATCGTGTCAACGAAACCGTTTTTGCTCCCTCTCCTCAGTGCTACTGTCTACAACGCACGTGCTAACACGACACTCAGAAACTGGCTTTTGAATGAATGGAACATGTCTGAATGATCTCTATCGCAAATGACCCAAATTCTTCCTAATCGTTTCAAACTGGGTAGAAGAGCGGGAGTTGCTGATGGGATACTCAGTCCCTATACATGTGTACACCGAGTGCCGATGCCGGGATTGAGTGCATGTCTTCATAGGGCCACAGATCTTCCATCTTTATAATTTTTTGCACCAAAATAAAGTATAAATGGTTACTACACCCTACTTACACTTCTACCCAATTCCCCCCTAATCTCTCCGAGACTTCTTTCATTCCTCAGGTCATGCGTCGGGTGCTACAGATTCCATTTAATATGGTGCAGAACCTTTACGCCGATATATATTCATCTTGCCTAATTGCCAATTATAAATTTTGCCCCTATCTTGTATGAAACGTCCGCGTTCTTTCTTGTGCAGTACTTGACTATCTCCGCGTATCTGGCTGCAGGTATATGAACCTGAAGCCCGTTAACTGCTAATTTGTTTCACTTTTCTGTTATTTGCTTTGTTTGCTTACGTTTCTACGTTTCCGTTTGTATGCATTTTGCTCTTGTCTTGATTGTGGAGTCTGGTCGGGAATAAATCTGTTATTATTCTTGGGGGGGGGGGGGAGGGAGGAATAAACATATGGAGATAATATTGAGGTAAAAATAATTCTGGGGGACAGAAAATTTGGTAAAGTTAGTTATAGTTTGAGTATGGCACATAAAGTAAATTTTTGGTTTGTTTTTGGCTCAAGTTATGGTGGGTTAGCAGGCCCGTATCCAGAAATTTATTCCAGGGGGGGGGCCTGCGGGTCGGACAAAAAGGTACAAAGACGACATAGATCAGAGGGAAAAGCCTATACAAATTATTATTTGTGTGTGTTTCGGGGGGGGGGGGTCAACCCCCCTTGGATACGGCCTTGTGGGTTAGTATGAAATAATTGTTTAAAAGCCTATACAAATTATTATTTGTGTATGTTTCGGGGGCGGGGGGGGGGGGACAACCCCCCCCCCCTGGATACGGCCTTGTGGGTTAGGATGAAATGGTTGTTTATCGGATACTTATTTATTGGACGTTAGTTATATTGTTATGCCTTTTAACCATGGCCCATTAGGGCGTTTAGTGTTAATGAATATCTATGTATTATTGTCTTAAATTATTATCACCTTCCCGACTTTCTTAGCAAGACTCCCTTGTTCCACTTCTTATTTGTCATCATACGGACAAGGTGAAGCAGATCATCTGTTAAAAGATCCAACATCAAAAGTTGATCAAGAAGCAATACTTCATGAAAGCTCCTATGATACATCATCCAGGTTTCACGCTGTGAAAGAACATCCTTCTTGATAGCACAAGTGGCAAGGTGTCCAACGTTATGAATGGCTTTGTAGGATAGTTCCTGTGGGTTTACTAAAGAAAAACAGGCACCAGAAATCAATTGAGGAAGGTCCATGGGTGCATGTCGATGTACAGTACACTGTTAGAAGTTTCATAACAGATTGCGCATAACACTTTCAAGAATAACACCTTATCACCTAGAAATAAAGGGTTATGACCAATTAAGTTTATACTATTTCGTGCCTAGATCTCCAACAACACCTTCAATAGGTAAAAATACAACACTGTCAGAAGTTACATAACGACAACAGAAGGATGCGCGGTTTCAACAGATAACACTTTGGGATGTTATCTGTTATGTTTCTTCGTTCCCGTTAGTATTTTTAACAATCAAAGTTGTTGTTGGAGATCTAGGTGCGAAATAGTGTAAACTTAATTGGTCATAACACTTTATTTCTAAGTGAAAAGGTGTTATTCTTGTAAGTGTTATACGCTATCTGTTATGAAACTTCTGACAGTGTAGAGGCTTTGGATAGAATTTAGTTTCCAAATGGCAATAGCAAAAAAAAAAACAAAAGAAATACTGCTAACCCTATTCCCCGTTATTTTGAGAAGTTTTGTCCATGATCTGCCGCAAAACTCAAGTAAAGTCCTAATTTGTAACACTCAAGAAAACAGTCATCTTGAACAAAGATTCCTTCAACCCCAGCTGACGGTGAATCATATTTGACAGTGCAAGACGGAAACGTCAGCTGAATTTTATTAGAGCTATATCTCGGCCCTACTTGGCAAGGGTCCTCTTGAGGCTCAAGCCGCTCAGGCTGGAAAATGAACTTGTGGAAATTGTCAATCGAAATTGACTTGTCAAAGTGTCGTTGCAGTAAGTTGGACAGTATAATTTGGAAGTAGAAGTTGCAGACGGAACTGAGCAAAAAAATTGAAAGATAAAAAAATTAAAGTGTTTATATATATAATATATACGCTAATATATATGCGCTAATGACTGTGCATACATATTTGCCGTTACTATTATAATCATTGATGTTCAAAGTTAGCCGACAGTTCATACCTCTGCTGGTCAGCGTTCGGTCGTTCTGTGATAAAAAGTTTAAGTACTGTCCTGATACAGGATCACTTGGTATTTCCATCATCTTTTCAATATAGTAATAACAATCTCAAACTTTGAATGTCCTTGTGAAATGTAAGATGTCAGATGTCCAAAAACTGATAGAAATATTTTGAAAGAAAGATCTACTTTTCTTCTTTTTCCCCCAATATTTATCCTTCTGACCTATCTTGACAGTATTCCCAGATGAGTAAAAATACAATAACAACTCTAATACTTGAGCTTGGATATATTTACGTCATAGCAGATCTTCTTACTTATAATTCGGATTTCTTGTTCAAAATACTCTTATCAAATGGTTACTTAAAAGTCTTGAATCTGATTGGCTGGTTTTCATCTTTTTTTATACCTCAACAGCAACATTTTCAGCATCATTATCAGTACCATGTGCTTTCAAATTAGGGTACGGCAGCCATACGGAATTCAAAACAGACGGAAATAAAGAGTGATCCTATACTCATTCGGTAAATGATTTGTAGCTGACGTATCCGTTTTGCGTCAAGTAGTGATAATAGAGCAGACAGGCCATGGGCTTCTATAAATATTTGATCGGCAGGATTTTTGTTTTCATTTGCAAGTTTATTAGAAATAATCCCATTTCGTTTTAGCTATGCATTTTTTGTTGCAGACTTTCCAAGCATATACTCAGGGTGATTCCAAAGGTTTACAGCACAATTTCACAACGAAAACTTTAATATTTCAGTTGGAAATTTGTTTAGTTAGGATAGTAGCTACACTTGTCATAGATGTTTGGTTGGAATACAATACTATACGCTGGCTCTATCAAAGATACTACCTTGTCACAACTCAAGTTTACATCAATGGCATATTTTGGTTGGAATACAATACGAAATGCTGCCTCTCGCAAAGATACTACCTTGTCACAACTCAAGTTTACTGTCCGTCCTTTCGCACAATATTCAGTCTTCTGCGGTTGGTCTTGTCACTTTGGACCGAAGAGTCGATAAGTGATTGCCTGAACCCATGATGTTGCATACATAGGCCGGATTTTAACCCTTAGCGCGAAAAGCAAACAGTACATCAACGCTTTTCACCAGGTCGACGGAAGTCAGACTATCGATGCTTCAATGCAATGGGAAGGGTTGTTTGTTTTCCTGGTCCGGCTTGAATAGATCTTCCATAAAAGTGTAAACTAGTAAATAAATGCTAAAGTTTAACTGGAAAGGGGTTAGATTGGACAAACCAGTTACACATCAATCATTCACTTAAAGAAGCTTGAAAATCCGGCGAAAATGCGGTACTTCATTGCTCCGCTATTCACGAACAATTGGTTTTCAAATAGTGGAATTTCCTTGTCAGATTTGTATACTCTATGCGCTTGTATCTGTGGTGTATGCTCGACGAAAACGATTTTACGAAAAGTAAGTGTTCACACAGTGAGCTACCTTTCGTAAGCTGATCACTGGCCACTGAAACACCGCGTACGTATTGAGATTGAGTTTTTCTGCGTCATAGTAGAAATTTGCGTTGTGAGGACGATCGTAGAAATTCTGAACGTCATTCTTGAGCAAATAGTGAAAAATAAAGAAAATCTCTTAGCACAGTCCAAAAAATGCAATGTATTCAGTTAAATGGTGCAAAACTAAGTTGTCTTTTCAGTTAAACTTTAAGGAGAATAAGAGACGTATCTTTGAATTAGTATGTAGGCTTATGTATTAAAATGAGAGACGTAAATAATATCGGAAATTTGAATGGAAATGTAAATTTGGATGTCTAGTAACCGACGAATACTTATATAGCTTCGCTGCGGAAGGAACAAGATGGATTTTGTGTTTTCTTTTGGTGTCGATGATTTATAGTTTTTATTTTTTATTTTCTGTAATAATGCTCTTGGAACTGAATAACTGCGTTTCTGCATTTCCAAACGGGTTTGTGAGAACGTTGGGGGGGGGGGGGGTGAGTCACGAATTTAGGGGCATTGATTTGATATTTGGGTTTATTTAGTGTCGATGAGTTTAATTTTCACTTTCAGTAGTTATTTCCGAAGCATGCGTGTTTTTCGGGGTGGACGGGTGCGGTCGAGTTCCTACCTCGAGCCGCCATTGAGAAATACCGCTAGAATCAAACTCAGCTGACCTTTCTGTTAAACGCAGTCAGAAAAGAGGGTAGATCTCGTAGAAAATATCGGATAAAACTTAAAAGCTTGAATGGATCTTCGCTTCTGTTCCGAGTTATTAAGTTTTAATTTCTCTAGCCCTTGATTTTTAGAAAAGAATGATTGATTTGCTGTTCTTGCATTGCCGGGCGAGTTGGTGAAGGGGTATTTTTTTCTGGACTAGTTTGTGAGGTAAAGGTATCAGCACTAGCCTTGACAGGCAAAGCTGGCGGTGCTGATCTCCGACTCTCGGCCCTCAGCCAGGAAGTGCAATGGGGGGCTGGGGGCCACACCCCCTTCCTGTCACCTTCCCCGGATTTCTCCAGGTACCCATTTGAAGCTGGGTGGACTTTAGCTTGTCTTACAGGGTTACCACACTGTACCCTGTCCCAAACCAAACAGTAGCTACCGAGACTGGAACAAGCGACCCTTCACTTGCGAGTCCGGCGCGCTAACCACTCGGCCACGTGGTGATATAAAGATCGCGTAGAAAAGAGAGTGTCGAACTTGAATGAGCGATTTCATGTATTCGTTGCTTTAACTTTCTGTAGTTCTTTTTTAATACCGGGAACAACCGAAAACGTTTCGCTTTTATAGACTAAATAGAATGTTGAAACTACTTTTTCTAACGAATTCTTGTGGTCACTTAGCTTCTACCAAAAAAACATGTGTAGGCGTTCCTACCCAGACAGTGAAGATCTCCACCAAAAATCGCGCCGACAGCTTGACTGGTCTGCATAACATATTCAACATTAGATTTGCGTGGGAAAATATTCGTAATTTCTTAGGCAAAACAGCTCGAGAATTCAGCTCAGATTTTGGTAGGAGGCTACTCCAAGTTTCAGTTTCATTTATCTGAATTTAAATAAAAACTTATCTGATATAAACTAAACCTACCAAAAAATCACCAGAAGGGGCCCTTGACCCTTGCAGGCTAATATAATTAATAGTATTTAATGAGCAGACAGACAAATTAACTGAAAGAAGAAGAGAGACACGTATTTTAATCTTTTGTGTCGAATTCAAGAAAGAAAAGAGAACAGAAGAAAATATCAAAGAAGGAAAACACAAACAGAAACCTTAATCGAGTATAATTCGCAGAACATTTTTGAATTTTTATTCTAATCCTGCCTTAATGGTAACACCCCTTTTTCCCGAGAAATCGAATCATCCTTTGGCAGACTTGGCTATTTTCTTCACGTCTTTCTGGAATTTCTTCCATGCTCGTACATGTTAAAATAAGGTTTGATGTTAAGATTAATTATCAAACTTGGATTTCGCCGAGGCACACCCAATCAATAAAGCCCTAAGCCAGCTCTATTACAGAATAAGCTTTAATTTCTCGGGTAATAGTCGACTCTCTGTTTGGCTAATTGTTTTGTTTGTAATGTCTATACTTACTAGACGCCTAAGAGGTAATTTTAGTTCTCACTTACCCAATTTGGTATTCAACATGGGTGTTCGAACTGGGTTTTACTGTGACAAATCGTCTTGAATTGGTGACGAAAATCTTACATGTGTAGACTAAAATTATGGAAATGATTACTAGATACAGTGGTATATTCGATCCGTCATTACGTCCTTTAGATGAATACTGAAATTGTTAATGTCTCATTTGAGTAAGCCCAAGGTTGTGAGCCCTAAGAATTATGTGAACTGTTACTTTGATTTTAATCGCTGAATCTACAAAGAATAATTTCCAGAAGTATAGAAGTTGAGCCAGGGTTCAAATGGTTTAAAACAAGAGCTTCAATCTTTTATGGTATATGCAATGGTAGGATGGGATGGGAGTACGGATGGCCGAATCTATTAAATAACGATTTCAAGTCGCCGAAGTCGCTAAGGTGCCTGCTAAGTTTTATCTTCTTAGTGTATCTCGGCACGTTTCGGGTGCTGTGCAAGGGCCCTCTACAACGTGTCTAAAAGGGATCTGCTGGAAACCCAAAAGCCCTTTCAGGCTAAGGATGGTCTTGAGGAGCTCTAAGGATGGCCGTTTTGCATTCCACAAAATGTCCATGAACGGCCGCCAACTCTCGGCCGCCATTATATCGTGCGCGAAGACGACCCACAAACGGCAAAGCTAGGTTGTATTCTCTAATCATCTACCAGGGTTTATCACAATCAGATTGTTCGTTTGGAACTATGCATGCTACAAGATTCCGCGCCCCCCCCCCCCCCTCCATCCCTCACACATGGTTGAATCCGGTAAATGATTATTCCCGGTCAGATCTGTCAAGCTCCTTGATTTGCCGGGAAATTTTCGTTTCCTAGCCTATCTTGAAGTACCCGAACTAGTGTGCTGCGACCAGACCGACAGAAAGCTAATCAGTACATGGCAATTGGGCCAGATTTTCTAAGGGTCTAGCAGAGAACACAAACTTATGGTCATTGGAGTGATGTTGGATTTTATGTAGTGTCGTAGTGTAAATTTAGGTCAACCCCATCCTAGTCGCCAGTCCAAACCAGGACTCGTTACGATTGTCGCAACATCTAGTGTGGCATGATCAGGAAGCCCCCCTATTGGAAAGCTCAAAATAAATCCCAACAAGGAAATCAGGCAAAAAAAGAGATGCAAGAGAAAAAAAGATACCATACGTTTGACAGGATTTTTTTCCTTTCAACCCTTTTTTAGGTCTTTATGTTATTTCTACCTAACAATCAGCACAAATTTCAAGAACTAAAGGTGTCTCGGCTATTCCGACGACGCTGTCTTCTCATGGAGTAATTCTCAAGTGGGCGGAACTGGCGGTTTTTATGGCACTTGCCCTTCGGCCAAGTGACATATAGCGATCGCAATTTCTGTCCGTCCGTCGGTCTGTCGGTCTGTCCAGATTTTGCTAGTTCGGACACTTTCAGATAAGCTAGGACGATAAAACTTGGCAAGCGTGTCAGGGACCCCAAACGATTAAGTTGGAAATAGTCACTTCCCCGATCCGAGCACCGTGGGGGGAGTGGAGGGAGGGGGAATCCAAAATCTTGAGGTATTTTTAACTTTTGAACGGGTGATCGGATCTCGATGGAACTTGATAGTTGGAAAGACCTCATGCCTCAGACGACGTAATTAAAATCCGGACCGGATCCGGTGACTTTTGGGGGGAGCTGGAGGGGGCAACCGGAAATCTTGGGAAACGCTATGAGTGGAGGGATCGAGATGAAACTTGGTGGGAAGACACCTAGCAAACACTAGATACACCATTGACATAACCGAGCCGATTCGGGTACTGTGGGGGGGAGTGGAGGGAGGGGGAATCCGGAATCTTGAGGTATTTATAACTTTTGAACGGGTGATCGGAACTCGATGAAACTTGATATTTGGAACGACCTCATGCCTCAGACGACCCACTTAAAATCTGGACCGGATCCGGTGACTTTTGGGGGGAGCTGGAGGGGGCAACCGGAAATCTTGGGAAACGCTATGAGTGGAGGGATCGAGATGAAACTTGGTGGGAAGACACATAGCAAACACTAGATACATCATTGACATAACCGAGCCGATTCGGGCACTGTGGGGGGGGGGGTAGTGGAGGGAGGGGGAATCCGGAACCTTGAGGTATTTATAACTTTTGAACGGGTGATCGGATCTCGATGGAACTTGATATTTGGAAAGACCTCATGCCTCAGACGACGTACTTAAAATCCGGACCGGATCCGGTGGCTTTTGGGGGGAGCTGGAGGGGGCAACCGGAAATCTTGGGAAACGCTATGAGTGGAGGGATCGAGATGAAACTTGGCGGGAAGACACCTAGCAAACACTAGATACATCATTGACATAACCGAGCCGATTCGGGTACTGTGGGGGGAGTGGAGGGAGGGGGAATCCGGAATCTTGAGGTATTTATAACTTTTGAACGGGTGACCGGATCTCGATGAAACTTGATATTTGGAACGACCTCATGCCTCAGACGACCCACTTAAAATTCGGACCGGATCCGGTGACTTTTGGGGGGAGCTGGAGGGGGCAACCGGAAATCTTGGGAAACGCTGTGAGTGGAGGGATCGAGATGAAACTTGGTGTGAAGATACATCATTGAAATAACCGGGCCGATTCGGGCACTGTTGGGGGAGTGGAGGGAGGGGGAATCCGGAATCTTGAGGTATTTATAACTTTTGAACGGGTGACCGGATCTCGATGAAACTTGATATTTGGAAAGACCTCATGCCTCAGACAACCCACTTAAAATCCGGACCGGATCCGGTGACTTTTGGGGGGAGCTGGAGGGGGCAACCGGAAATCTTGGGAAACGCTGTGAGTGGAGGGATCGAGATGAAACTTGGTGTGAAGATACATCATTGACATAACCGGGCCGATTCGGGCACTGTTGGAGGAGTGGAGGGAGGGGGAATCCGGAATCTTGAGGTATTTATAACTTTTGAACGGGTGACCAGATCTCGGTGGAACTTGATAGTTGGAAAGACCTCATGCCTCAGACGACGTAATTAAAATCCGGACCGGATCCGGTGACTTTTGGGGGGAGCTGGAGGGGGCAACCGGAAATCTTGGGAAACGCTATGAGTGGAGGGATCGAGATGAAACTTGGTGGGAAGACACCTAGCAAACACTAGATACACCATTGACATAACCGAGCCGATTCGGGTACTGTGGGGGGGAGTGGAGGGAGGGGGAATCCGGAATCTTGAGGTATTTATAACTTTTGAACGGGTGATCGGAACTCGATGAAACTTGATATTTGGAACGACCTCATGCCTCAGACGACCCACTTAAAATCTGGACCGGATCCGGTGACTTTTGGGGGGAGCTGGAGGGGGCAACCGGAAATCTTGGGAAACGCTATGAGTGGAGGGATCGAGATGAAACTTGGTGGGAAGACACATAGCAAACACTAGATACATCATTGACATAACCGAGCCGATTCGGGCACTGTGGGGGGGGGGGTAGTGGAGGGAGGGGGAATCCGGAACCTTGAGGTATTTATAACTTTTGAACGGGTGATCGGATCTCGATGGAACTTGATATTTGGAAAGACCTCATGCCTCAGACGACGTACTTAAAATCCGGACCGGATCCGGTGGCTTTTGGGGGGAGCTGGAGGGGGCAACCGGAAATCTTGGGAAACGCTATGAGTGGAGGGACCGAGATGAAACTTGGCGGGAAGACACCTAGCAAACACTAGATACATCATTGACATAACCGAGCCGATTCGGGTACTGTGGGGGGAGTGGAGGGAGGGGGAATCCGGAATCTTGAGGTATTTATAACTTTTGAACGGGTGACCGGATCTCGATGAAACTTGATATTTGGAACGACCTCATGCCTCAGACGACCCACTTAAAATTCGGACCGGATCCGGTGACTTTTGGGGGGAGCTGGAGGGGGCAACCGGAAATCTTGGGAAACGCTGTGAGTGGAGGGATCGAGATGAAACTTGGTGTGAAGATACATCATTGACATAACCGGGCCGATTCGGGCACTGTTGGGGGAGTGGAGGGAGGGGGAATCCGGAATCTTGAGGTATTTATAACTTTTGAACGGGTGACCGGATCTCGATGAAACTTGATATTTGGAAAGACCTCATGCCTCAGACAACCCACTTAAAATCCGGACCGGATCCGGTGACTTTTGGGGGGAGCTGGAGGGGGCAACCGGAAATCTTGGGAAACGCTGTGAGTGGAGGGATCGAGATGAAACTTGGTGTGAAGATACATCATTGACATAACCGGGCCGATTCGGGCACTATTGGAGGAGTGGAGGGAGGGGGAATCCGGAATCTTGAGGTATTTATAACTTTTGAACGGGTGACCGGATCTCGATGAAACTTGATATTTAGAAAGACCTCATGCCTCAGACAACCCACTTAAAATCCGGACCGGATCCGGTGACTTTTGGGGGGAGCTGGAGGGGAGAACCGGAAATATTGGAAAACGCTATGAGTGGAGGGATCTAGATGAAACTTGGTGGGAAGACACCTAGCAAACACTAGATCTATCATTGACATAACCGAGCCGTGCCTACTCGTAACAAGTGCCATATGAGCTCGTAGCTCTTGTTTTGTCATAAAGGGTTGATTCTTTTACTGTTATTTGTAAATAATGTTGGATGGATTTGGGATTGGCTTCCACTGGAAATGGTGTCTTGCCTCTTTAACGCCATTTCAGTTCTCTAGTATATGTGATGTTATGTCGAACGCTTGAGCGCCCACAGGGAATGTTCCTTGAAATCTGACAGACAATTAAACCTGCGTTGCTCGAAATTGCGTCCCTGCAATTAAAACATCCATTAAAAATCCAACAAGAACATGGCACGAGTCTGACTCGCTTTACCGAATTATTCCTACAATGACTGTAACAACTAAGCACAAACCTCATATCCAGACGGATGCAACACATCACCAATATATCTCATACACGGTGGTATTAACATACCTAATTATTAGTTCCGAAGGAGAACATTCTGCGCTAGAGGAAGAAGACGGCTGATTTACGACATACGATAGACATCGTGAGTATACTCCCGACAAAATTAAA
This sequence comes from Branchinecta lynchi, assembly GCA_023053575.1. Classification (NCBI taxonomy): domain Eukaryota; kingdom Metazoa; phylum Arthropoda; class Branchiopoda; order Anostraca; family Branchinectidae; genus Branchinecta; species Branchinecta lynchi. Next base: position 4,314,697 of record JAKZAP010000014.1, read on the forward strand.
TGAGAGGTACAGCACCGTAGAAAATATAGTCATCAACTTACATGATGCAGCCTTCTATCAAGTTTCAAATTTTCAGAAAACCTTTCCTTCAGAAAGATCTATCTGGGTTACGGAAGAATTAAACAAAAATTCAAAAAATACCGGATTGAAGCTAAACAACGGTGTACGTGTTGTCAAAGCGAATTCTCCTTCAGTGTTTCTGATTCAGTAAATCACCTCACTCACACCCTAGCTCGAATCCAGGCTTGAATGCTGCGCTCAAACGTGGAGTGTGAAAGTAAAAAGTAAAATCCCGTGCGTCATCTTTTCACGAACATGGAACTCGTAGTTCGCAGCTCATCCGTGGGCCGGTTGTAGTAACTAGTAGATCGAGATTTAGCATTAGACATGTTAGGCCTTTAGTATGGGAAGGTTTGTCGACAGAGTTAAGGTCATGTAGTGTTTTACTAGATTTTCGTAGCATGTTAAAGGTTCATTGTTTTGCTGTATATGAATTTGATGCGTTATTCTCAGCCGTTTAAGTTGTGTTTTATCATTAAGTTTTTATTTTGGATAGTTAGTGGTGATTCTGGTTGAAATTGAGTTGTTGTTTTTTGGTTGATTATCTGGTTGGGCGTCCAGACCGCGTAAGTCAAGCTCCTTTCTTTCTTTCTTTCCCCTTTTTTCCTTTGTGTTTGTTTTTGTCGAAGTTTTGTTTTTATTAATGTTTTGTTTCGAGGGTAATTAGTCCCTTACAGGTTCGCCTCTGGGCATTGAAGATTCCATTTTTTTTTAATAAACCCTTCATTCATTCATTCATTCATTCACATCTTATATACAAACAGCGTTAGATTCAAGATATTCACATCCTCAATAACCAAACAAGTATTGAAGTCATCAACCTTTAAAAGATTTTAAAGTAAACAAACCGCATCTATTAATCCAAAAATATCTTGAAGATATTGCAAGAACGGTTTCAATTTCAGTGCTGAATGTCTTGCCAGCACGTCCGACACTTTAAATCTCTTTTCAATTAGCAAGGTATTAACAAGTGGAATAAACCAAACCGTAGCAGCCTAATATCCCCTTCGTCACAAAGAAAGGCCTATGATCAACCATATGACAGCACCGTACAGTTTCCAAGTTTTCATAAAGCATTGAGTACGTTGTGCGGTCAAATTTTTTGTCGTTGCACAAAAATCCACATCTGTACATAAATATCCACAAGTAGGCCTATACAATAGCTGAACTTTAGACCTGTCTTAGATGGACTTAGCTCATGGAAAATCTGGGCCCAGCTGCCCATGAACAGGAGGGCGAGGAGGGGGGTCGTAACCCGTCAGAATGCATATTTAGACCTATATTTCCTCAATTTTTCCAACTTGGAGCTTAACTGAGTCACGGGTCTAAAACTTAAATCATGGGCGATTTGAACTTGCGCATAAATTTGGAGGGTGCGAGGGTGGTTCATGTCCACATATATATTCACAGTCTCTAAGACGCACAAGGAATCTTACCGTCCCATTTCCAGTTATTGCCAGGTTAAAAACATTAAAAAGGGGCAATATAGGCCCAACTGTCCCTGAATCCAGTGGGATTGGGGTCTGGGACCCCCGAAAAGTTAAAATTAACCTTCAATACTCACAAGCCTACCAAGTTCCAACTTGATACCTGTTAATTCCTGTCACGGGCTACGAAATTTACTCTTGGGCAATCCGGGCCCCGTTGCCCATGAATGGGGTGGGTGAGGGAGGTGCAATTTAAAAGTAGTGTCCTAGCCCTAGGATAAACAAGTACAAAGAATTTCATCATCCTATGTCCAGCTCTGGTCAAGTTATGAACATTCTTCAGTAGACAATCTGGGTCCATTTGCCCCTGAATCGGCTGTGTGCGGGGACTCTCAAAGGCAGAACTTGACCCCAATACCCACAATTGTACCAGTTTGAAGTTGATACCTGTACTGTACTGGTTCACGAGTTACGACGAATTTTTTTTTTTAGCAAACTTGGGGAAGGAAATTTAAAAAAAAAGGTTGAGATAAAGCTTCGTAAATTTGTTGCAGGATCTTATCTTCCATGTACTGCCTGAAGAGGACCCTTGCCAAGCAGGGCCAAACTACCGCTGAAGAGTACGTTAGTTGACTTGTCCGTTTGGATTCTTTTTGGGATCCCAAAACGTAAGTGGAGGGATACTTATAAAAGTTGTAAAAGTTGTCCGTCTGTCCGTCCGCCTGTCTTGAGATATTTTGAAGAAGCTTGGTGTGAGGATTCTTTGGGTCAATGGAAAGGTCGAGTTCGTATATGGGCCTCATAGTGCATATTTAGGGGAGGGGTTTCATATTAAGGTGCGACAAAATATTTTTGAAAGCTAATGAAGATTAAGGGGTAACAAGACATGCTGAACACGAATATGAAAACTATTTTCTCACCGGACAAGTAGTTCACCCGGAATCCGGCCAAAAACGGAAAATTTGTTAAAGGTAAAAGTTTTGTATGAATTTCAGGAGTTTTTCGATTTGCGGGTAAGAAGACATGCCGAATTCATGTATGACAATCATTTTTTACCTGGACACAAAGTTCGTCACGAATCCGGCTAAAATCGGAAAATTTGTTAAAAGTTGAAGTTTTATCTGAAACTCATTAGAGGTTTGGCAGAGGGGTAAGGAGATACGCTGAATCTGTTTTTTAACTTCAATTTTTTGCAAGACAAGTAGTTCGCCCGGAATCCGGCCGAAACTGGAAATTTGGCAGAAGTAAGAAGGAACTTTCGTCAAAGCAGATATGACGCAGGCTATAGGGGTGACAAACATGCTGGATCTATATTTGATCTTGGTCTTCTCAGATGATTACCATTTGCCGTAATCAGTTTCTAAATTTTATTAGTAAAGTGTTCAATAGGAATCTGGCGAAGGCCGGATCTCTATAAGACCCATTGGTCTGGATCAAATAATAAATTTGTGGTATCCCATCAAAACCTTTGGTCTTGTTTATATATGATTTCCCTTCAGCTGGGGCGAAGGAGTATTCATGAAACTAAATCAAAGCACACCTCGCATATTTACCGTTTCTATTCCAGTATTCAAAATATTTCAATATTGTCCAACTAGGCTGTGTTTTTAATAAATTATCCACTCATGTGGCTTTTTTAGGCCTTTTCCCACGTCCATCGACTTCTAGCAAAAACCTGGCGAAATTCAGATAACCTGTTTTACGCATCAATAGCATATGATACGCAAACACTCATCGGGAGCATAATGGGCATGGAAAACACTGAACCGTCGCGAGTGCAAAGATTAGTGAGCATCGTTGCGGGTTTAGAATCCAACCAGAGATATGCGAATCCGATCATGAAAGGATTCGAATCCGAATCCAGGGCTAGGTACGAATCCGATTCCGAATCCGAATCCACCATTCATGCTGAGGATTCGAACCCGGATTCGAATCCGAACCGAATCAAATCATGTACATAGGTTATAGTCTAAAAATTAAAGGTGACAAAAAACACTGATATCTAAGGTAATCAGATAACGTGATAGATTACTGTGGATGGTTGGTAGTGGAGACCAAAAAGTTGAATTGCCCAAGCTCACTGTGTACAAATTGGAAAAACTGAAACTGGAAGGATGTAGACTAGAAATTTTAGCGGATTCGTAAGATTGAAGGTTTGGAATCCGAGTCCGAATCCGAATCCTGCCTAACAAGCATAAGATTCGAATCCGGCCAAAAGCAGGAACCCTGAATTCGAATTCGTATCCGGATTCGGATTCGCCCATCTCTGAATGTAAAAATATGAAATTTGGGTCTCATGGCTTAAGAAGTAATGAATGCAGTTATGGAAGTTGGCTGCACTGGCATTATACATATGACGGGTCCCTTACACATTTGACCCTTAACTCTTACATAACGATACTTCTTGAGAGTAATTTACCCCAAAATTTCTTAGGATAACCCTGAAAAAGTCGACCACTTGAACATTATGCATTCGAATTTGTTGCAGGCGTGCTTCGACTTTGTATTGCTCATGGACCAGTCAGACTTAACCACCTGTATGGGAAAGGAATGTTGACGATTGGGATTTGTAACAATTTGATAACTTACTCTATGTCACTACAAGCGACTACCGTATTTGCATCTCCGATAACATCTCAGTCTCTGCAACAGGGACTATTTCATCAATGATTGGGCGTTTCCGTCTTATTTCCACTCACAAGTGTATCTTATATATCAAACTTTTGTGAATGAATTTGCTTGAATCACTTGGTTGGCACCCACTACACGATTCCACGCTCTACGTGGGTTCACCGATTTTTGATCTATTCTCAAGTTATAAGTGAATAATTATCGCGACGAGTTACCATTATGGAGCCAAAGTCCGTGTTCACAGATCTTATCAGATAATGGAAGTTTTAGACACCCAGAGAGAAGTTATAATTACTCAAACTCGTACACAAAACGCAAGAACTGCATTGGAAACCATTTGAGATGAAAACTGGATTCGTTGTTATCGCGTTTGCAGCATCTGAAGTGCTTCGAACTCTTAATGTGATTCTGAAGCATACGTCTTAATAGTTTGTCAACCTATATAAATGCTCAGTATGTTTTATAAGTTCAAGGTTGGTCAGAATTGTAGTTTCATGCATAGTCTGCTCAAAGCTATTAATATGAAGTGGACTAATAAAGTGAAAGATGAGTAATATTCTAAAGAGGCATTAAATCACTAGAACATGAGTAACGCGTCAAGGGCTGTGAAGTTAAGGTTTCTTTGCTTATATATTATTGTATGGCTAGTTCGCTAATTAATAAACACTATATATAAAAGAGTCGACAGTTTTTTTTTAATATCTTACATTTGCTCCACTGGTTCGCAGCCCTCGTCACCAACAATTGGTAAAATTTAAGGTTTTCGCACTTAATTAAGCTTATGTTTTGCCTGTCCAGTTCCATGTTTTTTCTTTTTTATCTTCTTATTAAGTTACGTAGTCTGTTTGTTGTTAATATTCTTTACATTTACATAGTAGCCTATTACCTATTTTGTATAAATATTTGTTTGCTTTTTGTTGCCTGATATTTGGATTTTTTGTTGTAGCAATGTTTCATTAAACATTGAGCGATGGATTCTGTCCGCCAGACAATATGGCCTTTTTGGGGGGGGCCGTAAATCAGTACCAAGGTGAGCAGGCCCATATCCAGGAATTTATTTCGAGGGGGGGGGGTTGCCTGCTGGTCGGACACAAAAGTAAAAAAAACACATAGACCAGAGGGAAAAGCCTATAAAAATGACTATTTTTGTACGTTTCGGGGGGGGGGGGAGGGTCAACCCTACCCCCCACCCCTGAATACGGCCGTGAAGGCGAGCGTACACAAACGACGCAGGTCATATAATGACAATGCAAACGCTAGACTTCGTGATAGCGTGATAGTTCCTCGCTCCGCTCTGCTACATGTTTTGGAAAATATACTTTTTAACAGGAGGTAAGGTGGCCCGGGGTAGATCTAGCCTTACCCTCTTTGCAAGATGCAGGAGAAGTTCACCCACTTCTCCGAGAGTGTCAAGCTTTCTCACATTTGAGGGTTACGTTTGTTGAGGGGTAGGCATTACTTCCCAGTATCCTGAAATTTACGAGCCCCAACATCATCCGAGAAGTTTTTAAACATCTACTTAAAGGGTTCAGACTTCGAACAGAATGTTTTGTTTAGTTTGATTAAGGTGTAACGGAATATTTTCTGTGATATGACACATGATATTAATCTCGCATGCCTTTTCGGCTAAATAAACAAAAATATTTAATTGTGTTTAAACACCGATAAAACACGTCAATTCAACTCAACGCTCATTGAAGAATCAATTTATGGCCCCAAAAATCCACCATAAGACAATACAAATGTTCTTAGAAGAGTTTCTCTTGTCAAGAAAACTTGAAGAAAAAAAGAACTCAATTTTTTTTGGCAAAAAGCCTCGCAGTACCAACACGTATTATTGTTAATGCCAAAGTGATGGAATGGGCGTCTTTTGTGTGTGGTCACATAATAAGAGATGGGCGATTTGTATGGAAACATCGACTAGGGCGAGGACTTAAATGATCAGGGGCGCGCCGGGTTTGGTCTCGTATTCTAACCGTCGACACCCAAGCAAAAGTTGACAGAGCTCCCCTCCGTAACTAACACCTTCTTAGTTTACTCTGAAATCTAGTAATGAGTAGATCTCCAAACTGTCGGATACTAGAAAGGATACTTCCGCAAATAGGATTACCAATCTCTTGGTAGGTAGATAGATGTTAATTAAAGCCCTTAAGACATGAACAGTACAACAATGTAATTACTAATTTCATACATACTTACAGAAACCTTGGACAACAAAAGACAGTCATTGCCAATCAATTACATATATACTTAACGAGCGAATGTTTACAAATTCAACTTCTCAATTAATTTATTATGTTTTTACCTCGGTTTGTTTTTGCTTCCAGAAATGCTCAACTAAAAAAATAATTATGGGGTTTAATATTATTACCAGATATTTTACAGATTGTATAGACCTCACTTTGTAGCTGGTTGTTTTCGACTGCCCTGCGTGGGTAGTACTAGATCCGATGGCCTTAGGCAAGCCACTCCTTGGGACGTTACTCCTTACTCCCAAGATTACTCCTTGGACACAATGACGGTTTTATTTGTGTACCATCAACGACAGCAAAAGGATAAATACTAGTACGTGTATAGAAAAGAAAAGGAAGCAGACAAATACAACAAAGAAAAAACAAAAAACTGACTCAGTTCCAAGGGTACATTCAATCCCCCTCTGACAAAACCGCACTGATTTCCTCACTTGCCGTGTTTTGCTACCTTCGATTTGTATTACGCCATCGACGGTTGTCTGCGAGAAGTTTTTCCATTAGAAAAACCGGTTATGTAAATTGTTTCCCTGTTTTCGCGACAAGTCAACGGGTCTCGGAAAAGGCTTAAAACAGCCAAAACCGTGGGTTATTTGTTGAAAGCACAGCATATAGTTTTAAAGTATTCAAATATTTTAAAATACTTTATGTTGGAGAGTAGATAGTGCGAGGGGTCCTTTAACCTTTGTCTGAAGTGTGATTATTTTTTTTCCTCCTCGGTATTTCGCTGTTTTTCTTTATTTTATCTCGTGGTATTTATTCCATTGTTCATGTTTTGCGGGTAATCACAACGTTCACTCATTCGTTCAGGTACCATAAAGTAATCCTCCCCCCCCCCCCCCCCCCCATTTTTATTTTATGCCCCTATGTAGCTTTCAAAGGGCAAAATGTAAAGCAATGACGTTACTTTAAGGTACATTCAAGAACTAGTTATTAATTGACACCCAAAAGAGGAATTAAATTTTCAGAAAAAAACGGGACGACCAGCCCCCCCCCCCCCCCAAGGTTCTGAAATGGCGCCTTTGGCAAAGCCAGATTAAAGCCAAAATCAGTTATTCGTTTGAATCTTTTTTCTCTCTGGTGTTCCATTTCTTACTACTGCGCCCAAAACGTAGAATATAGTTTCGGATTATATCCAACCTTTTGAAGTATCACAACGGAAGAACAAGCATATATTTAGAAACATACGAAATCACAGAAATAGAATTCAATGTCATCCTCTTTTATGACCATGCATGACGACCCACCACTATTTTTGTTAAAAGATATCATGGAATTAAACGGATAAATTAATTAATAAAAAGAAAGGCGACACGTATTGGATCGCAGCTAATATTAAGTTTAAGAAACAACAAATAAATATGGTGGTTTACTGACAATGTATGGTCCTATCATCAATCGGGTCTTTTTTTGAAGGTTCATAGGGAAAATTTTCATTCAGGGATCTAAGGTTCTATAATCATTTGAAAAATGTGTAATCCTTTATTAAATATTTGATTGTTTAAGTTTCATTTTATAAAGGGTTTGATAGTTCGGTGTACATCCTGTTGCCAGATTGTTTGGATCGATGCAAGGTCATTATGATCATTTGCAATTGCTACAGTTAAAACTACAGTAGACAACAAATAAATTACCAATATTAATCTGGTAATATAGCTTGTGTGGTTGCAGCTTGCTGCGGAACTGACTATATTTTTGTGTCTACCAAAAGAGAGAATGGTAATTTTTGGAAATTCTTCTTTATTAAACACGGTCGCTCCGACGGCAGCTCGATTCTGTTCTAGAATAATCGGGTAGTCCCAAAGGCTATCCAACCATTGGCTTGTTCAAGAACTATTTATTTCATGAATTTTTCAAACAGAATTTTTCAACAGCTTTCGGTTAGCTGTACGATTATTCAGCGGATGGATCTTATTGGGTATGATTCGTCATGTTTAAGTTAATTTGTTTTTATTTTTTTCGTGTGCGCTCGAGCTCTGCTCTAAGCAGCGGAAAGTGGTAATGATAGATTTTTTATTGTAAATAAAGATAACATTGAACCTAGATAACCTTGAACCATAGTCCTTGCTTGTTTTTGAAAATTTGTTTCGGTTGGTCCGCCGGTTGGTTACTCTGTTGTGTGGTACATGCAATCTCTTTCTTTCAACGAAGTATCGTAACCCCTGAAGCGTTATAGCTCACTGCTTCAGTCTGTGAAGACACCCGACTTTTTCAAAAGCTTATTATCGACAATCGAAAATAAAACTGTTCTACTACTCCTTTGCGTATCGATACGATGTCGATACCCATCCGTCATCTTAAAAAACATTAAAGATAAACCTTAAAGAACAACGGACACTTCTAATGCTTTACTTTGTAGTAAATGCTTCACAAATAAACATTTTCGAATTCCTTTAGAAGGCGCTACGAAAATCGGCCGTTTTCTTGTTATCCCTTGTCTTTACCTCTGTGGCATTTCGGCGATCCAAATCTTAGGAGCTGGGATATCGTGGCAGGAAATTCAAAAACTCCCAGCAATGCCTGATAGAAAAGGATATATTTGAGATGTCACCAAAGTCAAGCCGCAGATGCAGTTTACCTGATTCTTCTAGCGTTTCATCAGAACTTCCATGGCTTAAAGTGCCTATTAAAAGTTTTTCTTTGTGGAATAGTGTTGTGAAGCTTGATTAGCTTGCTTTACAAAATGTACCAGAATATGCAACAAGCTTATAAAAAATAATATAGCTACAAAAATCATTCAAAAACAAATAACCTATTGCAAAATAACAAATAACAATTAACCTATACAAGCTGATTTATGCATAAAACAAAGATCTACTAAGTATTATAAGAAACATCACATTTATCTTTGTCCAAGCTATTAAATTGAGCATGTGGCCCAAAAAATTACGCTTTGAAATATCACAGAGAGGAAACTGTTGAAAAAGCTGCTGATCTAGGGGGTAAGCATTGTCCCTAGACTGTTACAGAGTGGGATTGGGGTAGTTTGATGTGCCCATTGAGCTTTAAGAACAAATTTTACTTCAATTATACACTTACAAAATACAGTCACTTTCGTATACATATGTTTCTTCAACTTGTCGTTTACTTCTGACCTGGAAAGAAAAGTAGTAGAACATTCTTGTGTATGTAAGGTCGGCCTGGGTGGGTTCCCCAAGGTTACGCTGGTCCTTTCCGTTCTTTGTGCTCTTTCTGTTTTATTTTGTTCTCGTGTCACGTATGCTCTGCGGAAGAAGGAGTTACAAAAGATGAGAAAGCGCAATTTGAAGTATGGGCTTCACCTGCTTTATTTGTCAGTTATGTCATAGCCGCATGCTAACGGAGCAGTTCCAAGCTAAAGATTACACTTTTTTCACACGCCTTACACTTTTTGAAATTTCGTCTTCTCTGCCAAATATCATGGACAACTGGGCCCAGGCACATCATGTTTTTCACTGTTTCTGGCGGAAGATTGAAAGATTGTAGTTTACATGTGTTTTTGTTCTGTTTTATTTCTTCGTTTTACATGCACCACTTTTGAAAATAGCTGATCATAAAGAAATTACTTACCTACTTACTTAACTAAGCGACTCTGTTCCTCAGATCGCGACCCGGGGTTCCCAGATTCCTCCCATGAGCATAAATCAGTTACAATTAGTATTTTTGTGTCTATCAGTTACAGAAAGAACTTTGACACACTTACACTCTTATGATTATTTTAAATGTCTTCTTCCGTATGTATTATTCTTCTTGGTCAAGAATGGCTTCTACATTTATTATGGCACTAGTTGCCTCTGGCTCAAGTGCCATATACCGATCACAATTCCGTCTGTCGGTCTGTCGCTCGGTCCGAGTTTTTGTCACACTTTTTCGAGTTAGGGTACTTCCAGATGTGCTAGGACCATGAAACTTGGCTATCAGAGACCCGACCAAATAAACTTGGCCGATCCGACCATTTTGGGGGGGGGGGGGGGGAGTGAAGGACAGGAGAATCCGGAAAATTGAGAAGTGTGTAACTTTTGAACGGGTGATCGGATTGTAATGAAACTTAATAACTGAATAGATTATATATCTGTGATGCCCCGTTTAAAGTCTTGACCGGATTCGATAGCCAGGGGGGAGTTGGGGAGGGGGAGACCGGAAATTTCAAGAAACAGTTAGAATGGAGGGATCGGTAGCGAAACTTACTGGGAAGAACAATCATCTGCTCTAGATAAATCGATTAGACAATTGTACTGGATCCGGACATTATGGGGGGGGGGTCCCGGAATTCCGGTGATGGCGGTTTTGGGGATTATCACGAAGAAACTTGGCAGGCATATCGGGGACCCGATCAAACTGACTTCAAAATAAAAATTGTGTCGATCTGATATTGGTGGGGGAGTGGAGGGAGGGGAATCCGGAATTTTCTGTCATGTGTAATTTTGGAACGGGTGATCGGAATCGAGTGAAATATAAGAACTGATCAGAGGACATTTCTCCGGTGATCTTTTTCATCTCCGGACCAGATCCGGCAACTATTGGGGGGGGGGGCAGGGGGAATACGTGACCCGCTTAGAATGGAGAGATCGGGATGGAACTTTGTGGGAAGAACAAACAGATGCTCTAGGTAATTTTTTTGCACAATTTGACTGGATCCGGACACTTGACTGGGGGGAGGGGTTTTCCCGGAACTCCGTTTTTATAGGATTTTCACGACGAAACTTGGTAGGCATATCAGGGACCCGGTCAAACTGACTTGGAATAAAAAAAATCCTCGATATGATAATCTTGGGGGGGGGGGGGTGAGGAGGGGAATCTGGAATATTGAGTCATGCATAACTTTGGAACCGGTGATCGGATTCGAGTGAAATTTAATAATTGAACAGAGGACATTTTTCTCTATGATCTTTTTCATTTCTGGACCGAATCCGACAATTATTGGAGGGGGGGGGGGGGAATACTTGACCCGCTTAGACTGGTGTGATCTGGATCGAACTTCGTGGGAATTACAAACAGATGCTCTGGATTAATCATTTACAGAACCGGGAGTTGGAGGGAGGGGGTCTGGGATTCCGGTGACCGCGAGTTAAGGTACTTCCAGGTGTGCTAGGACGATGAAACTTCGCTCGAATATTGGAGATTCAACAACAGTTGCTTAGAAATTGCTACTTTCTAAATCCGATTATTCCTTAAAGTACCAATCATGACCGCAAAGTAAAAAAATACTTGTAAGCAGTATATGCATTTTCGTGATGCCCATTAGCATATTTGCCTCAACGGTTTTGCTTATAAATGAAGTTCCAGCTTCCTTAGAGAGCGAATCTCAACCGCAAAGTCGAAACTTACTTTTCATCAATCAAAACATCTTAATCCATGCAAGTGCCACGTGAGCTTACAGCTCTTGTTGTATATACTCGTAGAAATTTTTCAAACTTCTCGAATTAGATTTGACGCTAGCTTGATGCTACATCTCCTCGTCCCTAAGTGGCCTGAATCCCAACCACAACTTACCAGAATCTTTCCTTATTAGTCTTCTATGCTAATAATAATTTTAAAAATATCATATACTAAATTTCGTAATGTTGGTATTTTCTTTAACCTATCAATCTCTAAAAACATTAAATAAAGAACTATTAACCTATATTCATAAAAAGATTTGCTATAAAAGCAATCTCCGTGAAGCAAAAGCTTTTAAGGTTAGATTAGGATTAAAAAGTTCAGATTTTGAAACAGACAAAACTTGTACCAGTGGGGTAAAATTACTTGTAAGCAAAGAGACAGTAATAATATTCGTAATAATATAGTGTAAATGTCATAAACAGACTTTCGGCTCTACAAACAACAATTACTCAACTTTTTTTTGTTGGACACTCGGTTAACGATGTAATATAAGCTTATATCATGCTCATTTGCTCAGCGGAGTCCAGCTGTGATTCAATCTTCTTTCGGATTCGAATCATTTTTGAAGCCGATCCGTACATCAATTAATTTTATTTTTTTCTGCAATAATACCTGATCGTCGGGTGAATATATCGTTAAAGTAGCAATGAAAACAAAGATTGGCCTGATTGCTCAAGCATCGAGCAGTGTAAGCTTTCATAACTAGTGACTGTAAAGGCGTTTTAAGTTTCCTTGCATGCGTAAAAAAAAAAAAAATTCAAGAAATGAAAATGTCATGCATGATGACGGTGATGGTGGAATTATCCGCTGGGCAAGAGTAGGGAAATAACGCATTATAGAGATTATCAAGATTAGGGTTAAGAGCAGAAACGTTGAGTTCATCGGCAATGGGCTATGAGGGTCAGTCGGCAAAAAGTTTTGCAGCAACTTTCGAGTTCTTTTACCGTCGAGGAGGTATTAAAAGAAATGTGTAGTATTTTAAAGAAAAGGTCATTATGTGATATGATATAATATTTATTACGAGAAAAGCCCAAGGGCCATGAAAAGACAAATAACAAGAGCTAAAAGCTCATATGGCCTTTGCAAGGCTCGGTCAGAGGATGAAAGTAGGAATTTGCCAATTTGTGGGTTTGTCAGGATTATTTGTAAGCAAAACCCGATAAGGTAAGCGTGATCATGGGCCCGTCGAAATACCTACTTTTAAGTTAAGATGCGTACTTGAGCTAAAAATTTATTACTAAGCAAAACCCTTTAGGTAAAAGGGAAAATTGGCTCATTGCTATCACGAAAATGTAAATTGTGCTTAAAATTATTTTTCATACTTTCGGTTAAGATCAGTACTTTAAGGGATGGTCGGAACCGGGAAGTGACAATTTCTAAGCCACCTTTGTCAAGTCTGTAATGTTTCAGCCAAGTTTCATCGTCCTAGCACATCTGGAAGTGCCCAAACTTCGATTACCGGAATTCCGGACCCCCCTCCCCGCTCCAACTTCCCCCGGTGCTTGAATCCGGTCCGGTTCTGTCACCAATATATCAAATTGTCCACGTCCTAGTAGAATTGTGGTTATGGGGATTCTAAACCTTACCAGAACAGGCAGTGGAAAATAAAAAATACATTAGCAGAATCCAAATAATTCAGTGTATTCAGTTAAATGATACAAAATAAGTTGGATTTTCAGTTAGTGATATAGGGCGAACTCTCTAGGTCTATTGCAAATATATGGAAAAAAGCTCTTGCGTTGTAACTTCCGTGGCCACTAATTTGACTAAGTCCAAAGTCGGGGTCGGACCCCGGTTCTTTGACTGACGAGGCCCCTCAACAAACTCGCAGGCCCCTCAACAAACAAGGCTCTGACCCTCAGACTCTACCGTGACTAGAGCCAGTCTGAGTCTTGTTTGTTGAGGGGCCTACGACTCCCCGTCATTTAAAGAACCGGGCTCCAACCCCGACTTTAAACTTGGTCAACTACGCATTACCCAATACGCGCGGAGTTGTTAACAGTTTTCTTTTTCGCAGATATTTTGAGAGACTGGGTCGCGGACTGGGGACCGCATCAGTCATACTACCTGCGATGTGACCCAGCCACCTTCATCTGGATGGTAGAATATAATAGTGTTGGTTTAGCCATGATTGGGCCATATAGTTTTTTTTTTATGAACACCACATACAAACATAATAATGCATCGCAAACATATACTACTACAAAGGTAATAAACTACCTCCTGTTCAAAAACCCCTCACATAATCTCCCTCCATTTATATTACTTTGTAGTTAGTCGATGTCTATATACTGCCAACATGTTCTAACTGCTCAGTGGTAAACTGTAACTCTATTTGTTTATTAAATTCAGCCGTAGAATTACGGCTGAATTCTAAGGCCGTAATTCAGTTACAGGGATAACCTGAGCAGTTATCCCTGTAACTGCTCAGGGATACCCCAGTGCCCCAGAAAAAATCTAAAAAAAAAATAGTGTGTTTAGCATATCGATCGTTTTAGCAAGGCTATAAGTATTCTCTGATTTAACTGTCAACCAGAGATGGGTGAATCCGATCATGAAAGGATTTGAATCCGAATCCGGGGCTGGGGAGGAATCCGATTCCGAATCCCAGTACCGTTTCATGCTGAGCGGAATCGAATCCGGATTCGAATCCAACGTTAACAAAAATCAAAGTATGTACATTAGGTTATGGTTTAAAATCAGAGGTGGGCAAAAAGCACTGATATCTAAGGTAATCAGATAACGTGATACATTACTGAAGAAGGCTGGTGGTGGAAACAAAAAAGTTTGATTTGCTAAAAATGTCTGTAAGCTGTCGTCGGAACTTCTCAAAATCGGTCTTGAAGTTAACCTGTCAAAATGTGAGTACCTGCATTTCAACCCTTCGTCAAATGGTTTGAATGCTAAAGCTTCTATCTCTCTTGGATCGTTCGTCGTCAGATCAACAGAATCTCTACGATGGCTTGGCATAACATTCAAATCCTCGTTGTCAAAATTTTGCTCTTCGGTTGTTCAAGAAGTTTCTAGATCAATCTGTACCGCCTATGGGCGCATCGTCCCCAACCGGGGGCGCTATAATCGTAAAGCTTTGGGAAAATTGTACAGCACCTTCTGCGCTCCTTCTATACTATTTCGTTCTGGTGTCACTCATGTTCTGCGAAAGAAGGAGATAAAAAAGATGAGATCATGTTATTTTAAATATGCAAAGCACCTGCTCCACTTGTCGAAATTATGCCATAACCATACTTTGACGGAGAAGTTCAAAATTCAAGATGCAAGTGTTACCCTTTTGGATGTTTCTTCGTCGCTATAAAAAATCATTGACAACAGAACCCAACCAGCGCACGACCTTCTACACTGCTTCCTGGCCGACGATTGAAATTAAGTGTCTTTTTGTGTATGTTTATGTGTTTTATTTATTTTCTTCATTTACTCCGCTTTCTGAAAACGGCGGGTTATAAATAAATTACTTACTTACTTAATCACACTGTGTAAAAATTGGGAAAACGGAAACTGGGAAGATGAACTCTGGAATTTAGCGGATTCGTAAGATTGAGGGTTTGGAATCCGAATCCGAATCCAGCTTGACAAGCAGAAGATTCGAATCCGGCCAAAAGGACGACTCCTGGATTCGAATCCGAATCCGGATTCGCCCATCTCTGCTGTCAACACGAACGTTATCCCAGCAATCAACTGGATGTGATTTCCAGTCGTTGCGTCCAAGTCGTTTCTTGAAGGAATCCGATGTTTTGGTGGTGACGGTGTATCTTGTCAAGGCTTTACAAAAGGGGTTTGTGTTAGATAAGGACTACTGTTCGAGTTGAGCAAAACTTCTGCTGTAGCTATCGAGTAACTCCATGCCTGGAGTCACAAATCAAAAATAATAATAAATCGGTTATGGTAATATCGCGGATGTTCTTGCAAGGCGTACTTTGTCCTCTGGTGTGTTCCCACTAAGGATAATATGAATGCTGAATCGATCAAGAGCTCCAAGCTTATAGCAGATAAGACTTAACCTTTGCTGAGTATGATTGTTTCCGATGTTTTTATGGTATTCATGATAATTAGTTTGGCACAAAAAGCGTTAGACCATATCATGGTTGTAAAATAAAGAAACGAAGAAAGACTTAAGTCGAAAATAGTCGTCTGAACAAAAGAACAAAACAAAAGTAGTCGTCTGAACAAAAGAAAATCTGCTCTACATTCATGAACTTTGCCAGGCCGGAACCGCGTACTTCCAAGCCCTTTATCCAGAGGCAAAGGGGCCCAGAGAACGTGAGTTCGGGTTCGATTGTCGAATTCGATTTCCCATCCAAAAAATAAAATCCGCGTCATCAAGTCACAAATATCCCAGCGTTTCAAATCCAGGTAAATTTGTTCGCGTCGTGTCGCAATTCGTAAAGCACAATTCACACAGAGAGCGACTTTTGCCATGATTGGCGATATCCGTCACCTCAGGCGTTGAAATGCATCGTTAGGTGTAAGAAAAACGCTTCGCAGACTTCGGCTTTGCCAGACGCTAGACAAATACGTTGAAATACAGAAACGATGGATGTACAACAAAGATAGTCCTTCAGCCCAGCTGACCGCTAATCGTATTTGACGGTGCAAAACGTATAAGTCGGCTACATTTTATTAGAGCTATATTTCGGCCCTTCTTGGCAAGGGTCCTCTTCAGGCTCAAGCCGCTCAAGCTGGAAAATGGTTTTGTGGAAAAAAACAATTAAAGATTCTTCCTTAAATATCCGATTTCTAATAAAATGTAGCCGACTTTTCCGTTTTGCATCGTCAAATATAGTACAACAGATCATTTTATGGCCCTTGCTCTTCGACCAAGTGCCATAGAGCAATCGCAATTTCTGTCCGTCCGTCGGTCTGTTGGTCGGTCCGGGTTTTGCTAGTTCGGGCACTTCCACATACGCTAGGACGATGAAATTTGGCACGCGTATCAAGGACCCATAATGATTAAGTCGGAAGTAGTCATTTGCCCGATCCGAGCATCATTGGGGAGGGATGGGGAATCCGGAAATTAGTAACATGCATAACTTTGGAAGGGGTAATCGGACGTGCTTGAAACTTGACAAGTGTCAAGAACAAGTGCCTCAGATGAGACCGGATACCATAACTAGGGGGGGGGAGGCTGGAAGGAGGCACCGGAAATCTTCTGAAAGGCTCAGATTCGAGGGATCGGGATGGAACTTGGTGGGAAGAACAAGCTTAAACCCAGATACACTACTGACAAAACATGACTGCATCGTGTCACAGTGGGGTTGAGTTGGAGAGGGTTTACCGGAATTCCGGTGCTCTCGAGTTAGGGTACTCCCGGATGTGCTAGGACTATGAAACTTGGCAGGCATTTTAGGGATTCTACCACATTGAATTGAAAATCGTCCCTTCCCCGATCCGATCATCGTGGGGGAGTAGAGGGATGGGGAACCCGGAATCTAGTGACATTCACAACACAACGGATTATCAGACGTGCATGAAACTTGAAGTATTAAGAACAAGTATCTAGGATGTTCAGTTTCAAGTCTGGACCGGATGTAATCACTGGAGGTGGTGGGAGCTGGAGGGGGCACCGGAAATCTCGTGAATCGCTTAAAGTTGAGGGATTGGTCGGAAGAACAAGCTTAAACCCTAGATACATTCCTGACAAAACAGGACCGGATCGTGTCACGGTGGGGGAAGTTGGAGGGGTTTCCCGGAATTCCGGTGATCTCGAGCTAGGGTGCTTCCACATGTGCTAGGACCATGACACTTGGCAGGCGTATTAGGGACTCTGACATATTGACTTGAAAATAGTCCCTTCTCCGATCCGACCATCGTTGAAGGAGTAAAGGGATGGGGAATCTGGAAGCTGGTGACATTCATAACTTAGGAACGGGTGATCGGACGTGCATGAAACTTGACAAGTGTCAAGAATGAGTTCCTAAAATGTTCAATCTCAACTCCAGAGTGGGTCTGATGACTATGGGGGGGGGAGCTGGAGGGGGACAAACTCAGAAACATGCTAACTGTTTCGACAAGTGCCATATACGCTTTCAGCTCTTGTTGTATCAGTGAATATAAAGACAGCGGACCAATAGAAAATGCATTTCTGCAAATAAAGCTAGGGCGAACTCGCTTCCCGTCTGTCATACCCTGCGATTTGGCCTGTCCGTCGCGAAGTGTATTTTTGCCTCCCAGTATTTAGAAGCCGTCTGTGTGAATTCCACTTAAGCTGAAAAAATCGCGTTCTGTAGGCAACAATCTTTCCGTTGCAATGCATGTTGTTTTATAATTTTTATGTATTCGTAATTGTTCCACAAACATTTTCAACAACTGATATAAGGAAAGCCACAGTTACATCTTTTTAACTAATCCGTCGTTAATGGCCTACAATTCCGACCAACTGTGTCAGCTTTTTGTTTCTTTCCGAATTCCGTATAAATGTGTCGTTCTAAATGGCATCCGCTACAGTTTCTGATTCATTGGATTTCGATTGGGCGTTATCTGTTTTGACTTCCTGCCATTTGATTACCTTCAACTATTCTATGCATCATGCGAGATTTCTAAATCTGCTCTAACTTTTGTTCTGGAGTTTCCGCCCTTCCGGAATTGGTAATCCTGGTTGTTTCAAACTCTCTTGGATAAATCATTACATCATTGATATCTGGAATTTGAGTGTGTAAAGACAGAAACCTTTCTGTTTATTTAATATTGACAAACCCCTTTACAAACCCCATTTTCGTTGATTTCTTCGTTGATTTGTTGTGAAATGTCAGGCCAATGAGGTTTACGAAACTATCTTTAATACTGAACGGCCGATGAAAAGCCAACTTGGGCTACTCATACAGAATATAAAAACAGCTAAAAAAAAAGGGAAAAAATGGTAAGGCTAACTTAGGGTGCACTTGAGCTTCGATCTCGTCGGCCCAAGTCCTAAAACAGCTAGAAAAAAAGGGAAACAACGGTAAGGCTAACTTAGGGTGCACTTGAGCATCGATCTCGTCGGTCCAAGTCCTAAAACAGCTAAAATAAAAAAAATAAAAAAAGGAAAAAACGGTAAGGCTAACTTAGGGTGCACTTGAGCATCGATCTCGTCGGTCCAAGTCCGGTGGTTCGGTATTGACAGGCGAAAAAGTGGCACCGAAAGCACTATAGAGAAATCTTCCGTCTCCTTTTGCGGAGTTCCGTTTTTTCATTTTCCGCACTAGCTTGCTTCTGAGTTTCGTTTCAGTTTTGTCACGCCAGTTTTTGTTTTGAGAGCATATATCTCATCCGCAGGGGCGTCGCAAGTGCATTTTCGGTGGGGGGTGCAGAGCCAAAATTTTACCGAATCTTTCAAAATTTTTACCGAATCCTAGAACTAAGAATTCGAGCTTTAAATTATGGAACAGAAACGATTACGTAGGAAGAGTAACAATAAAAGGCAGCATGGACGACGATACGCCAACTATTAGGCGGCGATTGGCGAAGCCCACGTGGAGAATATATTCCGGGCATGATTGCAGTAACAGCTACTATCTATTATAGCCAGTAGATAATTAAATCGAGCGCCGCAGGCGAACATTTTTTAAATCCATTTTTTTTTGTAGGCCAAAATTTAACTGCTTCTCTTACAAATTCTATCATTTACCGTTGATGAAAGACCAAGACTCTAAGAAGTTCCAGAAAACGGATGGAGTGACGCTCTGGCAGCAGCAGCAACTGTGGTCTAGACAATATACTACCTATGATCACATAAAGTGAGCGCCGCAGGCGAACTTTTTTTTGCTTTTTCCTGCCAAATTTAATTTCTATCCAAATTCTAGCTTTTAATGTTTCGAAACCTCAATCCTAAAACTGGCTTAAAATCCCCGTCAAATGATGCGCTCACAAAATAGAGAATATTACGAAAAGTGCTGCAGGCGGAATTTCTAAATACATGTGATGAGATATTCACTTTGGGATCCAAATAAAAGTAAGGACTATCGATGATATCACAGATCATTCCTTTTGTCTACGACCAGTGCTTCACTCGACCTCTTCTGAGTTTCGAGGTTCGTGGTAACTTCCGAATCCTGGCAATTACAACGAATAAGTTACCGAATCCCAGTTGTTATACCGAATAGGACCGATAGCGCGTTCGGGATTCTGTATAACTACCGTATTCCGGTTACTATACCGAATTGTTTTGCTATCGAAAGACTACCGAACAATACTCATATTCGGTATACTTTCGTCGAAACTGGAAAAAAGTCAGGATTCGTGGTTAACTTGCTAATCCTGGAAATCATACTCAGTAAATTACCGAATCCGAATCATGATACCGAATAATTTCGAACCAATAGCTTATTCGGGAGTCTGTGCAACTACGGCATCTCCATAAATATACCGAATAGTTCCGGCATAGAAAAATTACGAAATGATTTCAGTAGATTCTCTCACCAAATTCGTGATAACTACCGAATACGGGCAATTATACCGAATTCCGGTCATTATACCGAAGAGATTTGTACAGATAGCGTATTTAGGATTCTGTTTAACTACCAAATCCCCGTAAATAAAAAAAATACCGAACAATTTAAGTACAATTTTGGGCCTCCGGCCCAAAATTTTACCGAATCTCAAAAAGGTGGGGGGGTGCTGCACCCCCCCTTGCGACGCCCCTGCTCATCCGTCCTAGTTCTCCAGCGCGGACGAGGCAGACGAAAAGAAAGCTCCGAGAGGACGCTAAGAAGAGACTGCGTGTCTATTTGCAGAGTCCCGTTTGTCATTTTCCGCGGTAGCTTGCTTCTGAACCTTGTCTTCTTATCCCGCCCATTTATTTGAGTCGATTTCAAAGGTATAGTAAGCTTAGCTCTACTAATCCATTGATGGTTACAGGACTAAATAACTGTTTATAAAGCCACTTGCGAACCCAATCAAGCTAGGAAGCTTCCTCTGGCCCAAAGCTCTGAAGGGGGCCGACGTGGTACATATGAAGATTAGGACGTTTATAAATATATATGTGGTACTTGTCTGTTTCATTTCGAAGCTTGATTGTCTATTTTCTAAAGTCAAAGTACGTTAAATATATAAAACAATAAAAGCAAAGTTTGGGCCACCACTGCCCCGCCCGTGCCCAGGGACCCTGGATCTCTGTACCCTGACCTGGCCACAACTACTATGTGGGTCAATTTGATCCACCTTGAGTTAACTTGACGTTATTGTTGACCTTGCAGTTTGTCTTTAGTGGTACGCTACACGAAAGTTCCTAGTAGAATTGCTTCCGACAGGTCTCCGAAAAAGGGCACGTTGAACCGACTCCATTTCTTCCGTTTTTGCTTTGCCCAGTAGCACATTTCTTCTGAACTTCTAGTCTTACCTATACCCCGCCCTTTGTTTTGGTTTAGTTGTCAAAGGAATGGTTTGTACTTCTGTTTTCGTACCGGTGATCGGATCAAGTTAACTGGGACGCCCGCTGCCTTGTTCTTGAGTATCACCACACGAACTCAGAAGGTACTGGTCATAATTTTAGGACCTTCACCTTAGGATTCATCGTTACACTGGCCGTCGGGTCAGAAAATTCGTCATAAATTTCGTCCAGGAGATGCACCTTATTTGGATGACTGCACTTGTTAGGCTGCGATTATGAACGTGGAGTTGCTTTAAGGATCGACTAAATGCCCGATGGAAATGTATAGCCTGTGTAGTAGTATGGTAGTAGTACGAAAACGTTGCATGTAATACTATCTAATAGCAAAGAATACTATCATTTAGTGTGTCCCAGACTGGTCCAATCTTATGTAGTAGTATCCAGTAACATCCTGTCTTGCCATAGTAGCATCCGGTCTTGCTAATAGTAGCATATAGTAGTATGCAGTAACACGGTGCCTTGAAGTAGAAGCATGTAGTAGCATCGTTAGTACTGCATGCTACTTTTTAGTACTACTTTATAGTACAATTTTGAGATAAATTTTTCATAGGAAGCAGGAAAGGAAAGGCAAGAGAAAAGCAGGCAAAAATACTAAAACAAGGAAGGACACACTAAAACGGGGAAAGAATTACCAGAAATCGAGGGTTCGAAAAACTGGCAAGTTTTCCTGTGTTTAGTATCCTGTGAGGGGTTGGCAACTTACATTTGTAGAAGTTCAGCTTTACCTCCTTTTAGTACTGAAGAGCTGGCAAGCTGCACCGTGCTTTTCCTCTTTTAGTATCCCTGGAGGAGTCGACAACTTACATTTGTAAAAGTTTGCATTTTCCTCCTTTTAGTACCCTGTTGAAAGGCCACAAATTTTCCCTTCCTGGTTTTAGTATCTTTGCCTGCGTCTCTCTTTCCTTTCGTTTCCTGTTTTTAGTCGATCCCATCTTTTTATGTTAGTATACTCAGGCCCAGACATAGAGACCCCTCTGCAGTTAACAGAGACTTTCAGCGAACAGGCAGAGAAAATTACGTAGAGGCCAATGGCCCATTTTTCTAATTATATTATTATTAGTATTATCATCAACAGAGTGTTCGTAATTTAGCAAAAAACAAACTTTTTTTTACTTTCGAAAGTAGACAAGCGAACTTAGACATGAAGTCGACAATAGTGAAAACTAAAAATTCTTGAAATCAAAGTTTAAAAACTTGTGAAGCGGGTCCTATAGTTTAGCATTTGTAACTTGCTCGTCATTTTTTCAAGAGGCCAATGTCCTAAAATATGTCACAAATGATTCAGAAATAACTGTTAAAGGAATATTTTAAATTATTATTATCAGAGTATGTTTCGTTAAAAGAAATATGAGGATAAGAAGAAAAGATACTACGCTGGTTCAAAAGAAAAAAAGACAGAATTGTACACCCGATATTTGTTGCTTTGTTTTTATTGCTCTTGCATATGAAATAAGTTTAGTGTGACATTATTTTTTTCTTTTCTTCGTTTTACTGCACTATTTACACGTCAGTGCGTAATAAAAATCAGTCGTTCATTCACTCAGTGTAAGATCCCAAGTATTACTGACTTCTTTGTGCTTGCCGCCATAACCTTTTTTTTTTTTTATCAATAACAGCTTTGATGACTTGGTCCATGTTCTGTGCCGGTGTCCAGAGCTTTCTGGGTTAAGAAGGGAATTATTGGGAGGTGAGGTTATGTTACTCCCGGTCATCTTAAAGAGCACGACGCCAAGCGTTATCTGTAAAAATTGCAGATTTATTGATGGTGTGGTGAAATTTCGAGAGAGTTTAGTTCATGTAAAGTTATTTTGTTTTGTTGTTTTATATGTATTTTCTTGTATATGGCATTTGGCTTTGAATTCAACTATTATTATTATTACTATCATGTGGTTTTCTGGTGCGTCCGATCTGGTTAGTGTCGTAAACCGATGTGTGCTTGAAAACTGGGATTTCATGTTAATACCACCCAATTTCAGATCAAAGTTTCAAATGCATGCGATCAGATGAGTCGTAGAACGTTTCGAGCCTAGGCCTACTTCTGTTTTTTTGTTGTTGTAAAAAGGCTAATATACTAAGGCTTACGGTGGAATTTTTCAAGCCAGTTCTCTAGTTAGCGGGTGCGACAAGAAGATAAACAGGTAAACATAAACACTATTTTGGAACACAACACGTTTGAACAATTGCTCACGTGTTCCAGACTGAACTTTGAAGATTTTTAATTCCAAATAAATGGAATAATTGGAACTCCAAATAGTAGAGTTCTGCTTAATGCAAGCAAAGCATGTTGATTGACCTAACTTTGACTGCTTGAGTAAGAGCATCTTTATGACCCATATTCGCACCTGCGTAGATGGATCTATCAGTGTTAATTTGTTGATTGTTTCAGACGAATACCTCCGACGGGAAAGGCATTTCCGTTACCTACGCAACGTACCATAGCAAGTTTTTACGAGACCTTTATCAATCCATTCTCATTAAAAACAGTACACAACAAATTATCGTTAAACTTATCGTACATTTGCAAAGGCATATTTACATCTCAACACAACATGACTAGAATATCCGGCGGAAATCCGACCGTTTCGGCTTTGACACATTAATATTTTACCGACGGAAAAAACTTTGACAACCACTAGGATTTGTCTGAAACACTTCATTTAAAGTTCGTTATGTAGCTCTCGCTGCGTGATTGGTTCCAGCATCGTTGTTGGCATTAGCGATAAGCCGTCGGGATTGCAGTTGGTTCAGTTGGCGTTTCCAACTCTTCCACTTGTTCATATCCTCAGCATGGAAAGCTGCTTCTATTGATCCAAGCTGGGTGCTGCTTAAGGCTGTATGTGCCTTTTCATGTGAAGGGCAAGGTGATCAGAGCGAGAAAAGGCTCGCTCACACAGACGGCACTGGAATGGTCGATCTCCAGTGTGTTTCCTGTAATGCCTGGTAAGCTCGTCAGAGCGGGCGAATTTCCAGCCACAACCTTTCCATGCACACTGGTAAGGCTTTTCTCCTGTATGTGTGCGAAGGTGTGCCTTGAGGTGTGACGACTTTGTGTACGTCTTAATGCATCCGCCGTGTGTGCAGGTGTGGATGATCGTTCGTCGCTTACCCCATGTACGTCGTCGTCTTGGTCGTCCCTGGACTGGTAAAGGTGTGTTCAGAGCTGCCTCGGTTTTGACTTGCGGAATAATCTGAAGCTGGTATGGGTTGAGGACTGTTGCGCCGTACTTTGGTGAGGATGGTGGGGTGAGGGTGCGGTACTGGTGGTGATAGAAATGGCTTTGCTGGCATTGCTCTGGGTTATAGTAAGACTGAGAATATCGATAATCCGGCTGGGGGTGGTACTGATTCAGCGCACTGTCAGGCGTGTTGGGTGGGGACATACTTTGCTCCGTCTGTCCTACCGCGTAATAATGATGAATTTGTCCCGCTTCGTATCCACCATCTTTTGCGGTCGCATTATGGTACACGGCCATTTCTTCCCCAGAACAAGGGTAGCCTTCGTATCCATACTGCTGATAGCTAGGGAGATACGGCTGTTCTGTCTTAATCTGCGGGTAGTAATTGGTAGGCATACATATCTCAGCATCTCGTGAAGGAAACATGGTCGCGTCTGTGGGGTACGCCGTCGGGTTTTCGACGGTAGATTGGTGGGGGTTGACAGGTAATGGCGCTGTGCCCGTGTAGGATTGATGACAACCACCCTGCATCAGCACCGTCTCAATATCGTACCACATCTGTAAGAATTGTCAAAGCATTAGCAGCGGCACCTTTTCGGTCAGGTGGGTGGTCTAGGGTCGAAAGGTAATTGTGGTGAGAATAATCAATTGGCGTGTGAGTTGAGACGCTTGTCTCTTTCCAATGAGTTGGATGAGTTTGGAAAGCTTTTGTTTAGTGTATAGCTTTGCTTAGGAAGACGTGAAAGATTGTGAATGTGCACCAAATTAAATTGAAATTAAACTTTATTTATAACCCACCTAGGCACTGAAAATTAGTAGAAACCCGAAGTCAAAAGATGTCATGTCTTCGGGACATCGATTTCTATGCAATTTTACAATTTTTTGCCTAGCAATTTATGCATATGAAGTAATGAAAATAGAAACAAAATTAAAATCTAAATGAAAATGTTGACCTTTTTAAAATAAAATGTGTTTTTTTTAGACAGGAAAACGGTTTAAATTTGGAAGGTTCGAATATAACTGTTAAAGGGATATTTGAATTATTTTTATCAGGATTATGTGAAGTTAAAAGAAATATGAAGATAAGAAGAAAAGATACTACGCTGGTAAAAAAAAGACAGAAAGTACATCCGATGTTTTTTTCTTGGTTTTTATTGCTTTTGCATATTACATAAGCTTAGTTTGACATTATTTTTTCTTTTCTTCGTTTACTGCACTATTTACACGCCAGTGCGTAATAAAAAATCAGCGATTCATTCATTCAGTGTAAGATCCCAAGTATCACTGACTTCTTTGTGCTTGCCGCCATAACATTTTTATCAATAACAGCTTCCGAGTGCTATTTAGGATTTGCTGGCGCAATATCACTGCGAGATTTTAGAAGCGGATTGTGAATTTTCACATACTAAAGTAAACTGCGCGTTGGGTCGCAGATATAAATTACCCCGGGGTCGTAAATTAAACCCGAACGCGATGTAGCGTTCGTGCACATGGATGAATCGATCGAGCACACCATGCTGTTATCAATAATAGACCACCAGGACTTGCAAGAAGAACAGGGATAGAAGCGGTAAAACAGACACCAGAGAATTATCCAACGGTATGCATCACGGAGATAATTAATTGATTGGCAGTTAGCGTCCGTAAATCTCGTGTGTGGAGATAATTTACAAGAAGTCGGCGGATTTCGCTGTGATTCGAAAAATCATGGATGTCCTTCTATCTTCAGTAGTTTTTAATGCCACTTTATATGTTCGAACTATGAACCTAAATGAGATTTAATTACAACGCTATAACCGTCTGAAGCAGGTCCTACATACAACATGTGGACCAATACTTCCGAATAAACTGAAAAAAAAATCCCACATATGAATAATCTTTCAGATACAACAGTTAAACTGAACAAAAAAAGCCCACATATGAACAATCTTTCAGATACAACAGTTAAACTGAACAAAAAATCCCACATATGAATAATCTTTCAGATACAACAGTTAAACTGAAAAAAAAATCCCACATATGAATAATCTTTCAGATACAACAGTTAAACTGAACAAAAAATCCCACATATGAATAATCTTTCAGATACAACAGTTTATAGTTTTAAGATTCATAGACGTCAAAATACCAGGAAGAGCCCATAATCCGAAACCTCTCCTAGAAATGTAGTTCTAGTTGAAACAGAAGTTCCGTACATTTGAACAAGTATTTCCTATGATATCTAGCCATTACGGTATCACGCTTAATAGGTCCACTACCATCTCTTACTATTTGTCTTTATTAATAATTAAAGTTGGGTTATACCCACAGACTTTCAGTTATAATCTTTACGGACTTTCAGCACCTCGCCGGATGGTATACGGATGGTCCACATGTACATTGACGAAATGAATAACACTAGTTATATTTGTTTTTAATTGTTGAGTTATTTAATAAGGATGTACATAACGAACAAAATTTAATGTTCGGGTTCGTCCATGCGGGAATTTTTGAAAATAAATTGAACTGAATTGGGACACTGACAGGTTCGAGTTTTCGAGATTTAAATACAAATAAGTAAATGGATTAATAAAATGAAAACTGTCTAGCTATAATTCTTGGCGCATGTTTGTTTTCGGCTTAGTATAATAAACTGCTTAAACCGGACGAAATACAGTTAAATATTTTGTAATCAGACGCACAGAAAAACATATCGTGAATCAAAATATACGAAATACTACCCGGACCCTTCGCAGTCTGCATGCATCTTGCAGGTGTTGAGAAGGTTGTACCACTCCGTCGGAAACCATGCTGACAGGTTATGTTTGAGTTCCCATACGAACATGCTGAGTAATATTCGCCACAGCTATGATAATGGCTATTTTGATACCTTTATTAATTATTTGTTTGCAGATAATGCAGTCACAGCGAATGTCGCAAGGTGGAGTAAATTATAACTCATGAAAATGCCAGTGTGTGGTATTAAATGTGAACCACCGGAGATGCTGCCTCTTTTATTGTTTACACTAGTTGCGTTTTTGATCGTAGGTTACCTTAACATTTAAAGGTCTCTATTTAAATACCGTTCTTGGTCGCCGGTCACAGTTTCTTTGTCCTTCAGACTCTGACCGTCGAACTTCGCGATATAGCAAGTTCGAAGTTTGCTTGAATTGTCAAAGAAACGTAGACCGGGCAAGGATCGCCGGAGTCGTAAAAAAAAATAATTAAGCAAACGGTGAACTTCGACGGCGTTTCGAAAACGGAAATTAAGCAACCAGCTAAGCGAATGGCGAACAAAACTTCGATCAAAAACGCAGCTACTTTGTTCCCGCGGTTCTGATGTAAATAGAGCATTTGCTTTACTAAAAGGGATTGGTTGTTTCAGCAAGTATTAAAACCAGCACAATGTCTTACCTGTTTGACCATTATAAGGAAGAAATATAGTATCTATACCTTGCTTTAATAATAGTAATAGTAGTTGTAATGCGAAGTATTTAACTTATCACAAGTTATGTTTTCATATTTTCATTTCACACGACGCCCTGGATATATCTTTGGAATTACTTCAATGTCAGTGATAAAGTAGTGCTTAAGTTGCCTGAACTAAAAAAGAAAAAAATTTATTCATTGATTTATTCCTCTTCAACTCACATGCTTATAGTGATTATTCATTTGACGCATGGCTTTTAAGTATATTATTACATTCTAAAAAATCAATAATCGGCCGTGTCCTTCCAGTGTTTTTGAATAAAGTGGAATTGAAAATTAAAAATGTACACTATTATTAAACATAACACCTGCTTCACCGTTAAAGAAACGATCCATGGATCGAGTTAGAATTTTTTACAAGCAAACAAACTCAGGAATAACATTTCTTCAACTGCATTACTCTATTCCCCCAAAAACAACATTTCCTTTGTCAACCATTTCAGTTAATCCTCTTCCGAGAATATACTATTGAATAACAGTGACTTGTAGTTTACTTTAAATGTTCTATTTTTGTTAGTTATTATCATCTTTATCACGAAAATAAATTAATTCGTACTACTGAAATTAGAACTGAACTATTTTTACATACCTCTTGAAAATCTCCCATATCCCTCTGCACTCTCTTTGCTTTCAATCAGTCTTGTACGGCAAACTTGAACCTGTGCGCCCAGAAGTCACAGAGCATCTGAAAGCAGCCAGCGTAGCAGAAGCAGCAGCCACTATCAGCAGAGACTACCCTGAATGACGTCAGTACTCTGAGTGATTCATGCCAGTGATTGCTGGAACTGTTTTTTAGGGCTGTCCTTAGATGGAGGTTGTTGTGTACAAGTTTCACCGCTGGATATTACGAGACGATCATTTTATGATTTATGCTGTCAGGGTTATGTAGTGCTTTAGCCAAATTGTCTGATATGCTAGTGCACGAACTACTTCTGATGTTAACAGTCACTGTGTGGATCAACTTTTCTGGAAGTCCCGCCTTTCGTTTGTTGACATAGGCTTCTGGAGTTGGTTTAATCGCCTGGGAAACGATCTAAATGTGGGGAGTTCGTCCTGCGTACAAGGAGCAGGTCATGCACCGATCAGTTTTTCCACGCCCTTCCGGATTTGGATGGTACCTGTACATCATGCGGGAATAAGAAATTTCCATCTTGTCGGGCGCAGTCATTAGTTCATACAGCGTTTTCTCAGGTACATAGTCTGATAGACAGCTTGATAAAAACAGGTCATGTGCATTTTCTTGCCCCACGGCCTCCCGGACTACGATGTCCCACTCGTAGGCCACTTGTATTTACTGTGGGGAATAAAACTTTTCTTCTCGACGGTATCCAGTAATGCACGAAGTGTGTCTCCGAGTATGTAGTCCAATGCGGTCAGCGCACTTAACTGCTCGCAACATCAGTGTTCCACGCCACTCCGGTTTGAATGGGGCCCTCTTACTTGTTCTTGATGGGGGAATAGGTCAGTGTACTTAGCAGGTCGTGTCGCTCCAGACTCCTCCGGATTTGGATGGGGCTCTCTTACTTGCACTTGATGTGGGGAATAAGAACTTTTTTTCTCGCTGGCATCTAGTAGCTCACGAAGAGTTTATGTGAGTAGGCAGTCTGACGGTCCGCGTTCTTGACAGGTCTTACCGGTCAGTGCTCCGCGCCCCTTCGGATTTGGATGAGTCCCTTTTAGTTTTCTTGATGGGGGGACAGGACCTTTTCTTCTCGCCGGCATTCACCAGTCCACGAAATGTGTCTCCGGTAGGTAGTCCGGTGGTCAGCGTACTTAACAGGTCACGGCTCCACACCCTCCGGATTTGAACGGGGATCTATTACCTCTTGTTGATGGGGGAAAGATGACCTTTTCTTCTCGCCGGCGTCCGCGAAGCGTCTTGCTAAGTAGACAGTCTGAGTAGTAAACAGGTCATGCACCGTTACGCCCTTTCAGATTCGAGTATTACTTGTACATGATTTGGAAATCAGACCCTCCATCTCGCCAAAATCCAGTAATGCACAGGGTTGCCATGCGTGTTTTTTTATACTTTTTGCCGGGGTGACACCATGACACTTTTTCTCTGAAAATGACACCTTTTCAGACACTTTTCAGGTCAGAAAAAGGATCTTTTCATTTACTTTACGGTTACAGATGTTTACGGTTACGGATTAAAGTTACGGATTACCGCCCAAAAGACTGATGCTTTCTTCTGATGTAGTACACTAGTGAGTTTGAAGCCTCATTAGCGCATTTCTGATTAAATTTTGTTACAGAACTGTCATCTAACAATTAAGAAATGTTTTGGAAATATTCTTAGAAATTCAGAATAACTACCAATTATTAGCATTTTGCTCATTGCGTAGCGGAATGCGCAAAAAACATGTCGAGGTGTCATAAAGCACATTTTTTGTCAGGAATTTTGACATTCTTATGAGTCGAGCCCTTGACAACCCTTTGTATAGGGTTCTCTGTCTGATCTACGTCTTTTTTGTACTTTCTTGTGTGACCGTCAGGCACCCCCCCCCCCCCCCCGAAATCAATTCCTGGACACGGGCCTGCTTGTAGTACAGCAGCTTTTCTTCAGACAGATGTCAGATATAAGTAAATAAATAATTTATTTGTAACCCGCCATCTTGAAAAAGCAGAGTAAATGAAAGAAAATAAATAAAACACTGAAACACACAGAAAAAGACACTTAATTTTCAATCTTCGGCCAGGAAGCAGTGGATAACGTCGTACGCTGGTTGGGTCTCGGTAGACAGAACTTATGAATACTTACAGAAAACGGATATCCATTTCCTTTACTATAGTCTTCAAGCAAAACCTGATTCATTATTACAAATATCAAAGTACTCCGCTTAAAAAAATGACAAGAAACCTCCTACGGGAATCGAAACACAATTATTATTACAATTTTATTGGTGAAGTTTAGGGGGGTTAGGGGGTTAACCCCCCCCCCCCCGAAACATACACAAATAATCGTTTTTATAGGCTTTTTCCTCTGTTTTCGTCTTTTTTGTACTTTCTTGTCCGATCCGCAGGCAAAAAAAAAACCCAAAGGCACCCCCCACCCAAAAAAAAAAATCCTCGATACGGGCCTGAGTACAGGTATATAGAATGTCTTTCCAGTGCGAATTATAATAATCAAAAGCTACGCTCTGGTGGCGATCTCTTTAAAACAAGAACTTATACATTAAACGGAAACTTATAAATACTTGTACTACAAATACTTATAAGTTATTGCTAGTAGGTATTAAAACCGAGATTCAAACCCGCTTTTGGTGAGACGATTCAACTAGACGGATCCCAGGCATTTTCAGTCGAGAACGCTAGGGATTCTTAGGTAGCTCGCTCTCCCTGACCATAGATGTTGTTGCCATTGTTGGCAATGACCAGAGCCCGAATAGGCAGACCCAGTCTGCAACATCGTTCATCGTCCGCTTCAGGGGGCAAGTCAGTGATGACGGTATCGAGTTTTACCCGAATAGGCATATGTTTTTGTCTATTTTCCCAACTTGATTAAACTAAAGCCTTTGAGTTTCAGTTGTATGCTCAGTAGGATAAGGTGATAGCTTCAGTGGCGAGATTCTACCTAGGTGCTGAGCGGTAATTATAATGTGTAAAAAAAAAAAACAAAAAAAAACTAAATTTGGTATTTGTCTGGTTGTTAGGATCAGACCACCCTCGGATTTTGCTAAACCACCCCCTTATTCTCCAGTGTGTTGGCTAGTACATTTGTATTCATAGGTATTTCTATATTTCTTCCTTTTTATGACATTTGCATCTTTGGTCAAGTGCCATATACCGATCACTTTTTGGTAGATTGGTCAGTCGGTCCACTGTTCTCGAGTTAGGGTTCTTCCAGAAGTGCTAGGATGAAACTTGACAGGCATATCAGGAACCCGACCAACTAACTCGGAAATAGTCACTTCCCCGATCCGACGAAGTGGAGGGAGGGGTATTCCGGAATCTTGAGGTATGCATAACTTTGGAACGGTTGATCGGATCTTAATGAAACTTGATTTTCATTATCCATTTATTATTATTAGATTTGGCGTTAAGCTTTTAGCTTGTCGCTATAAAAAAGACCTCCTGTCTCAGACGTCTTTTTTCAAGTCTGGACCGGATCCGACGAATGTGTGTGGGGGGGGGGGATCTTATGGCACGCTTGGAGTGGAGCGATCGGGATAAAACTTGGTCGGAAGAACAAGCACAAGCACGAGACACATCAGTGACGGAACCGGTCCGGATTCGAATACTGTGGGGGGAGTTGAAGGGAGGGGCCTGGAATTCCGGTGATCGCGAGTTAAGGTAGCCTACTTCCAGATGTGATACGATGATGAAACTTGGCTTGAACATTAGAGACTTGTATGGCTTAGAAATTGTCATATCCCAGATCCGACCATCCCTTAAAGTATCGAATCCATGTAAGCCGCAAACTATAAACCATACTTTAGAGCTAAATATACATTTCCGTGATCCGCATGAGTCGACGATAATTTTCGCCTCAAAGTTTTTACATAGAAATAAACTTCTAGCTCCTGTAAAGTTCGCATCTAAACCGCAAAGTGAACTAAACAAACTTTTGACCAAACGATACATTTCAATATCTCCGAGTGAGCACTTCTGAGCAAAATATACATTTTCACAATCTACAATATTCTTGATCATCATTTTTGATTCAATAGTTTTGATTAGGCTACAGATAAATTTCTAGTGCCCTTAAAGTGCAGATTGTCACAGACAAGTGCAAAAATAAAATACATTTTACAAAACGATACAGCCTCGTGATTTCCAAGGGCCCATGATCATTCTCATCTGAATGGTTTTCCTTACACATAGTCAGAACAAACCCTCGAATTGGTGAAGTCTTACTTTCATCATTTGACCCAGCCTTGTTGGAATAATCTGCCATCTAGCATCAGGGAGTCTGCCACTTTATACGGATTTAAAAAGAAACTGAAAACTTTCCACTTAATTAATACGTGCTGAAGGGTATGTGGTCTTTTTCTCTCTTTTTTTCTTTCTTTTTTTCACAGTTGTTCGGGTGAGGCTGAAATTGGTAATGAGTAAATATTAAGGATTCTTGTTGTGTGTAGTGTTCACGTTTAATTGTTCGTTATTTAAGTCATAGGATAATAAGTTGTTATGTTTAGTTATTTATTTATTAGATACGAGTAGTATTAATAAATTGCAGCACAAGTCCTTAGGACTTTCTTTTTGCTGCAGTGGGATATTAGTACTGTTATTTTATTTTATTTTCAATGTTTTGGTAAAAAATAAAAACCTACCTACCTACCTACCTACCTTGCAAGTGCCAAATGAGCTTCTAGCTCTTGTTTGTACTCCACTTGTTTTTTTCCTCTGGTTGTGGGTGATGAATAAATTATTATTATTATTCGTTCCTGTCTAAGTCTGCTTGTCTATTTATTTGTATCAAAGTAAAGTTTTGTTTGCTAAAGTACCAGAAAGGGAGTCCCGACCCAGGGTTGGTCACCAAGAACCAGGGTGTACAAGTTACTCCAGGATACTTTGGTTTACTCAGGGTTACTTTGGGTTACATTGGGTTACTTCGGGTTACATTGGATTGGGTTACATTGGGTTACTTTGGGTTACATTAGGTTACATCGGGTTACTTTGAGATACTTTTGGGTTGCTTTCCAGGGTGTACGAAGTTACTTTTGTTGACCAACCCTGGGTCCCGACTGGGTTAATTGGAAGGGGTCTTGGACCTCAACGTCCGGGCTTGGATTGCTTAATTTTCATGTTGGAACCTGTCCAGGAACATGTCAAGTGAATCGCCACTGCCTATGTAAACCTGACAGTCGTACAAGGGACTTGTTAGTTTAATAAAAAGTCTAACTGAGAAGTTTAGCCCTCAGAAGTGAACAAATCACACTGAGCAAATCGCGGCGATGAAGGAGATTTATCAATCGCAGCGACAGAAGATTTGTATCGCCTGGATGTTCACACTGAATTTTCGTTGGCAACAAAATTTAACGCGAAAAATAATTAAAATAATTAAAAATAACCCTTGAAATAATTAAAATAATCAATACAATTAATTTTTCTAAAAGTGAATCATCGAAAGAGTCGTCCATGTTGCTGTTCCGTGCATAAAAGTGCACTGTCGCCAGATTAAAGTTGGATTTTCCCAACATTGAAAATCGTCTGACGAAGCAACAGAAATCGCCGATTTTGGCGACGAAAGTCTCGGCGATGGCCGATATCACCTCAGTGTGAACGTCTGTGTGAACCTAGGGTAGGACTATAGTTTGGAACCTCGTGGGCAGTACAAAATCAAAAATATAAAATAAACTAGCCTAGTATAGATTTGATGTACCTAAATCTAGGCAGAACCCCGTCGCTGGCCACTTTGGTAATTTTTCTTTCCAGTTCATTACTTGCAAAGTGAATCACTCTCCTTTGCAGTAGTCTATCGAGAATATCATGTTCCAAAAACTTCACCTGCTGTCTCAGTACTTGATACAGGAGTCATTTGCATGTTGATTGCAGTTTGCTCTTGAATTTCTTCCCGAAAATGGACTTTAATTACAACACGTAATGTCATGACAAGTAGATTGTGCCGTCGTTTTGGTAGGTCACTTTTTATCGCCTCAATGCAGCCGTTGAATTTATGATAAGAAAATTTGGTACTTTGAACTAATAAATCAGTGAAGAACATGCGCTTACTTTGTAGCCAGGAGTTTATATTAAAACCATTAAGTGCATTTATTAAACTACTGAATAGCTCCCGCAGTCGGGCGCCGAGAAGGCTGAGGATTTTTTAAAACATAATTCAGTGCCCAAAATAACAGCAGCACGTTCGGGTTATTGTGGTTAAATTGTGGCACGAAATCATTCTAGTTGAGCAATTAAAGTTGCTGTCTCCTTTTAATTCAAATGATTACGATTTATAAATCGTTGGAAATTATTGTGTAAGCCCTTTTGGACCCCGCTGTGTTGCGAGGTGCTAACTGATAAGCTTTGACGATTAAATTCGATGTGTAATTACACAGCGCGTGCTGATTAAATAGTCGAAATCGTCAATAAAAACGAGTGTTAAGGCCGTAAATTCTGAAATGCGATTGTTTTAGTAGTGGAATTGAGATCTGAATGGGTAGCAACGGATCAATTTAGAGGGGAAGTTAATAGGCTTGCATTGCATGGAATTAGTCGTACGCCTGTAGGCAGTCATACGTTCTACTTCGCGCCCAGTTAGTCTTAATCTACTAACTTAGGTCGTGTCTTAGTCACCAATACGGAGCACGGGTTACCTGGACAATTATTACCATTTCGTTTTCTTTATTTTACTGGATGTTTTTAATTCCACTCCCTTTGTTTGAATTTCTGTGGATTGGTCAGAGAACAAGCGGTCGTGCGTTTTATTTCAGTATTTAAAGACTTTGTTTTTTCAGTATTTCCTTACCACTTTGACCGTTATGGTTACTAATTATAATGTAAAAGATCCGCCAACTGGTATTAATAAACAAATAAAATAAACTTGCTGCACGTAATGCGCTGTTATATTAAAATAGATTTATTGCTATCAATGAAATCTTGTTTTTAAGAGGTCACTTGTTTGTATTTGTAGGAATATGCGTATGTGATGCTGTATTTTTCTCGTAATTTTACTCGCCGATTTCGATGGAAAGAAATAATAATAATAATAATGAAAATAATTTGAATTCTTCTCCCGACAAAAGGGATTTAAAATCAGCTGGGATTTGATCCAGCGACATTTCGTTCCTCTACGGCACGGATCGTCTTCAGCCTGCAACTAAAAGAAAATAACCTGTACTTATTCTGGTCATTGCAAATTCTTCTGGTATATGATTAAGATCAAGTATTATTCACAGTCAGGTTGGTCTGAAGGAACAGTTACATTATCATAACTTGTTTTCGCCAGCAAATCGCAAAAGAAAAAGTGTCGGATCCGCGATATTTCGGCCCTTCTTGGCTTGATTGCAGGTTTGTTCGACAGCCTGGCGAGGACCCTTGCCAAGAAGGGCCGAAATATTGCTACCAAAGCATTGTAGCTGACGTATCCGTTTATGTGTGTTGTTTGAATGTATGTTTTATAAATCCATGAATGGAAAACAAAATCAAAATTATTAACTACAAATATTATCATATCAATGTGTGACCGAGAATATTTTCGCATTTAACAGCGATGCATCTGATTGAAAAGTCTACTTTTCTGCTGCTATAATTAATATAAGAAATAATATGGGTTTAAAAGTGAATTGGAAAAAATGAATTTGGAATAGAGACAATTAGTTAACAGAAATTTGTTATTTAAGGACATTAACTATGAATTTAAATTAGCTTAAGTGACGTTAAATAAGACTTTTTTGTATTTTGTTCTGTATAGTTTGTGACTTCCCTGATCGGTGGTGGAGACACAGCCACTGGCATTGGTTCACTCTATTGTTAGGGAGAAGGAAAAATTTCACTTTTCACTTGAATCAGAGATCTTATAGTGACTTACTTAGATAAGTGGCAATCTTCCCTTTTTTAACGAAAAGAAAACTTGAGCATAACTATATTCATTTCGCCAACCCACTAGGCAACTGCAGCTTCGAGAAAAAAAAGCGAATCCATCGATGATTCTGAGAAAAATACTATGGTTTTCAGGAACGCATTCCAAACATTTAAAGTGGTGACGTCCGTAAATGCAGACTTCAAAACGCATGTACCTGGAAAGCACCAGTGCCGGAAAGGGTTAAGACCCGACAGTCTAGTTGCACATCACGTATTCACTTAAATAGGCCCGAAGACCCGATAAAAATATGTTACTCTGTTTGTCCGCTGTCCTCAAGACGATGGATTGAATGAACTTAATCTTTAGGATTTGTGTTACTTCTCCGAATATGTCCCTCTATGCTTGAAATATTTACCTTTGTTATATAATTCAATATCTCCACGTCTTGATGCATTTTGGGTTGTCGTGCAAGCGCCGCACATTCTGAATGTCGTTATTAGAGCCTGGATGAAACAAGACCAAAGGTCTTGCTGGGATCCCACAAATTTAATATCTCATCCAAAAAACTTGGTCCTGTCTTCTCCAGACTCCTTAAGCATGTTTACTACAGAAACTCGGAAACAGATTAAGGCCAAATAGCTAATCATCTGAGAAAACCAAGTTCAGATATGGATTCAGCATGTGTGCTTAGCCCTATAAGTCATATTTACATACACGGATTCAGCCTCTCTTCTTATCCCTAAATCGGAATCTAATCAACTACAAATAAGACTTTTGCTTCTCACGAATTTTCTGGATTTGGCCGGATTCCGGGTGAACTAATTGTCCGGCGAGAAAATGGTTTTAGTAATCGTGTTTAGCATGTCTTTCTACCCCTAAATAGAACATCGAATCAACTTCAAATAAAACTTTAGCTTTTGACAAATTTTCCGGTTTTGGCCGGATTCTGGGCGAACTGCTTGCGAGAAAATGGTTTTCATAATCGTGTTCAATATGTCTTTTACCCCATAATCGACTATTGCATTAGCTGTTCAATAATATTTTGCTTGCCCATTAATTTAAACCCCCTTCCCCACCCCTAAATGTAGGGCTATAGAGCCCATCTACGAACTCGATCTTACTCTTGACCCAAAATATCTCTTTCCCTTCGAGAGTTATCGTGCTTACAGACGGGCAGACAGACGCCGGAGAGACCGGCATGTATCAATCAATCAATAAATCTTTATTATTCGAAAAATATCCCTTACGGTATTAACAAAAAACCGAATATTTGTTATCTCGTCAAAACATAACTATATACAATTGCGCTTTTAACATAGTCAAATATTCAATAACTACACATGTCATATAGGCATTCCTCCACTTAAGTTTTGGGATCCCAAAAAAAGAAGCAGAATACCTTAGATGGGTCAAAATGTTTCAGTGTACTGAAAAATCAGATGTAACAACAAGCTGCCTTTTATTTAAACTTTAAACAGTTGGTTATATTAATGAGAAAATAATAAAATATAATAAAAAGTTACATTAATGGCTTACTCTACGTCGCTAATCGTTCCATCCTTGCTCAGTACTAGGATTTTGAAATTCTGATGTAATTATTACCCACCCCAATGTCGTATGCCTGACTCGTTTCGAAGCGGATCAGGCTCCCGCTCACCCATTCTAAGGAGATAATTAGTCAGAAAGCTCGGTGTTGCAGTTTCCTCCGTGTTTCTAATCATAGAAAGGAGCCTTGCGCGGCTAAATCGGAATGGGCTTACAATTTTCTTTTTGAAAAAGGCAGTATAGTCTGAAAAGGGTTTGGTAGTTTTGAATATCGAATAATTGAATGAAAAGAGTTTTGAATATTATAACACAAACTTTATCTACTGCTGTTTTTTTTAGACTTCCAATATGGATTACTAAAATGATGTAAAGCAAAGATTTTAGAGATATAAGAAATTTTGGAAAGTTCTTCAAGTTAGCTTTTAAACACTGGAAAGATTTCTTTTGATTGAGAAGTTGTGTTTATGGTGTAAATAAACTGTTGATAGTACACTATAATTGTTAAAGCATAACCGAAAAGGACTGAGATAGGACAATCTAGTCAGCCATCACTAATTCACTTAGAGATTCTTCAGGAACCGATGAAATGCGTTACCTCTTTGCTCCACTATTCATGAATAATCGATTTTCTTATAGTGGAATTTACGTGCCAGATTTGTGGTACCGCGCTTGTACCTGT
Organism: Branchinecta lynchi; assembly: GCA_023053575.1. Taxonomy (NCBI): domain Eukaryota; kingdom Metazoa; phylum Arthropoda; class Branchiopoda; order Anostraca; family Branchinectidae; genus Branchinecta; species Branchinecta lynchi. The sequence goes on from JAKZAP010000014.1 coordinate 4,353,139, forward strand.
GTTGTATGCTTGTCGACGACGATCGAAAAACAAGACCAAAGGTTTTGATGGGATCCCAAAATATCAATATTTGATCCAGACAATTGGGTCTTGTCTTCGCCAGCTCCAGTCTTGGCCAACCTCCTTGAAAATGTTTACTATTAAACTCAGAAACAGATTAAGGCCAAATAGCTAATCATCTGAGAAAACCAAGTTCAGATATGGATTCAGCATGTGTACGTGTTTACCCCTATAGGTCATATCTGTTTTGATGAAACTTCCTGCCGCTTCTGCCAACTTCCCGGTTCCAGTCGAATTCCGTAACTACTTGTTCGGCGAAAAAAGAAAGCACAAAAACGAACTCAGCGTATCTTCTTTCCGCAATATTGAACATCTAATTAACTTCAAATAAAAATTTAACTTATAACAAATTTTCTGGCTCCAACCGGATTCCGGTCGAACTATATGTCCGGATAAAAAATGATTGTCACACACTGACAGCATCTCTTCTTACTCCTTAATCGGACATCTAATCAACTGCAAATAAAACTTTAACTTTTAACAATCTTCAGGTTTTGGTGAGATTCCAGGCGAACTACTTGTCCGGGTAGAAAATTGTTTTCACGTAAGTGTTCAGCATGTCTTCTTACCCTAAATCGAACATATAATGAACTTCAAATAAAACTTTTACTTTTAATAAACTTTCCGTTTTTTGCCGGATACTAGGCGAATTACTTGTCCGATGACAAAATGGTTTTCACCATCGTGTTCAGCCTGTCTCCTTACCCCATAATCAATTATCACATTATCTGTTTAAAAATATTTCATTTGCTCCTTAATGTAAACCCCCTCCCCCACCCCTAAACATATGGCTACAGGGCACATCTACGAACTAGACCTTACTCTTGACCCAAAGAATCGTCACACCAAGTTTCATCAAAATATCTCATTCCCTTCGAGAGCTATCGTGCTCACAGACGGACGGACAGACGGACAACTTTTGCGATATCATAGGTTTCCCGCCACTTACGTTTTGGGATCCCAGCAACTATTCACGCAGTGGTGAGCTACCTTCCGCAAATTGACCACTGGCCAATGAAAAGCAGCATTTGTATTGAGATTCGAATTTTCCATGTCATAGTAGAATTTTGCGTTGTGAGGACAGCCGTAGGTATTCTGAACCTCATATCCAAGCAAAAAGTGAAAAAGAAAAATCCCTTAACACATTCCAAATAATTCAGTTCAGATGACACAAAAATAATCTGTTTTTTCAACTAAACTTGAACAGCGTTTTGTATGTAAGTATGTAAGATTGTACCGTTTTTGTTGCATGATGGCCTGATGGTTCTAATGTGCATACGTTAATTCATTTACTGACAAGAGTTGGTACACCGCATCAAAAAATTACTAACCAGTGAAATCAGAATTTAATGATGAATCGAAATGACAATTTGCCGACAAGGCTTTCTCGATAATGGGAGTGTAGCATGATCTCTCAAAAGTGGGTCTTTCACGGGTGTGAACTGACAAACGACCAAAGAACGATCTATACTTTTGTCTGCACCAGGAACAAAATGTATAAAAATGGAAATGGTGACGCAAATGCTTGAACTATTAATCTCACCGTGCAGAAATAGCTCCTATGGACGAGGCTACTTTGTTCTATGGTTACTTTGTATCAGAAGAAACTGGTTATTTATTGATGTCCCAAAAACTTGATACTAAATTGTATGACTGATTGCTCTCCAATAAGGTGTGCTGATTTTCCGTGTTTGGTGTTTAAATCAGTGCCGCCACAATTATCAACAAGCGGCATGAATCTACCGGAATGTGACAGACTGTACACACCGACAATTACTATATCTGTCAAATGTTGTGATTGAAGAACATGCCGGTAGAGACTCCCCGGTATTCATTGGCTGAGTCCGCCACCAGGGGGCAGTGGGCGTTTTGAGCTTTCAACACTAGTCCATGATGAAAAGCCTCAATTTGTAAAAGTTCCATTAACAGCATTTTTCCCATTGTTGGCACTCTCGCTGGTGGTGAACTTCTGCACCTATAGTGAATCATGACATGAGAGACAATCTGAGCTGATTGAATTAATGCTGTCTGGCTTGTTTGGCCAACATTGGAGCAATTTTGCATGTCCTTGGTTATTTATATTAACTGTCGTAAGCCTTATTCAACCGAAATTGACGTAGTGATTACAAGAAGTACTTCCCTGGGGTGAGTGTGGCAGTACTTAATGGCTGTGGCAGCTAAAAATGAAGCTGACGCGCTCCCTGTGTGATACAGGTGATGAGAGCTCCCTGCAGTGAAGGAGCTATAATAAAAAGAGAATTGTATTGTAATTGTATGCTGGTCAGATCGGGGGTCAGATTACACTGTAAAAACAAATCTTGCAGTATTTGCTACTGGGATTAATATTGTCTCTACTGAGATAAGATTATTTCTAATTGGGACTAACTTATCCCAGTAGAGATAAGATTAATCCCAGTAGAAAATACTGCAGTTAAATTTAATCCTTTCTCGGATAAATCTTTTACATTGTATATATTGGCTGGCATTTCTTAGGGCTGCAGTGGAGATAAGACACATTTTGGCTTTGATTTCAATCAGTTATAATTTGTTTCACGTTCATAGGCGTTTCAGGAATGTTCCTGTGTCCCCTTCACCCCCCCCCCCCCTACAAGTATCGGATCCGGTCCAGGCTTGACATGGAACATCTGAGACGACACCTTTTTCCACTTGCCGAGTTTCATTCAGATCCGATCCCCCGTTCGACAGTTATGAATGCCACAAGATTCCTGATTCCCCATCCCTCCACTCTCCCTACGATGATCAGATCATGCAACAGACTATTGTCAAGTCAGTTCTAGAGCATTTGCAATTTTATTCTGCTTGAAATCGGAAACGTAGGAATAAAAAAGCAATGTATATTCCGGGAACCATGTTCCACGCCCGTGGTTTACGTTTGCGAATTACTCGATGAAAAACATAACTTGTACTCCTCAGGCGTTCTTCCACGGTCCCACGAACTGTCTGTTGCTCAACTGACGATTGTGGCTCGAAATTGTGGGGCCGATAAGTGTGTTTCCGTGATCAGCAAGATTTTTGGGGTTTGAATTTGGCGTGAAATACCAGTTTAGCACCAAAATAAAGTAAAAATACTTTATCAAGCAAATATCCATAAGACGAGAGTCTGTTGTCCAGGGAATGGTATGAATGTAAACATGAAGTTGCCCTTTTTTACAAATATATTTAACAAACTGAACAGTTAACGTAATATTTTTATTTCATTCATGTAAATGTCATAATTTAGCATCCTCTGCTGAAGAAAGCTGCACAGCTGGCTTGTCAATAAACGGTTTCGATTAGTTGAGATTTTACCTGGATTTAATATTTATTTTCAGACATTGGAAGTCAGCGCCAAAAAATAGACAAAACAGTGTCTGTGCGAATTCCAGCTTGTGGCTCGACTGTTTGGCACACAATCGTATTTTCGCGACGAACACTCATAAATGTGTTATTCACAATGTGCCACGGAAAAACGCCTCGAAAGGCTTGGTAAGTATTTGATTATTAGATCTTTTCATTCATGTATTTTGGTTGTCCAGAAGATATGCCAAAATGCCGAAGAAAGGGAAAAATGTACTGGAAATACCAACAGCCTTTTCCTTTTTGGAGGAAGGAGTTATAGTGAAAGAGAACTCGTAGCCGGATTTACAAATTTCCTAGGCGAAGACCCTTAATTCTGCGTCCCTCCACCCCTCAAAAAGTTGACTTATAATTTTTAATTAATACGTAGTTTATCTTTCAAACACATAAGCACTTAATACAATCTATCTAATCTTTTAATCTCATCGATATTTTTAATTCTAAACTACAATATTGGCCTTTTCGAAATAATACTGAAAAAATTGGAAATATTTGGTTGTTATTTCTTCTGGCCGTGAGCACGACTGCTGCCGTAGGCCATAGCCTAGGTTGGCCTTATTGGAAATCTGAACCTGTTGTATTGGTAGAGATCACCAGTAGCATATATTTTCAGCGTTTTTCATTTGTCATTTTAGATCAGAAAATAACAATAAAACACAATAAATATCCGTTAATCTTGTTTCCCACAGGGAGTTTTGATTTGCGAACTGGTTGCCGAAACGCGTAATTTCTACTTCTAAAAACTTTTCAAGTCATCTGTTATTTGGCATGACATGATATGATATATATTTGCTTAAAGCCCGAGGGCCATCGCATACAAAACAAATAAAAAGAAACATCAACTCTTCTAATAAATCTTATCTACAAAAACTCTTCACGTAACAGTCATCTTTTCAAGTAATCTTTTTTTGTGTGTTTATGTGTTTTATATATGTTCTTTCATAAACTCGGGTTATAAAATGGCGGGTTATAGATAAATTAATTACTTACTTACTATAACGGAATTTTTGAAAAAATAGACAGAACAGCCGACAAAAGAAAAGTAGATAATTGTTGACAAGGTGGTTTTCACAGTGAAACAAACAAAAGGAAAGGGAAGGAACCTATTGAAAAGCCAAATAGTGCTTACAATTTTCCAAGAACGAATAGCTAGTCTTAAAGGACCCCTCTTACTTATTTTGTCTTTTCTGATCTCTAGCTCCCCTATGGAATTACAAGCTTCAGAAATCCCCTTCCTTTGCCGTTGGTTCGTTTTGCAACTACGGGTTTTTAGCGCTGTTTAGGCTGAGCCGAGTTTATCCTATATTTTTTTTTTTTTTTTTATTTTTTTTTTTTTTAATTTTGGGAAATTTTTATGCCGGTTTTCGAAATACCAATCCAGTTCTTTTATGATGGATAATTATGGTTTAAAAAACCCCATTGATATTTTGAAAAAGAAACGGGAAACATTTTTTTCAAAAATTTATTCCATAAAGCACACTTTTTCCAATGCGTTGCGTTGATTGTATTTTGGTTAAAGTGTTAGGTAGACTTCATTTAGGATAGTGCAGGCTAATTGTTTTTTAAATGACGTAGAGTTTTTATGAAAGTATATGGTCTAGTTACTAGTTTGTAGACCGATTGTATGAATTTTATTATATATTTTTTTTTTACTCGCCAGCTTTGGCGGATACAAATAAATGAATTGAATTGAATTGAATCCGTTACGGAGCAAAAACTTAGCCGAAAGCTTAATGGTCCGCCGACAACTCTTTCAGAAATAAGTTCATGAGAAGCTTCAAATGTGTACTTTCATTTTAAAATACTTGTTAGGTCGACAGGTGTAACTTATGTTTTGTACTCCTTTTGCTTAGTTTAGTTTCTAACCACGGTCCGCACATCTTCAAATATATTACGTCAATTGCGTCTAATCTCCGCATCGGAAAACGGGAAGTCTGTATAGATTCGACAATCGCAAAAAATTGCTAATTCCATGGGGCAGGTGTTAGTATTCTAGAAAACGACATGTCTGTACCATTGTATCGTGAAAAGATCATTTCTAGTAAGAGTTGTGCTTTAAGCCCACATCCCCTGACTACAAGTGACTAATGAACCCAAGTCACTGTTGATTAAACAGACAGTACTGTTCGCTATGCGATAACTAGGGTCGAATGTGTAGAGTATCATTTGTACTGACCACTTCAGAGCGTAACCAAATGTCAATGCGAGTTACTAATGGTTCACGGTATGAGGATTGTTTTGACAGGAAATATATCAGTGGTTTGTAATAAACGTATCTGCTTCTTACCTCTGTTTTTTTTTCACTCTGTAAGATGAGCAGGCAGAGTAGCTTGATGCTTGCTTGAGAGATGTTGCTGATTTTGTCTAAGAGCTAGTCCCCTAATGCTCTAGTATAGATGCAGAAGACCCAAAGTTCTGACTATTTCGTACTCCACTCCCTTCGTTCTAAGTGTTACCGATATGCAAGATTTCTCCCTTTCTTTGCCCCCTTAGACACCTGGTTTTGCGTTACAAGCTACCGGACTTTTCTTTAAACCTGCCCTAATTAAAAAAAATAAATTTACAATATCCCGTCCCAGCTTTCCCGCACATCACGACCTGTCTCTGTTTTAGTCGTTTTTAGTGCTTGTAATGTTTTGTTCCATTTTTTTATGTTTTTGTGCTCCGCTGTTTTGTTTTCTTAGCGCTAAGAAATCTTCGGAAGAAATTTAAAATATCGGAAGCAGGCCCATACCCGGGAATTTTTTTCGGGGGGGGGGGGGGGGGGGGGGGGGTTGAGTGCAGGTCGGACAAAAAAGTACAAAAAATACATAGATCAGAAGGAAAAGCCTATAAAAATGACCATTGTATGTTTCGGGGGGGGGGGTCAACCGCCCAACCCCCCCTGGATACGGCCTTGATCGGAAGCTCCATCGCTTGCATTCACCGTTCCTTACGGCCTTCATTTATTATTATTGATTCAATACCCAGATTTACCCATCATGGTACAGAATTTTAGCCTACATGAAGACGGAGTAACTGACTTGGACAAAGAAACGAAAGAAGAGAAGAAAAATTACAGAAACGGCAACACTAAAAATGTAAGTGTAAACAGCGTCGTTGAAAAATGACTGAAGAACTTCGCTGGGTTGCTGGATTCTGCTCTATCAATCAATCAATAAATTTATTACCCGAAATACACAAACGGTGTAAACACGGAGTAAATATAAAGAGAAAAAAAAAGAAAAGAAAGAGAAGAAACAGCAGATACAAACATAGACAAAACACCTTCTGATCAGAACAACTGCAAAAAAGAAACACTCTTAGCAACTTCAGGTAATGATTTACAGAAAGACTACTATTCGATATAGCTTCGACAAATTTCTTACCAGAGCTACTGGAGTTCGACCCTGAACTTGATTTGATACTCCGTTTTCACAGACTCGACTCGGTCTTATAACTTCTGCAACAGAGCTGCTCGTCTCGAAGCGAGTCCTGGTAAACATCTTAGCCCGCCAAATCAGACGCACCTCTACTATTCTAGTTATTTATTTAAAAAATACAGTTAAACTTGTTAAAGCTGCGTTCACAAGCATGCCTGGCCAAGCACAGATGCCTCGGCACGTGCTCAGGCGTAGCAAGGCACCGAGTTGTAGATCCTGGAACTCCGTGCCTGGACCAAAATCTGTGCCTAGGCATTGGTGTGAACGGTGATCCTAGGCACGTGCCTAGACATCTGTACTTGGCTAGGCATGCGTGTGAACGGGGCATAAAACCCAGAGCATGACTCAGTCTCGAGAACGTTTTTTGAAAGTCTCGTTTTCGTCTTCTCTCGACGGATTTGGTCTCGGCCTCGGATACCCTCAACTAAGAGAACAGCTCTGCTTCCTACTATCGTCAGCGGGTATCAGCATCGTTTCTCTCTTCAACCCTCCTGTCTGTACTATCGGTATGGTCATAAAAAAAAATGGGAGCGCGAAAATAATATTTTTAGAATCGCAAATTAATCTCTTCCCCTTGACATACCATTACACAGCTTTTGAAGTCTTCGCGGTATAGTGTTCAATTGGAACAGATATTTGCATGTGTTGATTATCGACTGGGATTTCAGATAACCTTATTTTAGGCTGCTTAGAAAACGTAGTTAGATCTTGTTAGTCTTTATAGTATAACGGGAAGGTTAGCTTATTTTAGGGGTTAGATTTGACGATAGACGGACAACTTTGCAAAGTTGTCCGTCTGTCTGTTAGCATGATAACCCTTGAAGCGATTGAGTTATTTTGTGTTAGGATCGTTTGGGTCAAAGTACTGGTCAAGTTCGTAGATGCTCCCCAGAGCTGTATATTTAGGGGTGGGGAAGGGTTTCAAACTAAGGGGTGAAAGCTTGTTTTAAAAGCTAATGAGATAGTCAATTTAGGGGTAAGGAGACATGCTGAGTCCGAATATGAAAAATATTGTCTCGCCGGACAAGTAGTTTCGCCCAGAATCTGTCGAAAAACAGAAGTTTAGCATGAAGTTTTAAAACCCAACGAAATAGGCTAGACGATATAGGGTGAGGAGACATGCTGATCTTTCGAACATACTAAAGATAAACAAGAAGTGGATGAGATCAGTTTAGTTATCTCCAAACTCCGAACCGGCATTTACTGGGTCAAAAAGGCATAATGCATTCGACAACCCTCTGGTGAACAATTCAAAAAAATTTGTCGACCAGCTTTTGGAAAAACAAGGTGGCGGTACCACTCCCTGCCCTACCCCTTTATCAATGCATGTCGAAACGTTATCGCCCGTTGATGACAATGTTCTGACTCTTTGTTTAGTCTACAGACCCCGGAGATAGAGTGTGGACCGGTTGCGTGTGGAATGCAGTGTCTCTTTCTTAGGAATCTTCGGTCTTAGTCTTGCCTTAGTTTCGTCTTAGTCGTGTCTTAGTCTTGTCTTCCTCTTCTCTTAGTCTTGTCTTGTCCGGTCAGAGTTTGCTTGATTCGTGGGCTCGAAGGGGTTGAGATATTTTGTTCAAACTTGGTATGAGGATCCAGTGGTTCAAAGGTACAGGCCAAGTTCGTAGATGGGTTATGTAGCCCTCTGTTTAGAGGTGTGGTGGGGGTTTCGAATTAAGAGAAAAAATATATTTTGTCAGCTGATTCATATCTGAACTTTGTTTTCTCGCCGAACAAAATGGTTCACCCGAAATCCGGCCGAAACTGGTAATTTTGTTGAAGCTTAAAGTTTTTCTGAAGTCGATCAGAGGTTAGGTATCGGGGTAAGGAGACATGCTGAATCCTATTTTGAAATTTATTTCCTTGGCGGAATTTGGATCGAAAGGTTCGCCTTTCAATGTTACCAGGGATACTGATGACGTTGCCGGGGATACTACTAAAATACGAGGAAGCTGGTTGGAAGGAAGGTTGGTCAAAGTAAAAGACTTTTCTGAAGTCGATTAGAGATGAGGTACTGGAGTAGGTAACCATGCTTGCTGAATCCATATCTGAACTTGGTTTTCTGATCTTATTAGTTGTCTGGCCGTAAGTTATCCCAAAACACCAAAACAGTTAACATTTTTTGTACCTATTCAAGCGGTTGGTTCTGGATAAATGGTAAAATGTTAAAGGGACCTTGCGAAAACCGGAAATCTATAAGATTTGATTGTCTGGATCAAGAAGTCCAGTAAATATTCATTTTTTGGGATCCCATCGAAAGCTTTGGTCTTGTTTAATCTTGCAGTTTAAGTTAAATATTCTTTGAGCCCAAGCTGACTTTGAAACATTTATTCAAACAATGTTTACACGGAAACGTCAGCTCTGATTTTTCATCAGCGATATTTCGGCCCTTCTTGGCAAGGGTCCTCGTCAGGCTGTCAATCTTCTTGTTCAACTTCGGGGAAGGAAACAAACCTGTAACCAAAAGAAGGGCCGAAATATCGCTGATGAAAAATCAGAGCTGACGTTTCCGTGTAAACATTGTTTGAATAAACAGTTTAAGTTATTTTGACTCTGCTCAAGGATTTAATTTTTTCCAGAATAGGCTCGCGTAGTGGTCGAGTAGTCCTGTTGAGAATATGGACGCCGTCCCCACAAGACCAGATTTAAGTTGCGAACGCGCAACTTCGTTCTATGGAGGATGTGGCACAACGAAAAAGAAAATAACCCTTCTATATGTCCTTGAATGCATAACAAGTTCTAAATATCAGCTTGACATATGATGCTAAACATTATATGTCCACTAAAACAAGTTTGAAAGATCTTTCCCACTACCGTTAGATATCCGGAATTCGAATAACCTCATTTCCTTCAAGCGAGCAGCGAAAAGTCATTACAGGAAAATTGTTTAGTGTTATCCTCCTTTATACCCCCCCCCCCCTGTTTTTCTTTTCTTTTGTTTTCTTTCTTTCTCTTTCCTTGTTTCCCTTATTTTCTCTCTCCTTTTATTTAAAGTTGAAACCATAGGTTCTTTTTTTCCTCTCCTCTTTTTTTCTTTAAATAGAATGTTCAGTTAGTTGATTCTGTTTGATGTTTAAATTAATATCGGATATTTCCCTGCCCTAGCCAAGCACTACATTTGTGCTTTCCTGACAGAAATGTAAATTGTGTATTTTTGTTTTCTTTAAATATAGTCCAATGAAACCGAAAAAAAAATGAAACTGACACAAATTCATGATTCCTAACAAGATTTTCGAATTTCAGTCCTATTTGGTGAACCTTTCATGCGCAACATTTTAACTTCACTTAAAGCTTGCAAAAAACAAAGAAGTTAATTTGTTTAGAGAGAAGTAGCATTGAAAGGTAACTTTTAATGTTTAAACATGAAACATTGCTCGCAGAACGAACGAAGCCTCAGCCAAAAACAAATTATAATACTCTGAGAACAAGATAAGAATAGATGCTGCTTGGGTGGGTTAATAAAAGTCATAATAATAAATCAATTTTTCTTATTCATTGAATTCTTCTAGTTGCCTCCCCTCCAGTAAAAAGGTCCGTTTACAAACCTACCCGTATAATTCTATGGGCCCAAGTACTCTGAGGATTTAGTTTCGACGGGACATCTATTATTGGTAGGTTTAGATTAATTTTTTTTATTGACAACATAGCTAGCTATATAGGTTTATGTTTAATGGTTTGTGAAAATTACTTCTTCATCATATTAAAAACGTAGGCTATTAGGAAATAAAACTAGGCCCTAAACTATGGATTCCTAGGGGTTTAATCCGACCCTGCCAGTCATGCTAAAAATACTACCAAGAGGGTATGAGACATTTCTTGATTCTCGCGAGTGCGTGAATGAGCATTTGAGGCTAAAGCAACTTGGCATGTGTTGTCATGCGCGCTATTGTTATAGGACTCATCAAGTAATCACAGCACGATGAGCCGTGAGATAATACAGCAACATTGAGCTTGGAAACTTGTGCCAAGAACCGCCTTTTGGAATGGAACGTGTCCCAACTGATTTTGAATCTAGCCAATCAGGTTTGAAGGAACGCCCACTAGTAGAAATCGGAAAATTCCATAAATATGCTCTGGGAACTTCGAGATAAGGAGTGGAGTTAGAATATTCAATGTGTGACGTCAGAGTCCACAAGAACTGCATTAGTTTTAATTCAGAAGTCCAAGGGACCAAGAGCTTAAAATTTTCAGCGTTCCAAAAGTATGTTTTGAGAACGTTTGAGCTAAGGACTGAAGTTAGAATATTCAGTGTATGACGTCTAAGTCCATGAGAATTGGCCATATTACAGTTCAGCGCTCCAAGTGGACTAGTTTCTGTTAGTCCCCCACTGCCTCATAACCAACACAACACTTGCCTAGACATAGTAAAAAGTCGGATCCATAGGGTAGTATGGGTCACTTTCACTTTCTGCTGCTGAGACGTGTGCAAAACCTCCATTATGGTGGGTTTACACACTGCGTAAAATCCGAGCGTATTTTGAAATCCGAGCGTATTTTACGCATGTTTTGAGCTTGAAAATATTTCTAGCAATACGGACGTATTTGAGAAATCGGTCCATTTTGTATCGAAATACGTCCGTATTGCTAGAAATCTTTTCAAGCTCAAAACGTGCGTAAAATACGCTCGGATTTCAAAATACGCTCGGATTTTACGCAGTGTGTAAATGGACCATTAGAATGTTCCATTAGAATGGAGTTAGAATGTTCAAATGGAATGTTCAAATGTGTAAATGGACCATTACCTGGGACACAGATGACAGGTTTTCCACTCACTAACCTGCCGATCTATTTTACCATGTCTGATCCAAGTGCTGACGGTAAGGCATAGGAGGATTAACAGAAACTAATCCGCTTGGAAGCGCTGAACGGGAATATGGCCAATTGTTTTGATTTAGAAGTCTGAGGGATCAAGAGATGCGCCGGATTCCTTAGCAGTTTCGAAGAGTTCTGAAAACACGTTTGAGAATGTCTGAGCCATGGAGTGGAGTTAGAATATTCAATGCGTGACATCCGAGTCCATAAGAACTGCAATTGTTTTACTACGACTCCGTTGTTTCCTTTTCGTTAACCTCTTTAACGTTAAACCTAAACAAATAAACAGACAAAATTAATTTCGTTATTTTTTTACGCATATATTTAACTTCAAAAGTTTATATTCTGTTCTACTTCAACTCCGTTTTTCAACTGCCAATTTATTCCACCATGCTTCGTACGTCTAATTACCAATTCAAACATTACCTTTGTGAGTTTTACTTATGATTCTGATTTGCATTAATGATTTGTATATATCTTCTACTCGTGGCCTCTGAGCCGCAAATTCTAACTAAGAAGTGACAACAGGTCATATGCGTAAGACAAAAAAATACTTTATTACAAAAAAAAGTGATATTATAACGAAAGTACCATTATTCTGAGTCACTTCCGACCAAAATCACCCCTTTGAACGTCTTTCCACGAACTGCCTCCCTTCCAAATTTGATTCGTCCCCCCCCCCCCCACTTTAAGATACTTCAATTACTTACCTAGAAGGACTTTTTTTCTAATTTGTTCAAAATATTTTGATACTCCCTAATGCCCGCCTGAAGATTATTCCAGATACTTGCACCGGTATTTCAATACTACACATGACGGTTCGCCTATCGTTCTATGTCTCACTAACTAGGCTATCTACATTCCGCATAGTTCCGCATATCATAAAGATGGTAATCCGAATTTAAACTAGGACAAACAAAAAGTCACTCCGCTAAACACACGATTACCTGTTTGCTAGCTGTTCGAAGTTGCATCTCACTAAAAGTTCGTTAGCAGTCTTTAGGTAGGTAGGTTTTTATTTTTAACCTAAACATTGAAAATAAAACAAAATAACATTACTTACTAATATCCTATTGCAGCAAAAAGAAAGTCCCAAGGGCTTGTGCTGCAATTTAATACTACTACTTGTATCTAATAAATAAATAACTAAACACAAGAACTTACAATTATCCACCTAGCCTATGGCTTAAATAACAGAGAATTAAACGTGAACACTCCACAGAAGAAGAATCCTAAATATTTACTTCTTACCAATTTCAGCCCCACCCGAACTACTGTGAAAAAAAAACAAAAGAAGAAAAAAACCACACATCCTTCAACACGTATTAATTAAGTGGAAAGTTTTCAGTTTCTTTTTAAACCCGTATAAAGTGGCAGACTCCCTGATGCTAGCCGGCAGATTATTCGAAACAGAAGGCTCCAGATTATGAATCATATAAGATGATCTAACTGTTTAGTAGTTTTAGTTGGAAGACATTACAGGTCAAGGTCTAATAAAGCTTGCGTATAGAATATAATTTTACTTCTCAAAATTTGCTATAGGCGATCAGCGTTACCACCAAATTTGACCTTTTCGTCATAAAAATAATTAAAACATAGTTGTATCACTGTATAATTTTATCAACAAAAAAACTAAAAAGGACTAGCTTATCGGTTATTGTACACAAGGTCTTATCCAGGGGAGCGGGGGTAGGGGGTTCACCACCTCCCCCCTCCCCCGAAACATACAAAAATAATCATTTTTTATAGGTTTTTCCCTCTGATCAATGTCTTTTTTGTCCGACCCACGGGCAAAGCCCCCCGAAAGGCCCCCCCCCCCGAAATAATTTCCAGGATACGGGCCTGGTTGTACAACTCAACAAATGCTGGAACAAAACTCCTTCTATCTTTCATGTAGAAGGGCCGCAGTTGTTAGTTTGGGGATTTTTTCGGATTTTCTCGTTGGGGTCTTCTACTTCTGGGAGGGAGAGTATTACGTTGTCGGGGAACAAAGAGGGTTTTGATACCGAAACAGATCCTAAGGTGGATTCGTCACTATTCCAGGGTAGCCAGCTTGAAGCTTTTTAGTAGGTAAAATTTAAGGTACCTTACCCTCTTTTGAATGTTCTCGATACTGTAAGCGTGAAGAGATTTCAGTAAGTTTGGAGGAGGTCTTTAGAAGGACAAAATTATGGATGAATGTCGGCGGAAAGAACAAGCAAAAGCCCTTGATCCGGGCAAAGTGGGGGGAGTGGATGGGATTCCGGAATTCCGGTAACCCCAAGTTAAGGTACGTCCAGATGTGCTAAGACAATGAAATTTGGCTTGCATATCAGGGACCCGACCAGATTGACTTTTACATAGTCACTACCCGGGTCCGACCATCATGTAGGGAGTGGAGGGAGGGAGAATCAGGAATCTTGTGGCACCCATAACTTTCCAACAGTTGACCGGATCTGGATGAAACTTGAAAATTTTAAGGTGTCTAATATCTTCCATTTTAGGTCAGGAACGAACCCGAAAAATGCTGGGGGGATTTGGAGGGGGGCCGAATATAGAGAAACATATTTGATGGTGCAAAATGGATACTTCAGCTGAATTTTTTTGGACCTATATTTCGGCCCTTCTTGGCAAGGGTCCTCTTCAGGCTCAAAACCGTTCAATTTGAAAAAAGGGAAGTGCGAAACACCGTTTTGCACCATCAAATATGATTTGCATCCAGCTTGGGCTGAAGGAATATTTATAGTGCACGCTTAGAATGGAGGGGTTAAGATAAAACCTGGTGGGAAGACGAATTCACAACATCGAAGACAAACATTGTCTACAGAACCAGACCGAATCCGGACACTGTTGGGGGAGTTGGACGGGGAGGGGGGGGGGGTAAACTTTAAGCAGAAATATCGCATTCGGTTTCCGTCTTTCTCTGAACTATTCAGGATTGTCTGCTGAGTGCCACTACTGAATTCTAGTCCTTCATGAATAAATGATTTCAGCTAGTGCTTTTTGGTCTCTTAGAGACGCTTTGTTTTGGTTTGTGATCGACGAGTTTCATTTAGCAAATTGGTTCACGTCAGCTCTGACATGGTACTAATATTCATCTCTGGACTTTCAAAATCGAAGGGCGTTCACTTATTAGTGGATAGTGGAGTGTGTATTGATCTTGCCGACTGAAAATTGATGATATGAAGAACTATAAGAAGCTGTTCCTGCTCGAACGTTACCGTGTGATTGATTGGATGTATGATTGCAGTGGCTTCGGGAGGCAACAACATCAGAAAGTCGTATCACATTCCTAGGCCTATTTGCTGTCGTGTACCTTGAGTTTTGACCTAACTCCCGTAAGATTCCCGCTTCTCGTCTAGTATATCAGTCAGGGTCGTTTGCAACATGCTTATGACCAACATAGACACTTATTTCTCATTCGGAGGCCAACAATTAGTTTAAATTATATAAAAAAGAAGAAAAAAACGAAAGGAAAGAAAAAAGAAACCAAAAATAGATTTACGTAAGCTAAATACTAAAAGCAGAACAAATATACTACATATTGTATATTGTATGTTTTGTTCTTCTGGCAGTTTTTTAATAACCCGTTGAAAAGACAGAATATCTGAGTACATAGTTCAGTGCACTAGACACTGAAAACAGTAAAATTGACCAAGGAATATGGGACAGGCCGTGAAGTACGGGAAAGCTAAGATGGGATGTTCTGTTTTTACTTAGGACCGAGAGTTTCAGTGATATTTTCGGAAGCGAGGAATACGAAAGCAGGTGTCTGTTGTTGTACCAGGGACCCATAAATTTCCTGTAAAGACTCGCCATTCAGGGGGCTTGTCAATAAGAGATTTCTGATGCGCTCTTGACCGAGCGTCAGATAGTTCGAGAGATACCCACGGGGATAAAATACCCGACTATCCAGATAGACAAAAATTTTCGCAGCTGTCGTGCTGAACTAAGAGTATTTCTGTAATGGAAGAGTATCCTGGATCTTTTATCATAGCATAGGTACCTGGTGCCATGCTAGCAATTTTGTCTGTCTGAGCAAGAACGCCGATTCGACCCAAGCGGCATTTTTGGAAACTAGGTGAGGCTCGGGCAACATAGCAACATAGAAGCATAGGAAATGACAAGCCCCCTGAACGGCGAGTCATTACAGGGAATTTATGGGTCCCTGGTTGTACCAAGGGTGTGTAAAAAGGTGGAATTTTGCATATCGGTAGTGACAAGAACGAAGGGAACAAAGATCAGTTAAAGCCGGGGAGAGGGCCAGCTGTCTGGATTCTGGAAAACATGTTAGCCTCTAACAACTAGATTTAAAAGTGTGTGCAACATATAATAGTTAAATTAATTCAATTTGCTCACAAAAGAAGAATGACAACATTTATCCATGTAGCCCAACCATCAAACTACCGCCTGATAATATTGGGGATAAATCGGTCACCTTAGTAAGCTCCGAGGGGCTACCTAATCCCCGGCAATGCTGTACACCCTTTCCCGGCACCGGCCGAATCTAGCGGTGCCGGCCATAAGTTGAGGCGATTCCCGCTCCTAAACATGCTAATTTTAATGTTTTAACAGTGGCAACCACCGGCCGGCCACCGCGGCACCGGGCACTTGCTGTAGCCTATACTAAAATCTAGAGTGGGCTAGGCCCATTTGCAACATTGAGTTTCGACCTCCCCTCTCGTAAAAGCTCCCGTTTTGTTATTTTGGCGATTTGAAAAATGTCCTAGCTTCTGGTAACTAGCTTTTTGAAGCGTCTACGTCATAATCTACTAAGCTACAATTTAACTTGTGTTTATTATTATGCCCTAAGAGTAAAAGTCGCTTTACTCGTCTACATAAGACTTTCTTGGTAAATTTCTCGTCAACTTTGACATGAAAAAAAAATGGGTCAACATTTTCCCATTTTGGAAAAAAAATATTAAGCCTCCCAGCTTGAACCAGAAACAAAATATTGTAAAAATAACATATCGGTGGAAGAACTTCAAAAAAAAATATAACTAAAACCAAATCACGTCTGGATAATCCTCCTGATCCAATAATTCGTAAGCTTTAGGATAGTTTTATTTATTTAGTTATAATAACGTCTTGACGTCTTGACTGTATTATTCTTACCACAAATCAAAGGCGCCCTTTCGCGAAAACCGAGGGGAGGCAATGGCGTAATTTAGCTCTGTCTGATAAGGTAAAATCTTGGTGAAAAACCTTTATTAAAATTAACTGTATGCAACTTCCTTTTCTAGATCTATAAACGCAACAAAAAGTCTAGTCTTACCTTTACTATACTTATCCATCAGCGACTTTAGTATGAATATATAATATAATGAATATGTATATGATATTTTTTATTCGGCAATCCAGAGCCTTTTCTATTATTTTGCTTACACACGGGAAAGCGTACAATTGTTTTACACTCCTGTGTCTCCTTTATTTATTTGTCCTCCAAGCTTCCGACCATTTTCCTGTTCGCACAATTAGATCTGAAACTGATGGTAATTGTGGCAATACTAGACCTAGAAAACGATGGTACATTTTGTGTGAATTAATCCGCACCGGCTGCTAATTTACCCTGAATCTTCTTTACTACTTCTACCTCGACTTTTACCACCTCTTATGTACCACCTATTTATCTTTCCTACCAAACCCTCTTCCAACTCCCCAACTGGAAATATGGCTTCTTGCTTGATATCCACAAAATTTCTTATGTTTACGTTCTTGTGTTTATATACTGCTTTGTAGTTTCATTAAATGTACTACTACTAATAATAATAATAATTGATTTTTAACCCACAAATCGTTCCAGATGAAAAAGTGGAGTACAAAAGAAAATAGGAAGACATAATTGAAAACACAACACATACAAAAATCTACTTAAGAGTCAAACAGACGAATAAGCCCATGAGAGGGCGACAGACGCGCGTCCAGGGTTGCCACTGGACTCAAATAAAATGCACTATCCAAGTACCAAAAAGGTACTACCAGGGGAGAAAATGTACTACCTAAAAATTTTTTTTTAGGGTGTTGCGCTTCGCGCAACACGCGCGTTGTCTTCCCCTGCCGCTACTGTAAATGCCTTTAGCACGACCCTATAAATATGGCCTGAATCGAACCTTCGTCAAAACTAGGGTTTTTACTACTTGAACAAATTCTGGTTAGGTAAAATGTATAGAAATATTATATCATTTCTTACAACAGAAAACGAAATCATCCTCTTTTCTCCTCTTCTTGTCTGTTCTGCAGATAGGCCTATTGCAATTAGGAGACAAGGGCAGGGGCGTCGCGACGGGGGGGGACCCCCCCCCCCCCCAGTGTTGTCGGCCAGTCGATAAAAAATAACCGAGTCTGCGCGAAGCGCCGCGATTTTTCGTCAAGACAGTTGATTTTTTTCATGAAAACAGTCGGTTATTCTGAAGATCAGTCTATTTTTCGTCAAAACAGTCTGTTTTTCCAAAAATCGGTTGAATTTTTTCAAAACCATATTTTTTCTTCTTCTTGAAAACAGCCGGTAAAGGTAGGTAAGTCAGTAAACGCCTTGTCCCCCCCCCCCCAAAAAAAAAAACAACAACAAAACATTTTGGCTAGTAACGCCTCTGGGCAAGGGATCAAAAATGTATTTAATAATGTGCACAAATGCGTAATGTAGTATTTCATGACAGTTCTAAGACCCGGAGATGCGGTTTGGAGAAAAGCGCTAACAGTTTCAAGAACTTATGACACCAGGACCCTTGCCGATAAGGATCGAAATATAGCTATAATAAAATTCTTGCTGACGTATCCATTTTGCACTGTCAAATATTGACTTAACTAGCTCACAAAGATTAGATTAAAGTAATCAGATCCAATGACCAAATGTTTCAGATAAAATGAGTGAAATCCAACTAGCTCCACATCATCTTAGACAGAAATTTGTAAAAAAAAAAAAAAAAAAAAAGTAGTAGCTTTCTTAAAATGTACTACGAAAGTACTACTTTTTTGAAATGTACTACCAACTCACTACTTTGAAAAAAATGTACTAAAAAGAGTACAATTGTACTACCGGTGGCAACCCTGCGCGCGTCTGTCGCCGCGTTTGAAACTGAGGTTTCAGAAGAAGCTCTATAGGTTCGGTACAGGAGTGTGAAACCCAAGCTCCATACTTCCGGCTTCCATCTAAAAACAAAACAAAAACAGTCACGTTTATAAATATCTCTCGGTAGTATCAGACAACAAGAAAGGGACAGAACTCTTAACTTCATAAGCCATGTTGATAACCACGTAGTTTGGTATTGTTCAACAATTCCACGAAATACCTAGAGAAGGTGGTAAGAAATTTTATAGTTACACAAGGCCTGTTGTCAGCCTCTGTTTTTCATGTCGTATAACATGTGGTGAAAGGCAGTCAAATTTATCCATACGGTAGAACGGAAGATCGAAGACAGTAAAAGGGCTAGATTAGCTAGAACTCGAACACCCAATAAGCCATGTTTCCTAGATAGGTGGTCCTGTAGGCCTAGATTTTTAACAATCCCAATAAATTGCAATATTATGCCCCTGTTCTCCTGTTACCCACGAACAGGCCAGTATCCAGGAATTTATTTGGTTGGGTGGTAAGAACCAGTGGGTCGGACATAATAGTACAAAAAAAGACATAGATCAGAGGGAAAAGTCTATAAAAAAAATTATTTGTGTATTTTTTTTATTTGTTTTTTTTAGGGGGGCGGGTTACCCCCCCCCCCCCCTGGATACGGCCTTGCCCACGAACACGGCATTAAAGACACAAGATCTTTTCGTGATCGGCCCGGACCTTACTGGAAAGGCTCTGGTACTTCGAATAGTATATCGAAATCTGGGCTTCTCAGTAATTAAAGTAAAAAACTAAATAATTATATCTAAAAATAAAAAATAATTATTCTAAAAAGATTTTCAGTCCATGGTCATGACGAGACAATAGTTCAGGCACCAAATATATCTATAATAAAAGGTAAAAAATTGAAGTAAGGCATTTTAAATATCCGTCAGGATGACGTTTTGACAAACCCACAAACATTAGGCCTACTAGGTATTCACTGATGATTCATTCATGTTAAGGAATTTGAGATTAAGTGCGTGATGGAACTGTGGAATAGAGTGACAAGCGGTTTGGGGTTAGAGAGCTGAGTTAGCAACCTGAAGGAAAGGAAAGACTGCAGTTTTGTCATTGTATCTGAACCTTTGGTGGAATCAAAAGCTGCATGTAACACAAAACTTTAATTAAAGTTGTAACAGTCTAGTTACCCATGACTTTTATGAAAAGGGCAGCGATAGAACAGTCTTGTTACCCCTCATTAGTATCTTAAAGAGGCTTGAAGACCTGATGAAATGCGTTACTTCGTTCCTCCGCTATTCACGAATAGTGAATTTTCAAATCGTGGAATTTCCCTATCAGATTTGTGGTACCTCTATGCGCTTGTACCTGTGTCGTTAGCTGGAAGAAAAACATTTATGATACATTTCTGTTCAGGCACTAAGCCGTCTTCACCAAGCTCATCCTCTTTCACTGCCCACTGAAAAGCCTCGTTTGTGTTGAGATTCAAATATTTCGTGTCTTAGTACAATTTGCGCTGTTGGGTCGGTCGTAGATGTTCTAAACCTCACTACTAGAGCAGAAAGAGGAAAATAAAAAATTCCTTAGCATAACAAACAACGCAGTGTATTCAACTAAAGATACAACAACAGGTTCGCTTTTCAGTTAGACTTTAAATAGGCTTGAACCCGATAAAAATGCACTACGTCGTTGCTCAGCATTCATATAATCGATTTTCATCGACTGAACTTTTTCTTTCAGATTTCTGGTACTTATATTCAAACAATGTTTACAACGGATATACGTCAGCTACGATTCTTCATCAGCGATATTTCGGCCCTTCTTGGCAAGGGTCCTCGTCAGGCTGTCAATCTTCTGGGTCAACGTCGGGGAAGGAAACAAACCTATAATAAATAACTGAAGCTTCTACCGACTACAAATATCCTATTAGGGCAAATTACTTTCAAATACCACTATAGGGGGAAACTTCTGGTACCTCTGTGTGCTTGTATCTCGATGCTTGAAATATTTAGCAAATGTTACATTATTGTCGAAAACAAATAAATGAAGGGTCATACGCAATAGCAGGCTTTTTTCAAAAGTGACATTACAATCTAGAACTGAATATTTCCTAAGCTTCACATTAGCAGTCGAAATGTACACATTTGTTGAAATTCAAATTTTCTACGTCCAGATGAACCAGAGCAAAATAACTTTAGAGAGTAATGCACGAACTTTGAAATGTGACTCACAGTCAAATCGCAGCGACACTAGCTCCACTAGAGGACACGAATATCCCTACTGAAACCCAACCAGTTGGTAACGAGCGCTGGCTCGCCTGGCATTGCACCGCATCTTAGCCTTGCTAGAGTTTTCTACGTCCGCCACTGCACACACGAACAGGGCGGCGCTGCGACGGAGGCCCATTTTTTGTGCATGGGAAGGATAGGTCTTCGCATTACTCTCTAGAGTTATTTCGCTCTGAGATGAACTTAGTCTTGTTGGGTCAGCAGTGAATAGCCTATTCTGAACTTACTACTAGAGCCCAATTTGGAAAAAATATCCCTTAGCAGGGATTAGGCATAGTTCTGTTTTGTACGTTATACTTTGTACTCCTCAGTTCTGAGGGAAATATATAAATACATAAGTTGAACTTTGAAATGAGCCAAGCACAGTCAGAGACAAATGGATTTGCGGGCTCAACAAGAGCATCAGCAGAGGATTGCTGGAAGCGAGGATCCACGACTAAAGGGGAAGAACAGAAAAACGGTTGATTTTAGAGAGAGAAGGAACCCCTTTATCTACAAATACATCCAAAGCACATATACAAAAAATAAAATATATAAATTGAAACAAGTACTCGAGCAAGAGCTTTAAATGCTTGCATAAACCTTATACTAACTCGATTCCTGGTAAAGATTTTAGTATTATGTTTAGTGCGTGTATATATTTTCTTTAGTTTCTTTTCTTTTTCTTTATGTACTCACGCTTTTTCACTTTTGTAAGCGGGCAAAAATAAATAAATATATATATATATATATATATATATGTATACATATATATATAGACGGTCGAAGTTTCTGTTGTCTACGATTTGAACTTCTCCCTTGATTTTGTCAATTGGTGCTTTTGGAAGTCGTAAAATGAAGTTGGACTAAATAAAGTAAAGCTTTCCAGGAAGTCTCATGGTCTGTTTGTATTCTACAATCGCAGTTAAGGTTTCAGTTTTATTTAACTATAGTTAAAGAAAAACACACAACTACAGTTGATAATGACAAATGGATACGTCAGCTGAACTTTATTTCAACGATATTTCGAGCCTTGTTTGCAAAGGTCCTCTTCAGGTGCAAGCTGCGCAGGCTTGGAAGTGAACTTGTCAAGTTATGATGATGATGATGATGATGATGATTTTATTAACGCACTTAATAAAATCGCACTTAATAAAATAGTGCAGTATATACAAATAAAAGGACGATATTTCGAGCCTTGTTTGCAAAGGTCCTCTTCAGGTGCAAGCTGCGCAGGCTTGGAAGTGAACTTGTCAAGTTATGATGATGATGATGATGATGATTTTATTAACGCACTTAATAAAATCGCACTTAATAAAATAGTGCAGTATAGACAAATAAAAGGAAAAAATACACTGAGCTTTCAGTAATGTAGTAAATGCACGAGACCAAAAAATAAACATTTTAAAAAAGAAAGAAAAGGGACAAATCGGGTCTAAAAAATCTCCTTCCTAGATGGAGAGCGGAGAAATGCCCAAGGCACAAAAATATATGTCTGTCATGGTTCACGAGTGGAAAAAAAGGGAAAAAAGGCTGAAAACCTAAGACCGAAAACCGACTAGAGCGATCGCAAGAGTGGATTGTAGATAAATGAACAATCAACAATAGAACACGCATTCCCAGTAAACCACAGAGTGGTGCAATTCCACTTCCAGACCCTAGGATCCATAAACACACAGAACACACAAAAGGTCAAGTCGCTTCATCCGTGATCTAGCTAGGAACTT
Organism: Branchinecta lynchi; assembly: GCA_023053575.1. Lineage (NCBI taxonomy): Eukaryota > Metazoa > Arthropoda > Branchiopoda > Anostraca > Branchinectidae > Branchinecta > Branchinecta lynchi. The sequence continues at coordinate 4,375,823 of JAKZAP010000014.1, forward strand.
AGGTCAATGCACAGTTTGAACTAAGTTTCACCTTAACTGTATGGGTTTGGGTGGTCATGGTTACCCCAAAATTATATATCTAGGTTCCAGTGCTGTTTCCGAACTTTTAAATTTTATCGAATGAACTTATTCTTACGGACGTGCTTTTACCTCTATGAGAGCGGTGCTTAGACGTGATATAGCAATATGTGGCCATCTCTCAGACATGATAAACGCTTTGTTGGCCATTGAAATCCACGCCTTTGCTGGCATTCAAGTTTGCCGCGGCTGGATGAATTTCACTTGTCGTGCAAGCAGCGAAAATTCTGAACGACACTCTAGAGCCTGAGATGAAAAGAAAAAAACGTTTGAAAAGTGAAAATAATTGATTATATTCGAATCCAAGTTATAAAATTAAGTTGGCTTTTCAGTTCAACTTTAAAGTTTTGCGAAGCTCCTCTCCTGGAGCATTAACGAATATTGCAAGACATGAACAAAAAAAAATGGAGGCTTATTTACTATCTGATCCGAGGCAAGCATAGGTGCGGCGTCATGACTTCGAAATTGGTACCAAGTTAGCCTAATCAAAGGGTCAGCCACTAAAAGTCCTGCCTAGTCATTGGCGCCTAAATCAGTTGTTATGATTGGCAGGCCCGGACAGGATAAGTTATTGGCTTATACTATCTCTTCGGAATCAGCTAATTTGCAGAACTGATACAGCGACTTAGGAAAGTCTGTGTGGATTACCAACAGCCGATCACGGAAGTTTACAGACATGGGGAGTGAAGGTCCTCAATCTAGGCCAAGATAGTAGAAGGAAGCAAGACTGCCAAGTTGCAAACTGAAAAGTAATAAATAAAAAATAAAATTATCCTAAACCAGTCTATACATTCAACAACTCTTTAAGTACTTTGACATAAAATACACAAGTCTGAAACAACTAGCTTAAAGCTCTCGACGTTTTAAACTGATCGCTTCTGAAAAAGTGGGTGCAGGTTGCGGTTTGGTAGGGATTTAGAGGCTATATCTAGTCACAGCCCAGAGGATATATTCCCGTTGTTTTTATTTCTCTGTGACAATGAGGAGTGCAGTAATTGAAAATATATGAAATATAATGTTTCGTCTCAGCCACATAGTTATCACACCCTACGAGTATTACTCAGTAGGCGTACATTAAATTCTCTAAATTCGGGATTTTTGTCTATGAAATTCTGGAATACAGTGAATTTAAAAAATTGAAAAATCGATCTCTATCCTGGACAAAATAATTATCACACGTAATAAGAAGAAAATACTCAGTGGGCCTAATCATTGCAGTCCATATCCAACCATTTAGTTTTTAATTGTAATCTTGTCTTCAGCTTTTATTTCATATAAACTCATCCTCCATTGTGGATCATCAGGCTGAGACAAGTTTTCAGGCAATAGCAACATATTTTCGATCAAAACAGAAAAATGATTATAAAAAAATCCAAAATATTCGCAAAGATTTTTTATTCACAAGATGCCATCCAAAACTCACAAGTATAGATAGATAGATAGATAGATAGTTTATTGCTATAAGCAGCCCGATCGGGCCAGTGCAAAAATTTAACAAACGGAAAAAACAAACACTAACATATAATAATACTCGTTTCCGTTTAATTTGTTTTACTTACTCCAAAAATCTACTTCTGTGTTCCATCGCTAGCCTCAAAATTCGCCCCTTTATACCATCAAAAAACTCATCCTTAAAAAAATACGCACACACCATACTCTTCTTTTCTCCAGTCACTCAGCCCAATACACTTTGCTAATTCTTCACAGATGATTCATTCTACCACGGAAGGAATTTAGGAATTCCGGCACCGCCAATTCGGGCGAACAGAGGTGCAATGAACAAGGGGATTAGAGCCTCTGCAATTGACAAATGAAGGGAGTGAATGTATGTTAAGTTTTGTGACACTATTATGACACTTTATTGAAAGGCAAAGCTATATGTGCAAGGTAATAGAGAGTATACGTGTAAGTAGAGGAAATGGAGAGAAATAGAGGATAGGTTCTAAGCAGGAACATTGTATTTTTATACCGTCTTAAAATTACCGAAATTCGGGGAAGAAAGTAAAATAATTAATGTTGAAGGGAATCTACTTACACGGTTCCGGTAAAGAAATGTTTTGAAGCAGGGAAGAGCGCGACCAAGGTTTTCACAAAAAAAGAGACTAGGGGGAGAGTCAATGTAGGCGGGTTACTAGCTGGCTCCTAGACCTGTCTTGTCATGGGTAGTATTTCCTATGGCGTATGGTCAGGGGCGGATCCAGCCTTCCGTTCTAGGGGGGGGCGATTCTTACCGAACAGAGTGGGGGTAGTGTCCTTTTTGTCGGCCACAAGGCTGATTTTTTCGCATTTTAAGTGTCCCTGTCGGTCTCTTATTTAACGAAAATGTGGTTTTCATATATTACAATAATGGTAAAAACTGTACATGATCAACTGACAACTGTTTACAAGAAAAATTCCAGCTCCTGGCTCCACTTGTAAAAAGATTTTAGAGTCTAGTTACAGTAGTTAGAACATGCGTTAATGCAGACTCCCGTAAGTGCAATAAAACAAAACAAAAAATTACAGCCCGTCTAGGGGGGGCGATCGCCCCCCTCGCCCCCCCTCTGGATCCGCCCCTGCGTATGGTATGCTCTAAACACGTGTCAGTCCTGGAGCTTCACTGTTCATTATACCATATGACATCTTGCAGGTACAACGTTCAGCCATAACTCGTATGTGAACCCTTTTTAGTTTATATTTGTTGTATGTTTATAAGTATATAGTGCAGTGTTGAAAAATGTAGGAAAAGTTCATGTGCTTGTAGAGAGAGAAGCTTTGGCTTAACGTCTTTTTTTCTATTAATAAATAAAACAAAAAAATATCAGTCAATCTCAATGCTGTGACTCAGGAGTGACTCTCCACCAGGGATGCTTAACTTAAACACAGGGTATACTTTTAACCAGCATACTTTTTGTTTCATAGAGCCTAAAAGTACCCAATAAAAAATTTATCTCAAAATAGTACTATGAAGTAGTACGAAAAATTAGCATGCAGCATGCATGCTACTTTTTGCTACTGTTTTTCGTCAAAACAGTTGATTTTTTAATGAAAACAGTCGGTTTTTCGGAAAATTGGTCGATTTTTCGTCAAAATATTTTTTTTTTGTTTAAATAAATAAAAAAGTAGCATGCATTTTCTTTATTTACTCCGCCTTTTCAAAATGACGGGTCATAAATAAATTACTTACTTACTTAGTACTAACGATGCTACTACATGCCTCTACTTCAAGGCTACCGTATTACTGCATACTACTATATGCTACTATTAGCAAGACTGGATGCTACTATGGCAAGAGAGGATGCTACTGGATACTACTACATAAGATTGGACCAGTCTGAGCCACATTAAATGATAGTATTCTTTGCTATTAAATAGTATTACATGCTACGTCTTCGTACTACTACCATACTACTACGCGTTTCCATCGGGTAAACAAGAGCTGGAAGCTCATATGGCACTTGCAAGGCTGGGTCAGAGGATCAAAGTAGGAATTTGTCAATTCGTGGTTTGTTGTGATCATTTATAAGCAAAACCCTTGAGATAAGAATGGCCATGGGTCCTTGGAAATCCCGAGAATGTATTGGTCTTAAAAACTATTTTATTTGTGCATTTGGCCGTGATGATGCGCACTTTCAGGGCGCTAGAGATTCATCTTTAATGGTCACTCTTAAAGCACAAATAATGATAAGCTCATTAGAATCATGAAAATCTATATTTTGCTCGAAATATTTGTTTGTATTTTAAGAAATTCAGTTGTAAGCAAAATCCTTGAGGCAAAAATGATCATGGGCCCTTGGGATCATGAATACATATCCTTTGGTTAAAGTAGTTTTTTGACTTTTCGGTTAAGAAACGCACTTTAAGGGTGCTAAAAATTAGTTTTTGAGCAACACCCTTGAGTTAAAATGTATACTTTGCTTAAGAGTATTGTTTGTACTTTGTGGTTAGGATTAGTACTTTAAGGTTACCATTAGTACTTTAAGGGATGGTCGGATCTGAGAAGCGACAATTTCTGAGCCAATCTTGTCAATTTTCTAATGTTCAAGCCAAGTTTCATCGCCCTAGCACATCTGGAAGTACCTTACTTCGCGATCACCGAAATTCCAGATCCACCAACTCCCCTCACAGTGCCCGAACCCGGTTCGGTTTTGTCACTGAAGTATCTAGTTCTTGTCCTTGTTCGTCGCACCAAGTTTCGTCCCAATCGCTCCACTGTAAGCTTGTCACAAGATTTCCGCCCCCCCCCCCACATTTCATCGGATCGGGTCCGGACAGGACATCTGAGACACGAGGTCTTTCCAAATATCAAGTATCGTTAAGATCCGACCACTCGTTCAAAAGTTATCCATACCTCAAGATTCCAGATTCCTCCTGTCTCCACTCTCCCAAGATGGCTGGGTCGGAGAACTGACAATTTCTAAGCCAATCATGTGAAGTCTCCAATGTTCATCGTCCTAGCACATCTGTAAATACCTTCACTCGCGATAGCCAGTTACTCCCCCCTCTAACTCCCCCCCCCCCCCCACAGTGCCCAAAATCTGATCCGGTTCAATCACTGACGTTGGGAGCTGGAGACGGAAACCATAGTTCTTGTGCTTGTTTCCCCCCCCCCCACACACATTCATTGGATCCGGTCTGGACTTTAAATGGGTCATCCGATATAGGAGGTCTTTCCAAATATCAAGTTTCGTTAAGATCCGATCACCCGTTCCAGTGTTATACATTCCTCAAGATTCCGGATTCCCCTCCCTCCACTCCCCCACGATGGTTGGATCGGGAAGTTGACTATTTCCAGGTTAAGTTGGTCGGATCCCTGACTTGCCTGCCAAGTTTCATTGTCCTAACCCACCTGGAAGTAACTTAACTCTGTGTCACCGGAATTCCGGAAACCCCCTCGAGCTCCCCCCACAGTGCGCGAATCCGGTCCGGTTCTATCAATGATCTACCTAGCGCTTGTGCTTGTTCCTCCCACCAAAATTCATCCCGATCGCTCCACTCTAAGCGTGTCAGATGATTTCCGGTTCCACCCTCCTACTCCCCCCACATTTATCAGATTCGGTCCGCACTTGAAATGGAACATCTGAGACATGACGTCTTTCCAAATATCAAGTTTCATTAAGATCAGATCACCCGTTCGAAAGTTATGCATGTCACTGAATTCTGGCTCCCCTCCCTCCCCCCGCGATGGTCGGATCGAGCAAGTGACTATTTCCAAGTTAGTTTGGTCGGATCCCTAATATGCCTGCCAAGTTTCATCGTCCTAGAACATCTGGAAGTACCCTAACCCGCAAACACCGGACTAACCGACCGACAGACCGACGGAAAAGTGATCCGTATATGGCACTTGTCGGAAGGCAAGTGCCATAAAAACATAAAATTTGTGTTTGTAGCTACTTAATAAGCCGAGTTTAGACAAGATCTAGCTGCGACCTGCCCATTGAACAATCTAATAGCCCTTTACTCCTGGCACCCAGAAAAGACCCTCATTTATCCAATGACTTGGCGTGGTGGTCCTAGTTTTCAAAAAAGCAATCGTAGACAATAATTAGGTCTGGCCTTATTGGCCTGCCCGTGCCGCTCATTAAGTTGGAATCAGCGCGGGATTTGCTGGTCACCCAAGTTTGCCAGTCATACTTTGGACAGGAAATTTAATAGGCAGATCTAAAGCAAAGCAATTAACTTGGTCAAACTCCTATTCACTTCTCAATTTTCTTCTCAATCATTTATCAAAGTATATCAAAACTGCGGACAATTTGAAAGGACCCCTGCCTTTTAAAGTGCATGGTACCCGAAGTCGGGTTCAACAAAAAAGATGGAGTTGCTCTTTATTTTTCTTTGATCCACCGATCGATACATACCGACGTAATTGCTTTTCACGACATGCGATAAGTACAGAGAATGAATTTCTTTTGGGCTCATTTTTCATCTTATCAAAAACGAAGCAAAAATCGATCTTTTTCCGGGCGCATATCCCTAACAGCATTAGTTTTTGCTTGAAAATAAGTTTAATAATGGACCCATCCACCTATATTTTCATTTTGTTTTGTTTTTTGGTTGTATATTCATTTATTTATTTTTGACCCCGCTTTTTAGATAACAACCAAACACCAAGCAAAATAATGTAAATAAACATGACTACATTCTTTTCATATAATTCAAAAACGCACTGAATAGGCTTTGAAATTTTACACGGTGACAAGCACATCAAACCAGTTCAGGAATGAACAAGACCAAAGCTTTCGATGGGATCCCAAAAGTTCAAATTTGATCCAGACAATGAGGTCTTGTCTTCGCCAGATCTGGTCTTTGCCAGACACTTTTACTATTAGTCAAGGCCAAATAGCTAATCATACGAGAAAACCAGGTTCAAATATGGACTCAGCATGTGTATTTAATTCTTAAAGTCATATCTGTTTTGACGAAGCAGATCGAAACTTCCTGCCTTACTTCTGCCAATTTTTCGGTTTCGGGCGGGATTTAAACCGAAGTCGATCAAAATGCAGAAAAAAAATGTTTCCTACCGTCGCCCCAATCGTGCAGCAAAAACAGCAGCAAAGTCAAAAATTAAATCTCAGCACTAGTTTTTCCGTGCAGTAGTTATTCAGAGTAATAGATACAGGCGAGTATTCATAATAGAAACGTAGAACGAGGTCATTAATAAAATAATATTTAAATTTTCAGCCCCTTACTATTAAAAAAACCCGAAGTTGACCAAAATGCAGAAAAAAACCTTTCCTGTCATCGCCCCAATCGTGCAGCAAAAACAGCGTCCGTGTCAAAAATTAAATCTCGGGACTAGTTTTTTCACTATAGTGGTATTTGAAGGTAATTTACTTTAATAAGATATTTATAGTCGGTAGAAGCTTCAGTTCTTAGTGTTGGGCGATATTTGGATTTTTCGATATATCGATATATCGATATTTTCAATTTCGATATTCGATAATCGATATATCGATATCGATATTTCTTTAGTATGTTTCTCTATAGGATATGTCTGTTTCGCCCAAATTTACTAACGAAATTGTCGTTAAATAGCATCTTGCATCATCTCAAACTCCGGATAAATAAGAACTGAATTCCGGAAAACATATTGCTCCAATTTCGGATATGTAAATGTAGGTTATGTTGGATTATTTACAAAAATTATGAGTGAAAAAATATCGTTTTCGATATCGATATTTACATTTCGATATCGATATTTGGTCCGATATATCGTTATCGATATCGAATATCGCCCAACACTATGACAGTTCTTTATTACAGGTTAGGCGATATTTGGATTTTTCGATATATCGATATTTTCACTTTCGATATTCGATAATCGATATATCGATATCGATATTTCTTTAGTATGTTTCGCTATAGGATATGTCTCGTTTCGCCCAAATTTACTAACAAAATTGTCGTTATATAGCATCTTGCATCATGATGCATGATAAGTAAGAACTGGATAAGTAACTCCGGACTTACGGATAAGTAAGTCCGGAGTATTATCACTCCGGATAAGTAAGAACTGAGTTACGGAAAACATATTGCTCCAATTTCGGATATGTAAATGTAAGTTATGTTGGATTATTTACAATAATTATGAGTGAACAAATATCGTTTTGATATTTTTTGATATTTTTCGATATCGATATTTGCGTTTCGATATTCGATATCGATATTTAATTTTCGATATCGATATTTGGTCCGATATATCGATATATTGTTATCGATATCGAATATCGCCCAACACTAATTATTACAGGTTTGTCTCCTTCCCGAAGTTGAACCAGAGGATTGACAGCCTGACCAGGACCCTTGCCAAGAAGGGCCGAAATATCGCTGATGAAGAATCAAAGCTGACGTATCCGTTGCAAACATTGTTTGAATAAATGTATCAAATTCAGCTTGAGCTCAAAGAATATTTAGTTATCGTGCTAACAGACAGACGGACAATGATTGTTTAAGTTATATTTTTGTTTTTGTTTGTTTGTGTATATGGCCCGTGGGCTTTTGAAATACACTAATCTATCTATCTATCTATCATAGGTATCCCTCCACTTCCGTTTTGGGATCCCAAAAACTGGCAAATAATTTCGTGGGCTGAGTGAGAGGGCAGGATGTTTGTAGTGGTCTCCGTTGCCGATCTTTTGGTTATCGTGAATATTTAGTTATCGCGCTAACAGACAGACGGACAACTTTTGCGATATCATAGGTATCCCTCCACTTACGTTTTGGGGTCCCAAAAACTGGCTAATAATTTCGTGGGCTGAGTGAGAGGGCAGGATGTTTGCAGTGGTTTCCGTTGCCGATCTTTTGGATTAAATTGGTTAAATTTAATAAAACAAATAATTCAAATGTATGATGCAGTGAGAGATTTGAAGGGAGAGGGGGAAAAGTAAATATCTATTACCCATTCTAGTCTTCTACATACATGGCATATGGCAATTCGCCATATTCCATTTCATGACGACTAGGTGGACTAGTTTCTGTAAGTCTTCTTCGTGTTTCAGTATCAGCACTTGCCCACAGACATAGTAAAATAAATCCACAAGTAGATGAGTAGAAAATCTGCAGCCACTGAAACGGAATCCTGTATCCAAACTTTTCTTATTTTAGGATGCATCCAGTGGGGGTTCAACGTCAAATATGATCGGCTCCCAATGAAAAATTTTCGCAAAATGGTAGTATGAAGTTGTACGAAAAAGTAGCATGCAGTACCAACTGCAATGCTACTACATGCTACTATAGCAAGACTGGATGCTACTGGAGCAAGGTGTATGGAATATCGCTTGAGATTAGCCCATTGTGAGGCACATCAGTTTAAATTATTCTGTACTACTGCATTTCAATACGTGCAACATTTCGTACAACTACACAGGCTAAACATTTTTCATCCGGTTGACATCAATCACAACAGGTAGAATTGATATTTCGGCGGTTGCTGATTACAGATTACATCTTGTTCCCGGGAAGACTTTCAAAGGGTAAGTATCCTTGAATATACAGATGGAGTCGCTATTTTATTTTTGAACCTGCGTAAAATCTTTCCTTTTTTCTCACGCTACTTTTTTTTATGCAAATCATCCTCCGCGTGAAAATATATTTTGTTTTCGTCAAACATAAAAAATATAACAAAAAATATAAATATAGAAAAGGTTTGTTTATTTTTTCAACCGTCAGTAGCCTGCTGTTTCTCACTTTAATCGTTATTTTTTTGTCAGACTGCATTAAACACTTTAATTAAAACGAGTGAGAATTTTAAATACAGCCATAAATAAAACGAGTGAGAATTTTAAATCTAGCCATAATTAAGCTAGTTTATTTCTCAGTTTAATTTTACCTTGTTTTCATGTCCCCCAATGCCCCGCAAATATGTATATTTCGAAAGTTCCACCATAAGGTAGAAATTTCAGAATGCCGTGAATGTACAAGCGGCTCAAACCCCACAATTCCGTGCCTAAAATCACACTCAAACGACAGGCTCTTTTAACATATAGAGAATACCAAGAAAGGCGCCGCTGGCAAAATTTCATGAACGTTTACGATTAGACCATCTTTTTTTTATCCCAAACCAAAGCAAGGGTTCTCTCCGTGCCCACGATAAGCCCTGAACGGAGTGGAGTGAGGTATTTTGCCAGAAGCTGGTACCCGGCAGTGCTATTATACGCAATCCTTTTCAAACAAGCAGTGGTCATCCGGAATAAATTAAGTACAAAGTAGATTTGTTCTGAATTTGCTATTAAAAAAATATGATTCTCAACGCTTAGATTGTTTAAACTTGCCTCACAGGACAATTTATTTAAAAAATCAACCTTTTACGCAAAAATACAGAGATCTGACACCAAATTAGATTGAAACAGAGCGCCGCGAACAAAAATAACAAAAAATAAGCCTGTTTTCTGCTAAAATACAAAGATTTTGGTTCAAAACCAGATTGCAAAACTGTGCGATGCAGTCTGAATTTACGATTTTGTTAATGCCTTTCCATCAGAATGTCAGACAACAAGGAATATAAACAAACAAAAGTCGGATCTTGGTCCCGTTTACATTACCCCCCCTCCCACCAAATCGTGCCACTATTTGAAAATAGCCTTTAACTTCACTGTTTCTGGGGGGACGTAGCCACTTTCATTGACACCCTCCATTGGGAGGGAGAAAGATAAAGAAGCTACGAGAGCACAATAAACAAGATAGAGGTTTCGATGGGGTCTCACAAATTTAACGTTTGATCCAGCCAATTGGGTCTTGTCTTCGCCAGAATCCTTGAACATTTTTACTATTGAAATTTAGAAACAGATTAGTTTATCAAATATTTGAGAGAACAAGTTCAGATTACTTATAACCATATCTATTTTGAGGATACTGATGGAAACTTCCTGCTTTATCCTTTTGCCAAATTTCCGGTTTCGTCCGAATTCCGAGCGAACTACTTGTCGAGCAAGAAAATAAAGTTCAGAAACGAATTTAGCGTATCTCCTCATGCCTATGAAGAACTATCTAATCAACTTCAAATAAAACTTTTGCTTTCAACGAGTTTTCCGGTTTTGGCCGGATTCCGGGCGAACTAGTTGTCCGGGTAGAAAGTGATTTTTGCATAAGTCTTCAGCATGTCTTCTTATCCCTAAATCCAACATCTAATCAACTTCGGATAAAACTTTTGCTTTTAACAAACTTTCCGGTTTTCACCGGATTCTGGAAGAACTACTTGTCCGGCGAGAATATAATTTTCATCATCGTGTTCAGCATGTTTTCTTACCCCACAATGGAAATCAGCTGTTTGTAAATAGTTTGTTTGCCCCTTAATCTGAACCCCCTCTCCACCCCTAAATGTGCGGCTACAGAGCCCATCGACGAACTCGACCTTACCGTTGACCCAAAGAATCCTCATACCAAGTTTCATCAAAATATCTCACTCCCTTCAAGAGTTATCGGGCTGACAGACGGACAACTTTTGCGATGTCGTAGGTATTCCTCCACTTACCTCCCTAAAAACACTCCTGATAAATGTATTCCTCAAATGCGAAATCGCCTGAGACTGAAGGGGTAAATGGGCCAAATAGTTTTGTTGTTTTTTTTATCAGTGGCATATGTGCCATTTGTGCCGATAGTATATCTTGTCCACCCAAGTCGCTGTAACCGGAAGGCGCTTGAGCGAATTTATAATTCATTTTGTGCTCACTAGATCCTGTACTGTTCTGGTGTGAACCACATTTTGCAGAAAAAAAGACATTCAAGTTTTGAAGACGGCCTATTTTAATCACTAAATTTTATTGTATCTCCCTCGTTCATGTCGTAACCGTAAGTTAGTTGAGAAGATCGGTGTTCAAGATGTTATCCAGTCCTTGTGGAGGAAGTTGGCGTACTCTACTAAAAACGTCTAATCTTCCGAATGGTGTTATATCTTAATTTTTTAGGCCCAGTTAGTAATTAAGTCTGAACTGCATGGTTTATGTTGATTTATACTTGTGTTGTTTTTCCTTTTTCCCTTCTACTCCACTTTCTCGTTGTGTGTTTAAATATGGTGGGTTAAAAATGGTGGGTTTAAATTAAATATATATATATACATATATATATATATATATCTGCGCGCTTGAGAATGACGTGTTTTGCTTTAACAGATACAATCCTGCAAACTGCGGCTTCGGGTAGGTCTGCCAGTTGTTAACACGCTTAGTTCATGAAAGTCACGAACACTTGCTTCCGGTGGATACGATGTCACGGAAAGTGCAATGAATGTTAAATGATTTTGTCTCGGCGTCTGTTGTTGGTAACAGCGTCCAAGTGAATCAAACTAACACCCTTCATTTGACAGCACTCCCAGACATAAAAACAAGTGTTATTTCTAATGAGTGAATCAAACTAGTAATTATAAATAGTTTGTATATTAAATATCAATTCTGAATATGTCTGATTGATTTAAGCCTCCTTATTGCGCAGTGTTTAGAGTACTTAGAAATCTGCTTAATACTTAAGGCATAATACGCTACTCTTACATGTCAAGCAATTCGTATTCCAGTTACAGCGTGTACCATATCAAAAGAGATTGACTGTCATCATCGAGGACACGCGTACAAGCTTGCAAAATCAATTTTCCGGAAAGTAGCGTAGCGATTCATCCGGAAGATTCTAGCGTACTCCTACAATGCGACGGCTCTCCCCACGTTCTATATCTTTACCCTTTCAGGACATTGTTCAGTAACGAAATTCTTGGTCAGATTCGTTTAGTTTTCTTTCGGTTTGCCAAATATCTACTACGCCTCCCCCCCCCCCCCCTGGACAAGGAACAGCCAGCTCATTGAGTTTGTATTGCTGATCCATCTGCGGCTGTCATGAAAAAAACTGAAAAGAAAAAAAAACCGAAAAGAAAAAAAAAATGAAAAAGAAAAAAAATGTAGTCATTCATGGAGCTCCATGATGTTTCGGTTCATTGATTTTTAATTATTTTGGTTACTGTTGTAGTGTTTCTGTCTTTTTTTGTTTTTTCTTACCACACTCCGTGTCTATACCTAGACGGGTTTCAAATAAAATTCAATTCAGTTCAGTATTCCACAAGGATGTTAATAAACGGTGCTTTGGTAACAAAATTGTTGATAATTGGGACAACCGCACCTAAGATTCTGTAATACTGAATAGATCAATAGTTTCAAGTGATCCAAGCTTCTAAGAGTTATTTTTCTATTATTAAAAGACAAATTCCGTTTTTTGCTGATTTACTTCAGAAACCTACTTACTTTCTTCAATACTTCAATAATTAATATTTTCAATAATTCTCTTTTCAGATTGTTTTCCTCGACACATAAAACTAATCAGAGACTCCTCCTTTAATAATTTGTTTGTTAAGTTACAGTGATTATTTCTAGATTAAATACAAGTTGCTGCTTATCAGATGCGTTTCAGATAAATATTTAAATTTCAGTTTCAGTTCAATTTATTTATTAACAAAAAACAAATCACACACTGTAAACTAACTACACCCCATGTGAGCACTGCCCGTAACATGTGACAGTATTTATTCATTATGTATAAAGAAAATAAAGGAAAAAGAAAAGCGAAAAACAAGAAGAAGAAGAAGGGAAAAGAAAACAAACGTATTGATCAACAAAACATAAAGAAAACGGTAGAAAAGGCTAGGATCCAATTCGACATTTTCCAATAAGAAACTTCTAATCTTACTTTTAAACTCTGGTACGCTATCCGCATTTTTCAATGTATTTGGCAAATAATTCTATATTTCCGGTCCGGTAAATTTGATTGAAAAGCCAGAGTAAGACCTCTCCTTTCTGTAACTACTTCTAATCATGTGGAGTATCGTGTTGGCGGATTTCATCATTCTTTCGAAAAACAGACATAAGCGACTCAGGGGCGGTATTTGTGCTTAGTAGTACCTTGCTAATTCATATTTTTATAAAGTATTTATTGTAACAGTCATGCTGCTTATATATTCCCTAGTGAAAGAGTACTTGGATTGAACTTTTGTTCAGAGAACATCCAACCAAAATGAAATCGACATTCGGCTGTGAAGGAACTAACACCAGAGCGAAGCCTGTTGGTCTACACGGTCTTCGTCTAGGGCCAGAGATGGGCGAATCCGAATCCGGACACGGACTCGAATCCGGGATTCTTTCTTCTGGCCGGATTCAAATCTTCTGCTTGTCGGGCTGGATTCGGATTTGGACTCGGAATGTCAGCCCTGAATCTTACGAATCCACTCCAGACTGTGCTTAAGGTACTGTGCTGAACTAGCTCCAAATTTATTCCTGGTTGGCGAGATATTTATAACTAATTATTTTAATACAAGGTATAACAAGCCCAATTGAAAACCTAGAAACATGATTTAGGTCGTCCAGATAACCGTCTCTTTTTTTTAAGCATCAGTGATTTTTTGTCACCTCTGATTTCTAAACAGTAACCTATGTCCATGATTCGATTTTTTTTCAAGGTGGGATTCGAAGCTGGATTCGAATCCTCAGCGTTAAATGGCGGATTCCGGTTCGGAATCGGATTCGTACCCATCCCTGGATTCGGATTCGAATCCTCCCATGATCGAATTTGCCCCATCTGTGTCTAGGATTGCCTCTGACCTTGTGCAAAGGAGCTCTTCTTCTTGCTGGTATTCCCTTATCCTTCCCGACTGTATCTCGTGGGTGCGCCTGCTTGAAAGACAGTCTTGCTGCCATCTATCAGCCGTTTTTTCCGTTTATAGTTCTACCTCTTCTTGGTTTCACTGTAACAGGAGATGGCGTCGTAGTTGTGTGAAGCTGGCACTAGTTCCGGTGAGCCTCATATTTGAATATTTGACTTATAAAATTAGATATTATTCATAGCTAAGACATTAATCCGTAACACGGTTCAGACTTGTTTTCATGTTTAGACAGAATTGCCACGGTTGGTGATTAATCACAAAATTGATGTTCTTGTTTGGGTTTGGTGATTTCACTTAAAGCACATCTCGCACTACTTACTGTTCATGTTCCAGTGTTCAACACTTTTACTAACTGAATACTGTAACAGCAAGCTCTTATTTTAACAAATTATCCACGGCTTTAGCTCTAAGCCTTTTCCCAGACCCATTGACTTCTAGCAAGAACTTTGCGAAATTCAGAAAACCTATTTTACACGTTAATAGCATAATACTCGAAAACTCTTCGGGAGCATAATGTGCATGGAACCTAGTGAGTCGTGCCAAGGGCAAAGATTGGTATTGTGTCGTCATACATGTGGGTATCAGGTTTTAAGAATCAATGAATGCAGTTACGGTAATGGACAATATAGGTAGGTACGATAGGCCCTGAGGATTTTCTTTCTACAAAAAAAAAATCTAAAAAGCAATCGTTGTTGAGCCAATTATCTGTTTTCATCCAGTTAAATTGAAGTCTTAGTTTGTTTCCAGTTCAACAAGGAGCTGCAAAAATTGTGGTTCACTGTCTTGTTGTCAGTTCAGAAAGAAGTAACACATGAAGTCTAAATATTTTAGGAGTCGTTCATTAAATCAGTATAGTGAACTTAATGCTGACTACGAAAAAGTTAACTGCTTTTAACTTCTTCTGAAAGCAAACAAAAAAGTACTTCTTTTGCTCTAATTATAAGTTGGAGTACAGAGCGATGGACAAAGTGACATACCTACCAGGCTACCAGTGTACTTTCTTGTTAGGAGTGTTTAGCCCCTTCACTGCTTCTTCCTGGCCTAATGCACGAGTTCACTTTAGATCAAAGAGTCTGAAAGATCTAGGATCTCCGGGAGACCGTCTATTGTGTTAGGCTAATCTAAGTAGGCCCTCGCTGGAAGGAGGAAAAGCCAGTGGTCATGGATGTGATTTACATTATTTACTTTAGGGTCATGCATTTGGGGATGAGTCTTCTCCGTGTAAAGAGCTCTAAAGAAAATGCCATTTCTGCTCAAAACCGACAACTCTCTGCAAAGAGTGCTCAAAATCGCTGAACGGGACTACAAAAACACTTTTTTGCTCAAAACCGTCTCCTCTCTGTGAACGGGACTAAAAAACGCTGTTTCTGCTCAAAACCGAACTCTCTGTATATCGTGATACCAGCAGCGTTTTCCTTCTAAGAAAGTGCTGTTCGCAAGTGGTTAACCTATCGCTTTGATCACCTTCTAGACGTGGTTCCGCGATGCCAGGATTCTTAATTTCCTTCCAGTAGCCTAATGAATCATCATTAAATGATTAGTGGTCTAATATCTGCAATTTTTGTAAATCAGCACATCCTTCCGAGTATTTGAAATGTTTCCTTTTAATTTGTATGTCTGTTCTTGTTTGACATTCTTTGCTAAGTAGAGCAAGAATGTTTCTTGACTAAAATCTTGGCTGGTATTGATGGGGACCCAGAGGATCTTGTGTCAAGCAGAACCTGGAGATTGGATTAGGATTATAGTATGTCCACATTTTGATACTAGTTATCGCGCTTCGTCATTTCATTCTCCGTAAACCATGGGAGTAGTTTTCCTCCAAAGTGACCTGTAAAAATATCCTGTTTATAATAATGTACTTTATTTCTTAATAGGTTGTATCATACACGCTATTACTGGATCGTCATTCACGCAAATAACATATGACAATTACATAAGTTGACATTTCACCTACACGTACAACTTGAAAATATAATTTGACTTGACTAAAATTAAAATATTAGGTAGAATAAGGTGCATAAGATTTCAGGTAACGACCTGTCGAGTTTATGGAAGTGGAGCTAAGCCTAGCCTTTGTCGTCAGTTCGTTTCTTACTAAACTATTCGTGGAATTTTCGTCCTTTTATAAAGATTATTTCCGTTTCCCAAGAAAGTCTGGGGGGGGTTTTCATCATTATGAAACGGTATAGATGAAAATCTATCCTGTTCCATTATTTTAATTTCCCAGTGAGCTATGGAGGAGTTTCCTCCTTTAATGTAGAGCCACAAATCTATTTCATTATTTTTATTTTCCAGTAAACTGTGGGAGTAGGCTTTGTCGATTTTTTGTGGTTGTTTTTTTCCTAGTACCCTGATTTGCGCTTATTCTTAGAAAGTGGTAAGGGTCTATCCTGTGCGGTTTTTACGGAAAGTGCGGACCTTAGGCCGGATTGATGAATATGACATTACAGTTTTGAAAGCTCCGTAGAACTCATGCCTGGGGCAAAAAACCTATCCTGTTTCCTTATTCCATTTTCCAGCAACATCACTGGACCACCTGACATCGGTCTTTTTGACCAGTCATTCGCGTTATATCACTTACAGTCCGCTAAGTAAGTGGATGGATACCTATGACTTCTTAAAAGTTGTCCGTCCGTGTCCGTATGTTAGTACGATAACTTTCGAAGGGATCGAGATATTTGTTCAAATTTGGCATGAGGACTCTTTGGGTCAAAGTACATGTCAAGTCCGAAGATGGGCTCTATAGAACTATACTTGGGGGTGGAGGAAGGGTTTCAGACTAAGGAACACACAAAACTATATGATTAAAAGCTAATGATATAAGGGGGAAAGCCGGTGAGATTCTAGAAGATCCAGTTTTGATAAGAATATCTCCTGGTACGTTCTACCAGGAGATATTCAAAAAGCCAACGCGCCCCCGAGAACCGTTTAATTTTCTGGGAGGTTTCGAAGTGAGAAAGAAAGTTTCAGAAGAAGAGAATGCGGCTCTAGGGCAGAGTATCTCAAAAGAAGAAATAGAAACAGTTTTGAAAAGCCTGAAAACCGGAAAATCACCGGGATTTCACGGCATAACCCATGAGTCTTACAAATATTTTTGGGATGAGATAAGTGTGTTCTTCGTGGAAGTGTGCAATGAGTTTGTGACTTAGAATAATAATAATTTAATTTTTCACCCATCAAAAAGCACATGGCATAGACGGAGTATGAATAAAGAAAGAAAAGAAGAAGGAAACACCATAAGAAGAGGAAACCGAACCCCACATAGAGACTACGACAGCATTATCCTATCTATAAAACTATCCTATTGTAGAAGAATGCTCTCCCATTGATCTTAA
The DNA here is from genome assembly GCA_023053575.1 of Branchinecta lynchi. Classification (NCBI taxonomy): domain Eukaryota; kingdom Metazoa; phylum Arthropoda; class Branchiopoda; order Anostraca; family Branchinectidae; genus Branchinecta; species Branchinecta lynchi. The sequence goes on from JAKZAP010000014.1 coordinate 4,393,346, forward strand.
TCTTATTGTTGTAATTCTGTATAAGTTGTGCATGGTTATGGGTTACCCAAAGGAGGAGATGGCCAGTGTTACGCTTTTGCACAAAGGAGGAAAAAAAAAACAGACGTAAGAAACTGGGGACCAATTGCTCTACTCTGCCGTGACTACCGAATATGTACGAAGGTTTCAAAAGAATAGAGGCGGTACTAGTAAATATTTTAGGGGGTACCAACACGGAGGTATAAAAGGAAAAAAAGCACAGTATATCTTCAGTGTTAAAAGAGGTCTGATTTCGAGACAAGAGGAAGAAATAAGAAAAATCGGAATACCCCTTGAGTTTTTAGCCCTTGTCAGTGTAGATGTGGTGAAAGCATACGATTCAGTTATCAGAGATCTCCTGTGGAGTCTGATGCGACATACGTTTGGTTTTTGTGAGAAACTTGTGATGTTCTTCGAAAACCTTTATAATCAACCGCAGATAGTGATAAACGTAAATGGTATATTTACGGAGAAAGTTGAGATGGATCGTGGACTTAAACAAGGAGACCCATCTTCACCAAGTTTATTAGAAATTTATATTGACCCTCTTTTCAAGTATATAGAAACAAAAATTATGGGTTTCCCTGTGAGCACATGTTTGAGCATAAACTCTGCGGCTTTTGTTGATGATGTGACTTTCGTAGCAGGAAAAAAGAGTGATATAAAAGATATGTGTGAGGGGTTAGAACGGTATGAAGGTCAAAGAGTTCCTCAGAGTTCTGTTAGGATCACTGTTGTAATTAGTGTATGTTGATAGTATGCGGTTTTATATTCCTGGTGCGTCTATGACATCTTTCGCTGATGATACAGCACTGGTTGTGACGGCGAAGACTCTTGAAGAACTGGCCTAGAAAGGAACAGAGCTCTGCAAGGGTTGAGTTTGTAGGCACTCGCTTACTTAGCATCAACGCGGCAAAGAGTAATTATGTTCTGTTTAGGCGGAATGGTGTATTGCCAAATCTCCCCAGTGCAATAAAAATAAATGATGATGTACTCAAGCAGGTTGAAGAAGTGCGTTACCTAGGATTCATTCTTGATCAGAGCCTGAGTTGGAGAAGACACGGTGACGTGGTTTCATGTAGCGCGTGGCCTTGGTATTTTAAGACATTTTCAGCATTTTTTACCTTGACATGTTTTAGTTCTTTTATATCATTCTTTGACTGCGCCGTTTATAATTTATGGATGCATGATTTGGGCTAGAAATGTTACGTGCAATTTCAAAGAGTGCAGATTCAGCAAAATGAAGCAGTGAGATTAATTGGTAAGTGTGATACAGGAGTTTTAAGTACTGAGTCAATTTTTAGGAAACTTAGAATTTTGAAGGTAGGTCAACTTACAGATTTCCAAATTGGTATTTTTGTGTTCCAGAGTCTGAATGGTTTTGAGTCAGATGTATTTAGTAATTTTTTTCGTTTTAACACATTTTATCACGGACATGCTACGAGGCATGCTGGAGACCTGGTAAGTGAGCCAAGAGTACGGTTCGTTCTAGCCATGTGGCAAGTCATTCAAGTACGGTGGTCTGAAATACTTACCCAGACTCAATTCGAGAAGCGGAAAGTGTACTCCTTGAGGGTAGTTGGCCCGTTTTTTTGTTCAAATGCACTGGCAAACCTGTTTTCCTCATTTCGATTCTGAGGAAGCATGTTTTTAACGGGAAAATTACTTTTTTTGCTATCAGTTCGGAACAAATCTACTTTATTTTTGATGGGTACTATTTTGTCACTTTTTTTTTATCGACTGGGTCCTGATATAATAGCTATTCTTTACTTTACATTGGATCGCAGAAAGACGCTTTTACGTCCGTAAATCCGGATTTTTTTTTTTTAATGTACTGGCAAACCTGTTTTCCTCGTTTTGTTTCTTAATAAGCTCGTCTTTAAGGTGAACATTTATTTTTTTGCTATTAATTCGGAACAAATCTGCTTTTTGTCTGCTTTGTTTTATGGCCACTATTTTGTCACTTTTTCCGACGGACAGATTTGTGATTTCGTAGCTACTTTTTCCTTTTCAATGAATGAATGAATTGATTACATGCATCCTAGTAATAAGACATTTGCACAGTAAATTCTGGTAAATGGGATCGCGAAAAGACGCTCTGCTCCTCGGCGTTTCACAAAATTTCGCCTGTGGCGCATTTCGTTGTATTCTTTATTGAGGGGAACGGTGTGTAATTTACTTGGCGATTAGGCTTGGAATTTGTTAGATTTGAAACACATTAAAGGCTAGAATCTTTCGAGATAAATGCAGATTAAAAAATTTCGACTGCGGCTCTTGCTTTAATTTGTCCCGGATACAGGCGCTGAAAGCTTTCCGCTTTAGCGAAAGCTGAAATGTAAAGTTGAGGCTACGAAGGTACTTATACACAAATTTTGATGACAAGAATAACTTCAGCTGATGTATTGCAGCTAGTTTTACACCGGCTCTATTATTTGTTGGTGGGGAAAGTGGCAACAGTCCATTTTTGTCGGTACGTGCGAGTCGTATATTACGATCCGCGAGTCGTTGAAATGCTGGGCCTCAACCCCCCCCCCCCCCTGGCCTGAGTGCTTCGGGCCACCCCTGCATGAGTCTTGTTTAAGGCTCCTTAGAGTGGGCTGGCCTGTAGGGTCTAGTGTATGACAGGTGGCTTATAGTCTATTGTGGCTCGGTACGCAAACCTTAGTGTGAATCGATCGGGGGAATCCACCGTTAACCCGTGAAGTCTGCACGTGTAGTAGGCCATCCGACGCCCTATTCTGTCCTGACTATGATGACTGTATCTAAGGACATTTACCATCTATGTCCGGCCTACTACACCCCTCGCCATAACATCAGATTGAGAGGGCTTCTTCACATACAAATACAGTCGTCGTAATAGTACCCTACGAACCAATAGGAAAGGTTTCTTGATGATGTAAAAGTGAGATTGCGGGTAGTATGTAATGTGCCTGCACCGGTGGAGTGAGTCACATTGACCGAATTGATGCATAGGAACTGACGTGACTATTCCCAGGACTAGGTAGCGTGTAATAATTTCATTCGTTCTTTCTTTCTCGCATAAGCTCTAAATTCAGTCCTTTTGCCCCCTTCCCTCGCTAGAAAAAAGCGATAATGCAAACCTCACTTCTTATGATATGGTTGGAAAAACAAGCAAAGCTTCTTATGAAAGCCAAATCTTGTCGTGACGACTGCTCACTTCTCGGCTCGCTTATTCTTCAGTCGAGGAAGCTTGCAGGCACATCTGTTGCCAGCAAATCGGAAGCGGCGATCACGTCAGTGATCTGGCAACAGACCTCCTCGATCTGACTTGACTAATGCTATAAGGACAAGTTAATGGAATGTAGCAAGGGTGAGGGGTGACATACTCCCGTTGGCTCCAAGTCTTTTCTCTGGCAGGAAACTATTCCCAGCCAAATAGAGACTAGTCCTTGAAAAACCTGTTCTGGTAAATTTGAGAAAAAAATAAAAAAACATTGTTGTTATCAAACTGTATAAATTGTTTACTTCAGTTTTTGTTTGTGCCCATTACTGTGCATAAATATTGGCCAAGGTTTGAAATGCAACATAATTATTGTTTGACGCCTTTCAAAGGTAAATGGTGACCGAAGTAACAGAACTCTACTGCACTAGAACAGTACATGAGATTGCTAACCTGCGTGAAACACAGGTAGCTGACCCGGGAGTAAATGTCTTCACCTTGCTTTCATGGTAAATAAAAAACTGAAATAATCCATGGCACAACCCCATTTTCGTTTCCCCCTCCCCTCCCCAGCTCATAGTTTACATGCTATCCATGAACTATGGTTGTGGCCGAATGGTTAACGCCCTGAACTCGTAAGTGAAGGGTCGCCGGTTCGAGTCTCGGTGGTCTACAGTTTGGGCCCCATGACGCAGGGGCGGTTTGAAGTGCTTGGGTGGGAAGGGGGGGGGGTAACTTAATAATACATAGATGGCAGTTTACACAAGGGACTTGTACCGTGACCAATATACCAAGGGCGTCTTCCCCATCAAAATTATATATTGGTTTTACTTGGTTTTCAACATGAGACCCAGCCTTGTTGGTCCTGGTATGTCTATGTGGCTCCGGATGGAGTCCTAGACTTCTAAATTATATTCGAAAAAAATGTTTCTGATTTATGGTCACGGTACAAGTCCCTTGTGTAAGGTGCCATCTACGTATTATTATTAATTTCCGTGACACGGGGATGTGAACTGCAGGTTAGATGAATTTGCCTTTGGTCGAGATCGCTGTCCCTATGGCCGGCTTTTACCAGACTATTGTAGTAGTCTGCGAACTGTGTTCACAAACCCCTCGGTAGCTCAAATGGTAGAGCGCCTGCCTTGTAAGCAGAGGGTCCTGGGTTCAAATCCCGGCTGAGGAGTATTTTTGTCTTTTAGTTCACTACTTATAAAAATGTACCTTGTCCGAGATCCAGCAGGGCTTAAGAGTTAAACGGTTTGGAAACAATAGACAAGAAACGTACTGCACCACATCTGGAAAGCTAAACGAGTTTCAAGAAAGCAGTTTGTGAAAGGTAAAGGTCATGCCTAATGACAGAACCCGCTGGAAGGCGAAGAAGCTTCTAACGACTGTGTAGCAACAAATTGCCAATGAGCGCCGCAAGTGAAATTTGTTTTGAATCCGCATGTTTTCTAACACAATTTAACTACTTCTCGAAAAATGTTTAGGTTTTAAAATGGCCTGCAGACGGAGCTGATGGACTCGAACTCTGGGCTCGTCACGAGACGCCTTTCTCAAAGACTCGGACTAGTCTCAGACTCGGCATTCACAGAGCTGTCCGTCCGCCAGAGCTGTGTTTGGACTCGTCTCGAGACGGTCTCGAGACGCCTTTCTCTCGGACTCGGACTTGTTTCGGACTCGGGTTTGCTGGACTCGCAGCAGCTCTCCCTGCAAAACTGTTGCGGTATTCACGAAGCCGTAATTTCACCGCTTTGGGCGCAATGGCGTAAGAATTTACTTGACCTAAATTATTGTCTGAACTCGATATTGGTCATGAATCTTTGTTGGGTTTTAAATTTCATTATATGTTTCGGTTGCGTTGCTTATAGTTAGTCGACCATCAAAGCAAGACTGTCTAATGACATAAATATACTACTGCCTGATGAGCACATAGCAATGCCGTCTTCCTGTTTTACAGTGTATCGTAGAAGCTTGAAAATACAAATAATTCGAGAAGCCACCAGCGTCGATGGCATACGACAGCTCGAGAGCAAACTCCGATCTTTTTAATGGACACTAAAAAGACACACACATCCTCTTCCTTCAGACTGCTATTCGCTACAATGCTAAATACTTAGCTTTCCGACTGGATCCGATTCGGTGACGCCGCGATTCTTAATTATCTTCCAATGAATCATCATTGAATAACAAGCAATTGAATGTCAACGAATATTAATAATTACAATAAAGTTTTTTCAACCCACAAATTGTACAAGACAAAACAAATGGGGTACAAAGGAAAATAGGAAGAACATAATTAGTAAAAATATAACACATACAAACAACATATACTCAAGAGTCATACACAATTAGGACTATTTTAAAATAAAAAAAAATTCATATCCGCCATTTTTAAACGTTTCCTTGGACCAATCACAGACCACAGTCACTGACTTTTGTTCGTTTTGTTTTCCCACGAGTGATGATGGTGGCAATATTTTCTCTGTTCGATGCGTGACCAGGATGAAACGTAAAGAGTGGGTAATAACCAAACGGAGGAACCAAATTACTTACATATGTGATTGAACATGGCCCGGGCATTGCCTGCAACGCGGAGAAAAATTAGTGTATTTATTAGGATGATTACAATTTCAGTTCCAAACTGTAGGCTACTGTACACCATATTTAGCCTGCGAGTGAGTAACACTCAACGGCAACCTTTGCGAGAAATCGTTTTTTCAGGACGGGGGTACTTTCCCTTGACAGCTATTCATTACCCCGGCTGTAATCATGCTGATCGCTTATATTTGGACGTCAGGGATATCTCCCCTTCGCGCGAAACTTGATTACACAATCTGGAGGAAGCCGGCTTTTCTTCTTCTGACGAGTTAGTGGGGAAACAAAGAAACGTCGACTGCCAAATACGCTTACGCGATGGTTTGTGGAAGGCGAATTAGGTCCAGACTAGGGAAATTAGAAGGGGGAGTGAGGTCAACCAAGGACTAAGTTTAAGTAATGGACTTGCTTACAACTCTCAGAGGGATTTGGGTCTACCTAGGACGGATGATATACCTCGTGCCTACCGACCATGCTTCGATCGCTTGGTTCGCATTGTCTAAAACATGATCGCCAGCTATGAACAAGTGAGTGAATGAATGAATTTATTCCCAATAAAGCCCAAGGGCCATGGCGGGAAACATAACACAAGAACAAAAACAAAAGTTGTACACTACAACAACAAACTAAAAAATCAACTTCTATAAGAAATAGTTCACGGTGGGCCATAGCTAGCTTCAGGAATCTAACCAGTCTTCGGTTCTCACCAAAACCCTTACTTCCCATACCTGAAACCAAATCCCTTTCCTCCCAAGCCTCCCGACCAAAAACTTCCTTTGTTAATTTTTGCAGTTCCTTGCAATAACATATCAAATGTACTGCATCCTTTCCTTCAATACACACATTGGACAAAAATAAGGACCAGTACCTTTCCTATCTCTACCAATATAATTTCTCCGCATTCCCACCGGAAGAGCGTCAGCCCTATGACTCAACATCCACTTCAATTCTGCCCCCCCCCCCAATCCCAACTTAAAATATAATTCTTCTCCCCATGTCTCTTTGGCCATACCATACAACTTCAGAGATTGGTGATCTGATACACTCCCATGCCACCTCTGAATCTCTTGATATCTTAGCCTTTTTTTCACTAACTTAGCTACCTTACCTAGGGGGTAGCTTGGTCTCACTCCATTACACCACAGACCCCCAAAACCACAATTCTCCAGTATTTACCTCGTGTCTAACGACCATGCTTCGTTCGCTTGGTTCGCATTGTCTAAAACATGATCGCCAGCTAAAGCCGTGTTTAAACTGGGGCAACAAGCGGCATAAGAGCTGTACGCGTCATTAAGAAAAATAGAAATCGAGAGTAGTTTCTCTTATTCAGTTCATAACAAATCGGAATCTTCTTAGGTTCTGTCTAGTCAAGAAACGATGACGCGGAAAACCGCTGAAGCAGGCTAACACTCATAATACCCACGGCTCAAAATGCCCAAGACTCAAATGCCTACTACTAAAAATGCCCACGTTTCAGAATGCCCACAATTGAATTATTTGAGGTTCTAGTCCGTAGTAAACTGGAACTAGTGATGAGTAAGAAATCAAAGGAGCAGACCGAGTATCAGACAGAGCTGGTGGACTCGGAGTCTGAACTCATCTCAAGACGCTTTTTCAAGGACTCGGACTCGTCCCGGGACTCGTCGTTCGCAGAACAGGGCTTGGACTCGTCTCGTCTCAGAATCCGACGGAGTCACGAGTCCAACTGAACGTCTTGACCCGGTAGTTTCAAATTAAAATGAAGCCTCCAGCGACCAAGTAAACAGATTGACCAATGTATGCTGATGTCGCACTTTTTCCAGCAGGATTAAATGAAATAAGACTTTGGAGGACTAAGTAATAAAACTCCCTTAACTCATGTGAAGTGCAGAATCTGGTTCGTCTCACATCCGTCTTTCCTATTTCTCATTTTCTTCGCAAGAGTTTTTGCCGACAACACCTGTATTTTATGGTTGACATTCAGATTTTCTTCAGTGTTCTTACTTAAGCGTTTATAATTGATCCTGACTCTTTTTTTAATCAAACTATCTAGCTTTAAATACGGAAAAATTCTGATGCATGCGTTTCTCCTGGTAAGGTCAGTTCCGGCTTCTGTTGAACCTCGACTCTCTGATGCCAAACTTTTAAGAACTTCTGTTTTCAAATATGATGGCCTTCCTTAGACCATTCTCCATTGGAAGTATCTATTTTAAACAACACAGTGATTATTTGGCTCAGAAAGTGAACCAAATATTGGTTTGCTCTTCTCAAACAGTTTCTTCCATAAAATAGCCTTCGGTTGGTTTATTTCGCCTGGCTCATTCTTTTAAGATAACGTTTATTTCTTGTATATTATCTTTTCAGATAGATGCACAGCTATAAATAAATAAATGTACAATTTTATTACATATTAATTGGCGATTTCATTGCGATTTTTCACTCTCTGTTTATGCCTACATGTTCATATAATGTACAAAATACTGCCTGAACGAGCGCCTGTGTCGCGAAGACGCAGACGCTTTGCAAGACACAAACTTGTTTTTGTGCCTTGTTGCATATCTTGGCTGCGGCGTTAAATTAAAGAAAAAATCTATTGCTAGGACCCTGGGCGTGACTCGGAATCGTCTCGACTCGTGAACATAACTTCGGACTTGGATCGGCTGGACTTGCAACTCTGGTATCAGAATGGCGATAATCGCATGTTGAATTGGTATTATCCCAGTTACAATGTAATACTATAATACTATAATACTATTTTAGTTTAATTAAGAACAGTTAAATTGTTACCATCACGCTGCAAGATTTTGCCTAGTTTCACTTTCTGTGTTCGAACAATTTTACATGACATTCTTTCGTACTTTCACGCAAATGATTGTGATCTGATCAGCAAACAACAAAGTACTCCCTTCAAACATCTCTCCATGGTAATCCTGTCCCTTGTAATCTTGTTGTCCGATGTCCCAGGACATTCTGGACTCCCCTGCCGACAGTTTGAGCCCTCGGCATTTTGAACTAGTACGATTTTGGCCTCACCCGAGAGCATTTTAAAGACCTAGTCCAAACATTCTGTTTACCTTCTCTTACTAATCAGAAGCCACTAGTTTATTTAGATTTGTACTTGATTGATCGGTTGCTGTTTTGGCTCGAGAAACAAGAGCTAAGAGCTCATATGGCACTTGATACGAGTAGGTGGTACACGAAAGAAGATGAGAACGTCACAAAATACCCTGCCATCCAAAAATGTGATTCGGACCTATAAACAGGATATCTAGTTTTAGTCAAGTCTGAGCATTACGGGCATCGCCTCGGATCATCTAGGGCAAATGAGTAGGCTATTCTACCTCCCAAGTTTCAACCCAGTAGATCCACTCGTTTGGTCCCTAGACGTGCCACACGATTTACGGTACCCCCTCCAACTCCCCCTCCGTGGCCGAATCTGATTCGGACTACTAAATGGATTATCTGAAGTATTTTCTCTTACCGCCTATTAAGTTTCATTCAAATCTGAGCGTTCTTGGGAACTTTCGGTAACTCTCCCCCCTCCCCCACTGTAGTCGGATCCAGCTCGAACCCCAAAATATGTCATCTATGGCATGTGATCTCTGTACACTCCAAGTTTCACTGGAATCGCACCACTTTTTTGACCCCTATGCGAGCCACATCATTTCTGGGACTCCCCTTGCTGTGGCTGAACACGACTCAGACCCATAAAAGTCGCATATCTGACATGTCCTATTCCCGTTCATTAAATTTGACTGGAATCGGAGCATAGCCTATCGGCAATTTTCGGATTCCAGCTCCACCCCCCCCCCCCCCCCCTATACCCATCCGGATTCGATCCGGACGCCAAATAACAAATCAAGGCCGAATAAACTCAGTACTGTCCAACTTGCATCCCTTTCTGTCCATCCGGTTGGTTTTGTGAATGTTAATCCCCCTTCCCTCCTCGAACTCTTCCAACCGTGGCCGCATGTGGTTCGGACGCATATTTGCCTGTCTAGTTGATCAGTTATTATCACCCATAAAGCGTCATTCGAATCGGACCAGCTGTTCGCAGCTTACGGAAGCCACTGATTTCCGGATTCCCCTTCCCTCAATTTCCCAAAGATGGTCGGATCAAGGAAAACGAGTATTCCTAGGGCATTATGTCTGGTGCTTAAGTCACTAATATGCCTACAAAGTTTCATCGGTCCTTAATATCTGGAACTATCCTAACTGGCGATCGCCGGAATTCCAGGAAACAGCCTCCAACTCCCCCATAGAGCCCCGATTAGATCTGGTTTTGTCAGTTACATATCTTAGGCTAATACTTTTTCTTCCCACCAAATTCCATCGCAATACCTCGACTCTAAGTATTTCACGAGATTTCCGGTGCCCCCCTCCAGTACCCCCCCCCCCCCCGGCACAGGTATTGGATCCGATCAGGATTTGAGTCGAGTTGTGCCGAGTTTCATTCAATTCGGGCGGCAACCCGTTCAAAATTTATGTTTGGCACTAAATGCGGGCTCCCCATCCCTCCACTCTCCCCGTGATGGTTGGATCGGGCAAACGACTATTCTTAAGTCAGCCTGTTCGGGTCCCTGATACTCCTTCCAAGTTTCATCGTCCTAGCACATCAGAAAGTACCGAACTTGCGGGATCACCAGATTCCAGAGCTTCCCCTCCCCGCAACTCCCCCACAGTGCCCGAATCTGGTAAGGTCATGTCAAATTATGTATTTAGGACTTGTGCTTGTTCTTCCCACCAAGTTTCATCCCGATCTCTCCACTCTAAGCGTTTCCCAAGATTTCTGGCTCCCCCCTCTAGCTCACCCAAAAGCCAACGGATCCGGTCGGGATTTGAGATGGGTCGTCTGAGACACGGGGTCTTTCCAAATATCAAGTTTCATGAAGATCCGATCACCCGTTCAAAAGTTACAAATCCCTCAAGATTCGGGATTCCCCCTTCCTCCACTCCCCCTACGATGCTCGGATCAGAGAACTGACTATTTCCAACTTATTCATTTTGGGTCCCTGATATGCCTGCCAAGTTTCATCGTCCTAGCTTATGTGGAAGTGCCCGAACTAGCAAAACCTGGACAGACCGACGGACGGGCAGAAGTTGCGATCGCTATATGGCACTTGGCCAAAGGGCAAGTACCATAAAAGACCACGCAGAATAGTCTTCTTTCCGAGATGAGGGAAATTTTCCACGCTAGGTTAGCAAAGAACTATGAAACTTAATTGATTATTCTTTTATGTCTTCAGGAGTAACACACTGTTCTTGTTTGTATGGCACTTGCAGCCTCTGGCTCAAGTCCCATATACCGATCGCAATTCCGTCCGTCGGTCTGTCGGTCGGTCCGTTTTTTTTGTCACGCTTTTTCGAGCTAGGGTACTTCTCGATGTGCTAGGACAATGAAACTTGGTAGACATATCAGGGACCCAACCAAACTAACCTGGAAATAATGAGTATCCCGATCCGACCATATGCGGGGGAGTTGACGGCGGCGGGAACTTGAAAATTGAGGAAATTAGTCAAACTTTTTCGAGTTAGGGTATTTCCAGATGTGCTAGGACCATGAAACTTGGCAGTCGTATCAAGGACCCAGCCAAACTAAGTTAGAAATAATCAGTTTTCCGATCCGACCATCTCGGGGGGAGTGGAGGGCGGGGGAATCCGGAAATTGAGTAGTGTGTAACTTTCGAGCGGGTGATCGGATTGAAATGAAACAAAATAATTGAATAAATTATGTATCTCTGATGTCCCGTTTAAAGTCTTGACCGGATTCGATAGCTAGGGGTGAGTTGGTGGGGGAGGGGAGGGCAAAAATTTCAAGAAATTGCTAGAATGGAGGGATCGGAGTGAAACTTGCTTGGAAGAAAAAGCATCTGCTCTAGATAAATCGTTTCGACAATTATACCGGATCCGGACACTTGGGGGGGGGGGGGGGGGGGAATCCTGGCGATGGCGGTTTTGGGGATTTTCACGACGAAATTTGGCAGGCATATCAGGGACCCGATCAAACTTACTTGAAAATAAAAATTTTGTCGATCTAATAATCGCGGGGGAGTGGAGGGAGGGGAATCCGGACTACTGAGTCATGCGTAACTTTTGAACGGGTGATCGGATTCGAGTGAAACTTAATAACTGAACAGAGGACATTTCTCTGGTGATCTTTTTCATATCCGGACCAGATCCGACAACTACTGGAGGGGGGGGGGGGGGGAATACGTGACCCGCTTAGACTCGAGAGATCGGGATTTAACTTTGTGGAATTAAGAACAGATGCTCTGGATAAATCATTTTTAGAACCGGATTGCCTCCGGGCACTGTGGGGGGAATGGGGGGGGGACGGAAATCTCGAGATATGGTTAGAATGGAGTGATCGGAGTGAAACTTGCTGGGTAGAACAAACATCTGCTGGAGGTGGTTTCCCAGAATTCCATTTTCGGGGGGATTTTCACGACGAAACTTGGCAGGCATATATCAGGGACCCGGTCAAACTGACTTGGAAATAAGAATATCCTCGATGGATGATCGGTTCGAGTGAAATTTAATAACTGAACAGAGGACATTTCTCTCTGGTGATCTTTTTCATTTCCGGACCGGATCCGACAACTACTGGGGGGGGGGGGGGGGGAGGAATACTTGACGCGCTTAGACTGGTGTAATCGGGATTGAACTTTGTTAGAATAACAACCAGATGCTCTGGATAAATTATTTACAGAACCGGATTGGCTCCGGGTATTGTGGGTGGAGCTGGATGGGGGGGGGGGTCTGGGATTCCGAAGTTAAGGTAATTCCAGATCTGCTAGGATGATGAAACTTCGCTGGAATATTAGAGATTCGACAAGATTTGCTTTTAAATCGCTACTTCCCAAATCCGATTATTCCTAAGTACCAATCTTAACCGCGAAGTAAGAAAAATACTTTTTGGCAAAATATGCATTTCATGATCCCCGTCAGCCCATTATCATTTTTGCCTCAAGGCCTTTGCTTACAAATGATGCTCTAGCTCCCTTAGAGTGTGAATCTTAACCGCAAAGTCGAAACTTACTTTTGATCAAACAATACATCTTAACCCTTGCAAGTGCTATATGAGCTTACAGCTCTTGTTTTTATTTATTTGTATTTGTAATAAGCAGTTGGAGCATTAGATGTAAATTATTATTCTGATCCTTGGCTCCCTACGTGCCATAAAGGCTGTCGCGGATAATCGGCTGAGATTTAGTCCAGACTGAATTATTTCAAACCTAGGAATTTCTTTTTTTTAATTTATTCATTTTTGACTGTATTTTTTGTGGTATTGAACATTGATAGTGGCAGTAGCGATGGTTATCATGTGTGTATGGTAGAAATACCATTTTTTGTGTCCGCTTTTTACTATCGGCATTTTGGGTCGTTGACGTTTTGGACGATTTCGATTTCGGGGTCTTTGACTTCAGTTGTGGGCATTTTGAGTCGTGGGTATTTTGAACCGTGGACATTTTGAATCGTCTGCATTTTGATCATGGACATTCTGAGCGTGGGCACTGTGAGAGTGGGCAAAAAGATCGTCGAAACCACCCCAGAAGCATTGTTCAGATTCGTGTAGTAAGGCCTAGCACGGCATATGAAGATTCGTCTTTGCCACAGCGTACGCTGTAATAACCTGTATAAGGTGAAGAGACACTGGTTCCAGGTGTAAATAGTCTTTGATTGGTTCTATTGTTTTTTTGTGTGGAGCCAATGGGATTGCTTGGTTGGGCTGCACCAGCACGGGCCGAGGCAGCGTCGCTAGGGTTGCCACGGGAAGAACTAAAGTTTTACTATGTTGGAAGTTGAAGTAACAACTTTTCTTAGAAAGAACGCGTTTTGTTCTGTTAGTACTGCTTTTTGCTAGTTCAAGGACAACTGCCGTCCATCCGCTAATATAACGGTGGTCAAATTGTACTCGTGTAATTTTTGTGACCTTTAGAAGCTCGAAAAATTGTATCAGTGTGGGAACACCTGAATGTCGCACAGATGATAACCTTTTACTTTCAGTTTGAGCGATGGTGTGTATTAAGACGTAAACATCAGGCATAACGCTACACAGCTTATTATACCTATCTGAACAAAGCTTTATCTACAGTAGCTGCGTTCTTTGTCACAGGAGTTCTCACCGGTGGTCTCCGGTTTTTCGTATAAGCCGTTTTTGCATCCACCGGTGACTTCTCACCAGTCTTATAACCCGTTTTTGAACTAACCAGTGTCCGGTTTTATCTCACCGGTGCGGACTAACCAGAACCTGCACGTGAGCCCGGCTTCAGCGAGGAGTTAACTAGTTTTCATCAACTCATAGCTGAACCCCAAAAACGTGTTTTAAGGGAAGAACCGGACACTAAGCACCAGAGACAGCACGGAGTGCAACGAACGCAGCTAGTGTATGGACGCTTTCTCCGAGTCTGTGGTGTAAGATGGCTCTGTGTTATATACTGCAGTTTGTTGACAGGGTTTGAAGGGTAGTTCAGCTGCGCCTGTGTTACCCTTGGTTCACACTGCTGCTTCGTATGCGACACAATTTTTTCTTTGATGTTCCAACTTGCGACAGAATCACATGGATTCTGTGACCACGCAGACGCAAATGGAAAACGAACTTTTTCGACGAGATTATTCTGCAAACGGACAAAGAAACCCTTGTGGAAACCACCTCTGAAGATGCTGGGAGATTACCCATCTGAATACCACCAATCATTAGGAAATTTTCAGTCAAACCCCACATGTCACCTTGTTCAAAACAGGTTAATACAAGTTTATTCAGAAGATATTTTGCATTCAACCATCCTAGGATTACAGTCAGATCAAGCTTTAGCAATTTTTAGTCTTGAAAATTAACTAGTCTTTTTTTTTTTTTTCTTTCCCTCAAGAATAGCATGGGTTATGTCAGATCGGTTGAAATATTTCTACGCATCCGACACTGCGACAAAACGCAAAGTTCTGCATTGCTTGTCGCACGATTTGTGTCGTATGTTGCATGGCGCAAAACTGTGTGCGAAATCGCAGCAGTGTGAATCAAGGGTTAGGGAAAATCGAAAGGACCACATTTTATCTGAGATTTTTATGTCACAGAAATACTCTTGGTCGTTAACGCAATAGCCAGGACAGTTACACTTGGATTTTTGTATCACAGAGAACAGACCAACTTTTTCTTACATGCTAAGGCGGGGGGCGACTTTTAGTCTGATTTGAAGTAGTGTCTTTGTTGTGCAGTTAACTGATTTAGGTCTGCTTGAGAACAAGAGGAACAGATACGTTATCGTATAGTCGTTCCTTTGACATTAAATTAACCGTAAGAGTAGGTCCTCCCTCTCAAAGGTCTAACCAATTTGCACTTTATCTTACTGGAAGAAGGTTATTTTTATTCTATAGTTCTTTCATACTTGATTTTCTAGATTTGCACTCTGATTTCAGTCAGAAGTCTTGTCTACATCTGTTGCCGCATCACCGACTGATTAGACTTTTCTGATTGATAGTTGGAGGCCTATTGTATGTTTCGTATGTTATTTTCCTGTTGTATTTTGTTCTTTTGTTTTTTCTTTATTTATCTCTACTCCACACTCTTTTGTTGTAAAACAATATAATATAAAATACTTACTTACTTTACTGTAACTCAATAAGGATGCACATCTTGTTTGAAGTGTTGTTTATGGGGCTGAGCTAAGGGGCTGAGCTAACGAGCTCGAACCCCTGCCTGCCCCCAGTGTATCGCCATATATTGTTGTGAAGTACTTTTCAAATCAAAGAACCTGGACCTGTATCCCTGGGCCCTGGACTGTTATGATACTTCTGACAGTGGGGCTATTATCCCGTCCGACGAAACACAACTATTGAAACATTTTAATAATAATCTAGACTTACATTTGACTAGCATTTGAATAACAACTGCATTCCACCGTCTGTTTGGCGTTCCTGGCAGTACATATTTCATTCACATTCGCTTTACATCACAAGATACATCATCAGCTTTGAGGGCCACATATTAATACACAAAAAGTATTTCATTGTGAACCTTCACTGTAACATTTTCACTGGAAGTGTTAGTACTTTCATGATTCGTAAGTAGTCAACTGGAAGACAAAATCGCTCTTCTGGGGGGACTTGAACCCACGACCTTCGGCTTACACGGCCACTGCTCTATCACCGAGCAACAAAGGGCCTTGTGGACTAGTTCGCAAATTACTACAGTAGTCAGATAGAAGCGGGCGATAGGAACAGGGATCCCGACGAAGATAAATTTGTCTATGCAGTTCACTACTTCCCCATGTCACGGTAACAGTCCCTTGCTTAAAATCTGAAGGGAATACTTTCGTGATTGTCTCCGGGCAAGACAATTGTTTATACCCAGAAATATATCGGAGACAGTGTCGATTGAGTATTTTCGCAAGGGTTGGCGCCGGAAGTGACAACTTTCTAACTTCAGATTCTTTGCAGAATCTGACCTGTAGTTTACTTAGAGTGTGTTCCATCCTACTTACCGTAGTTACTACGCATAAAGTCACGAATTCTGGCTTTTTGCCGCCAAGGCTGGAACGACTTTTCTATTTTCCAGCAGAATTCTCTGCCACGGGCGAATCCGACCAATCGCGTTACAGAGATCCGTAGTTACTACGCCTACTACGCTCCCGAGCGTGGTAAGTAAATAGTTTATATTAGTTACTATTGCGAGAAGGTTGGAACGGTCAGCGTAGTGACTTTTGTGAGTTTGGAACGGAAATACTAACTAACAGTTACTATTTATAGAAGGGTGGAACACGCTCTTAAAGGTTGTTGTAAAATTGTAGCAGTGAAACGCAGTAAGTTTAAAATCACGTAAGAAACATTCCTTTAGCGTTCAAAAATCATTTTTGACACGCCAAAACGGATACGTCAGCTACTTTTTATTAGAGCTATATTTCGGCCCTTCTTTGTAAGATTCCTCTTCAGCTCGAGCTTGAGCCTGAAGATGACCCTTGCTAAGAAGGGCCAATATATAGCTCTAATAAAATGTAGCTGATGTATTCGTTTTACAATTTAAAATCACGTAATAAATCCATTCACTACTAGTACTAATTGACTCTAGGCATGCCAATGTATATCGTCTGGGCATACTTTGGAAACGTACCGGGAACAGGGTAGGTTTATTATATTCATTGCCATTATCTTTATACGAAATGACAACATTTTAAGTTGAACTTCAACTACCATTGTATTCGACGTATGTTCTTTAGTCAGTTATTTGACTTTGAACGGTGATGACCCGACTAAAATGAAATACCTGAGCCTGAACTAAAAACTCGAAACCTCTATACAGATATTTTTAAGATAATACTTCGAAGTTTGTGCGGTCTTCAGGGAGATGGATAGGAAACGCTTTACAACAGTACCCCTGGCCTTCGTCGTTTTCCACCCGGGAACTACTTTGAGTTCCAGTTCCTAGTAGTTGACTTCTATCAAAATGACACTGTTCAAAGATATCTAACTTCAAAAGAAGCAAACCTCCGTTGCATTACATGACCAAGAAATACGGTATCGTTGACCCGATTCGAAAGCTCCATGAGCTCTGTCAACGAGTAAAATGCAGTAAGAGCGGCCCTGAGTGGCAAGAGCTCGTTCTTTAACACTTTTTGAATTACAAGTGTGATTTTTCCTTCTGTGATTTGCCCTTTGTTTTTCTTTGTTGTGTAATCTTTTTTCTGTATTTTCTACTTTCTTTCTTTTTTTATACTCCAACATTTTCTCTTTCCTGTGCGATGGATGAAAAATTAACATTACATTACTTGTCTCAAGTCAATTTAGTATCATTTTAGTACAAATTAAAACACACCGGGAGTGTCCATGGAGATGCTTCATAGAAAAACAGGAGGATTGATTCAATGGGCTGCTCAGCAGTAGGAGTTTCCCCACTATGCAAAATTTCCAGTGTTTGTCCATGTGGGACTCCCTCTTCATTTTAAGTGTGTATTATTAAGTTAATATTTATCTCTAGTTAATTTTTGTAGCACAGACCATCGGGCTTCCCTTGTTCATCACAAACATACATGCTGGATTGAGTATTTTCATAGCAGGTGTCCTTGTCTAGAGCGAGGAAGCTACTTGATAGTTGTCCGGGTGTTCTTAGGGCTGGATGGTGGTTGTTTAACTGCATCCAATAAGGAATGACAGTCTTTTAAGTGTGTTTGTGATTATTATCTTCTGGCCATCGAACTGGTATGATCAGGATTGTTTGTATGTAATATTTGAGAATAAACTGAATCTGAAGGACCGAAACTTCAAGTACCACTAATTGACACTAAACATTCCTTTTAACAGCCCCTAAAACGGCATTTTGTGCGATAGGTTTTCCTTTCAGTTCTTTGACATTCTTTTCTTGAATCCAATCTCTTTCGCCCTATCTTTGAAGTTTGTTCCTCATGACTTCGCTTGCAAGGATGCAGTTTGGCTTCTGTCTCGCGTTTCTTCATCAAGTTCTGTTTTTTTTTTTTATCTTGACTCCCGTGCATCGAAGCACGACTTGCTTTCATTATCAAAAAGTGTTCAGAGAAAAACAACAAAACTCGGTAGTTCGAGAAAGTAGAACAACACAATCAGGATCGGACATACAACTTGTTATTTTTGTACACAACTGGACACGTATTGGCTTGGCTTGGTAGGTAAACGCCCGCGGCATTATCGCTACACGCCATAAAATAAACGGGTTTATCAATATTTTGGCAGAAAACGACTGAACGAAGCCAATAGCGTGATGCTGAAATCACAGATAGTCCTGTCTGATACAACCCCATATTCCAGTTAAAGGCTTCCGAGCCGACTAGTTCCTTTTAATCCCATCAGCACTTGTGATTGACATAGAAATCTACATATTGAAGAGTAGAAAGTCTGCAAACTGCTTCTCCGGTAATGTAGAGAATTTGCCTTCCTTCCGATTGGAAACGGGGCAGCGACTTTTTTGACCCCGGGTCTTTTTTATACATAGAGTTAATACATACACATTAATAACGAGCTGTCCAGGAGGGTTTGGCGTCTTGGCGCGGTATTTAAACTAGTTGTCTGGTGCAACGGAAAGGGAACGACGCCGTCGTTGCACTCAATAGCTTGACGCGTCGGATGATGATTTCGTTTTGATTGGCCATTTTTTGTGCGCTTTCTTCTTGTGTTTTCTTAATTTGAGATGTTCCTGTAATAATCATTGGCGCCTCAACTGGACGTAGAACAAATCAGTCGATCACTTTTTTGTCACTGAAGGCGAATTGTACCACGACCTCGGGAGGTATCCTCGTTCCCTATCCTAGTTGTCTCTTACTTGTTTGAGATGATCTCGAGCGTTACTACAAGTTGTTTCACCACTGATCCTTGTGCAAAGTTATCGCCCCAGACCTTCACTTGTTTGCTCTTTACCATTTTTTCGCTTGTCATGTAGGAAGAAGGTTTTTGGGCCGGATTAGTCTTTATTTATCTTGCGCATTCACCTCGTTAATGAAAGCACAGGATAAGTTTTCATTTTCCTTCTTTGTACTGATCCAGTCCGTACTAAAGTTTCAGACTAATCACTTTGTCTACCCTCCTGAAGACTAAAATGGTACGTACTCAAATTGTTTTCACTGGAGATAGTCTATATCACGAAATGGCTTCGAAAGCACATAGGCTTAATCTTCGTTTTCCTTGAACAGATAGGTTGTCCAGTAAACGAGATTGAAGAGCGCAAAAACAAGCGGGAAGATGATTCTGGAAACAACGTCGATTCGCTTTGAGCGCATTTGGAAATTGGATATCCAGGTCTTGCAGCATTCCGCGGGTCGGGTTTTCGCGTCCATGCCGCCCATATGGAGCTCGTAGTGGCGGGCCTTGTCGCCGTTTCCCGCGTGACGGACCAGTGGCTTCTGCAAAAGAAAATCTTCTTATTATTCTTGCTATAATAAGTAAGTAAGTAATTTATTTGTAACACGCCATTATGAAAAACCGGAGTAAATAAAAGAAATAAAAGACATTAATACACATAAAAAGACACTAATTTTCAGTCTTCGGCCAGGAAGCAGTGGAGAAGGTCGTGCGCTGGTTGGGCTCTGTTGTCCATGATTTTTTTATAGCAAAGAAGAACATCCAAAAGGGCAACAGTTGCATCTTGGATTTTGAACTACTCGTTCAATGTATGTAATTTATTCACAGTATGTTCGGTATGTTTCTTTATTAATACCAAGAAAGGGCAAGACCTGAAAACAAATGAAGAACTACACAATTCTACTACTCAAGCAGAGGTATGTTTCTTTGGACTTCAGTTAACTTAAGAGTGTAGTTTTGGGCTCAATAGTCAGATGAAAAGAAAACACCCATTCAGACACAAGACCTATTCAGGCGTTCGTATACTTGTCCTTCTTGTCTAAAGCATGCCGTTTATTTTCAACACAAGGTACCTAGAAATGTTGTTTAGGGTATTCCCTAGGCGACCTCAGCGAGGACGTCACTAACATGTACAAATGAAAGAACTTGGAGGCGTTTCATGAAAGCGACCATATATAATAATAATAATAATAAGATCTCGTTGAAGAGCTTATCTTTCAAATTTCCTACTACGGGTAGACATGTGCTACATTCCAAGTCAAATTCCCCGGAAAAAGCACAATCTCGAGTAACATGTCCAGCAGTGTTGTCTCTGATTTGTTTCAACACCTCTGCACCTCCGACTGAACCAGTCACGAACCAGAATGAACCAGACGCGGGGCTTAATTGTGAAAGACTGTCTATGGAAAGATTAGATTGGCTATAGATTAAAACAAATCTGAAAGGACTAATGATGACGCTTATTATTGAGGAGGAAAAATGGAACAGTTGCAGGTTTCAGTTGTTCTTTAAATTTTTCGACAGTAAAAAACATTTGTGAGCAAGTCCTGAACACCTTTTGATCGTCTATTTCTTCTATGGGAAAGCCAGTCATAGACATAAATAGGAATATACTGAGTACGTAGTTCGGTTAATTTTTTTTTTTGCTAAACATCAATCAACATAAAAGAAAGAAAATTTATATATTTTCCAGGAAAAATAAAGTCCTATAGGGACATGCGCTGCAATACTTTAAAAATAAAAAATATTTTATAAGCACACGCAGTTGCAAACACATAAAGTTGCTACAAATAATCGGCTTTTAGCTCTTAAAAATCAATCGACGCCTACAAATCGCAGCTGAGAGCGTTTATATTTTAACAAAATTAAACAAAACGTATATACTTTCTAGCAAAAAGAAAAAGTCCTAGGGATTTGCACTGCTATAGTTAAAATAACTAATATGCTATGGGCACATGCAGTTGCAAACACATGTAAGTGCTGCAAACAGCAGGGTTTTAGAGCCGAGAGCTTTTGAATTTTCCGCGCCTTGCAAAACAATTCTCTCCAATCGCATTCGCGGCTTATTTTAGCACCGCGCTATCTAGAGGGAAATAGAAAATAAAGCAGAATTGGTGCTACGTTGATAATAAGCCATCGCCTACTATGCAGTCCCCTGTGGACAATATTCTATATGACTAAACCGAAAATACGCCAGTGATCCTCAGGAAGAAGGAGTAAGCGTGTCCGTAACGACTCAGTCTCAACGACTAAAATCCTGAGACAATCACGGCGATCTTTGGGAGCAGCTGTGATACCACGTCTGCCTTTCTTCCGCTAGGTACCCGGAGAGCCCGGAGATTTTGCTTCGGCAAGGAGAGATAGTCGTCAAGAGTATTGGAAGAGGATCTCTCAGGACTGTCAAGAACTTCCCTTTCTCATTATTCGTGAAAACTGTCAGCGCAAAGTTGTTCGAGATTCTGGGATTTCCATTTTATGCGCCTCAGACTACAACAAATCTTTTCTTCCAAGGAAGTTCTTGACAGGTGTGAAATTAGGGAAAGGCTCGGTTCGTATTCTCCATCTTGTAAATGTAAAGCCTCATGCAATCTGAGCAGCTAATACTATTGTTACTGATCTCTTTCCCATGATATGATGCAAGTGTAAACTTAAACGAAGGATTTGAAGGAGAAAAAAACGAAAAATAGATCGAAAAAAATCACCAAGTATGTTCAGGTTCAGGTTCAGGTTCATTTTAATAACAAACTAAATAACAAAGTGTCCAGAGCCCTGCCGAGAAGATAAATTCGTAATTATTATTATTATTTATTAATAACCCATCAACTGGCCGGGGCCAAAAAGACGGAGTATGGAAAAAATACAAAAAGGAAATAAATAGGTGAACAGAGTAAACTGAAATACAAAAGAACAACAAAATCCAAATAAGCTTGAGTCAAATCCGTTTCAAGGGACTACGCATTAGTAGTTCGCAGGCCTTTTGGACAGAGTAGGCTGTGCACGGGATGGAAAGACTTCTTTTAATAAATACAACATTTATACTTCACTACATGCCATTCATACAAGTGGAAATATGCCTATTCCCCCATCAGCACCCGGTCCACAACACCACCAGTTGACACCACATGTTTTTCTGGAATACGAGGTTTACTAGTAAAGCTAGTAACATCTGAACCTCCCTACAGTCCAGGGCCTATTTATAGAAGGTTGTTTAGTTCTCAAAAAGCTTTATGAGGGGTCTTAGAAAGACCGCTAAAAGTCCTGCGTCTACTTACCAAGAGACCATGATATGTTGCTCATTTTAACATCTATGCGGGAACTAGAGACAGAGTCTCATACTCCGTTAATTTTCGATTTGATGAAGAAGTAAACGCTTGCTTGTTGCCGTAATGGGTGAATTTAGTTTCTCCCATCCATCACCACCACACTAGATTTTCTAGTAGCCTAAGATTGTCAGAGCTCTTATTGCTACTTCCCGTTCTAAGTATTCCGCTCACTATTCAGGGGTTGAAGGCCCGAAAGCATTGGCTCCAGAACGAAAGATCAAGACCAAGATCACTGGCTAAAATACAATCGAAAGGATGTTTGTGGAAGAATCATGATTTTTAGTTTGTTAGCTTACTCGTTTTTTTTCTTTTTTGGGTTTGTGTTTTTTGTACCATTTTAGTGGGTCCGTGTCGCGACTCATAAATTATGTGGGGATAGTGCTTGTAGTTCTGTTACAGCCACCCCGCCAGGACAAGCAAATGCTTTCTGGGAAGGCCCTTATGTATTGTCTATTATTACCTGTTCAAAAAAAAAACCCTCTCTCTATGCCAAACCCTGGACTACTTTATCCTATTACAACCTTCGTCTTTTGGCTCATTGAAACCATCTCACGCTGTAGTCCGTCACCAAATCCGACAAGATTTCAATTGAAATCAAATTGAAGGTTAGATTATGATAAAGAATCAATTGAAATCAAAGCAAGGACTACCATCAGCAAGACCAGACAAGAGTTCAGGCACCAAACATTCTCTAAACAGTGACTGATTCAAGGCCGTATCCAGGGGGGGGGGGGGGGTAGGGAGTTGAACCCCCCCCCCCCCCCGAAGCATACAAAAATAATCATTTTTGTAGGGTTTTCCCTCTGATCTATGTATTTTTTTTGTACATAGATCATAGATGCACTTTTTTGTTCGACCCGTAAGCAAACCCCTCCCCCCCGAAATAAATAGAAAACCGTGATTTTCGGGGTTTTTTCTTGATCAGCTAATTATCCCTCTAGGATGATGTGCGAGGGATAAATATAAATTCGGATATTTCGGTTGCACTTCCGGCAAACCGTCCTCAGCGAAAAACAAAACAAAACTAAATCATAAAATCCACCACAATCACAACAGGAGAACGATGCGGATCCAACAGACAATAAGACGAGATGTGACTAAAAACCAGAAGAAAACGGTGGGGATGCAGATAAAAATAAAATAACGAAAGATAAAATGTGCGTGTTAAAAATGTATATGTACAAATCTGTGATTATTTGTGAAAATCACGGTTTTCTATTTCTTTCGTAATGAATGGTCAGCTTGGCTTCAAACCTTATTACCCCCCCCCCCGAAAGGCAACCCCCCCCCCCCGAAATAAATTCCTGGATACGGGCCTGGACTGATTTAACGAAGAGAGGGCAAACAAATAAAAGAAGAAAAGAAGTTCACGGAAGGATTTATTATTTTTAAAAGATGAAATTTAAAGCTCGTCAACATTCCATTACTGGTTATTTATTTATGGTTCATTATTCAATTCAGTATATTCTATAACTGGGACCCGTCTATTTGCCTACCCGTCGATTCGCCCACCCGTCATTATGCCAAACAAATACGTCACATCCCCCACTTTTTCCGACAGTTCCCCTAACCGCAACAAGACCCAAAATATCCGTCGATTCGCCCACCCGGTGATTCGCCCAACCGATGATTCACTAGTGATTCACCCACCCGTCGATTCTTCTACCCGTCGATTCGCCCAACCTCGTTTTCGGGAAGCGTTGATTCACCCATTTCTAAAATACGTCGATTCGCCAACCCGTCATAAGACCCCAAAAAAACGTCACAACCCCCACGTTTTAAGACTGCTCGCTTACCCGTCACAAGACCCAAAAAATCCGTCGATTCGCCCAATTCTCAAAATCGACCTCTGATCTAGCGCGGCCTTTGTCATTGAACGCGGTATCAGAAAGCTAGTGAGTCGCAGGGAGTAATTAAGAAGGCTACGATACCGCCCCATGTAAATAAGGGTGAAAACTAGTCAATATAGCTTGAGCCAGATTGATCAGAAGCATCAAAAAGAGGACGAATGCAAGAGTAAAATATCAGAACGAAGAGCTATCCTTTTTATGGCACTTGTAGCTCCGCTCAAGTGCCATATACCGATCACTTTTTGGTCTGTCAGTCTGTCAGGCCACTGTCCTCGAGTTAGGGTACTTCCAGACGTGCAAGAACGATGAAACTCTGCAGGCATATCAAGGACCCGACCAAACTAACTTGAGAATAGTCATTTGCCCGATGCGACAATCGTGTTGTGAGGGGAGACCGCGGAATCCAGAATTTAGCAGCATGCATAACTTTCGAACAGGTGATCGGATCTCAATGAAACTAGTCATTTGGAAAGACCTCTTGTCTCAGATGTCACACTTGAAGTCCGGAACTTTGGGGGGGGGAGGGGGAGTTGGAGGGGGAACCCGGAAATAGTGTGACATGTTCACAGTGGACGGATCGGGATGAACTTGGTGGGAAGTATAAGCACAAGCCCTAGACAAGCTGGCAAGATCGGCCGGATCCGAGCACTGTGGGGGGAGTTGGAGGGCGGGTTCAGGAATTCCGATGATCCCGACTTGAGTTGCTTACACATGTGCTAGAACGATGAAACTTGGCAGGCATATTAAAGACCCGACCAAACTAATTTGGAAATAGTCACTTCCCTGATCCGACCACCGTGGGGGGAGTGGAGGGAGGGGGAATCCGGAATATTGAAATATTTACAAATTTTGAACGGGGAATCGGATCTTAATGAAGCTTTTATACTTGGAGAGACCTTGTGTCTCAGATGTCACAGTTACACAAGTCTGGAATGGATCCGATGACTTTGGGGGGAGTTGGAGGGGGGGGGGGAGGACCGGAAATCGTGTGACATCTTCAGAGTGGACGGATCGGGCTGAAACTTGGTGGGAAGAACAAGCACAAGCCGTAGATAAATAGTTAAAAAGATCGGACTGGATCCGAGCCTTGTGAGGGGAGTTGGAGGGAGAGTTCCAGACTTACCGTGATCCCGGCTTAAGATGCTTACACATGTGCTGGGACGATGAAACTTGGCAAGCATTAGCAACTCCACAATTTTAACTTAAAGGACCCATCGCACTATTTACTATTCAACTTACAGTATTTTAAAAATATTTAAACTAGGCTGTGCTTTCAACAAATATCCCACGGCTTTTGCTGTTTTAAGCCGAGACCCGTTGACTTGTAGGGAAGACACAGAAACAATTTACATAACCGGTTTTACTGATGGAAAAATCTCTCTCAGACAACCGTCAAAAGCGTGAAACACATCGAAGGTAGCAAGATACGGCAAGTGAGAAAATCAGCATGGTTTTGTTAGAGGGACTAGAATGTACCGTACAAAGTTGGGGTCTCCGGGTTTAGAAATATATGGAGTGATTATGGTAAGACAGGTCCTTTAAGAACAGTCGTTTCTCCGATTTGACCATCGTGGGGTGAGTGGAGGGAGGGGGTTTCCAGAATCTCAAGGTTTGCCGAACTTTTGAACGGGAGATCGGATCTTAATGACACTTGATATTCGGAAAGAAATCATGTCTCATGTCCCATTTCAAATTCGGACAGGATCCGATCAATGTGGGGGAGTCGGGGAGGGGGGGGGGGACGGGTGGAAATTTTGTGACACGCTTCGAATATAGCGATTGGGATAACACTTGGTGGGAAGAACAAGCGTAAGCCCTAGATATATCAGTGCAAGAACCGGACCGGATTCGGTCACTCTGGGGGAGTTGGAGGGGGATCCAGAATTCCGGTAGCCGCAGTTTAATGTCGTGCTACTTCCAAATGTGCTACGACGACAAAACTTTGCTTGGACATTGGAGACTCGACAAGATTGGCTTAGAAACTGTCACTTACCAGGTCCGACCATCCCTTAAAGTACTCATTTTAACCGCAAAGTACACACAATACTTTTCAGCAAAACCTACGTTTTCATGATCCCCATGAGCAAATGATCATTTTTGCCCAAACGGTTCTGCTTAGAAATGAATTTCTCACCCTTAAAGTGCGCTTCTTAACCGAAAAGTAAAAAAAAACAACTTTTGTCCAAACCCTATATAATCATGATCCTAAAGGGCCCAAGATCATTTTTGTGTCAAGGGTTTTGATTTTGACTTCTGATGACAGAAGAATTTCTAGCGTCACAGCCAAGTGCAAAAGAAATCCAAAGGATACATTCTCCTGATTTCCAAGAGTTCATCGTTATTGTTATCTTGAGGGGTTAGCTTACAAGTGATCAAAACAATCCCACGAATTTCAAGTGCCATAAGAGCTTCCAGCTCTTATTTAGGTACAAGTTTAAGGAAAGAGGTGGGCTATATATTGCGATTATGTGGCCCGTCAAAGAAAATTATGATGCCACAGGATCAATCAAGTCTCAGTAGAGTGTAGCATTTCCCACGGATGTCTTCCCCAAACTTCCCCTTCGAACGAGCTCAGTTTCTTCTCCATTCATATCGTACAAAACAATGCAGAACACATGCATAATAACGCCTGAATTACACGTAAAATATTCAGTATATACCCAACAACTGCAAAATCATAACAGAAAGTGTAGCGAAGTGTTATTTGTTAATGAACTAAATGACGTCATAGATATGCAATGTTTGATGCTAGTAAGTGATCCGCCTTACATGAGGGGGATGAGGGGGGGGGGGGGGTGGCCATAACATGCCCTTTCAACATCCTAACCACAGGCAGTTATGGTTTGCACCTAGAAATGGTTCAATTAGATCATCAGCTCTTACGATCCATCAAGTCTCATTAGAGCCAAGCATTTTCCGGAAATGTCTTCCCGACTGTAAGTGTTTTTCATCAATTCCAAACGCAATCTGGGTATCTACTTGTGATACTGTTCGCACTTCTGGGAAACTGGATACTGGATATATTCCAGTTTTTCCTTACTTGATTAAAGCTTTGTTCTAAGGCCAAGTATCAGGATAAAGAATTAACACACTTATTTTCGTGCCGTTGAAAAACTTTAAGTAATGTCTTGTAAAAGTTTGATCAGAATCGATTAGAGTGCCGAGATAGGGGCATGAAAACCCTAAACAAACAAAAATGGGTATATCATAGACATTTTTCGGGTGGTTCCCAAAATTTCATTTCATTTATTTCTTACCGCCAAAGCTGGCGAGTATAAAAGAGAAATAAGAATACAACACGGCCAAAAAATACATTAAATGTGGCCCAACACTTGCACAATCAAATGCTCAACAAATTTTGAAAAAAAAACAAATAAAAAAGAACATACCATACTAACAGACACAGTCTATTTGAAACCTTGACTCAGGTTATGCTTTAGGCTATCAAGCTTAATCATGAACTTAGCGTGTTTCTGCTTCAGGATTTCAACCGGATTTTTCATATTATAATCTTTCATCATCAAAGAAGAGGATTCAAGTTTCGAGAAACGACATACAAATTTCCCAAATTTAAAAAAAGTTGTTTTCAGGGAAGTTAAATTACCTTTAGAAAAATATGGCAAAACAGGAGAACCCAGTAAAACATGTGGTAAAACTACACTGTTAAAAATCTTTGCCAGTCGCTTCTTAGACAGATAATCTCTTAGGCAATACTACCAAAACTTCAATTCTTTTTTCTAGATCAGCTATTATCAAAGAACGAGTTAGTACCATTGACGAACTAATAGGCAAACCTAAGTGTTTTAGAGAAAAAACTGGTTTCATAATAAAATCGTCGATCTTAATAAAAATAGACTGCACTAAATCAGAAAAATTTAAATCCAAAACAAGAAGCTGGCATTTATGCGGAGATAAAAGCAATCCGTGGGTTTTAAAAACTTGGCAAACATAATCAACATTAATTTGAAGGGATTTCAAAGACCGGCTTATTAAAAGAATATCACCAGCATAAGCAACCCATGACAGAAACGATCTAGAATTAAAAAGAAAAGAAGTAGGGATATTATCTAAACATGCAGCGAAAGTGATATTGAAAATCGTCGGTGACAGAATTCCACCTTACCTCAGACCCCTATTTAAAACAACATTAAAATCAGCACGATCTTTTAGCCCACTCTCACAATGCCCACGACCCAAAATGCCATAATTCAGGGTGTAGACCCTGAAATCAAAATCGTCAAAAATGTCAACGTCCAAAATTCCGACAGTTTAAAATGCTCTCAGGGAAGGCTAAATCGTCCTGGTTCAAAGTGCCGACGACCAACTGTCGGTAGGGGAGGTCAAATGATTTGGGACAATGGACAGCGAGATTAAAGGGACAGGACTACTATGGAAAATTGTAAGAATTACTTTATAGTTCATTAAACTAGAATGATTTGCGCGAAAGTACGAAGAAATGGCGATCTAAACCTTGCACCCTGAAGGTAAGAATTGTTAAAAATAACAATTTGACATCGCTGCTTATTTTCAGAATTCGAAATTACATTGTAATTGAACAGTTTCAGTACACGATTATCGCCATCCTGATACTCGGTCCGTTCCTTTTGTTTCACATTCATCACTAGCACCGATTTACGACGTCCTGAACATGCCAAACTGTACAATCGTGGGTATTCTGACCCGTGTGCACTATGACTCGTAGGCATTTTCAATCGTGGACATTTTGAATAGTGGGAGTGGGCATTGTGATCGTGGTCATTATGAGTTTTTCCTGCTAGACCGATCCAGCTAAAATCAGGCACAACCCGGAACAACTGGAATAACAAAAGAAATCCGGTAAAAACTTGAGTGAAAAAGTTCACTTATAATTGTCCTCTGCCAGCTGCTCAGTAGAAGCTTGTAAAGTTACCGACTAATTAGTACAATAGTTTTCCGATTCATCCGACAAGGGTCGTGTATAAGGAAGCATAACATGGATCAGAATATCACTTGAGCTTCAGTGTTCCAGCTGTAGTAGTTTCATAAATATTCTCCTCTGGGTTCCCATCAGAACCTTTGGTATTTCTGCCGACCAAAGGTTTTGCCGACGTTGGGTCATGTCTGCGGAACAAAGGTATTGGGGAGCAAAAATCAAAATTTACTCGATCGAGAATTGAATGATCGTGTGGCATTATAATTTCCTTTAACCGAACCAAATAATCGCAATATATAGCCTACCACTTTCGGCACATGTAGTACCTAGAAATATGGTAGCTCATTGATTTTGCACTTGCATTCATCCTCCATTTCCTCTTTCATTATCAGCACCGAGGTCTTATATCATGCTTCTCATCATTCTGGCTCAAGCTGTATCGACTAGTTTTCATCCATATTTACATCGGACGGTATCGTATTCTTCTTTATTACTCCCCTGTGACTCAGTCGCTTTCTTCTACCGCTTTCAATGAAAAGAGCCGCGCTGGATCAAAGGTCAATTTTGAAAACTGGGCGAATCGACGGATATTTTGGGTCTTGAGACGGGTAGTGAACTTACGGAAAAAGTGGGGTTGTGACGGATTTTTTGGGCGAATCGACGAATTGTTTGGGTCTTGTGACGGGCAGGCCGAACTGTCAGACAAATGGGAGTTGTGACGGATCTTTTGGGGCTTATGACGGGTGGGTGAATCGACAGATCACAGAATTGGGTGAATCGACGCTCAAAAAACAGAACGTTGGGTGAATAGACATTGGACGAATCGACGGGTGGACGAATTGACGGATGGACGAATTGACAGATGGGTGAATCAGCGGGTGGGCGAATCAGCAGTTGAGTGAATCAGCGGTAGGACGAATCTACGGTGGACGAATCAACGGGTGGGTGAATCGACGGTTGGAGGAATCGACGGATTTTAGGATTGGGCGTATTGTCGGGTAGAGGAATCGACGGGTGGGGGTAGTGACGGAGACCCTTTATAACACGTCAAAATAAACAATGGAGGGCGTGTGGCCCTAGTGACGGAGTACAACAAAAGAAAAATAAAACAAAAACAAAGAAAAAAAGACAACGTGCGTAGCAAAGCTTTACACTCAACACAACACTTTCTGCTGCTGAAGCATATGCAAAGCCTCCGTTACCTGGAAAGCATATAGCAGATTTTCGACTCAGCAACCTGTTGATCTATTTTCCGATGTCCCTGACAAGTGATGATGGTGAGACATAGGGGGATTAACAGAAACTAGTCCGCTTGGAAGCGCTGGACTGGAAAATGGCCAATTTAAAATTTTCAATCTTCTAGACCAGCAAACACAATAATTATGTGGGGAGAACTTTCGAAACAAATCGTCCTAGGCTTGTTGTCCCAATCCCTGAGTTCCGCGTAAGACCACACCTTTGTTTGATTTTGCTTTTGACCAACAAAGGGATGCACAAACACTCAAGGGTCCTTATTCTCTTCCACGAAAATATTATCTATTTCCCTTCTTGTGTTTACAAGGTCGAAAGTCTCCAAAATGGGCCTTACCGTAGTCCATAAGAAACATTAAATGACACGAACCGACTAAAACCAAATGGAGTTATTTTAAATTCGCAAAACACCTTCTTCATCTTCCTCCTTGGACCCGCAATACCTACATAACCCGATTCGGGTCAACGATAAAAATGCAGTCAGAGGGTCAAAATTATCTTTAAAGTTTAACCGAAAAGGGCTAGGATACTACAGTCTAGTTACCCATCACTTGTTCGCTTAAGTAATCTTGAAAACCCGATGAAAAAGCGTTAGTTTGTTTTTCTGATATTTCCAAATAATCGATTATCCCACTGTGCTTGCCGCTCTCCCCGTTTTTGTGATATCTCTATGGTGCCTGGAACATTTGGCAACAATACCAGCAGCAAACGAGTAAATAAATTGTGTATCAAATAAACAAAGAAGTGTCTGGAGTCTGCAGTGCCAAAAACTAGTGCTAGCTAGGGATGTGTCTTGTGTAGTGATAGTGCAGTGATTTTCGCGGGCGAATTGTGGACGGATTCACCATGGGAAAGCGTCCACATTCCCAACGTCCCTACTGGAGACTACTGTGGACAGAATGAAAATCCCCAATAGGTGTTGTAATAATTCAATGTATTTGAATCTAAGATGTAAAAATAAGTTGCCTTTTCAGTTAAACTTTAATAATTTTGGATTATTAGTGTGATTTTCTCTCTGTGTTTTTCCTTTTGTTTTTCTGTGTTGTTTGGCAATTTTTCTTTGTTTTCACTACTTTCCTTCTTATGCCATGAATTTTATATTTCAGTTATATTTTGTTTTAGTTGACAGTCCTATGTTATCATGTTGTGAAACAGATATTCAGGAATAAATACAATGATTGATTGATCATTGTGAAGTCTCGGTAAGGACAGCAGATCTACCCTTCCGAAAAGTTTTGGAGCAAAGAAGGAGTGTTGTCCCAAGATGAGGCGTCTATACCCCCTTCCATCGTCTGGAATTCTCCTTCCATCGTCTGGAACAGTGTTCAGTGTGAATGTTCGGACTAGTTCGGAGTGCTGTTATTGTGGGTTTGAATACGGAATTTAAGGCATACAACTCTTGTCTTAGATGACTACAAATTTCAAACTATAAACAAAAAAAAAATGAAACAGAACTCAAATATTCGAACTGGTTACAAGTTAATACTTAGAACTCACGCGAGTATATCATTGCTAATTATTAATGCTGATTCACTTTGCTCAAATAACTTACCATTACGAATTAAAGAACTGAACAAGGGCTTCATTACTATTTAATTAACAACCCACAGAAAGCAAATGCATTCGCTTTTCTGTTTCGATGTTTCTCAATCAGTCTTTATTATTCGAAACAAATTCCTTATGGTATTAACAAAAAAAACGAATATTTGTTCTCACGTCAAACATGACTGTATACAATTGCGCTTTTACATAGTCACTTGTTCAATAATTACACAAGAACAAGACTTGCAACAAATTAAAGTGCTAAAATTCAATAATAAATATAAAAATGAGGAAAATAAGCTAAATTTCGCGTTGAAAAAACTCACAAAGGAGGCGACAAAACTCATTTCGTACCGCGCACGAATTGCCCGAATGGGTTGGATCATAGGAACCGATTGTGCTGCCATTCTCTGTGGCCTTATGCGGTCGGGAATGTGGGGAGGGGGAGGGATGTGCCGATGGTTGGGGTCTTCCAGTAGCTGGTCACAAACTTGGTAGAAAGTTGGTGTCTACGGTTTGACAAAGATGCGAGATCAAACTCGTTAAGAAGGGAAATGTACGGGATTTTGATACTATTAGTAAAGACCGGTAGTCGATCCTCTCGAGGCGTTCCGGCTGCTCCCGTGTTAAATCGAAATGCTATACCGGACAGAAGTATTCAAGGGAAAGGCGAAATGCGAAGGAGGTGTTGTTTCGAGGTGCCATGGCGGGAGAGCACTTTGAGAGATCTTATGCCCATATTTGCTTTTTCAGCATAGATTGTACTTGCTTATCCCACTTGAGATCTGAAGTTAGATGAACACCTAAAAGTTTGAGCTCCTCCACTCTGCTGTGATCAGGTAGGTCAGGTTGGAAAGTTGGATTGGACTTGATAAAAGATACAGTTAGGACGGCTGATTTGTCGTGGTTGATGGTCATTCGGTTGATTGCAGCTTCTCAAATGAAGGGCATTGTTTAGTAAGGATCTTCGATTTACATAGTAAATTAAAGATTTTGTTCTAATACTCTTTATCATAAGATAACATATGAAAGATTTATCTACACTAAGAGCCAAAGGCCATTGCAAATACATGAAAAATAAGCACAAACAAAGAAAAATAATACCTTCTATAAGCACCTAACCCTGTGGGTTAGCACTACCCTGAGAACCTCGCCAACTGGTTAATACTCATAAACAAAATATTTCCCATGATCCTGCACATCCATTCTTCATCCACCCCTCTTTCATTCACTCCAAAAATTTCTAACCTAAGTTCATTTAAGTTTTCGCATTCACACAACAAATGTTTCTGAATTCTCTAACCAACTTTTACAAATTAATACATGAACAAACCCTTGAAAACCCTCTTACCATCCTTTACACATGTAGGCGATACCTCTGACTGCAGGAAAGCCCGAATGGGCCTGTGGAGGCAGTCAGAAAAAAAAGTGACTGATGAAAATAGCTCGATACTTATGAGACGGAATCAAAATAGATGTGCAAAAGTTGTAACCTCGGCAGCATCTGACGGTCTTTTTTTAGAGTCTCAGCTCTAAAGCAGAATTTAGAAGTGATAATATTCCGTTATTTTCTTTGTGAATTTAAAGCACAGACACCAGTCCGCCTATTTTCGATTTTCCGTTTTGAGTGGATTTCATGCATTTGCTTCTTAGCCAAATCTAATCTCCTCGTGGGGAGTCTTTTCCCATTTAAGCAACGCCCCTCACGTTGTTTTTGATTGGTTCTGTCGGAGGTACGGACTATCCAGTCCAATCAGAGACAGTGTTTATTAGTAGTGTTAGTCAAGATTGCCCGTAAAGGGTAGTGCCCAGGGTTGCCAGATGTCACACAATAGTGTGAATTGCCACTTTATTTTGTTTTTGTCACTCTTTTCCTATGTAGGACATAAAAATCAATTTGTCATTTGTGCAGCAGGATTCCGACTAGAATTGACTATTTCAATTTTTTTTTTGTGAACATAAATTACCATAGGATGTATCATTTTTGCAAAGGCAATTCCGACCAAAAGGGACCATTTCACGTTTTTTTTTCATGAATATATAATTTCACTCCCATTTCACTGTCTGTTTTGGGCCAAAAGTTACTCTCTAAATATTTTTGATGTGGCAACTCTGGTACCTTGTGTCCTCTCGCAGTAGCGGCATTGCGAGAGCAGAAGAGTTGGTAGTTAGTAACCTGTGAGAGAAATTCGAACGTTAAGGTTTACCGGTCAACCTTTAACAAAGACATTTTTGAATTCATCGAGGAAATCAGACCACGAAAAGAAGACGACATTATTAACTTTTCGAAGTTCATCAAAGCTTCCAAGTACTGTTGGATTTGCGTGGATTTTCGACCAGCCAATTATGGAAACAAGAGAGACGTGTAACAATAGGCTACCTCCTGGAATCAATACGACTGAAGAAGGCTATCTGTTTTCGCCGAACATCCCCTAAGGGTTTTCCTTGGCACTGGTCGATAGTCCCGAATTCTAGAAAATTCCGATTTTGAAATTCAAAGACATTCTTCGAAATACACTCAGCCGAAAACAGTGAAAGAGACAGCGACGGACTGCATCGTTTTCAATTAAGAGACGACTGACACAGAGGTTTTAATTTCATTGCTGAAGTGAAGGTGGGGTCTATAGAATGAAGAGGATGGAAAAGGAGAAGGCAGTATAAGGTTAGATTGGAGGATGAGAATCTTGGTGTCTAGAGGAGGGGGGGGGGCTGCGTTAAGGTCGGAAGAACAATCACAAGGAAATTTTTACTATATTTTAAGATAATTGAATCCTGGCGAAAACAAACGCACGCGCAACAAGCAGGGCTACAGTTTTTCGGTGTGTTTTATGCCACTTGCCTTCCGGCCAAGTGACTATTATACCGATCAATTTTCTGTCGGTCTGTCGGTCGGTTTGTCAGTCCGGTGTTTGCGAGTTAGAGTAGTTTCAGATCTGCTATACGACAATGAAACTGGCAGGCATCAAACTAACTTGGAAATAGTCACTTGCCCGATCCGACCATCGTGGGGGGGAGGGACGGGAGCTGGGATCCGCAAGTTAGTGGCACGCATAACTTTCGAACGGGTGATCGGATCTTCATGAAACTTGATATTTGGAACGATGTCATGTCTCATATGTACCATTTCAAGTCCGGACCGAATCCTAGGAATGTCGAGGGGGGGAGTAGTTGGAGGGGGAACTGGAGATCACATGACACGCTTAGAGTGGAGCGATTGGGATGAAACTTGGTGGGAGGAACAAGAACAAGCGCTACGTACAACATTGACAGAACCGGACCGGATTCCTGCACTTTGGGGGGGGAGTTGGAAGGGGGGTCGGGAATTCCGGTGAGACGGAGTTAAGCTATCTACAGGTATACTACGTCAATGAAACTTGGCAGGCAAATGAGGGACCCGACCAGATTGACTTGGAAATAGTCAACTTCCCGGTACGACCATCGTGGGGGGAGTGGAGAGAAAGGGAATCCAGAATCTCGAGGTATGTATAACTTCCGAACGGGTGGTCGGATCATAATGAAACTCGATATGTAGAAAGACCACATGTCTCGGATGTCCCTATTGAAGTTCGGACGGGATCCAATGAAAGTGGGGGGTCGGGGGGGGGGGGGGGGGGGTCGGAAACCTTGTGACACGCTTGGAGTGGAGCGATTGGAATGAAACTTGGTGTGAAAAACAAACACAAGACCCATGTACATCAGTGACTAAACCGGACAAGATTCGGGCACTGTGGGGGAGCTAGAGGGGTGGAGCCGGAATTCCTGTGATCACAAGTTAAGGTACTTCCAGAGGTGCTGGGACGATGAAACATGACTTGCAAATTAGAGACTTGACATGATCGGCTTAGAAATAGTCAGTTCCCTGATCCGACCATCGTGGGGGGAGTGGAGGGAGGGAAAATCCTGAATCTTGAGGTATGTATAACTTTTGAGCGTGTTATCGGATCTTAATGAAACTTGATATTTAGAAAGACCTCATGTTTCAAATGTCCTATTTAAAGTCCGAATGTAATCCGATGAATGATCGGGGAAGGTGCAGGGAAGAACCGGAAATCTTGTGACACACTTACAGTGTAGCGATTGGGATGGCACTTGGTTAGAAGAACAAGCACAAGCCCTAGATGTGGGGGCACTGTAGGGGGAGTTGGAGGGGGTCCAGAATTCCGATGATCGCGAATCAAGGTACTTCCAGATGTGCTAGGACGATGAAACTTGGATTAAAAATTAGACACTTCACAAGATTGGATTAGAAATTGTCCGTTCCCAGATCCCTATGAGTCCGTGATCATTTTTGAATCAAGGGTTTTGCTTAGAACTGATTTCCTTAAAGTACAAAAAATACTTTTAAGCAAAATATAAATTTTCGTGCTCCCGATGAGTTCATCATAATTTTTGCTTCAAGAGTTGTGATTGTAAATGATCACAACAAACCTTTGGATTCCTACTTTCATCCTCTGACCCAGCCTTGCAAGTGCCATAATAAATATGATCTTCCAGCTCTTTTTTTTCTTTCTAGTTTCTTTTATTTATACTCCATCATTTTCTCTTTCCTGTACGATGGGTGAAAAATAAATATTACATTATAATATTACCCATTCTCCGATTTTCTTAGTTTCAGATCCGAAAATTTACAGATCTTGTCTTACTTTGACGAAAGGTATGGACGAACAGGCGTGTGGGCGTAGGAACAGCGATTCAAAAAAGGCAGTTTTCCAGATCTCTGCAAATCAGAAGTGCTAGGCTACTTGAGAAATTTGACCGACTCAGCTTCCAGGTGAGATGACTCTCCTCACTTCAAGCTGAAAGTTCCTCTAGTTTCGACTGCAATTCAGCACACCAAAGAGACGGCCCGCAAAAAAGATTCCAAACTATCTTTGGGATTTGTGAAAGGTTTTCACCTAGAGGTCTACTGATGAAGTTTCGTGAGCTCTGCTGATCCATTAGCATTAATTTGCAAACTTTTTCTTTTCAACAAGTGTAAGCTGTGAGTGGAGAAGTTGAAACAAATGTTAGTTAAATGTGTAAAGAAGATTACTTCTGAGGAAAGAAGGCAACCAAAAACAATAGCTCCTATAAGGAAACCATGCAGCCAAACTGAACTTAAAGCAAAAATATCCTATTACCAAGGGCCTATGATTTTTCGTTCATTGCTTGTGAACCTCAAGCTTCTTCACCTCGAAAATGCCGACAAATGTTATCTACAATACTGTCTGACATGTAAACGGGGTCTCGTTACTCTGTCCACAACGTCATAAGCCCCACAGTTCAGAGCCCCAACAAAATCCGTCCCTAGGCCCACGTTTTCCGACAGTTCAACTACACGACAGTTTGCCCACACCTCAGGTCACCCATCATCAGTTCACTCACTCATTAAATCTGAGAGTTCCCCCAAAGTTCAGTTTGTCCAAACGTCAGTTCGTCCAAACGTCATTTCGTCCAAACGTCAGTTCGTCCAAACGTCAGTTCCTCCAAACGTCAATTCGTCCAAACGTCAGTTCGGCTACACGTCAGTTCCTTCATAAAATACCGCCTTTTTGGGATCCCAAAACGCAAGTGACGGGATACCTATGACTTCGTAAAATTGTCCGTCTATCAGCACGAAAACTCTCGAAGCGATTCAGACATATTGTTCAAACTTGGTGTGAGGATCCTTTGGTTTAAAGTACAGGTTAAGTTCGTAGATGGACCCCATAGCAGTATATTTAGGGATGGGGGAAGGGGTTTCAAATTAAGGGGCGAAAACAAATATTTTTCAAAAGCTAATGTCACAGTCGATTGGGGGGTTAGGAGAGATGATAAATACAAATATGAAAATTATTTTCTCGCCAGACAAGAAGTTCGCCAGTTAATTAGAGGTTCGATTCATGGGTAATGAGATATGCTTGACCGATTAAAATTATTTTCTCGCCGGATAAGTAGTTCGCTCGGAACCTAGAAAATTTACCGTGAAATTTAAAAAACCAATGATATATTCAATAATATCGATGGGGGGGGGGGGGGGACATGCTAAATCGAAATATGAAAATTATTTTCTCGCCGGACAAGAAGTGCGCCAGGAATCCGGCAAAAGCCTCACCCTATATTATGGGTGAGCAGACAAGCTGTTTCAGCTTTCGAACATACTAAATGTAAACAATCAATCAATCAATATATTTATTATATTGATTGATTGATTGTTTATAGTTAAAACAAAAGTGAAATGCGATCAGTTTTGTCAAGTACCACTCCTACGCACCTCTTTATCCATACAGGCAGGAAGCTCATCGCGCGTCTGGTTATGATATTCTTTGTTTAATCTATGGAAGCCGGAGGGATAGTGACTCCGGTCGCGTGAAGTCACGTTCTCAGAGTCGGTTGGAGATTCGGTATCGGGGTAAGGAGACACGATGAATCGAACTTTTAAATTTGTTTCGTTGACGGATAAGCTGGCATATTCGCCGGGAATGCAGCTAAAATACGAAGAATTTTCTTTAAATTAGAGGACCTTTCTAAAGTCGATTAGAGATGAGATGTTGGAGTAAACATGCTTGCCGAATCTATATCTGAACTTATTTTTCTCGTCTGATTAGATTAATGGTTTGGCCGTAAGTTGCCAAAAACTCCAACACGGTAACATTTTTATATATATTCAAGCGGTTGATCATGGATAAATAGCGAAGTGTTGGTCAGGTGACGACTCGGAAATCTCCAAGATTCGATTGTCTAGATAAGGAAGCCTAACAAATATTAGATTCTTGGGATCCCATCGAAACATTTGGTCTTGTTTGTAGGGGTACGGAAAATTCCACAACTTTCGGATTTATTGTAGGATTTCACATGCAGAGATTGAAGCCAAACTGAGAACCGGTATTGCGCATTTGTAGTACAACTGAGCCAACTGATCCGTTTACATAGTGACATATTTGAGCAGAGTAGAAAGATAATTGTTTTTAGCATGGCTCCAGGATCTTTTTCTCATTAGAACTTCGAGAGTTTGAGCTCAAATATTGACATTTAGCCACCCGACAACATTGTCAAACCCGGTTTTTCTTTTCACGATCGATTTCTTCACGAAAAACCAAACTATAAAACTAAATTTGGTGCTCTGGAACAGGACGAAAAGATGCAGCCATTAGGACTGGATCACTCCAATGTAAGGTTAGGGTACATGCTAACTATATTCATAGCTTGTCTTGTCTACTGGACTGCTCTTCAACCAATGTTATCTCTACCTCCTTCCATCCGTTGCCATGCATCTTCATTCCTACTGGTGGGGAGAATGATGCAGAGACACCACTGCAGTGACATGCCTTGGTAATCGCAGCCGATTACCGAAAAATCATGGGCCCTTACTGTTACTATAAACTAACCAAGGCAAAACCCGTTACTTCGTCCACATGTCCATCCTGCGGTTGTTGACCATGTTGCGACTCCAGTGCTGCCGCGTGCTCAAGCTCCCACTGGCGGCGCTGCTTCTTGAGCTTCTCCCGGTGACCGTCAGAGCGCGACGCGTAGTTGACGAGCGCGAACTCCAGCAGTGCTCCAAAGACGAAGGTTAAACAAACGCCCGTCCAGACGTCGACGGCCTAGGAGAACGGGAACGTTAGTTTGGTCGTTGGATGATCATTTAGAGGTGCGTTTGTCTCACGCAGTGCCGTCTTTTACTTACGGTAGATCCTAGGCCATCCATAGGTTTGTGGCCCCTTTACGAGAGTCAAAAACTTCAAAACGTCAACCCATTAGCACGCACTATTCTTGGTCTAGCCACGCTATGGTCATATCTGACAAAACTTCGGTAACGTAAAAGACGAGGGTGCGTAACCTGGGTCGTGAGTAACAAGGCAATACGGCTAGCAACTACAGCCTCATTTCTTAGGCCTCTCTTTTCCTCTGGCCCCCCAGCACCGGCCTAACTGGCCTAAGGGTAAAGACGACACTGGTCTCACGCAGGGGCGTCCCGAGCCGTTCTTCATGGGGGGGGGGGGGGGGGGCGAACCTGGTAAAACTGACCGAATCGGTACCTGATATTGACCGAATTTATAATTTTTTTCTAAAATACAGTGAGTTCCCTTCAAGAAGCTATAATGTAAGAAGTTGCATAGTATGTACAAAATCAAGTCTAAAGAGAAAATTTGGCGTGTTTTCACGCTCTTCGACTTTTATCTTTTTTTTTCAGGGATACGCCGTCACTAGTCTTTTACCTTTGGGGGACGTCCGGTTCTGCCAACAGGACTAGAAAATGTGCCGACCAAAACGCATTTGCTGTCAAGCGACACACGTCATGAACGGCTGTACCCCGGAAAAATTACAGCGCCGCAGGCCAAGTTTTTTTAATCCGCCTTTTTTCTAGCAACTTCTATCTTTTAACGTAGTTCAAGCACCCCAAAATTCCAAGCCACAAACGCCAACTAAATATGCCGCAGGAGAATTTTTTGGAAACACTCATGATCAAAGTACCTTTTTGCGATCTCAAGGCTATCTTTTAAACCACAGAGCTGCCTGGCGAAAAAAGGGTACATCCAGGGTAAAGTAGATGTAAATTACATTTATTATGAATGTACAGCAAACAAAAATAGGCTAGTTTTCACGTTCTTATTCCTGAAGTTGTGCAATCATTAGAAGTATAAGTAAATTGATGAATGGAAAACAGTCGAAGCTACCGTTAAATGGTAAAGAACAAGAGCTAAATAAATGCCACTTAAATTACCAAGCACGGTAACTAGGGTGAACCAAATAACGAATTCGTACTACCGAAAAATTAACTAAAAACTAAGGAGCAGATCAGG
The DNA here is from genome assembly GCA_023053575.1 of Branchinecta lynchi. Classification (NCBI taxonomy): domain Eukaryota; kingdom Metazoa; phylum Arthropoda; class Branchiopoda; order Anostraca; family Branchinectidae; genus Branchinecta; species Branchinecta lynchi. The sequence goes on from JAKZAP010000014.1 coordinate 4,434,079, forward strand.
AGCGTTATAACGACCGGTTTTCGGAATGGAATAAAACTCTTGGCAGAACCATCTAAAACAACCGAATGTGGTAACAGTGTGGGTACTAATTCATAGTAACTATTGTTAGAAGGGTGGAACACGCTCTTAGTGTCGTTCTTTGCGAATTAGACGATATTTCTTTATAATAACAAATCTGGTAACAGATGCGGACCAAACAAAAATCAGGTGAATTACCGAATTCGGTAACGAATTAGGGCCAAATGAATCTGATTAATTACCGAATGGATTGACCGAATGCGATAGAACGTATACGGACTTGAGAAAAGCCCGGTGAACAACCGAATTCGCTAACGAATGTGACCAAATATATATGTTAAATCACCGAATTTACGTAGGGACGTACCGAATGGATGAAATCGACTAGGACTGAACAAAAGTTGGATGAATTGTCAAATTCGGTCACGAATCAGAACCAAATGAGTCTGACTAATGACCGAATTATGAAATTGACTAACCCAATGCGGTAGAACACATAAGGACTTGAGAAAAGTCCAGTGAACAACCGAATGCGCTAATGAATGTGACCAAATAAATACGTTAAATCACCGAATTTACGTAGGGACGTACCGAATGAGGGAAGATCGACTCGGACTGAACAAAAATTAGATTAATGACCAAATTCGATAAAGAATGGGAAGCAATAAACACGTTAAATCGCCAAATTTGGAAATATAGGTGCAAACGATTTTATAAAACAGGCATCACGGCTTCGCCGCGATGCCCGTTTTGACCGAATGCCCAAAAAGTAGGGGGGCGCTGCGCCCTCTCTTCGGGACGCCCCTGGTCTCACGTCGTCACTACCTATTAAGCGCGAACTTGACAAAAATTGACAAACAAGGTTTATTGTAGGTTTGTGTAGACCATACCGCCGGATGAACCAATCACAAACAACGCGAGGGGCGCCAACTATACAAGATTTTCTTTGGGAAGATTGGATTTAGGCAAGCTGGTAATGGCAGTTTTAGTTCTGATTTGAGTAAATAATAGTTATTTATCCTAAGCAAATAATTTAAAAACTAGCGGAGTGGAGCGAGTCCCTGTCAAGGTTTCTAGTGCTTATTTAAAGTGGGACATTACGCGTTTCAGCGATCTTAAAATTACTATAGGCGTGTGTATACTCTAAATGCAGTATCAGTTTATGACCTTACAAAGCCTTCATCACCCGTGGGATTATAATTCTTATTAGAATTATTATAATTCTTCAGTATAAAAATACAACTCTCTTCTTCGCGAAACCACTCAGAATCGAAACAGCACCAGAATAGCATGTGTCATAATGCACTCCAAATTTTCCACATAATTCTTGAAACACTTCATTCTAAAGGTCACTAATTAGGTCTTCGAAATTATCAGCTTCCACGTTAACATGCGAGGTGATGTCAATACAGATGATGTCACCTTAGTTTTTGTTCTCTTTTCCATCTAATCTGTCTTCTTTGTCGCCCCTCATCTTGGTCATAGTTCCTTTGTTTGACTTAAAGTTTTACTGAAAACTCAGCTTATTTTTATATCATTTAACTGAGTACACTGCATTATTTGGATTGTGTTAAGGGTTTTTTTTTTCTTCACTATTTGCTCTAGAATGACATTCTTTTACGGCCGTCCTCACAACGCAAAATTCTACTATGACGCGGAGAATTTGAATCTCAATGCAAACGCGGCTTTTCAGTGGCGAGTGATCAGCTCGCGGAAGCTGCGTGAACACTTGTTTTTTTGTAAATCGTTTTCGTCAAGCATACAGCACAGGTACAGGTACATAAACGCACCACAAATCCGACAAGGAAATTCCATTACTTGAAAATTGATTATTCCTGGATAGGGAGCAACGAAGTAACGCATTTTCATCGATTCTTCTAGCCTCTTTAAGTGAATAGGCGATGGATAACTAGACTGTCTTACTTCGGCCTTTTTCGTTGTTTTTCAGCCTTCATGAATATTCCTCCGAAATATTTCGTTCTTAAGATTAGTAATTTTGTCTCTGAAATTATCATCTTCCAGTTTTAAAAGTCGGCTCAGTTCTTTGTTTGTTCGATTTTTGTTCTCTTTCCATCTAATCTGTCTTCTCTGTCGTCCCTCATCTTCCTCACAGTTCCATCACATTGCTTAAAGGAACAGTCTTACCTATAATACTAACGCAACCTACTTCCAGAATCACAGCATATACTTCTAAACCCGGAGACCCCAATTTCGCACGGTACATTCTAACCCCTCTAACAAAACCACGCTGATTTTCTCACTTGTCGTGTTTTGCTACTTACGGTGTGTATCACGCTGTCGACGGTTGTCTGGGAGAAGTTTTTCCGTCAGAAAAAACGGTTATGTAAGTTGTTTCCTTATTTTCGCTACAAGTCAGCGGCTCTCGGAAAACACTTAACACAGAGAAAACTGTGGGTTATTTATTGAAGGCACAGCCTAGTTTTATAGCACTCATATATTTTAAAATACTATAATAAGAGTAAATACTGCGAGTGGTCCTTTAAGTGTTTTTCAGGTTTCATGAATGACCCTGGGAAATATTCTGTTCTACAGGTCAGCAATTATGTCAGCTAAATTGTATAATAATAATAATAATAATTTATTTTAACCCATGAATCGTACAAGATGAAGACAGTGGAGTACAAATAAGAAAATAGACGAATAAGCCCATGAGAGGGCGACGGACGCCGTTCCACGGTGTAAATGAGCTTCCACGTTAAAAAGCAGGCAGTAGATGTCGCCTTAGTTTTTTGTTTATCCCCCCCCCCATTTTGTCTTCTTTGTCGTCACTAACCTTTGTCGCAGTTCCGTTGGCCGAATTTCTTAAGTGTTTTTCAACCTTACATGAATGCCTTCGCCTACTGAGGGATCCGATTTATTCATAGAAAAGTTTAGATCTTCCCATCAGCTCAAATGGCTTTAAGGTAATGAGCTCTATCGGGGTGGATATATCCTTCGTTAGTTCGTTGTCAAAGGATCCGACGGACTGAGCTCCTCTGCACATTAACTGTCAATTATTTTCCTGTGGAATACGGATGGGAGCTGCTGAGTGGGCGATTTGAAAATGAAACGTCGTAGTTAGCCTAATTGGTCGGAGTGTTTGAAGGGCTCAACAGAGTCTCGACGTGATTGGAGAAAATTGGCACTTCCAGCCAAGTCATAGTTATGGAAAAAAAATGTGCAAGTGCTCACACGTAGTATGTAGTAACATGCGGAAGAGGACTGCGATTCCTGCAGTTTTCTTTTTGCCAGCCAAGTCATAGCTATAAAGAAGCGCTTGCGCGCTCAAACGTAGAATGTGAAAGTAAAAGAAGAGTAGCCTATTGTAGCCGCAGTTTTAGAATTGCCACCAATCTGTAAGTATACACAAATGCATCTTCCTGGCTCCATCTGCGGTCAAGTTATGAACTAAAGTCACTGGGCCCAGTTGCCCCTGCACCTCCCGGGTGAGGGGGCCGGGCCTGAAGAAGGCACACTTGAATCTCAAAGCCAACAAGAATACCAAGTCTTAACTTGGTATCTCTCATTGTTCACGAGTTCACGAACCCAAAAATACGTAAAAACTGGCTAGAGCGACCGCAAGAGTGGAATGTTGGTAAATTAACAGTCGACTAAAGACGGAATAAATCACTAGTTTGGGACCTCATCCCCGAGCGACGATTATAAGGAGGATGACGGCATATGGCAAGGAAACCAAATGCCGTTGCTTGAATTGGCGATATTTTATATCATGGATCTAGACCTGAATTTGTTAATCTTAGTTCGATTAGCTCCTTAATCCTAACTGTTATACCCATCGTCAAGCGGAGACAAGGTTTCAGTCATCAAACATTCGTGTGTGCGTATTCGTATGTGCGTCGTGACAACACGTTTTTTTCAAGAAAAGTAAAAATGAAAGAAAACATTCTTAATATTCCTAATAATTAACTATAGCCTACGTAATAATCGCGAGGATGAAGTATTTACAGATTCATCTCCACACAACTGTGCCATTAGTAAATTATTTCCTAATGATTCCTTATGCTCATGGAATGAATTTGAGAATGCAGACATCGCGGAACTGTAGAACAGAGAGGCAGGCGAGGAGCAAAGGGGTGGGATACTCCGCAGTTATACACTGGAAGAATTGGACGTTTGCGCTGTTTTGTTACTACCTACGACACCTTGATGGAAAAAATGGTTTGCATGACATCTGTAAAAAAAGAACTAGTACTATAGTTTTTAGTACAGTCCAACACAGAAAAGTATTTGGTTTCTTCTACAGTGTCGATTAAACCATACTGAAATGACACTACATAGAATCGAAAGTAACCTTAGTTAAGTATATTTGAGGCTTCTTTAAACAATGGGAGCAATAATAAAATTGTCCTTCAAAGTTCGGTCACGTCTCGCTGGCTTCTGAGCGAACTTCCATTCAAGTGACTCGGTGATTATTCCCTGTTTGGAACTCCAGAACTTATCGTTCAAGCGAGTTTTGTCCTGCCAACTCTTGTTTTCTAGCCTCGTTGGAAAGTTCTTGCACAACTTTTCCCAAGAGTGGAGAATATGGAAGTTGACGTCAGCCGTTTCCAGGCTGAGGCTTGTTTGTGACACGAACGGCAAACTAGCCGTTGGCGTCGATTCTGATGGAGAAACCTTTAATTGGGACTGGAAAATATATCAGACTTGGCATATCTCTGAAATTACGATGTAGCAGAAAAGTTGCTGTTTTTGAGTTGTATATGAAATTTCAAGAAAAGTTGAAGAGTCTAAAGATCTGAAAATATGGTGGCAGCTCTAAACTAAGCAAAAATAATGGTAGACTATTATGTATCATGTTATATAAAATAGAAAAAAGGCAATGGCACTAATTAGATAGTCCGGACATTAGAAATATAGAAATTCTTTACTCTATCTTTTTTACATCAAACGAAGTTTTCTTTTACCGGATTTATTAAATTTTACTTTTTTATGTTTTTTGAAATCTGTAGAACAGTCGTCACTAGTATCTCTAGGCAGTTTGTAAGACAGTCTAATACAGTCACAGCTTAACTTTCCCGGTATCCTGGAATCTAAGAGCACCCGTGAGCCCCATCCTTATCATAGAAGTTTGTAGTCTGTACATAGAGCATTCAAACTTCAAACAAAAAGTTTAATTTAGTTTATGAAAGCTGTAACATTTTATTTTCTCGATGTGATGCATGTCTGTCTCTTATGGTGTTGAGGCACATTATTATTGTTATTATTATTTGGTTTTCTGCGCTGTGACCTCTAAACCGTATCCAAAGGACGTTGCGCACTACAATCGAAGATCTGACTGGCTGTAGCCGGTTTTCAGTTTTCTCCTTTCACTTATACTGGAGTTGTACTACTACGGGTATCATGATTGAAATTTGGTAGGTTTGTAGGATAGTAGTTCCCACGGGTCCCTACGATCCCACCCAGTTTTTAGATGAAATTTTTCTGCAAGAGAACTCTGTATTTCTGGATGGGGGGTCGTTGCTAACCAAGATCTTTTTTCGCAGACCATTTGTTTTGTTGTTGAAAATCAAAAGTTTAATCTGAAACTGATTGCAGGTTCGATTTAGAGGTAGGAAGACATGTCGAATCTGAATATGCAGATTATTTTCTCGCCGGACAAGTATTTCAGCCAGAATCCGAACAAAACAGGAAAATAAATTAAAATGTCGTTGTGCTTCGCACAGATTAATTTTGCTTCACAGCTGGCCCTGGCCGACACATTGGGGGAGGGTATTCCCCCCCCCCTCGTAAATATGGTAAGTGCGCAAGTTTACATGGCAGCCAGACTGCCAGGGAATAGGGAGTGGGTGCCGCAATTTTTTTTTTTCGAGAAATGTCGTAGCGATTTGCCCCGACTAATTTTTTTTAACGACTGACCAACAACGTTTTGGGGGGGGGGGGGGGGTCACTCCCGTCGAAAGTTGGCATGGTAACCAGGGAATAGGGAGTCGACGCCGTAGAAACCTTACCTTAGTATAGGATACTGGTGGTAGCGAGTTGTTGATACCCGATGTTTGAGTTGCCATGGTGAGAAGGGTTGTCACTCCCAGTGAAACGCGGGCCGGAACGGCGTTGGCATCCAGCCAAAACGAAACCCAGGAGACGATAACCAACATGCAGCAGGGAATGTAGATTTGGATCATGTAGTAGCTGAACTCGCGTTTGAAGATGAGATCCACACGAAGACAGCTGTATTCACCTATAAAATAAATAAACATTCTATTATTCTTGCTTCTGACCCATTACTGGCAAAACCTTTTTTTTTGTATCCTTGATGAAGCGAAATAACAACATATTTTGCCAAGTTGGTATAGGAGAACTAGACCGTCTTCGTTATAAGTGTCAGAGTTGTCTGTCCCACACCCGACGTATTTTTGAGAAATTGTCGTATGATTTGTACGAAAAAGTAGCGAGCGGTAGGAACTGCTACTGCTAGCAAACTGGATGCTAGCAAGATTGGATGCTATCGGATACTAGTTAAGATTAAACCAGTAGGAGGCATGTTAAACCAAAGTATTCTATACTACTATACACATCAATACAAGGAACTTGTTTGTACAACTATACAGAGCCTGTTCCATCCTACTTACCGTAGTTATTACGCACAGTTTTACGACCTGGCTTGTTGGCGTCAAGGCTGGAGCATTTTTCTATTTTTGTCAAAATATCTCTCCACGGGGTAATACAGCCAATCACGTTACAGAGATCCGTAGTTACCACGCTGATTACGCTCCCGAGCATGGTAAGCAAATAGTTACTATAAGTTACTCAATCAATCAATAATTTTATTAACCCGTATAAAAATGGCACAGAACATGCCCATACGTAGTATATGAAAAACAATAAAGGAAAGAAAAAGATGAGACTAAACTAAACGAAATGACTATACAAACGCACTATAATACGGATGGCACCTGTCTAGAGAAGAATCAAACTCGGCACGGCGTTGGGCCACAGCCACAAACGGATCAGTAACGCCGTAAAGCTGCGTAACTTTGCGGTTACGAGCCCATGGGGGAAGGCCGAGTAGGTACTTAGCATATTTATAAAACAATTTACGAATGGTCCTTCAATCAGTTGTGCTAAATAACTTCCAAAAAGGAGATAGGGCTAGAATGTGGGGTATTGTGTAAGCATTGTAAAGTCTAGCCAAAATAGGTCTACTATAACGGGTATTAGCACTGACCAATAGACCGTAAGCTGCTCTAGCCTTCCCGCCGAAATGTCCGAGTAGTCCAGCACGGGTACTTTTCAGGTCGGTACCAAGTGGTAGACCGAGATAAGTTAGGGACGACGAAAGCTGGATACTGGAGTCACCCAAAGAAACTGTAGCGCTATTGGAACCTGGTCGATTACGGGTCAACTGGATGCATTCAGTCTTCTCGGATTGAATTTTAAACCGATATCCTTATACTCCTCACTTAAACTGGCAAAATTCGTCTCTGTCGAAGCCAGGGTTTTACTCAGGTTAAAAATATCATCAGCATAATTTAGTAGCGATAGGTCCAGACCTCGAAAAATAAAACTCATTTCAGCTTTCTTCAGGGCATCGACCACACTATTGTTAAATAGCGGAGGTGAAGTTAAAGCACCTTGCCGAATACCTTTATGTACTGGGATGGACCTGTCGATTAAATCAGAGGCACTTCTAGAAAGTGACTTAACTTTTACATTTAATCTACGGTACATATCACGAAGGGTAGCTATTAATGAAGCGTCCACACCACCATGCAAAGCCGCTAGAAGAATTTGCGGATGGATTCCAGAGTCAAAAGCTCTGCTGACATCGTGTCCAGCAAGGAACAATGGATCCTCGGATGAAGCTGCTTCAAGTAAAATGTTCGCAAGTATGGTGTGGACGTGTTCACGGCTAAGACCCTTTTTAAAACCGAACTGGTTTTCTGGTGTGGAGCACGTCTGATTAACATATCAATCACTAGAGATTCCATTAGCTTGCACAACACCGGAGAAATAGTTATTGGGCGGTAAGACTGACAATCAGCGCCATGTTTACCCTTCTTAAGCACAGGTGTAATGACCCCGGTACAAAAAGTATCCGGAACTAACTCAGAATTAAAAATCATCTGATATAGTAGTTGGCTTATAAGGGATGAAGACCCGTGAACGAGGTGCTTCCCGCATAGCTGATCAATGCCACTTGAATGTTTCTTCTTCATTTTCATTATCGCGTCGCGGATTTTCTTGGTTGTCACAACAAACCCAAGATCACAAGTATGGGACTCGAGGGCCTCATCGAGCTCTAAGTTAAACTTTTTTTCGAGGTCATAGTCAGGCGAAGCGACTATACTATATCGATACTATATCGAGAAGGTTGGAACGGTCAGCGTAGTAGCTTTTCGTGAGGATAAGGAAATAGTAACTAGTAGCTACTATTGTTAGAAGGGCGGAACACGCTCACAGTCAAAGAACTTTTCATCGGGTATAGATATGTCATCCCGTTTTAGTTGAACCAGCCAAAAAATATTAAAACATTGATAGAAGGAATCTCTGCTGATTATCCCCTTTAAGTCCTCATGTCCGTTTCCATCAAGACGACAGAGAAATATCAGCTGATGTCGGTTTAGCGCATTGAAATAAAACATAAGATACAAATTATTTCCCGGCGCGTGAGGGGTTCCACCCTCGTGAAAAGTTACTACTCTAACCGTTCCAACCTTCTCGAAATAGTAGCTATTTGCTTTTACCACGCTCGGGAGCGTAGTAAGCGTGGTAACTACGAATGTCTGTAACGTGACTAGCCGGATTACCCCATGAGATGATAATTTACCGAAAATTAAAAAATGCGTTCCAGCCTTTAAGCCAAGAAGCCAATGTTTGTGACGTCATGCGTAGTAATTACGTAAGTAGAGTGAAACAAACTTATAGAATGGGGACTAATTAGATTTACAAATTCTTTCCAGTAGTGTCATTTTGTTTAGTACCCCATTGATGCTCGTTCTTTTATTTAGTTCCATGTCCTTCCTTTTCCAAACCTTGCTACGAGCCATTTTCTAGCTTTGGTATAACGACAGAGATGTTGTGTAAATTGGTTACCCTGATTTTATATTCCAAGCAAAAGCCATTGCTTAAGAAACAGAGTTCCGGGAAATCTTGTTTGAAATTCCGGAATATCTGGTTTGAACAATAAGTGTAATCTGGGAAATTGGAACGCAAATCCGGCTGAAGGAAGATGCTGTATTTCCCGGAAACAAAATGGAGCCCATCGCGCCTGGGATCTTTTAAAAGTTACACGAAAAGGCTTAAAGCACCAAGTAGTGTTTTTGCTAACAAGTTTTAAAGTACTCGTACCAGTAAAGCAACTACTCCCAAAATACCTCAGCCTCATAGAATACGTAATACAATTGTTTTGATCGAAATTATCTATTACAGGGTGACCGCCGTTTAGCCTTTTCATCACTGGAAATAAATTGACCGTTTCTGTCACACAAACACTCTTAAAAGGACTAGCTTATTGTTTATTGTACAACACAACGGTTGCTGGAACAGAATCCTTCATGTCACGGGCGTTAATTGCGGACTTTGTCTCGCTGGGGTCTACCACGTGTAGGGGAATAGGAAGAATACCACGTAGTTGGGGAACAAAGAGGATTTCAACACAAAAATCAAGGCTAAGGTGAGCTCGTCTCTCTTCCAGGAAACGGAAGCCTCATACCCTCACTCAAGTACACCATATACCCTCATACCGTAACGTTTACTTGCTGTATAATATCTTTACACATGGATTATTTTTTCTCTCCTTCTATTTAAAGTTGAAACCATAGGTTATTTTTTTCCTCTCCTCCCTTTTTCTTTAAATAGAATATTCAGTTAGTTGATTCTGTCTGGTATTTAAATTAATATCGGTTATTTCCCTGCCCTAGCCAAGCGCTACAATTGTGCTTTCCTAGCAGGAATGTAAATTGTGTCTAATCTTTGTCTTTAAATATAGTCCAATGAAACTGAACTGATGCACATGCACAGCTACAAATATAAATAAATAAACATACAATTATCTTACATAGTCATATTAATTGGCGATTTCATTGGGATGTGTCACTCTCTATTTATCAATACATGTTCTTGTAACGTACAAAATACTGCCTGTATCGGTAAAGGCGAGTCTTCACCTTCCGGAATCTGGGTTCCCAGATTTTTCGAGATTTTTTTTTGAATTTCTTCAACGATACTGAAAAATTCCGGAAATGCGGAAGTTCAAAAGCCCCCTTTCCCGGATTATTTTGATATACACTTGGACCGGTTCATATTCCAGATGCAATTTAAGGCATCAAAAAATAATCTGGAAGCCCAGATTCCGGAAGTTCCGGGAGGTGAAGACCGGACTTAAGACGCTGACGCTTTGTTGCTTTTGTGCCTTGTTGCATATCTTGTCTGCGCTCACTAGTCCCGTTTTGACTTCTCAAGCACTCCTTGAGCCCAAGCAATCGCGGATTGATGGCGTTGTATGGAGTCAGCAGAGGTTTGTTTTATGATGATTTTTTTTTTTCAATCAATCAATCAAGTTTAATCAAAATAGCTAAAAGCTAGAACAGGAATACAAATTTACAAAATACACAGACACGAAAACAATTAACTAATACACTTACAAGAAATGACCAGAAATTAATGATGGGATGAAACTACGCAGAAATTGGGTAGAAGATTAACGGGATATGGGGAAAACTGATTGCAGTATTCCTCTCGGACCGACGCAGGGAAGACAGGAGGGGAGGGGGGCATAGGTGGGCCATCTGGGCACAACACGTTATCTTAGCTCCAAATTTGTTTGAAAGAGTATTTCTGCGTACAGATAATTTAGGAACGTCAAGTTTAATGAGAGCCTCTTCATATGTAATATTATGATCACCCAGAATGATTCTAATTTCTCTCTTTTGGAGGCCCTTATTGTCAAGGTCTTATTGCAGATTCGTTTCATCCGGCTACAGCCTGAAGAAGAAAGACCCTTGCCAAGAAAGGCCGAAATCCGCTTCAACAAATTTGAATTGACTTTTCACACTGAGAACGCAAGACACTTGCGTGCGTTTCCTTTTTTTTCTATCTATCTATCTGTTATAATGTTATGTTGGTTAATATGTCTAAGGGGGTTATTAAACATCTTAACAAGTGTAAACTTCTGAAGGGTTTTGTAGTTCTTAGTATTTTTTTTCCAATAAACCCCATATATAATCTAATCTAATCACTGTTGCGTTGGACCTTTTACACCACGAAGGCTTTTGCCTTGCGTCTTCAAAAACAAGACCAAAGGTTTCGATGGGATCCCAAAAATTCAATATCTGATCCAGACAACAGGGTCTTGACTTAGTCAGATCCAGTCTTCGCCAGACTCCTTGAACATTTTTACAATTAAAATTCAGAAACAGATTAAGGCAAAATAGCTAATCACCTGAGAAAACCAAGTTCAGATTTGGATTCAGCATGTGTGTTTACCCCTATTATATCTGTTTTGACGAAAACTTCCTGCCACTTCTGCTAATTTCCCGGTTCCGGCCGAACTCCAGAACTACTTGTCCGGCGAAAAAAGAAAGCTCAAACACGAAATCAGGGTATCTTCTTTCCCCAGTAATGAACATCTAATCAACTTCAAATAGAAATTTAGCTTATAACAAAATTCCGATTCCAGCCGGATTCCGGTCGAACTATATGTCCGGGTAAAATATGATTGTCATACAGGGACTCAGCATCTCTTCTTACCCCTAAATCGCTTATCTAATCAACTAGAAATAAAACTTTGACTTCCAACAGTTTTCCGGTTTTGGCCGGATTCCGGACGAACTACATGTCCGGGTAGAAACTTGTTTTCACATAAGTGTTCAGCATGTCTTCTTGCCCTAAATCGAACATCTAATCAACTCCAAATAAAACTTTTAATTTTGACAAACTTTCCGGTTTGGGCCGGATTCCGGTCGAAATACTTGTCCGTCGAGAAAGTAGTTTTCACCATCGTCTTCAGCATGTCTTCCTACCTCTAAATCGAACATTTAATCAACTTCAAATAAAACTATTACTTTCAACAAACTTTCCGGTTTGGGCCGGATTCCGGTCGAAATACTTGTCCGTCGAGAAAGTAGTTTTCACCATCGTCTTCAGCATGTCTTCCTACCTCTAAATCGAACATCTAGTCAATTTCAAATAAAACTTTTACTTTCAACAAACTTTCCAGTTTGGGCCGGATTCCGGGCGAAATACTTGTCCGTCGAGAAAATAATGTTCACCATCGTCTTCAGCATGTCTTCCTACCCCTAAGTCGAACATCTAATCAACTTCAAATAAAACTTTTACTTTCAACAAACTTTCCGGTTTTGGCCGGATTCCGGGTGAACTACTTGTCCGATGACAAAATGATTTTCACCATCGTGTTCAGCATGTCTTCTTACCCCATAATCGACTATCACATTAGCTGTTTCAAAACATTTTGTTTGTCCCTTAATTTGAATCCCCTCCCCCACCCCTAAATGTAGAGCTACAAAGCCCATCTACGAACTTGACTGGTCCGACGACCCAACGAACCCTCACACCAAGTTTCATCAAAATATCTCATTCCCTTCGAGAGTTATCGTGCTTACAGACGGACGGACAGACGGACGGACGGACGGACGGACGGACGGACAGACGGACAACTTTTGCGATGTCATAGGTATCCCTCCACTTACGTTTTGGGATCCCAAAAAGAAATTCAGACCCCAAGCTCTTCTCTATAACAAAACCAGAGTCAACCCAAATGCAGAGACTCTCTACTGGCCCAATCTAGTAGCAAAAACAGCAGCCGTGTCCAAAATGAAATCACACCAACCTTTTTAACTCAAAGCAATTCTCACAAAGGGATTCACGAAGTCAGATATTTAACGCTAAGCTAGAATCTATAGTTTTTTTTTTTTCACTAGTTCGTTTTTCCAACTTGAGCGGCTTTGAGCCTGAAGAGGATCCTTGCCAAAAAGGGCAGAAATATAGCTGTAAGAACATTCAGCTGACGTATCCGTTTTGCACTGTCAAACATGATTCGCAGTCAGCTTGGGCTGAAGGAATAATCAAATTCTGTTACTTGTGATTAATGTTCTCAACTTCTGATTACATACGGATGCAGGCTGTGTAGTGTCGTTCTTATCCTAACTATTACTCATACTCTGATGGTTTTTACTGCAGCTAGTTCTTTCGTTGTTTTAAAAATCGACATTTCCGAAATCACTGACGTCGACTTTTCTTTCAAGCGTCTTCGATTACTTTTCTTGTTATCCCCCCTAGCGAATCGATCCTTTTTTCAATTAGGTTCAAGAAAGGTATTTGGGAGAATGACAGCTGTTAGTGAAGAGGAGGTGTTCAGGTTCAAGCTCTCTAAAAAAGGCCAGGACCTTTCCGAGTTCGGCACACTTTTTGCAGCAAGTATATACTGTTAAAAGTTTCTGCGAGTAAGGATTAAAGTTAACTGCAGATTTTTTTTTTTACAGTATATTTTGACTTACTTGACTATAAATATTTGTCGGATTCAAACGACTTTGAAGAACAAAGGGATATGGTGGCCTTTTGGGGCCGAAAATACAGACACCTTCTTAAGAAAAGTCTTGTCAATCCATCAGTCAATTTATGATGTTACACATCACATATTAAAGTTACACTAAACATAACTATTCTTTAATAAATATAAACAATAATTTCATCCATTCAGTGGCTGGGGGCAGTGGCACAGTCGACGGACAAGGCGAGTTCGAGACTTCATTGATCTTTCAGTAGTTTTTCGGAACAACTGATAGACATCTAAAAATTACTGTTACAGTTTTCAGAATAGAAGGGTTCAAGATGTAATTTCGCCCTTCTGTACAAAATAGATATAAAAATGGAAGATAAAAGCTGGAGAAACAAGGTTAAATGAGAAAAAAAAACATAGTGATAAATGAAAAAAAAACGAAGTCGAATTTTCTTAATTTTTGTGTTGTAGTTGTCAAGCTGTTTGAGACTTAGCAATGAAACTTTGATGCTTGTTGATTTGTAAGGTACAATTCAAGAACGTGCTGAAACTTTGTTGAAGTGTAGCGAGCTAATTTTGCAAGAATCTTTCGGGAGTTTGAACTTCAATGCCGTTTGCTGAAATTTTGAAAGCAATTTCCTAGCAGATTGTCGAACCGTAGCTTGAAACTTCCGACACTGTAGTGTTGGAAGTTTCAGGCGCTTTAGCCTTTTCTCAGATGGAAGGTAGGCTACTGATAATCTGTGTCGCTCACTTTGCAATTTTTCTAGGTTTTATTATTGCTTCTTCATGAAGGCGACTTCATCCCGAGTTTCACAGTTCGTGCAACCGTATCACTCATTGTACAGCTTGGCAATAACTTCATGAATGAATGAATGAATTTATTGCATGAAAAAACCTTGGGGTCATGGGAACAAAACAAAAAGAAAACACAACAAACTACAAAAATCACTCTGTATGGGACAAACCAACGCGGAGGAATCTAGCTAAAGACCCATTCACAACGGGTTTTATGGTGGGTTTACACACTGCGTAAAATCCGAGCGTATTTTGAAACCCGAGCGTATTTTAAGCACGTTTCGAGCTTGAAAACATTTCTAGCAATACGGACGTTTTAGAGAAATCGATCCGTTTTGTATCTAAATATGTCCGTATTGCTAGAAATCTTTTCAAGCTCAAAACGGGCGTAAAATACGCTCGGATTTTACGCAGTGTGTAAATGCACCATGAACTATAATACCAGCCAGTTCCGGAAATCGCTCTGAGACCGAGAATTAGCTGGGTTTCTGCCGTTCGCAATCGATACTGGTGCCAGTTTCGGGTACCAGCTTGTCTCGCACCCAAGTTGAAATCAGTTTAACTTCTCAGGGTACTAGCCAATCACATTACTTAGGGGATTCTCAGGTATGGTCCGATTGGCTAACGATGATCCATGTCAGACCGAAGAACAATTACTTAAATTCACTTTCGGTTTTCAAGACAGCAAGGAGTGGATGTGACTTTATCTATTGGGCTTACTAGCCAATCAGAATATTCCTCAATATTCCCTAAAATAATCTGATTGGCTAGTACCCTCGAAAGTTGAACTTATTTCAACTTGGGTGCGAGACAAGTAAGTAATAGTAAGTAATTTATTTATAACCCACCGTTTTCAGAAAGCGGAGTAAATGAAGAAAGTAAATAAAACACATAAACATACACAAAAAGTTGGTATCCGAAACTGGATAATACAAGCTGGTATCCGAAACTGGCACCACAATCAATTGCGAACGGCAGAAACCCAGCTAATTCTCGGTCTCAGAGCGATTTCCAGAAGTGGCTGGTATCGAGTATTAGCTAAAACCCGTTGTGAATTGGCCTTAACTTACGGATATCGGGTTATGATTTTCGGGTTACGAAATTTCGCTTTATCATTCTCGCATCTGATCTGAACATGCTGTTGATTTCGGGCAATGGGTTCTAATCTTCATGTTGTGTCACGTTGTTTTTTCGGTTGCTTTCAAACACACACAATTGAATATTTTTATTTTGTCGTAGTTGGAACCGTTCTTCTGGTCATCTTATGGTTTGTCGAGCTCGCGTCGTTTCCTCTGTTGTTATTGTGTTAAGATTTGTAATTTAATGTGTTCTCTGAAGATGATTCCCGGAATTGCTGAAGATGATTTTCGCTGAAGATGATTCCCGGAATTGCAGCCGAAATATTTTAACTTGTACATTGTCAGCAGTTTCATTTTTTTTTTTTTTTTTTTTTTAATTGCCGCGTAGCATCTTTTCCATTCTTCCTGTCCAAATGACTTGGCCTAGTTGACCAGGTGACTATGCTTCCACGTTTTCTCGGTGACGCCAACGGTCCTAACGTCTAATATTTTAAATTATTATTTTTTTAGTTTTTCTTCAATGGCCGACCTATATATTATAGAGACGACAGCAGGATGCGCGGTTTCAACAGACAATGCGTAACATACCACACTTGGGATGTTATCTATTGTATTGAAAAACGTTACACGTGAAATATTATGCATAACAAGCATTACTAGGAAAAGCCAAGAAACAGCCAAAAAAGCATCTACTGACTTTTTTTTTGTCGTCATGGTATCGGGAAAGCATAGCATAGCACTTTCAAGAATAACACCTTTTCACTTAGAAATAAAGTGTTATGACCAATTAAGTTTATACTAATTCGTGCCTAGATCTCCAGCAACACCTTCAATAGGTAAAAATACTAGACTGTCGGTAGTTACATAACGACAATAGAAGGATGAGCGGTTTCAACAGATAACACTTTGGGATGTTATCTAATATGTTTCTTCCGTTCCCGTTAGTATTTTTACCAATTGAAGATGTTGTTGGAGATCTAGGCACGAAATAATGTAAACTTAATTGGTCATAACACTTTATTTCTAAGTGAAAAGGTGTTATTCTTGAAAGTGTTATACGCTATCTATTATGACACTTCTGACAGTTCAGCAGATGCTTTTTGACAACTTTTCTGCTCTTCATGATGGCAACACTTTTTATGCATAACATTTTAAACACAAAAAACAATATCCGTAGTGTTGTCTGTTACGCATTCTCTGTTGAAACCGCGCATCCTCCTGTTGTCTGTTATGAAACTTCTGACTACTCCAGAGTGATATTTCGCTGGTCAGTAAAGAAAACACACGAAAATCTCGTTTTTTGTTTCTCGGTTGTAGACTCAAGAGTTAAGTTGTTCATGGGATATTTCAATACTGAAGAACTCATGACTCAGTATTTGGAAAAGCGCGACAGCGTTTTGAACGACCAACAACCTAACTACCACGATTAAAAACTGAAAATCTTCCGCTTGGCTTCGAAGCCTACTTTTTTTCGTTCGTCACATCCGGCCTGACTAAAAAGGCCCACTCCCCCTAGGAGCAAGCTGGATCCTTTAAGACTTTTCACAACTTCGGGAAACAAGTGCTTTTGTAGTCCTTCCCACTTACCTCCCAGACAGCTGTGTTATTTCTCTGGCTCAGCTTGTTTGCTCCGGAGAAAACCTATGGACCCACTATTGAAATGATAATATTGATTTTTTAAAAGCCACTCATAGAATTTGCTCGTGGCAAAGACGATGAAAACTGCATTAGACTTCAGCCTCTTAGGTTTGCAATTTTTGTTCGTGCTCTGACACATGCTTTCTTTTCCACATTGAAGATATGACGATGAGAAGATCTTTTAGTTCACTCAGTAGTATGGAGCTATATGTCTCTGTCGTCAACGACCCCTGTCGTCAGCAGTCCCTCCCCCTCATCAGATTAGAAGAATCATTGTGTATCCATCTGAGTTCGTTCGGCCAAAAGCGTACATCTAGAATTTAAAATAGAAAGTTTTCCTATGAAACGCTTTCCAAAAGCGTTACGTAGGAAGCGTTACGCGTTACGTAGAAAGCGTTACGTAGGAAGGACAGAGAGAACTTTCGGAAAAGGACATGCAGAGCATGAACAAGAAATTGACCACGCCCTCTCCAACGGACACCGTCATAACTACACTTTCAAATCTGTACTTGCAGAACATATTTTCGAAAACCCATCCCATTCAGTATATTTTGAAAAAGCCCAAATTCTTGCAACGTGCACCGGACTCCATCAAACCAGATTCGAGAAGCAGTCGAGATAAAGAAAAACCGAGCAGGCATTAACCGAGATACAGGCGAGTACTCCCTACCGGAAACGTGGAACGGGGTTATTAAGGGAAGAAAATTTAAGCCTCAGTCCCTTATTAACAACAAACAAGTCGATCAAAATGCATAAGAACATGTTTCCTGCCGTCGCCCCAATCGTGCAGCAAAAACAGCAGCCGTGTCAAAAATTAAATCTCAGCACTAGTTTTTCCTTGCAGTAATTATTCAAAGTAATAGATACAGGCGAATACTCCATAACGGAAACGTAGAACGAGGTTATTAATAAAATAATATTGAAGTTTTCAGCCCCTTATTAAAACAAAAACCGAAGTTGACTTAAGTGCGAAAAAACTCTTTCCTGTCATCACCCCAATCGTGCAGCAAAAACAGCGTCCGTGTCAAAAATTAAATCTCAGGACTAGTTTTTTCATTATCGTGGTATTTGAAGATAATTTACTTTAATAAGATATTTGTAGTCGGTAGTGGCTTCAGTTATTTCTTACAGGTTTGTTTCCTTCCCCAAGGTTGAACCAGAGGATTGACAGTCTGACGAGGACCCTTGCCAAGAAGGGCCGAAATATCGCTGATAAAGAATCATAGCTTACGTATCCGTTGTAAACATTGTTTGAATAAATATATCCGGTTTTTGCCGGATTCCGGACAAACTATTCGTTCGGGAAGAAAATGGTTTTCACCATCGTGTTCTGCATTTTTTCTTACCCCTAAATCGAACATTTAATGAACTTCAAATGGAACTTTTACTTTTAACCAACTTTCCGGTTTTTGCCGGATTCCGGGCGAACTACTTGCCGGACGAGAAAATGTTTTGCATTTTCCTGTTCAGCATATCTTCTTACCCCATAATCGATCTGTCTGTCCGTCTGTCCGTCTGTTAGCACGATAACTCTCCAAGGGAATGAGATATTTTGATGAAACTTGGTGTGAGGACTCTTCCAGTCAAGGGTAAGGTCAAGTTCGTAGATGGGCTCTGTAACCCTATATTTAGGGGTGGGGGTTCAGATTAAGGGACAAACAAAACATTTCTAAACAGCTAATGTTACAGTCGATTATGGGGTAAGAAGGCATGCTGAGCCCGACGGTGAAAATCATTTTCTTGCCGGACAATTAGTTCGTCCGGAATCCGGCAAAACCCGGAAAGTTGGTTAAAAGTTAAACTTTCACTTGAAGTTGATTAAATGTTTGATTCAGGGGTAAGAAGACATGCTGAACGCTTATGTGAAAAGCATTTCTTGCCGGACAAGTAGTTCGTCCGGAATCTGGCAAAAATCGGAAAGTTGGTGAAAAGTAAAAGTTTCATTTGAAGTTGATTAAATGTTCGATTGAAGGGTAAGAAGACATGCTGAACACGATTAGGAAAACCATTTTCTCGCCGGACAACTAGTTTGCTCGAATCCGGCCAAAAACGTTTTTACTTCCAGGACAAATCTCCAGGGGTGAGAAGAGAGGCTGAGTCTGTATACTTCAATCTTGATTATTTATTTAAACTTGATTAGATGTTCTTTATAGGTATAAGAAGATACGCTGGATCCGTTTCTGAAATTTCTTTTTTTGCTGGACTAGTAGTTCGCTCGGAATTCGGGCAAACCGGAAATATGGCAGTAGTAAAGCAGGAAGTTTCGGAAAGTATAATGGCCCTTATAGAGGTATATCTGAACTTGGTTTTCTCTGATGAATAGCCTGGCGAAGACAAGACCCAATTGTCTGGATCAAATACTAGATTTTTGGGATCCCATCGACACCTTTGGTCTTGTTTCGTCAGATTAGTGGAACCATAAAGTGGTCCAATACTCTATATGACTAAGTCCAAAAGACGCCAGTGATCGCAGGAAGAAGGAGTAAGAGTCTCCGTAACGACTCAAATTCAACGACTCAAATCCTTTGTCAAACAATCACGGCGATCTTTGGGAGCAGCTGTGACTTTCTTCCGCAGGTACCCGGAGAGGCCGGAGATTTTGCGTCGGCAGGGAGAGATAGTGATCAAAAGTATAGCCCATTAGAATGAGTCCAGTAGCGGATGGTCGTTGAATTTATGAATTTATTGTATTGACAAATACAAACTGGCAGAACTACTGTACTGTCACTTTGTACAAGCAGTCTAAACGGGCGTTCAGGCTCTTTCCTTTTTAAGTCCGTTAGAGTCTTCGCTTTGTCCAAACATTTCTTAAATTGTCGCCAAACAATTGGTCCGTGACCTTGATTTCCTGGCCTCGTAGCCCGTTTGCGATTTTACGATCGAATTCACCAATTATTCGGTTTTCCTCTTCGAACTCAAATCAGAATGTAAGACGCCTAGTAGACTGAATCCGTCGCCAAGGCGTTCAAAAGCTTCGTCACGGACCGAGCTTTCGGCGAGGGTAAGGACCAAGTCCGCAGCTCTAGAAAAGGCGTATGCAGCCTGGCACAAATAATCTTGCTGCCGTGCTAGACCCTTTAAGTCTGACGACCTAGATCTAGCATTCATAATCGCCCAAGCTTCCCTGTTAACCCTCGGTACCGTTACGTCACCCACATTCTCTGGCCTCAGATGTTTCTCCTTTAAACCTTTGATAACATCCGTGTCCACAGCTATTCTGAACCTTTTATTGAGAAACCCCGCCAAGTTCTTATCGATTGGTTTACCGAGTTTTACCTGGTCCAACTGTGCTTGTTCGACTCGCGCCACCAAGGAAGCAGACGTGCACCCCTCCTGTTTATTCCCCGCTTCGGTTAATGGTGGTACATAGGGACTCCGTGAGCGAGAAAGGCTCCGTGAGCTAGACCGAGTATTTGAACGAGAGGGGCGTCTTTCACTACGACGCCGTTTCCGGCCCCTGTCCGATTCATACCCTTGTACTTCTGGGGTATCCGACATATTATCCTGACCACAATAACTATTCCACACACTTCGGGTTCTACTCGTCAACTGGTTTGGAAAAACACCGCACCTTCGAGTCACTGCCCGTCGGCATCTCAATACATGAACTCGAACCCCAGCGCTCCTAGAGGCAGAATACATACAGTAAGTTCCGTTTAGAACCATAAAACCAACCTGCTGGTTGAAACGAACATCTAAAACTGTATTCCGTCATTGTTCTCGTTAGATCCCAGTGTTGGTGTGTTTGCCAAAACTGTTCGTTAAAGTACCATGACGATTTGGTCATTGACCATCCTCCGTTGACATTGACAGTATTCTGTCGTTATCGTATTTCCAGTGTTGGATCTTTGACAAACTGTTCGTTAAATTGCTAAGGCAATCAACTTGGACGGCGGATTTCTCAAAAGGCCCGGCGTTCTCTACTGATTGTCGTTAAATGTTCCAGAATTTGAAAAGCCGTGCCAACAAGTAGGCTTTCCTTTCGGCCCACTGCTGACTGGGACGTTAGTGATTCATTCTGTTTCATCGCCTGTCTCCACGATTCATTCGTGAAGGATGTAGGACAGTGGGGGAATACGAGCCCATCCCTCCATTGTTGAAAGAGATGGTTTGCGGCTCCTCTTCTGCTAGATCGATTTCAGCGGTCAGTGGTCATTTAATCCAATTTTTTTGAAATGTAAGGTATGGAGTAAAGTATCAAACGAAAAATAAAGAAAACATGAGAAACATGTTTAATTGGGAGTAAACATTCACACTTCAAACAATCGAATAAAATCATAGTGCAGAGAGAAAATTGGGAACAACAGCTTTCTGTGTAGTTCTTCAGTTTTGGACCTCTACGAAAATTTATACTTTTATGGGGGTAAACATTCACACTTAAAAAATCGAATAAAATCGTGGTGCAGAGAGAAAATTGCGAACAA
The DNA here is from genome assembly GCA_023053575.1 of Branchinecta lynchi. NCBI lineage: Eukaryota > Metazoa > Arthropoda > Branchiopoda > Anostraca > Branchinectidae > Branchinecta > Branchinecta lynchi. The sequence continues at coordinate 4,455,513 of JAKZAP010000014.1, forward strand.
CAGCTGTATATGTAGCTCTTCAATCTTGGACTCTAGTGTTTAAGTTATGCTTTCCTTTTAGGTACGAAAACTTCGACAAATGAGCTATTACTAGAAAAGTACTATCATTCCTCAAAGATTAAAGTCCGGATCCATCCTTGGACTTGCTTAACTTAATCCACTATTCAGCTTTTGTTTCATTCAAACCCATCCTCTGTTGTGTTCAAGACTAGACAAGATTTCAGTCCACAAAGATTCTTGTGCTAATAGCATCACATTTCAAGCTAGGAATAAAATAATAATGAAATTGACCCATTTGAAGCATTCGCAATGAATAACTGTTTGCAAGTTGATTTGAGGTACCATAATTATTTACGGATATCGTGGAAACAAATTTATTTTGACTGAAGATTTTGATTTATTTTTTTTCGATTTTAATTTTCTTTTAGAACGGGTTGCATTTTTTATTCGTCGCACCTAGCAACGGGATCTTCGCAACATCAACACGTCCACTCCTCCCCCCCGCCCCTCCTGGGTGAAAATAGGCTACATAACAGCTTTCGGCTTCATCCTAGATCCCCTATGCGCCTCAGTATGCTCAAGCTTTAGACGACCAAGGTCCAAATTCAAACTCCACGCTCCAAAACAGAACCAAAGTTAATCAAAATGCGGGGAAATTTCTACCATGTCAACAACCCAGTTGCATAACGTCTGCAAAATCATACAAGATAGCACACAAAGTGTTATCTGTTGAAACTGCGCATCCTTGTGTTTTATATTGTGAAACTTCTGAAAACGTAATAATGCTCAATACCCAATTAGTATTTATAAGTGTGTGTGGCCTGAACAATTATACCTCCGGCAAAAACCATCTTTATTTGCCTGTAGGTTCAAATGCTCTTCGAAGCAGTCTTTCAGTTCTAAAGCTTAGCAGTCATCTTACATTATATATAGGAGCGCAGAGTTTGTTGTGTCGCTTGTCTGTATTACAGTGGAATACTCCCTTATACCTTCCATTAGCTTGGTAATGTTGCCTTGCTCCTTAGACTTGAAATAAGCACCAGCAAAATTGCCTATTATATTCTCATAATCGTCAGCTGACAGGCTTTCTCATTTCATTACAAACCATGAAGATGGGAATGTTCCAGTTTAATCGCCAGCAGTAAAGGGCCAATATAGGTTTATTCTAGGTCTGTTACCGGCAAGTTGACAGCCAATTAGACCATTCCGGTTTTATAAAGAGCGGTTGAGATCTCCTATGCTCTAAATCCGAGCTTCCAACCAGCCCTGCGTTGTCGTTACAAGCCAATTGGTTCGGCAATATTGCCTTAAATAGGGTCATGAACTGCCGTTGTCAATTCCATTCCCTGACTCGATTCAGCTACTATTGTGGGGCTTGAACTCGGCTGCGGGAGTTTGTTCGCTTGCAGGAGTATGGTTAAAGCTTGGTTAAAGCGAAGGATTTTATAATGGCTGGGTGAAAGCTTCTGCGCTTTCCCAGGGAATTCGTAAATTGTAAATAGACACAGATTCAGAATTGTAAAATAATCACAGATCTGTACATATACACTTTTAACACGCACATTTTAATATTCGTTATTTTATTTGAATTTGCTGGTCGGTTCAGTCAGCATCGTTCTTTCTTGTTATAAGTTACATATCGTTGTTTGTTTTATTGGTTCCGCATCACTTTTCTGTTGGTATTGTGTTGGATTTTATGATTTAGTTGCTTGTTTTTCGCTGAGGACAGTTTGTCGGAAGTGCAACCGAAATATCCGAATTTATATTTATCCCTCGCACATCATCCTAGAGGGATAATTAGCTGATCAATAAAAAAAAACCCAAAAATAACGTTTTTCTATTTCTTTTTCTGGATGTCAACTTGGAGACCCTGAACTAGCCGTGCTGAATTTTCTAGGTGTACTGTCATCCGCTCATTTAGCTTTCCTGGGTGAGTGCCTAGTTTAGCTAAATTTGTGTGGTTGGGCGGTCTGCGAGCGCCCAGTTTAGCTAAATAATTGTGGTCGGGGAGCTCCGAGAGCGCCCGTTTTTAGCTTTTCTCTCTCTTCGAGGGAGGGTGGTACCCCCCATTAGCGACGCCCTGGCTGCAGAATCTGACTTCGTACAAAGACGGTCATTTCAACTTTAAATCTGCTATGTTTTTAAGCTGTAAGCCGGAATTAAATTTAGAAGGCAGAATATTCAAACGCCCTGGATCGAGCCCTGGATGTGCCAATTATAGATCCAGGCGGGACTGGGTCAGTTATGTCCTGTTGGAGAGGGTCTGGGAAATCTTGTGGCACGCTTAAGGGCCGAAGAGATAAAGGGTCGGGACGGGGTTTGGTAGACCCGACCATTGTGGGGGAGTTGCTATGCGGAGCTTGGTGGCCATTTTATGTTGTCTAATAATGACGTTTCAGCGTACCTGCAACCAGTGACGATGTTGGAGCTATCTGAATGCATAAAGGGTATGAAAAATGGAGCATGTGGAGGAGATTTTATTTCGTTGAAAGTTTTGAAATCAGTGCTGCCAGTTATTTCTTGTCATTTTCTTAGTTTAATTAACGATTGTTTGAAATCTGGTATTTTTCCAGATTGTTTAAAATGTGCGAGCGTGATTCTGCTGTTTAAAGGAGGTGATAAGAATTCGTTTGGTGATTATAGGCCGATTTCGCTTTTACCGGTAATTTCCAGGGTATTTGAAAAGCTTATTAACAATAGAATTGTGAATTTTCTGGAAGATAGAAAGTTTTTTAATTCTCATCAGTTTGGTTTCAGAAAGAATCGTTCGACGGAGCAGGCTGTATTAATACTTACGACTTTTGTTAATGATGCTTTAGATAAAGGTATGAAGGTTGCATCTGTTTTCTTAGATATTGTTAAAGCGTTTGATTCTGTTGATCATGATATTTTAATTCAGAAATTATTTAATTGTGGCATTCGAGGTATTTTTCTTGATTTAGTTAAGTCATTTTTACTTAACCGTTCCCAGCGTGTGGTATTAAATGGAATTGCTTCAGATGTATTTCAAGTAAGGAAAGGTGTTCCACAAGGGTCAGTTTTGGGTCCATTGTTGTTCTTAGTTTACATAAATGATCTTTGTCGTGTATCCAGTCTTATATCGTCGACAAATACTTGTGTTAGTGATGATGTTAAAGCGATTTTGCCGTGTTTCGCTGACGATTCGCATTTGACTGTAGCTGCTAGGACCGAAAATGAACTATTAGAAGTTACGGCACAAAATATGCAATACATTGAAAAGTGGATGAGAGTTAACAAGTTGAAATTGAACCATACGAAATCTTGTTTTGTAATATATGGTAGAAGTTCGAATTATTATCCTTGGATAATTGATATAAAAGTTGGTGGTCAAACAATTAAACGTAGTGCAAGTACTCGTTACCTTGGAGTTATTATTGATGAATGTTTAAGTTTCAAAAATCATATTGCATGTATTAGTAGTAAATTAGCCAGGAATGTTGGAATTATTAGAAAACTTAAACATATTTTCCCTCAGAATATATTAAGAATGTTATATTTTTCAATGGTGCATCCGTATCTGTTATATTGTTGTCTGGCATGGACAAAAACTTTTGTAAGCCACCTTACTCCTTTACGTGTGATACAGAATATGGCAATAAGAGTATTGTCCGGTGATGGTCGAAATATTTCAGTAAGACACCGTTATCAGGAGCTTCACATTTTACCTTTTGCGGGAATTTGTAAGTTTTATGACGCTTTATTTATGTACAAACATTACAATGAAGTTTTACCCCAGTGCTTTTCTCAGTATTTTTCCCGTGCGTCATCTTTTCACGAACATGGAACTCGTAGTTCGCAGCTCATCCGTAGGCCGGTTGTAGTAACTAGTAGATCGAGATTTAGCATTAGACATGTTGGGCCTTTAGTATGGGAAGGTTTGTCGACAGAGTTAAGGTCATGTAGTGTTTTACTAGATTTTCGTAGCATGTTAAAGGTTCATTGTTTTGCTGTATATGAATTTGATGCGTTATTCTCAGCCGTTTAAGTTGTGTTTTATCATTAAGTTTCTGTTTTGGATAGTTAGTGGTGATTCTGGTTGAAAATGAGTTTGTTTTTGGTTGATTTTCTGGTTGGGCGTCCCAGACCGCGTAAGTCAAGCTCCTTTATTTCTTTCTTTCCCTTTTTTCCTTTGTTTTTGTCGAAGTTTTGTTTTTATTAATGTTTTGTTTTGAGGGTAATTAGTCCCTTACAGGTTCGCCTCTGGGCATTGAAGATTCCATTTTTTTTTAATAAACCCTTCGTTCATTCATTCATTCACATGCTTTCTGTCCGCAAAATGCTCTGCATATAACCAAGAATAAACAAGGGGAGACTTGAAAACTCGCATAACCTCGATGTCAGCAAGGTAAGTAGGGTTTTTTGCGGTTCTGGTTTACCGGGGGTGGAGCTTCGCCGGTGGCCTCTTACATTATTAAGTGTTACCTCTAGACCAAAAGTGATAAAGCAGTCAGAAAAGGTGGGTTATAGTTCAAAGAGTGCTTATTTCTACGAGATTATACAAATGAAAACGACGCTCAGTCTCGGGTCAGATTTGTAATAAGAAGCTTATTTGATCACGACCTTTCACAAAGTCAATGACGCACACGGGAATGTGGCATTTGTTGACTCAGGGAGCAATTAAGCAGCGGCAACGTTATGGCATAGACAGAACACGCATGCATTTAGTTCAGATTCAATAGGATCGGTGTGAATGTAAATGACCCCTCTTGCTTATTCTGCCTTTTAAATTATCCTTAGCTTTCTCATGGGATTATAAGCTTCTGAAAGTCCCGCCTTTCGCCAATGTTTCGTTTTGTTCCTACGACTTTTTAGCGCTTTTTCGGTCTAGCCGAGTTTTGACAGTCAAGCAACCGAAAATTCACTGAAAGCTTTAAGTTCCGCTCGAAAACTCTTTCCCAAAAGTTTTATTTTTTTTTTCATTTTGGAAGACATGGTTCTGTTTTGCACTTCTGTTGCTTTGCACGGTTTTTCCACTTTTTAAAGTTTAACTGAAAAGCCAACTTATTTGTCTACGTTTGATTTGAATACACTGAATTATTTTGACTCGTATTAGGGATTTTTGTTTTTTACGACGCTTAGTCTAATAGCGACGTTTGGAATCTCCGCTGGTTGCACGACAAATAACTTTACGACAAATAAATTAGAATGTCTGCAAAAGCGTGTGTTTCAATGGCTAACAGAGCGAAGATTTTGAAATGTTCGATTCCAGATTGCAGAATCACATCCGAAGATAGCCCTCTGTTCCGTGCTACGTCGAATAGGTTTCCTTTGTGGAAGCACACAGTCCACAGACAATTTGGCCAGCATTCCACCAAGTTGATTAGCAAATTCGAGTTTTCAACTGGTCATGTTCTTCCTTCTTGGCGAATGCCAAGTTCTTCCTGATCACTTTCACTGCCCATGTTAATTTCATCTTCCTGGCTTGAAGAATGTAAATCCGCCATGACTTGCTATTACGGCAATTGGCTGCTGCTGTAGTTGCTAAACATTTCGAACATAGAGCTACGTCCGTATAGAGGTACAACAGTTACGGAAGAGAAATTACGTCAGCTAAAATTCAAGATTCGTGGATAACAAAGTAACGAAGTAACGCGTTTTTGTCGGTTCTTCTAGCATAATTAAGTAAAAATATAATGGGTAATCAGACTGTCGTATCTAGGCCCTATTATGTTAACCTTTAAGGACTGCGCATTCAGTTTTCAAATATTTTGCGTCCAGCCGCCGCATCGGAGAGCAGGAAGGCTGGATAGAGTGGACAAACACTAACAAGAAATCGCTCATACCACGTGGCAAGTAATGGTATTTTTGAAGACCGACATTCTGAGCCGAATCATCGTAAAAAGATCATTTCTAGTAAGAGCTCTGCTTAGTCGCTTCTGGTAAAGGTATTAAGCGTGAGCAATCTAAGGCATTTAGCTGGCGAAATTTAACCAAAAAGTTATAATGTTTTGGTTTTAAGTTGTACTCTCTAAACAAAATTTACTTCATATCATTTTCCATTGTAGTTGTGAACAACAGTTGGCTATATGGTTTTCTTAATTTAAATTAATAATTGATTAGTGTGATTAAAGATCGTAAGATATCATTCAAAACGATAACGTTTGTGATAACAACTTCTTGGTCAAAATGTAAAATTATTATCTCGGGTAGATATACATCTATCTAAATTTTTTAATTGTCCATGCTTTTAAAGTCTGTTTTTATTATCACTAAGATTCTGCCACAGAAATTTAATGATTCTTTTTGTATGGCGAATTCAAAAAAATTTAAATCTTTCTTCTCGCTTCTCCTGGCACGGATATTCTAACTGACTTCTAAATTTAGAGTAAAAGCATTTATAAGTATGTCCCTTCCTTGTCCCTAACTTGAATTTTTGTTGGGTCCGAATTGGTGTCGGTCTCTTTCTGCCTTTATTTTCGTCATCCTTTAATGTTAGAATGCGCGACCTCTATCATCTCAACATACAGTAGCTCATGATCTCGTTTCTTCAAACTGGTGGTAGCTGCGGTTTGTTGGGGGTAGAAGGGCGAAATATTTACCTCTTTCTGTTTTTGTTTAATTCCGTCGCACTTTCTTAACGCCAAGAACAGCGATCAGAAGAACCACCACAGTAATTACTCCGTGATCGGGAAAGGCACCGGGTAGGCTCCACCCCCTGTAAATCAGAATCGCAAAAAAACTACTCCGCTTGATTCAAGTCTTCTGAATTCTCCCCTTATTTGTTCTTGATACAACGCTGGACCTTTGATCTTCATAAACGAACTAATTCTTGTTATGGCACTTATGGCCAAGTGCCATATACCGATCACTTTTCCGGTCGGTCGGTCGGTCTGTCATGATCGGTCTGTCCGGTGATCGCGAGTTAGGGTGCTTCCAGATGTGCTACGACGATGAAACTTGGCAAGCATATCAAGACCAGACCAAATTGACTTGATGATAGTCACTTCCCTGGTTCGACCATCGTGGGGGAAGTGGAGGGAAGGGGAATCGGCAATATTTAGGTATACGTAACTTTCGAACGACTGATCGGATCTGAATGAAACTTGATAACTGGAAAGAACACATGCTTCACATGTCCATTAACGTCCGGACCGGATCTGGCAACTGTGGGGGGAGTTGGAGGGGGGTCTCAGAATTATGGTTGTCACGGGTTAAGGTACTTCAAGATGTGCTAGGACGATGAAACTTGGCAGGCGTATCAGGGACTCGACCAGATTCGCTTGAGAATGGTCATTTCTCCTACCCAACCATGGGGGGGGGGGGTAGAATAGCGAGGGGAAATCTGGGATCTTGAAGCAGGCATAACACTTTCGAACGGGACATCGGACACAAACGAAACATGACAGTTGGAAAGAGCTCGGGTCGTGGATGTCAAATTGTGTGCTCGGACCGGATCTGCTAACTCTGGGGGGAGTTGTGGGAATTGAAATCCGTATTACCATTTTTTTTGCCATGCACAACTTTTGAACGGTTGGTAGGACCCGAAGAAAACTTGGTACCTGACAAGAGAACATGTTCTGATATATCGATATACTTTGATAGTCCCTAACGGCCCGTGATCATTTTTACCTCAAGTTTATGCTTAGAAATGAGTTTTTAACCCCCTTAAAGTGCATATCTTAAGTCCAAAGTGAAAAATGATCATTTCTGCCTCAATGGTTTTGCTGACAAATGACTTTCCAACTTACTTAACGTGTGAATCATACCTGCCTCAAAGGCTTTGCTTACAAATGACTTTCCAACTTACTTAATGTGTCAATCATACCTGCCTCAAAGGCTTTGCTTACAAATGACTTTCGAACTTACTTAAAGTGTCAATCGTACTGCAAAGTGGAAAAAAAATTACATTACAAAAATACGAAACATTTTCAGATCCTCAAGGGTCCATGATCATCTGTGCCCTAAGTATTTTGCTTACAAATTTAATTGTATCCCCCTTAAAGTGCGCATCTTAGCCGTAAAATAAAAATACGTTCGAGAAAAAGATAGGCTACATTTTCATTATCCATGGGCCCATGATCATTTGTGTACTAGTGCTTTTGCTTACAAAATGGATTCCTATCCTCTTTAAAGTGCGCATTGTAATCGCAAAATGCGTGGCATATTTTCGACTAAACCATACATTTTCATGAATCCAAAAGGTCCATAATCCTCTCTGCCTCAAGGCAGCGCAAATCTTAGCTTATACCCTTGTACCTACTACGCATGCTTGCAAGTGCGATATGAGCGCACAACTCTTTTTTTATATCATCGCAACCCCACGCAAGAATCCCAATACAAACCAAATTACTACAACTAAAACAACTTCACCAGACACAAACCATGGAAACTACAAACACATCTCAAAATCCAGTTTTTAAACTACAATATTTAGTTTTTTTTTAAATTAAAAAATTTCTTTTAAATTTCCTGTCGGTCTTACAACTGATAACTGAATGAATGAATGAATTTATTTCTCTTTTTAAGACACAAGTCACACATGGAGTATGAAAGAAAAGGAAGAAAAGAAAGACAAGAAGACAGAAGACAACATAGCCCTATACAAAGTATGGCTAGCGTCAAGAGAACGAATAAAACCTGCAATTCGTTTAGATACTGCAATAAATGGATCGGTCACATTATAGGCTACTTTGCCGACAATCTAGAATTACGGGCTCACGGAGGTGGTCCTAGAAGATATTTACAATACCTATAAAATGTTGAACGAATGCATTTTTTATCTTTCATGGTCAGTAGTGACCAGAATGACGACAGCGCTAGTATGTGCGGCATAGCGAATGCGGAATATAGCTGGGCCAGTATGTGTCTATTGTAACGAAGCTTAGAAGTGATTAGTGTTCCGTATGCTTTTCTAGCCTTTTCCGCAAAAAACGATACAAGACAAGAAGGCGTTGCTTTCATCTCAGACCCAATGGGCATACTGAGTTTATAAAGTCGTACCTGTATTAGTTTTACTGTTGCAGTAATCTGTGTAGAATTTTTCTAGCGTGAATCTTGGCAGCTGGAGGTTCTTGTTGACCTGGACAGGATCACCGTCACGCCATAGGAAAACAAGGTCATCTGTTGTCCAACCGTCTGAAACAAACATCAGCGAAATAACGTCTTGTTTTCTTTCGTCACTGGGATACTCTCAACTCAAGCGTGGATAATTTCTTTAGCATGAATTCTTCTCGTGGTTATTAATGCTCTTGCTAGCTCACTTTGACAGTCGGGAAACATCTGCAAAAAATTTTGCCACATGGACCCTTTTAGAACTAGTCAAGTGAATATAAATAAAAGATATGGGTGACATACAGAATGTTCTGGTTACTCTGGTTGCATTCTCAATTTGAAATATGTGTAATCATGGGATTTTTTTTTCTTAATTCTCGGGGCAGTTAATTTAAGTGGGTTACAAATAAAAATTATATTATATTATATTATTAAGTGAGCTAACAACCGTTAGTACTTTGTCGATATGCGTACATACCGCTATAGCCGAGTGTCGATATTGTGTAACCAGCAAGGGGTTACTTACTCCCCAGCACCTCTTGTACACCTTTCCTGACACCAGCTGGCACCGTCTGAAACCAGCGTTGCCGGCCATAAATTAGGCGATTCCGCGTGCTATTTGAATGTTTTAAAACGTGGCAACCAGTGCCGGCTGGTGTACGCCAATGCTGGCAGCGACTGGACGCCGCAGTACACTAGAATAGAGAGTGGGCAACCGCTCGGTAACCAGTCATTTCACACCCTCAGATCCGAGAAAGAAAGGAGTGGATTTCTGCTCACTATTACCAATGTTCCTAACACTTCTGAAAGTACATTTACTCGAGATCAACTGAATTCTGGACTCCCCCCCCCCACAAACACCCGTCTAGCTCCCCCCCACATTGTCCGAATCCGGCCCGGTTCTGTCACTGGTGTATTAGTGCTTGTACTTGTTCTTCCCATCAAGTTTCATCCCAATCGCTCCACTCTAGGTGTGTCACAAGATTTCCAGTTTCCACCTACAAACCCCCCCCCCCCCACACACACATACATTCATCGGATCCGGTGCTGACATGAAATGGTACATCTGAGATACGAGGTCATTTTTTGGAGTGCCACAGGGGACTCTTTTGGGTCCTCTGCTTTTCTTAGTAATGATAAATGATATTGCAGCAGATGAGGAAAACCGTTGGAAGTATGTAAACGACTTGAGCATTGTTGAAATCTGTCATCGTCCCCAATGAGTAATGCTAATAATCCAAGAGGTGGCAGACGAGGCACATAATAGCGATATGAAAGTTAACTTCGCGAAAACAGCGGTTTTAACTATTTCTTTCATAAAATCAAAACCTGCTTTCAAAGAAGAAATACCGAAAAAAATGAAGGTAGAGAAAATTAAGCTACTGGGTGTTGCCATAACCACAGATTTGAAATGGGAAGCCCACTGCCAGGACATGCTGAAACGAGCCAATGCGGGAATACAAAACCTAAAACTTCTTTCAAAAATGAAAATACCCCAGTGTCACCTACTACGAGTTTATACTTCTTTCATCAGACCCACCCTGGAATACGCAGCACCCGTTTTGCATTTTTCATTATCGCAGGAGCAAAGAGATAAACTAGAAAGAAAACAGAAACGGGCTCTTCTTATAATTCATAGTGGACCGAAGCTTCCCTACTCATACCTTTTAAAACACTTTAACCTAAAAACAATGCAGGAGCGCAGAAAGGAGCTAAGCACTGACTTCGGTTCAGCCATGGTATCTCATCCTCTCCACTCCCAAGTCCTCCCTCCCCCCATCAAAATGTTAGAAGGCGACCAGAACGAGCGGCAAGTTCTAAGGTTCCCAAGCTCTGTCCCATACCTACAAAACACGCTAGATATGCAAAAAGTTTTATTCCTGAGTTCGTGAAATATTTTAACGAAGCGTGAATTTTTAAGCGTACTGACATTAGATACATATATTGTAGTTTTTTCTGTTTGACTGACACCACGATGGTTGATTTTTACAATAAACTTTATGTCTACCTATCTATCTATCTATCTTGACTTACCCCGGACAGACAGACCGACCGAAAAGTGATCTTTATATGGCACTTGGCCGGATGTCAAATGCCATAATATTTAGCATTATGGAGCATCAATTCAATTTTTATTCGGTTCACTTTACTTTTCCAACGACTTTTCGTCAAGGTAAATAAGCAAGGTCAGTAACAATGAAAACCATTTAGGGCTTCAGCTCTGCTTTAAGCGGAACGGAAGGCAGAAGACCTTGTTAAGCCTAGTTGCCACGAGTACGCATCCCTACGGGAACAAAGCTTCTCATCTTTTTCCAACTGAGTCCTAATCCTTTAATTCCCCTCTCATGAACCGTAATCGCTTTTTCTCTGTGACTTATTCCATCTGGCCCCCAAACTTAATAAAGCTGGAGCTCTGGGCTCAAATGCAACCTTATAACCTTCCTAGATGTCGTAAAAATATTTTCATCACCAGGAAACTACCGTGATGAGCTTGGAAACTGAATTACGATCTCTAATCCTACTGGCACCTCGAACCCTAGAGCGTTCGTTTTATACGAAGGCCTTCCAGGGAATCCTTCGAGGGCCTCCCGTCGTCAAAGTATTTTGTACGGTCGATTTTTCTGGCCCTTCAGTCTCTGTCTAGATCTCCTATGCCTGAGGTTTCGCCTTTGCCAGCTTCTACCGATTCAGTTATGTTTAGGCTATTAATTTTTGTTACTAAGGATGTTGCTCATCCCTGAATTTGTATTCTCTCCTGATGAGATATGTATCAATCGTTGTCCACTCCATTCTTTATCCTTTGTGTTTTTGATTGGTATATGTCTTGTTTATGAAAGAGGATAAGGGGATAGTAAACTTTAAAATTTAGCATAAAATTATTATTAAATTACATTTAAATCTCCGTACAATATAAGGTTTGAAGCCAAGCTGACCATTCATTACGAAAGAAATAGAAAACCGTGATTTTCGGTGGGTTTTCTTGATCAGCTAGTTATCCCTCTAAGATGGTGTGAGGGATGAATTTAGGTTGTACTTCCGGCAAACCATCCTCAGTGAAAAAACAAATTTAAATCATTAACAGAGGCGAAAGCCTTTTTTACTGCAGTTATATATTATTATTACTAGATCCAACACAATACCAACAGAAAAACGACGAGGAACCAACACACCATAAAACGATATGTAAACTAACAACACAAAAGGTTTCGATGGGATCCCCGAAATATAATATCTCATCACGACAATTGGGTCCTGTCTTCTAAAGACTCCTTAAGCATTTTTACCACAAAAATTCAAAAACAGATTAAGGCCACATAGCTAATCATCTCCCGCCTTAGGTTACTTCTGCCAAATGTCCTGTTTCTGCCGAATTCGGGAACTACTTATCCCACAAAATGACAAAGCTCAAAAACGAATTATCGAATATCTAAAAAGCTTCAAATAAAGCTTTAACTCATGACATTTTCCGGTTTCAGTCGGATTCCGGGCCAACTATGCGTCCGGGTAAGAAAAAACGTTTGTCATGTACGGATTCAGCATCTCTTCTTACCCCTAAATCGGAATCTAATCAACTACAGATAAAACTTTTGCTTTTAACAGATTTTCCGGATTTGTCCAGATTCCGGGTGAACTATTTCTCCGACGACAAAAGGGTTTTAATAATCGTCTTCAGCATTTCTTTCTACTCCGAAATCGAATATCTGATCAACTTCAAATACACCTTTTGCTTTTAACAAATTTTCCAGTTTTAGCCGGATTCCGGGCGAGCTACTTGTCCGGAGAGAAAATAGTTTTCATAATCGTACTCAGTAGCCTATGTCTTTTACCTCTATATCAAATATCTAATCAACTTCAAATAAAACTTTTACTTTAAACAAACTTTCCGGTTTTGGCTGGATTCCAGGCTAACTACTTGTCCGGCAAAAAAATGGTTTTCACCACCGTGCTCAGCATGTCTTCTTACCCCATAAACAACTATCACATTAGCTGTTTAAAAATATTTTGCTCACCCCTTAATTTAAACCCCCACCCCTAAATGTAGGGCTACAGAGCCCAACTACGAACTCAATTTACTCTTGACCCAAGAATCCTCACACCAAGTTTCATCAAAATATCTCATTCCCTTCGAGAGTTATCGTAATTACAGACTGACGGATGGAGGGAGAAACTTTTGCGATGTCATAGGTATCCCTCCACTTACGTTTTGGAATCCCAAAATCTAGTAACAGGATGCGGTTTGAACGACAGACCAAAAATCGACAGAAAAAAACTAAAAAATCTCGGTTTTCTATTTCTTTTATAAGATTAATCTCTTAGTATTTTTAGATGCTACACGGTCGTTTTCAATGCTAAGTTTTGCCGTCACCCCTTTTCAGTGCTAAAATTTTCGCGTTTTAAATCCTAAATTTTGGCATTTAAATGCTAAATTTTACGCCATTTTAAATTCTATTTTTTCTATATTTGCCTGTTCACCCCTAACCCAACCGTATTTTAAATGCTGAAAGTTGGTACAGAAGCCGATTTACCCCTCGCCAAACCTCGTTTTAAATGCTAAAAGTTGGTGCTTCGCCGTTTACCCATCTCCTTTATAAATGCTAGAAGTTGGTAGAAGCAAGTGATGACAGTGATACAGTTTTGGCTATGGGAATTGCGGACAATGTTGGGTGTTCTTGGTTGGGTCACACTTCCACTTTGTTAAAGGACCCCTCTTGCTTGTCCTCTCTTCTTTATTGTCCCTAGCTCTCAACCGGAATTAGAAGATTGTGAAATCCGCGCTTTTCGCCGTTCTTTCGTTTTGAACTAACGGCTTTTTAGCGCTAGTCCGGCCCTGCCCGGTTTTGCCCGTCAGGGAACGTAATCAACTCTTTCACACATAACAACTCTTTCACACATAAGAATATCAGAAGCTTCTTTATTTTGGGAGAAACAGCAGACCATCAGGTCTATCTTCTGTTCTGTACTTCTTTTTACTTTGTATGGTTTTCCCACCTTTAAACCACTGCGCGGTAATGTTTCGAATATTTTGCGTCCAGCTGCAGCGTCGGAGAGCGTGTTCCACCCTTTTAACAACAAAACTATTTCCGTACCATCCTCACGAAAAGATACTACGCTGACCGTTCCAACCTTCTCGAAAAAGTAACTATTTGCTTACCATTCTCAGGAGCGTAGTAACCGTGGTAACTACGGATCTATGTAACGTGACTGGCTGGACTATCCCGTGGAGAGATATTTTGACGAAAATAGAAAAATGTGTTCCAGCCTCAACGCCAAGAAGCCAAAATTCGTGATGTCTATCGTAGTAACTACGGTAAGTAGGATGGAACACGCTCTGTATAGAGTCAAGAAGCACTAACAAAGAAATCTGTAATTTCGAGTGGAAAATAATGGTATTTCGAAAACGATATTCTTCAGCCATTTCATCGTAAAAAGATCATTTCTAGTAAGAGTTGTGCTTTAAGACGAGGCTTAACCTTCCCAGATTGTTCTTCCGGATTCCAGACAGCCGTTTCGTTGAGACTTATCTGGAAGATGAAGCCAGTCCAAAAACTTATTATTGGACACCCCAGATTCCGAATGAATGGAAGGTTTCATAGAGGCAACTCACCCGAGAAACGCGATAAAAGGGCAAATGTAGGAAGGAACCGGAGATTGGTTGACAGTTGTCACTGGGACGCACGACACCTTCCTGATAGGGGAGCTGCGGCTTCTGACTTTTACCGGAATTTTTCGAGGTTTTACCGGATATTCTTTCTACCAAACTGTATTAATGAAACAGAGATTGGTTGACAGTTGTGCTGGGGAGGCCCTTTTCGAGGTTCGGAGGCATAGCGCAAATTTCTCCGTAGTGTCTCTTCAGAAACTGTTATTTTTCTGAAGTTCGATTGTTGTTGATGAAATGAAATATTTCATTTTTGATAGTGCAAAACGGGTACGTCAACTGAATTTTAAAATAGCAAGATTTCGTCCCTTCTTAGAGCTATATTTTGGCCCTTCTGAAGAGGACCCTTGCCAAGAAGGGCCGAAATATAGGACTAATAAAATTCAGCTGACGTATCCGTTTTGCACTATCAAACATGATTCGCTGTCAGCTTGGGCTAAAGGAATATTTATGATATTTCATTCATTCAGAGGCCTACATATTTTACTAAAAAAAAAATACTACGTAAAGATAACTTCTGTCTTTCATTTACCACCCGAGCGACCCGGTAAAGTCGAAGCGAGTTTTTCATAAATACCAA
Organism: Branchinecta lynchi; assembly: GCA_023053575.1. NCBI lineage: Eukaryota > Metazoa > Arthropoda > Branchiopoda > Anostraca > Branchinectidae > Branchinecta > Branchinecta lynchi. The sequence continues at coordinate 4,470,764 of JAKZAP010000014.1, forward strand.
TCAATCAATCAATAAATTTATTACCCCAAATACACACATGGTTTAAACATGGAGTAAATATAAAGAGAAAAATAAAGAAAGAAAAGGGTAACAGATACATACATAGACAAAACACCTTCTCATCACAACAACTACAAAAAGATATGAGAAAGCCCTCCCCGAGTCCCGACGAGGATTTTTCGCGTCTTCACTCACTTTACGCGCCGTCCCTTGCCCGGAATGACCAGATTAAAACCCGTCCTAGCCGAAATTAATGTCGGTTTTGGCGAGCCAAGTGATTTAGAGCCCACTGATTTAGGCTTATGGTATTTCAGTCAGGTCGGTGCCACGCAGAGCTGCAGGTGTCGACGGGATACCTGACTCAGAGCAAAAGAACACTTGGGAGTAGTGCCAAGACTTGACAAGATTGACACACACTCTAATCGCAGCGTTACTAGCACCACTAGCGATAGAGAACGACCCTACGGAAAAATCATTCAGCCTTTCACCAGCGCTGGCTCCGATAACTTCAGATTCTGAACATAGCAAACAAATTATACAGGGTCCGTTGTTTACTTGGTGTGTGCAGACCGCACCTTTGCTTCCCTAGAAATTTATAAACCCGCAAGTTTCGCTTTAAATGCCGCAAGTGTAGTGCGGCGCTACGAACATGACCCATTTGCAAAGCATGGAAAGCATATGTTTTGGTGCTACTCATTAAGCCCCCTTCACATTGAATACTTAAGACCTTACGTTAAGTACTTTAGTTCCGGGTTCTGCTTCTTACGTTAAGTAGCCTATTCTCCTAGTCCCCTTCCGACTGGGCCAAGTCCACTGCTCATTACGTTTGAAAGTAGCATCAATCAGACAAAGAAAATGAACACTTTCGTCGAGATTATTCTGCAAAAGGCCAAAGATACTCGTTGCGGAAATGACCGCTGGGAGAATACTTCTCTAAAGACCACCACTATTAGGAAAATTTAAGTCAAACCCTATGGGTCATTTAGCTGAAAATAGGTTACTACAAGTGTAACCAGAAGATATTTCGCAATACTTCATCCTAGGATTACAAAGATTTGTGACGGAAAAAGGTAGATCAATTCTTAGCCTTGAAAATGAACTAATCTTAGTTTTTTTTCTTTTTTTATTCTTTCCCGCACAAAAACCACATGCTGTTTGTCAGCACTGTGAACAGGGCCTAGGGATATGCCATTTATACCAAATACCAGAAATACCCTCGGCTGGCCTGGATTTCGAAAAATCAGAGGCTTGCCATGGTAGACTGAACTTACATACTGAAAACATTTAATTTCGTTTCAACAGTGAAGCATGGCTGCTAAATTATTGCACTGTCAGAAGTTTCATAACAGATTGCGCATAACACTTTCAAGAATAATACCTTTTCACCTAGAAATAAAGTGTTATGACCAATTAAGTTTATACTATTTCGTGCCTAGATCTCCAACAACACCTTCAATAGGTAAAAATACTACACTGTCAGAAGTTACATAACGACAACAGAAGGATGCGCGGTTTAAACAGATAACACTTTAGGATGTTATCTGTTATGTGTTTTTGGTTCCCGTTAGTATTTTTACCAATTGAAGGTGTTGTTGGAGATCTAGGCACGAAATAGTGTAAACTTAATTGGTCATAACACTTTATTTCTAAGCGAAAAGGTGTTATTCTTGAAAGTGTTATACGCTATCTGTTATGAAACTTCTGACAGTGTGGCATTTGAAAAGACACTACTGACTAAAAAAAAAAAAAACTAAATTAAGCCTAGTTGTACATATTTTGCTCTGACCTGACTGAAACAGTGCGTCAAAGGACACCTCGCACTACAAATATGTGGTTCTGCTCAGATGTGATGTATTAGGAGTTGTCGACTTTACAACTAAGCTATGCGTACAGAAAATTACACACGGCTTTGTCGTTTTTAGCCTTTCTTCATATCCCTTGCCTTGGATGACAATCTTGGCAAAATTTGTAGAACCGGTCTCCGTACAAACAAGCTCGTCGGAAACAATGATCAGGAGCATGATACGTCACGTAAAGAGAACAAACGTGGCAAGCGGGATAATCAAAGTATTGCTAATAGGATCCACTTACGAAATGAATAGTCTCGGGAACGAGACAGATGGAAATACTATTGAAGTAGACTGAATTAATATTATAAGTACGACAGGTTGTTGTAGTTGTCACGTGTAGTTGGCAAAGAAACTGCATTCACCGTGCACATCTTTATTATCTTTTACCTTTCTATTACTTATATTAATGTTGTTTATGTTTTAATAGGGAAAAGCCGGCAAGCGTGACACGATCTTCTGATTATCAGCATTCCTTTTGTGACAGCACATTATTTTCCTTTTTTTTCCGTTATGAAACCGTACATCTTTTGTGTTACTTCCCTAGCTCAATTTATTCCACATGAAATTTCAAGCTTCCACGTCGGAAGCGTTACTCGGAAACTCGTTCGCAAATTAAAGCTGAGAAATATCTAAGCAAAAGTTCGGTTGGTAATCGATTGCCCCCCTCCCCCTCCCTCCAAGAATGATGTCAAGTAAGCGCGTCCCTAGCTCGTTCATCACTGACAAGTTTGAGTTTTATGAAAAGAAAAATTGATCGATGAAGTGTAGATAAGAACTAGAGAGTAAGAAACCTAGCCAATCACTCATGCCAAGGGAGTTGAATGTAACGTAAAGGGATTGAAAAGATTTTTTTTTTTTCCAACCACTTTCTCCTTAGAGCTGCACCGCAGCGAACACTTATCTGCCGATTCTCGCCGCCTCTCTGGGACGAGTACTGGAAGAGGTTGGGTCTTTGGAGTTGGGGCACTTGGCGTAATACTCAGCATATTCCTCAAACCTATATCAGCGAAATGACAGTGCTATTACACTAGTAAGACTTAGCAGTCGGCGAAAACGCTGGATTGGTTGGGACAAAGCAAACATGATAGTGTGGAATGGACATTGACGAAAGCTTAGCTCTTCACCTGTATCTGAGGGTTCTTTATTTATCTATTTTAAACCAGTTGAATCATCGCTACTTCAATGCCTCCATTCAGCACAAACGGGGAGCTGTCTGTGATACGGCTTATCTGGAATATGACCTGAGACTCCTCTTGGATGCCCTAGCAGCGTTGGAAGTTTGGAAGTGACTACTGCAGATCGAAGAAGAATTGAAGGTGAGGGCTACAACAGCTCTGAGACTAGGGGAGAACTCTTAGAAGTTTAGGAGTAACTAACGTCTAGGGCAAGATCGTCAGCCTCTGGAAGTGACTACTGGAAGATCAGATCGAAGAAGAATTGAGGGCGAGGGCTACAACAGCTCTGAGACTTGGCGAGACGCTTCAGAAGTTTAGGAGGAACTAAGGTCTAGGGTAAGATGTTCAGGCTCTGGAAATTACTACTGGAAGATAAGGTCGGAGAACAGTTGAGGGCGAGGGCTACAACAGCTCTGAGACTAGGGGAGATATCTCAGAAGCTTAGGAGGACCTAAGGTCTAGGGTAAGGTCGTCAGCCTCTGCAAAGTGACTATTGGAAGATCGTGTCGAGGAACGATGGAGAGGGCTACAATGAGACTAAAGTAGGATCGTACTTACAGCTGACCATGCTGAGCATACATTTTTGCCGGTCCAGTGGGTAGAGTTTTAGATTCATCGGGCATGAAAGGGTCAATGACAGCCTGAAAGAGATGTCACAGTTAGGTAAGAAGATAGATAAGCTGCTTATTAGTCGGTTGGCGGGTCTGTCTCGAGTCCTTCAATAGGCTGTGGAAGCGTGGCGCTTTCTCTTGGAGAGGAGGACAACAAAGTTTACGCTCTGATCGGGATATAATTTTTTTATTAGCGTAAAGTCTGTTGGCCGTCACAACCAACAACTACAAGATAAAAGCGAGTCATGACACAACTAACCCTAATCCTTCCGAATCGAAGATCCTCGCCAGATTGCTCATCGCAAATCTTAGGTAACGTCCTAAAGTTTCTTCACGTGAAACAAACTCGTCGTATCATTAATTAAACTTTTAAAAATCATTTATGGAGGCGAAAGCCTTTTCCTCTGCAATTATATTTTGTATTAATGTATGATTAGCTATGGCGTTCAGTCTGCTACTCGCACTCGCCCACTAAACGTATCACACTCTCATCGTTCCTAATATACATAGGACAAAGCTAATGTGAACAACACACAGGACTCGGTGTGAAGTGGGGGTATGCGTCTTTGCACATTTTTATCTTTTGGCCATTTTCTCCCACTTACTGTGGTAAATTCAACTGCTGGTCGTTCAAAGTGGTTCCTTTAGGTTTTGTAACAATATCCTTGTGCGTGTATTCAGACATACTTTAACATGTAGCCAAGGCCGTATCCAGGGGGGGGGGGGGGGGTAGGAGGTTGACCCCCTAACCACCACCAGCCCCGAAACATGCAAAAATAACAATTTTCGTAGGCTTTTCCCTCTGATCTGTGTGTTTTTTGTACTTTTCTGTCCGACCAGCAGGCAACCCCCCCCCCCTCGAAATAAATTCCTGGATACGGGCCTGCTGTAGAAAAAAATTCACCACTCGATGTCAAATAAGCGTCTCAAGTAATATCTGTCTAGTGCGTAAGGTTATCGTCGAAACTACGCCAGGTCGCGGCAAAATCTCGTGTCTGTTCGGTCATAAGTCATGGGATTTGCGTTTTAGTCGAAAGTTAGTATTTTTGGTCTTGTTAGGTTTTAAATATAAAATTTTATGAATAGGTTTTTGGTAATGAAGAAGTTTTCATCTTATTAAATATGGAACGAAAATAAAATAGCTTGAATATTTTTTAAAGATTGATCGGTTGAAGTTAATATTATTAATTACTTTAGGAAATGTAGTAAATACTTGAAAATCACTGATGTAGGTGATATTAATAAAGATCGGGATAAGCTGGGATTTAACGTAGTTCGATGGGTTGAAACTGGACCGAACACTGAGGGACCGGATGCGAGCTTCAGGAAAAAGGGTACATATTACGAAGGCGACACTTGGCTATTCAGAATTTAATAACCAATTTAACGGAAATACTCTTGTTCGGTATCGAACGAAATGTGGGGCTACGGAAGTTGAAATCGGAACCGTGCGACATGTTATCCTCCCAAACGGGCAATCCGATTCGAATTAATGAGAAGGCCGAGTGATATTTTTTTTTTTTTTTTTTAGTTTGTTATTTAGTATAGTGAAGCAACGCAAATTAGCTGTCTACGATGTTGTTCAAATAAACCTATTTCTCTCTCTCTCTCTTAGAAGATGGCAAATTGATGGATCCAGACCGAATCCGGCCATATTTGCAAGTGCGATGTCCCAAGCAATCGTGTCCGGTGGTTCTCACAAAGCCCAACATTTTGTTCCCCACCCTCACGATGCCCACGGTCAAAATCCAAAATCAAAATGCCCACGGCTCAGAACGCCCACGGTTCAAAATGCTCACAGTTGAGCGTGGGGGGGGGGGAATCATTCAGAGACGAATCACAAACCAAACAAATGTAAGGTGTACGCAGTTCTGAAAGATACGAAGGTTATAAAAACAGAAGATGGTGGGCATTTTGAGTGTTAGCCATCGTATCAGGTTGTAACTGAAGATCCACCGTGTTATGTAGCATTGACGTATATAGTTCTCTCGAGTCTCACGTCACTTAATTGGGAGACTCAGATGCCTCCTCATCCTTTATTGTTATTTTCTTCACGCCACTTTCTGTTTCCTCCCCTTATGTTTGCAACAATATGGATGCTAAGTCGCATGTATTGTTTAGGTCTCTCCACTGTTCGTCGGCACGAATCGAATCTGTTTTCGGTGTATCTTGAGCAAACAAACATCAGCTAATGATGTATTCTCTTCTTTGGGAACTCGAGAACATAACTACGAGGGATACTTCCAACGTAATTCCTTTTCCTGGAAAAAGTCTCACAGGCTTTTCTGAATTGGAGACAGTTAGACAAGTTTTGACCACAATATGGCACCACAAGAAATCCTTCTGTCTTGACGAAAAAGACCTCTTTCTTAGCTGCTCTAGTTCGGGCGAATTTCGCAGATGGGACGACGCTTGGAATTACTAGAGTTTCTTACTTCAGAGAGCTTAAGCTCAGATCAGACCCTGTCTCAGAAGCGGCCTCGTTTGGAAAAGCCTTACTGTACTGTTTTTTTAAGACAGATGGAGACGAGTTGGCAGCATGGTCATTCTTACTCCAGAGATCTTAAGCTTAAGATAAAGTCTGGACTAAAAATGGGATGATAAGAAATCCCGATATGGTGACTGTGAAAGTTCCGCTGCCAGGATTCCGTTTCTTCCAACCAACACTGTAAAAAGTTTCTCCGAGAAAGGATTGAAGTTAACTGCAGTATTTGCAACTGGGGTTAATCTGATCTCTACTGGGATAAATTTCATCCGAAATAGAAATAATCTTATCTCAGTAGATACAATATTAATCCCAGTAGCAAATACTGCAAGATTTGTTTATTTACAGTGAAGTTTCTGCTTTCGTGAGGAAGGCTCTAATCTAGGAAACAAAAGCAGGTAGGCACCAGTTAATAGTTGAGGGTAGACTAGAATCTAAATGTGCAGAAGATATGTGACAGTTCCCGGGACGCCGTAGCCAAAATATCTGGTTCAGGTAATGGACAGATATACAGAAATAAAAACAGCAAGGTTTTCTCACGGATAAACGATACCGAACCACAATGTTGCACCGCAATACTTCACGCTACCTATGCAGCCTAGGTCTAGTTACTAATTGAGTTTAACACTGTTGACCTTAGCGGAGAAACCTTTTCTCTTTGAAAATTTGCAGATTCTTGAGCAGAAATTATATAAGAAAATTAATAAAGAAAAATAATATAAACTAAAAAAAAACAACTAATATTACATATTGACTAGACACGACTACACTGTAAACAAAAATCTTGCAGTATTTGCTACTGGGATTAATCTTGGTCTCTACTGAGATAATCTTATCTCTAATTCGTATTAATCTTATCTCAGTATCGACAAGATTAATCCCAGTAGCAAATACTGCAGTCAAATTTAATCCTTACTCGGAGAAACTTTTCACAGTGTGCTTCCGAATATTCAAGTACATCTATGCCCCTGAGCGGTGTTGCAAGTGCCAGGAGTTTGGTCACTTGGCCTCTGATTGCAAGAACAGCGAACACGCGTACGAGGTCTATGAGCTACCAATGCCGAGTCCCCTGAAACTAGAGTTGTTGTGTTTTTTCAGATACCAAGGTATCTGATACCACGGTCTAAAGTCGTTTTTGCAGTTATTGTAGTATCTGATACCACGGTCAAAAGGTGTTTTTGCAGTTATCGTGGTATCTGATATTCTGATACTACGGTCCGACCGTGGTAACTGGTCGTGGTATCTGAAAAGTCATCTCACTTTCATCAAATTTTGTCAGATTGGTGAGAAAGGAGTTTAGCACTTAGCGGACGTAACTAGATATCAGTTTTTCTTTTGGGATTCGAAAAGTGAAATTTCGGCAAGAGTCATTTTGCAGAGCAGCCGTGTATCAGATGGCTTCCGGCAAAAAAAAAACCCGGACAAAACCCCCCCGCCGCACCCCCCCCTTTCCCCTGGTACCAACCCCGCCCCCCCCCCCGACAAAAAACGGTACCCCCCCCCCCCGTATAAGTAAAAAAGACAATCCCAAAAGAATCTCCTAGTCCCAAATAGTATAGTACAAGGGATTCGCTGGGCACCCGGATTAGCTCATGTACCTACTGGCGGATATATAAGAGTAGAATAACTGGACGCAACTTCATTCACAGACTTGACTGTACAAGAATGTCTGAAGTACAGTGGAGAACCAGTAACAACTGTAAGGATAAGCTTGTGTGTGCAGAAAGGGTAGGTATATGTGAAGCAAAAAGTGCTGGCTGGATGTGTTCTTAGTTTTGAATGCGTTAACCATAGGTAGAACAAATATATACAAGGGAGTGAGTGTAAAGTGAAGGTGAAGGTTGATGGTGACAGCATAATTGTTGAAGTGCACTAACACACGCATTCACCGGAAGCTGTTGTCAGTGAGGTGTTAAAAGTGAAAGATCAAAACCCGTGCCACTCAGTGAAACGACCTCCCCCCCCCCAACAAATTCTTTCCCAATTACTTCCCCTTCTTGCCGAGGAAGCTATGACATCGCACAAATTGTCCGTCTGTGAGCACTGTAACTCTCGAAGGGAATGAGATATTTTGGTGGAACTTGGTGTGAGGATTCTGTGGATCAAGAGTAAGGTCGACCTCGTAGATAGGCTCTGTAGCCCTACATGTAGGGGTGGGGGAGGGGGTTTGAGTTAAGGGGCACATGCTATATTTTGGGATCCCATCGAAAACTTTGGTCGTGTTATTGTTGTACCGGAAGTCCACTTGACAGACTGAGACAGTCAATTTAAATGTTTTGCATTGGTATTAAATGTAAAGGATTCAGGTTTTTTTTCGCCGGGGGGTTTTGGTACCGGGGGGGGGTGGTAGGGGGGAGGGGGGTTGTTACCGGTATTTTTTTAGCCGGGGGGTCGCCGGGAGGGTTCTCTCCTAGACCAGTATCAGACAACACGATAACTGTAAAAACGACTAATTGCAGATTCAGTTACCGTGGTACTTCAACTTTACTAGTACTCAACTTAGGTCTTCCAGCTGATATGACTGAAGTTTCTTGGAATTTCTTATTTCTATGTAGCTGATCTCACTTTACCAATTCATTTATTTTTGTTCTTTTTTAGTTTTGTCTTTCTCCATCGTTTTGGCTTCAGCCAGCTGGTGGATTACAAATAGCCTGAATAATCATAAGAATAACATCACAAGATATCTAGTTTTTTCACTATTTCCTCAAACCTGATCTCACATTATCTTTCACTGACATGAGTTATTTTGATGAAAACGCCTAGTTACCACGCAACTAGAACATCCGAAGGATGTACCGAAACCTTGTTAGGACTAGCAACTTGAATGGGGATGACCTATATGGATTACTTGCGTGAGAATCATCATTTTCATAAATTTAACCCGCACAAGACGAAGTTACACAAAAAAGAGAACAGTAAAAAATAATCAACTCTGTTAATTAGTATTAACAGTTAAGTAGTTAGTACTTTGCCGACCTGACGCCGACCTCAAATGCAAGGAAATTGCATATTTGCCATTGCTCCAATTTCTAGGTAATTGCTTTATCCAGGGTCTGGGACCTTTTGTGTCGGGAACACAAGAACCTCATTAGCTGCTTCCTTTGCTTCCTTGGCAAATCAAACATGTCTTCATACCGTATCCAATGTCCATTCGATCAAGCAAGGCAAATAAGAGAATACATTGTTGTGTATCGAGGGGAAAGGATGGGCAGTGGTCACTGATAAATCAACAAAGCACTTGTGGAAGAGAGAATGGACAGAGTTGAAGGGAATGGATGAATTGTAAGGAAAAATAGATAGAAATGGATTGGGCCGAACCAGTATCTAATTGTATGGAAGATCTAGAAGTACAGCGGACAGGGGCCATGGCCCCCAGACTTGAAAAAATTCCTCCTTGGTGATATTTTTTGGCCGCTAATTAAGTATCAAAAGGAAAAATGCAAGAAAATGACTTTAATTTAAGGTATTTTCGAAGAAGACTATATTACATCCACCTTAAAAGAGTAAATGAATTTTGAGGCTGGAATTGGAGACCAACATTGATGTTGCCCCCCCCCCCCACAAAGTTTACTGAAGTGGCTGCCACTGACTAAGACAGGAGACGGAATTTGACCAGATTAGCACAATAAGCCCAGAAGCCAACATAAAATGACTTGAGGGCGTCGTAATCAGATTCTGACGGAAGAAAATTGGGTGGAGGTCCTGGGTTCCTGGCGTTTCTGTTGTAGGCACATTTTGCAGAATTTCAGTGAGATTTGGAAGCCTGTGGGAAAGTTTTATGCATTGTTCGAGGCGTTTATAAATGTATAATGGATGCATTGTAAGGTTTTCATGTACAGCTATTAGAACAGACGCAAAACAGAAAGTTATAAAAAAGGATTTGTACGCGAGAACAAATGATACTTTCTAGCCTTTTCCGTTAGAGTTTTATTTATTTCGACTTCAAGCTTCGATGACGAGCCAAGTTGTTTTTGTGTATGTTTAAATTTTCATTCATCTACAGGCTACCTGACGAGAAACATTGTTAGAGTTTGTTTTGAAATAAATCATCATCCTCATCATTAAGATACTGTAGACAATGATCGAAGTACTCTGTAAGAGCTGGTATTTGTGACCTCTAGCTTTTGACGAAAGAGGGGGGGGGGGAGAAGGGAAACATCCACTTGAGAGTTACTTGTCTGATTAGGCTGTTCTTGACCATTGGCGAAGGGGGTCCTTGTTGTCAGTGAGTTTGATACGGTCATTCCCTCTCTTTGTACGTACAAGGGTCATTTGGTGCCATAAACGAGTGGCTGAAGCGTATTTGGAAGCGGTGACCATTGGGAGTGGGTTCGCTAGTGCCATATACCGATCAAAATTTGGTCGGTCTGTCAGGCCGCTCTTCTCGAGTTAGGGTACTTCCAGAAGTGTTAGGTCGATGAAACTTGGCAGGCATATTAGGGACCCAACTAAACTAACTTGGAAGTAGTCAGTTCCCCGATCCGACCACCACCTCCGTTTTCTTCTTTACCTTCCTAGCCGCACGCGCACCCAACTGTGAAATCACAAGAAATAAGTGAACAGAATTTGTCATCATCCAGCCGCCTTCCCTGCACACTGCCAAAAGCGTCTCAGTATGTTTAGTATTTCTTTCGTGTTTGTTGTGTATTTCTTGCTATGCGTTTCTTTCTTTTTTTTGTTGTTGTAACTACTGTACAAAAGCCTTTTTGTATTTCTTGTTATGAGTTCATTTTCTTTTTATTGTGTGACACCCTACGAAGCGCAAATCCCTCATTACTTGGCTGCGCGTAACAAAATCATTCATTCATTCATCCACTGTCCGCGTTCCATATGGGTTGTTCCGAATCTTAAAGGACCTGTCTGAACTATAATGCTAACGCAACCTACTTCCATAATCACTCCATATATCTCGAAACCGGAAACCCAATTTCCAGTGGTACATTCTAATCCCTCTAACAAACCCGCGCTGATTTTCTCACTTGCCATGTTTTGCTACCATTGATGTGTATCACGCTGTCGACGTGATACGAATCAGAACAAGACCATTTATTGGACTTCTTGATCCAGGCAATCGAATCTTGTAGATTTCTGACTCTTCAATATTTTGCTATTTATCCATAACCCACCACTTCGAGTATGCGCAAAAAATAATGTTACCGTTTTGGAGTTTCTGGCAACTTACGGCTAAACGACTATTCCGATGAGAAACCAAGTTCAGAGATAGATTCAGCAAGAATGTTTATTCCAATATCTCATCCTAAACGACTTCAGAAAGGTCCTTTACTTTTACAAAATTCTTCTAGAGAAGTATTGTGCCAGACAATTGTAAAGGATTTGGTAACAAAAAAAACACGACTAAGTTTTCCCAATATCTTTCAGTTTATGCAAGAACAAGTTATTCTTGACCCTGAAAAATACGAAATGGTTTTCACATAAGTGTTCAGCATGCCTTCTTACCCATAAATCGAACATATAACCAGCCTCAAATCAAACTTTTACATTTAACAAACTTTCCAGTTTGGGCCGGATTCCGGTCGAACTACTTGTCCGGCAACAAAATAAAGCTCAAAAATGAATTCACCGCGTCTCCAACATTTAATCAACTTTAAACGAAAATCTAACTTAGAACAAATTGTCCAGTTTCAGCCGGATTCCGGACGAGCTATGTGTCCGGCTAAAAACTGATTGTCACATACGGATTCGGCATCTCCTCTTGCCCCTAAATCGGACATCTAATCAACTACAATACAACTTTTGCTTTTTACAAATTTTCCGGTTTGGGCCGGATTCCGAGCTAACTACTTGTCCGAGTACAAATGAACTTTCACATGAGTGTTCAGCCTTTTTAGCCCTAAATCGAACATTCAATAAACCTCTAATAAAACTTTTACTTTTAACAAACCTTCCGGTTTGGGCCGGATTCCGGTCCAACTACTTGTCTGGCGAAAAAATGTTTTTCATATTCGTTTTCACTATGTTTTTTACCCTTTGATCGACTGTATACGAATCAGATCATATACGAATCAGACCTTTCTCTTGACCCAAACGATCCTCCCACCAAGTTTGATAAAAATATCTCATTCCCTTCGAGAGTTATCATGCTTACACACGGACGGACGGACAGACGGACGGACGGACAGACGGACGGACGGACGGAAAGACAGACGGACGGACAACTTTTGCGATGTCATTGGTATCCCACCACTTACATTTTGGGATCGCAAGAACCGGTTATGTAAATTTCCTCCCTGTTTTCACTAAAGTCAACGAGTCTCGGAAAACGCGTGGGTTATTTGTTGAAAGCATAGCCTGGTTTTAAAGTAGACTAGTTATGTAAATTATTTCCCTGTTTTGCTATACGTCAACGGGTCTCGGAAAACCGTGGGTTATTTGTTGAAAGCATAGTTTAGTTTTAAAGTATTTAAATATTTTAAAATACTGCAAGTTGAACAGCAAATAGTGCGAGGGGTCCTTTAATGCTGCAAGGGTCCATCCACAAGAACGTGAAATAGCTAGTTTCGATGAGGACATTGTATTAATTTCTACGGGTATAACATGGTATTCTATATATATATTCCACATTCTATATGCATTTAGTGTTTTACCTTTATTCATATTTATGAGTTTTCAAATTCTCTGTGAGAGGGGTTGGGATAATGTAATGTAGAAACTGAATTGCCATTCTTGCTCTGCGTAGATTTTCTTATGCAAAGCTAGCGTTGCGTCTTCACAGACGCAGTGCAAGACTTGCCTGCTTCCGTTAAGTGTGAGAACAGCATAGGGGGCTGACGTCGGACATCGACAATACGCCCTCATAAAATTCCTCTCAGATTAGTTCTTTTTTGGCCACTAGGTTGGCTATTGTAAAGAAACAATGACACGTTACTTCTTTGTGTACGTTTATCCAGGTTTGTTTTGCTATTTTCAATTCCTCTTAGGCCTAACAATTAAACTTGTTTAAAATGCCTCTTCCCCTCTTTTTGCTTTACCCAACTCTGATGATGATGATGAAATTTTATTTACGCACTTAGAAGAAAATAGTGCAGTGTACACAAAGAAAATGAAAAAAATACACTGAGCTTTCAATAATGTGATAAATGCACGAGATCATAAAATAAACATTTATAAAAAAGAAAGAAAAGGGACTAGTCGGGTCTAAAAAATCTTCTTCCTAGATGGAGTGCGGAGAAATGGCCAAGGGCAGAAACGTGAAGGTCCTAGGCAATTGAAGATAACTTTGCACAAGGGTCAGAGGGCAAAAAAGTTGCAGCTATACGGGAATTCCTATAACGTCGAGGAAGGTACAAGAGAAATTTACAATATATAAAATAATAAGTCTTGATACGTTTTAAATCTCTTCGCCTCAAATTCTCTGTTCTCTCAAGCGTCATCAAGTTTGTCGTTTCTGGCTTCCGACTTCAGTGCTGAGTGCTGGCTGTCTTTTCCACGGGGCTAATGCGCGACTCGATAAGAAGGGAAAGCCTAATCACTCATTCACCCATCAGATAACTTATCCCCAGATCTCACGTGTGATTGTTATTGTTCCTCTAGCGCGTCTGGCGGCAATTCGTCATCGGATTTTATGAAGGACGTATTATGAGCCAAAATTTGCCGTCGTATGCCCCCCCCCCCCCCGTCGTCTCTGCTGGTTCACGGACGCTTGCAACTCAAAACAACACAGTAGTCCTAGAAAATCTTTCCTCTTATGGAACATGCCACTGATCCGTAGATTCCATTTTTTGTTAGAAGGGAACTTGTTCTGAAAATCTACCTGGTGACCTGGACTTAATTGTCACTATTTGGCAGTTTCGCTGGAACGAAGTTCAACTCACTGCAAAAATGCAAAATTTGTTCTACCAATCTTAATGACCACCAAGAATAAACTGTCATTAGCTCACGACAGTGACAGTGTCGTAGTATCGAATTCTTTGGCACGAAGTTCCACTGTCTGCAAATGCAAAATTAAGTTTGGCTGTAGGGGATTCCGGTCTTAAAACGAACTGTCACATAAAATTTTGCTTGGATTCTTGGCTCCTCGTCGTAAGTTTTTTTGCTTGGAATACCTGATTAATCCATTAAAATTTAGCTGAAAAGCCAACTTATTCGTGTCATTTAATTGAACCCACCGAATTATTTGGATTCTGGAAAGGGATCGTTTTATTTTCCACTATCTACTCTAGTTCTGATGGTCAGAATATCTGCGGCCGTCCCCACAACGTAAATTCCACTATGACACAGAAAATTTTAATCTCCACACAAACGCGGCTTTTCAGTGGGCACTGGTGAGACTCGCACTGGTGAGACTAATTGCTTATTGCATGAATAAAAAAAAAATCATAAGTCTTTCTTGTAAGGCATACAACAAAATACAAGCGCATAGAGGTACCATATATCAAACGGAAATTCCACTATTTGAAAATTGATTATTCGTGAGTAGCGTAACAACTAACGCATTTTTAGCGGGACTTATAGCCAATTTAAGTGAATAAGTAATGGGGAAGTAGACTGTCCTATCCCAGCCCTTTTCGGTTAAACTTTAACGCCCAAGACTAATTACCGACGAAATTTGGCGGTACCTGCATTTTCTTGGAGAAACGGGATTTCACCTTAAAGGTATTCAGTTCTATACATTATCTTTTGCACCAACGATTTAACACTGATTCTGTGTTCTTATATGGGAAGGTTGGGCGGTGGTATTGGTTTTGGAACTGTAGGAAATTTAAGAAATTTATTATAGAAGATGAATTCAAGCTAGGTGACGGTGAACTCACTACACTCTTAACATGTTTTTTTCTGCACTGACGTCACTGCTCTGCTGTTACCAGGGCAAGGCCGTATTCAAGGGCGGTGGCTAGGGGGTTGACCCCCCCCCCCCCCCCAAAAAAAAAATAAATATACAAAAATAATCATTTTTATAGGCTTTTCCTTCTGATCTATGTTTTTTTTTTACTTTTTTATCCAACCCGCAGGCAACCACCTCCCCCCCCCCCCCCCCCCCCCCGAAATAAAGTTCTGGATACGGGCCTATACCAGGGCATAGGTTGTTGATTTCTTCGGATAAATCGGCAGAGCTCCTCCGATTCTAATGCCGTTGTGTATAGAGTCGTAAATCGCCATAACACTATTTTTTTACCTATCACCCAGGGGTTGTCTACTCTAAAGTTTGGTGTGCAGCAAGTGCCCGGTGCTTGCAAAAATTGCCACGTATTGGAATATAAAATCAGCACGTTTAGAAGCGTTGAGAGATAATCACCTCATTTATGGCTGAAGATAATTTTGTAAACCACATTGGCCTGACATACTACAAAAAATCAACGAAGAAACCAACATTCGCCAGTACTGAACGAGAACATTCGTAATTGTTATACGCAAGTATTGGTGAGTGGCTGACTGTCTTTATTTTAGGCTTTCAATTCTACCAATTTTGTTTTAATTTTCGATTTCTTGTTGGTTTTCCGCTTTGGTTTGGTTTTATTGGTTGTCGATCTGGTTGCTCAGCATGTCTTCTTACCCCATAATCGACTAGCACATTATCTGTTTCAAAATATTTTGTTTGCGCCTTAATTTGAACCCCCTCCCCCACCCCTAAATGTAGGGCTACAAGGCCCATCTACGAACTCGACCTGTCCAAAGACCCAAAGAATCCTCACACCAAGTTTTGTCAAAACATCTCATTCTCTTCGAGAGTTATCGTGCTTACAGACGGACGGACGGACAGACGGACAACTTTTGCGATGTCATAGGTATCCCTCCACTTACGTTTTGGGATCCGAAAAAGGTGAGAGCTTCTGAGTTTCTGGAGAAGGAGAAAATCAGAAGAGAATTCTCGGTCGAGCCGAATCCTGACCTACACGAAATTTGCCGTCTGTCAGAATTAGCTTCAATATCTATTAGTTAGTTTTTGACTCCCTTACTGTTTGCTTCGAGATCATTCTGGCTCCGTTTAGTGCCCAGGTCCGTTCCACGTGGTATTCAATACTGAACATTCGGGTGCAGATAAGAAACGGTGACACGAAGTGAAACCAGGCGGTACTGAATTGGGGACAAAGGGATCTTCCTGAAAGTCACTCCAGAGTCTTTTATTGCCAAGTTGGTGGGAAGTCGTGCGTGTGTCTTTTGCTGAAATCGAAAGTCTGCCAGGGCATTCTCATTTAGAGAAAGAAGGATAAAGTCTTTGTTAAAACCTAACCTTAAAGGACCCCTCTTGCTTACTCTGCCCTTTTATAATATACCTAGCTCCCTTGTACAATCATAATCTTCTAAAATCCCCACCTTTCTCCATTGTTTCGTTTTGTGCCTACGAACTTTTAGCACTTTCTGGGATCCCAAAACGTAAGTGGAGGGATTTCTATGACATCGCGAAAGTTGTCCGTCCGTCCGTCCGTCTGTAAGCACGATAACTCTCGAAGGGAATGAGGTATTTGATGAAACTTGGTGTGAGGATTTTTTTGGGTCAAGGTTAAGGTCGAGTTCGTAGATGGGCTCTGTAGCCCTATATTTGGGGGTGGGGTTCAAATTAAGGGACAAACAAAATATTTTTAAACAGCTAATGTGATAGTTGATTATAGGGTAAGAAGACATGTTGAACACGGGGGTGAAAATCATTTTCTCGCCGGACAAGTAGTTAGTCCGGAATCTTGCAAAAACCGGAAAGTTTCTTAAAATTAAAAGTTTCATTTCAAGCTGATTAAATCTTTCAATTAGAGGTAAGAAGATATGCTGAACACCATGGTGAAAACCATTTACTCGCTGGACAAGTAGTTCGTCCAAAATCCGGCAAAAAAACGGAAAGTTGGTTAGAAGTAAAAGTTTCATTTGAAGTTGATTAATTGTTTGATTTAGGGGTAAGAAGACATGCTGAACACGATAGTGAAAACCATTTTCTCGCCGGAAAACTAGTTAGCCTGGAATCCGGCCAAAACCGGAAAATATGTCAAAAACAAAAGTTTTATCTGAAGTTGATTATATGTTAGATTTAAGGGTAAGAAGAGACGCTGAGTCTGTATATGACAATCATTATTTACCCGGACATATAATTGGTCCGGAATCCGGTTGTACCCACATTTTTTTTTAAGTCAAAGTTTTATTTAATGCTGATTAGATGTTCTTTATAGGGATAAGGAGATATGCTGGATTCGTTTCTGAATTTTCTTTTTTTGCTGGACTATAGTTCGCTCGGAATTCGGGCGAAACTGCAAATTTGGCAGAAGAAAAGCAGGAAGTTTCGGTCAGTATCGTCAAAATAGATATGGCCTATAGAGGTATAGATTGATAGATAGATGGAATATCTGAACTCTGTTTTCTTTGACGATTAGCCTGGCGAAGACTGGATCTGGCGAAGACAAGACCCAATTGTCTGGATCAAATCTTAGATTTTTGGGATCCCATCGACACCTTTGGTCTTGTTCAGATGTGCCGAGTTTTACCCGTCATACAACGCAAAGTTTTCCAGAAATTTCAATGTCCGTTGACGACTCTTTCACATTTAAAGATATGAGAACCTTCTGTTTTTACTTCTTTGATTTTCTTAGTTTTCCAACTTTTTAACCACGGCGCGCTCAGTTTTCAAACGTTTTACGCCCAGAGCCGCCGCGTCGTAGAGCAGGAGGGCTGGATAGAGTTGACAAGCTCCAACAAGAAAATCACAAGAATATTTTTGGAAAACATTTTTTCTGATCCGTTCCATGGGGTATGAGCGGTCAAGACACTCTGTCGATTTGCTGTCATTTACCCTACTTGGTCATGAGAGTTGTGGTGGAGCACAGTATCTTGAAACTCAGAAACATATAACGCCGTTTTTCACTGCCCCCAAAGGCCCATTCGGGCTTTCCTGCACTTAGAAGTATCAGCTACATGTATAAAGGATGTTAAGAGAGTTACAAAAGGTGTTTTCATGTAGTTTAACATGTAAACGTTGGTTTGTATAATAAAGAGTATTAAACTATAAAACTAAAAACCGTAGTCACTTTGCCTACTTTCTACACTTGCCTGCGAGTAACTTGATATTGAGAACCTTTAGCTTCTACAACTTCTCCACCATTATTTTTTTTTGATTGGTTGACTCCTGAACTTGGCTTAAATCGGCAGTATTTGGTCGGGTTAGGGAACCAAGCATGTATCCGTTTCTGAGCGAGCAAAGGTGAATATAGAGATAGCCGGACTTGAAAAGTCGGGAGGAAATCATGTCGTTATACCAGTTCAGCGCTCTAAGTGGATTAACTTATGTTTAATAATAATAATAATCTCTTTTATTTCCTTAATAGCTCGTACAATTCACTCGCTAGTATTGGATTGTCGTACAGTTTAACACAGATACATATACTAACACTGTAAAAAGACATTTTGATAATAAGTTTAAAAATTCACAGTCGACACTTAATATATACAATTTACCTTACTAATTACTACATAGAATTAAAGTGGTGTACGAAATAGGGTGCAAAGACCTGTCAGTAGAGTGTGTATTTGGGCGAAAAGGTTTCGCACAATTTTCAGTTGCTGCTTTGTGTCTGGTGTTCGGTCGATTAGGGTTTGGTAGTTAGAACTTTGAAGTCCGGTAATACAGTTCTATGAAGGTCAGAGGTCAGGCATTTGCATCCAAAGTCCATAGTCAGTTTGTGTCGTCTATCAGAGAGAATAGAGAGACCAAGCTTGGCTAATCCATCTTCATAAGAAGTGTAAGTTGGGCCAAGGATCTTCACTACTCTGATACTTTCCAGTCTGTCAGTCTGTCCGTCTGTAAGTCCCGGATGCCAGACTGCACAAGAGTACTCTATACTATTTCGTCACCCTTGTCTCATTAGAGCACCCGTCACACAGGGATTGCACAAAAGATCCATAATTTAATGAAAAGAAAAAAGCTTCAATTTTTTACATTCAAGACCCTGACTCTTACCGTCCGCGAGACTTAGAACATTTTTCTGTAAGGAAAAAGATTAAACCCAATCCTAGCACAGTTTTAGTTGAACGCTGATGAAAGGGTTGATTATTGCGGGACAAATAGGAACTAGTGGCCCTGGAATATGGAGAGATTCCCGTGTTCTTTTGTGAATTTTTATCGCAAAACTCTCATTGTATCTCATTACGAAGATTAAGATTCTGTTATCGATTGTGGTTGTATTTGTTTTCATTTATTTCTTTTATTTTCTATACTCCGCTTTCCAAATGGCGGGAGAAAAATAAATAAATTATAGTAAGAAATGGCACAAGGTAGACATAAACAAATAAAGGTTTTGTTTTGTCTTTGTAATTTAACTGCTTTTGTAATGCAGCCGTTGGCTCTAGGATCGCAGAGCTTTTCCATCACGTTTTTAATATAGTAAGAACATTCTCAAACTTTGAGTATCCCTGTAAAACTTTACAGCTGTTCAAAAAATGAGAGCAATATCTTGATTCAAAAATACACTCTCTTCATTTTATTCAAATATCTTCCCATCTGATTTCTCACAATATTGATTCATTCATTTATTAGTAGCCTACTATAACATAACACAAATATATGACAAGAAACAAAATCCCCTGAAGCCAAGAGACAAGATCCCTGAAGCCATAATAGTGTTCTTATCGGAAAAATACAATGACAACCCCTAAACAACCCCAACATCCTTATTTACAAACCTGATTTTTCCGTCAAGAAGTCAGAAGTCAAAATGGTGGTCGACTCGAGATACTCGCACGCTAATGGCTGCTCAGAAAGACCCGCAATAGGCTACTACTCTATGTGACAAAGTTCAAAACACGCCAGTGATTCTCAGGAAGAAGGAGTAACGTATCCGACTCAAACTCAATGACTCAAATCCTGAGTCAGCACAGCTGTGACACCGTTTCTTCCTTTCTTCCGCAGGTACCAGGAGATTCTGCATTGGAAGGGAGAGATAGTCGTCAAGAGTATTCCCATTCGCTTTTATACTGGTCTGCTTTAAACCTCAACAGCAACTCATTTCCAGCATCGTCAGCAACAACCCAAGGTCGGGTGTGATTCAAAATGTACACAAAAAGTGTGTGCACTACTGTACATTTTTTTAGTCACTAAAGTATAATAAAGACACGCTTTCTTCACTTGAAACCTTGTAACGTGCCTTCCCCCCTGGTGCATCCTGCACGTGTTTAGTTCCTTTGCCCGCTGTTACACTGTCAGAAGTTTCATAACAGATTGCGCATAACACTTTCAAGAATAACACCTTTTCACTTAGAAATTAAGTGTTATGACCAATTAAGTTTATACTATTTCGTGCCTAGATCTCCAACAACACCTTCAATATGTAAAAATACTACACTGTCAGAAGTTACATAACGACAACAGAAGGATGCGCGGTTTCAACAGATAACACTTTGGGATGTTATCTGTTATGTTTCTTTCGTTCCCGTTAGTATTTTTACCAATTGAAGGTGTTGTTGGAGATCTAGGCACGAAATAGTGTAAACTTAATTGGTCATAGCACTTTATTTCTAAGTGAAAAGGTGTCTTTCTTGAAAGTGTTATACGCTATCTGTTATGAAATTTCTGACAGTGTGGTATACATATCTTGGTTTGACCCATGGTGTGACTTTCCTTTCCCGTCCTTTCCCGGACGGATTGCTGTTTCAAGAACGAAACGGGTGTTTAAGTCCAGCAAAAGTTCAGAAATCAGAACTTCAAAGAAAGTTGAATGAAGTCCTGAGCCTCGTTTTTGTTGCAATAGTACTGCCGCATCGCTGCTGCAGCACTTCTTTGCTTTTGCACAATATGCGTTTTTGGATTCCCTTTCTTCTTGGTTGAAGCGGCAGTGATGCAGCACCTTGCAGGAAAGCACGGACTTGGTAGCGGTGAGCAAGCCCATGATTCTCGAGAAGCGCTGCCGTCTTCCTCGGAAGCACTGCAGTGCAAAACGGATGTAGAAAGAATCAGTCCGGAATACTCTTGATGACTATAGGCGTATTCTCGCCGTTCCCAGAGGACTCCACTTGAGGAGTCCCCGCGTTTTCGTTTGTCCCGGGGACTCACTCCCCGTATTCTCGCGAGTCCCCACCGACCGGGAGTGCTCCGATTATCATCACCATCATCAAAAAGGACTCTCTTTCAGATTCGGAGGGGAATCAATTTTTGCTGGCGTAGGAGCAATGTAAAATTAATTAAAAACAATCAGAATAAACAAAAACAAAAATAAAGTGGATACAGACTAATTTCGTCAACTACAATTTTTTTTTTAGATCAAAATCCTATTCCGAAGCATTCCCTGTGTTCTCGCTGTGTCTGTACGCGGATTTCGCATGGAGTGACTCCCTCTCTTCTCGCCGTTTCCTTCGATTCTCGGGGAACGGCGAGAATACGCCTTATCTCTCCCTTCCGATGCAGAGTCTCCGGGTACCTGCGGAGGAAACGGTGTCACAGCTGCGCTGACTTGGGATTTGATTCGTTGATTTTGAGTCGTTACGGACACGTTTGCTCCTTCTTCCTGAGCAGCACTGACATGTTTTGGACTTAGTCATATAGTGTATTGGCCGAGAAGTGGTCCTGCAGCTTTTAACAAAAAACAGGCTCTGATTTGACCCGCGTTTCAGTCGTCTTCTGGAGGAAAATTCAAATTGCGGCAAGAAAGGTTAAAAAAAATGCGGTGGGAACGAAAATTAAATTTCCCTTTGTTGACTTAATTCAACAGATGGTTTGGAGATCTCGTTTGAGCTGGTGATAAGAAACTGGGACACTCACCGAATAGAATATAGCACATCCCCATTGGGAAAAATTCGGACGTATAGATTCGGCATGATGATGTTGTGGAAGTGACCTTCTTTTTCATTGGAGAAGAAAAGATCGGGCATCCAGACTTTGGATGAGTCCACAAGCGTCAAATACTTGATACGACCTGGAACATAATCACTGTTAAAGGCGTCCGTACAAGCTAGCTGTTGTGGTGGGACCAGTCAACCACAAACCCCTGATTTTTGGATACGCTATGCCAAACGCTGGATATGTCTAGAGTTTAACATACCCTATGTCTAACGCTGGATACACTATGCCAGGTGCTGGATACTGTAACCCAGTAAAATATTGATGATTTTAGTGAAGCTAAAAAATCAACCAATCAGAACTCCTTTATATTGAGGTGGGTCAGGTATCCAGCGTTTGGCATAGGGTATCCAGCATTAGGCATAGGGTATCCAGCATTAGGCATAGGCTATGCCAAATGCTAGATATACCCAGCGTTTGGCATAGGGTATCCAAAAATCAGGGATTTGTGGTAGACTGGGTGGGACACCCTATATTTCACCACTGTTATGCTACCGTTTGACAGCGTTACCCCCTTCCGTAGATTTATATTATTCATATATAAATTTCTCTGTTATACCCTAAAGTTCCTGTTGATAAGCGTAACTCTAACATCATGACACACTTCTTTTCCTAGTACTGACATATTCAAAACGCTTCTAATGTAAAGGTTGTTTTGTAGGTAATAGTTGCGTCTGAGCTCAGAGTACAGCAGTACGATTTGTTTAACTCAGGACCATAGGTCATAGTGTGAGTCTTGTCTGAATCTCTGATGCTGTTCGTTGAGGCCTGGTGTACGATGACAGGCTGATAGCCTAGAGTTATGTTCGGTCTGTAAACTATAGTTACAATTGACCCTAAGGTCTCCATAATGAAACCGAAAACCTCTGCATTTGTATAGTAGGTCATATGTATATAGTAAGACATCCCGACGAAGGATGACCAGACAAGATAGGTCAACTTTTGGACGCCTTCTGTCTATTAGGCTGACCTACTACCAAGAACCTCCTACACACCTGGCCGTAATATCCGGTTGAGGAAGGGATTGACTAAACAGAGGCATGGCACGGCACGCCATGGCACAGGAGGCACGAGCAATAAAAAGAGATTAGCAAGTAGTACAAGTAGACAAGTAAGTGAGATTCATAATTCTAAGGCATAAAAGAAGGCACGTTAGAACATTGTTCCTGCCCCTCGGATCACTATGACACATTTGTCGTAACATAAATAAATAAATCGTAATCTGACAATAAAAGAAGAAGTATTACCTACGTTTAGAAAATAATCCATGTTGATACTTCAATTTTACTGTGTAGCCTAATATGCCCAAGACGATAATTGATATGCTGCAGGTTCGAGACGTGATGGCCTAGCCTATAGTCAGTTCTACCCAACGAAGACCCGCTGAATTCTACCCCTTTTACCCTACCCAATGAAGACAACCTTGTATGTTTCACAATTGGCAGCGGACCAGGTCTAGTTTTGTCATCCCAGCAAACTGGAATCAACTTTAAGTGGGACTATTTTGTCAAAGTTTCTGCTGCCATTCGCTCCTAGTTAGTAAGACTGGAAAATTCGCTCCGCAGGAAGTCTGTACTTGCCGGAAATAATTAGCTACTTAGGACGGTCATTAGTCCCTAAAGTTCCAGAGGAAAGTTTGGCCGGTGTCATAGCGCTATCTAAACTACTGAAAGCTTCAGCAGGTCCTCGTAGATGGTCTAGAAGAGGATTTTTTACCAGGAACCTTTTTGTTTGGGGGGGGGGGGGGTGAATATTTTGGCAGAAGCATAATGAACATGATTTCTTGGAAACTTGCTAAGCTAAGAAGACTACTTCAGCCCAAGCTGTCTCTTCTGCTTGGTGTTGGTGAGGTGAAAAAGAAGAGCTGGAAGCTCATATGGCACTTGCAAGGCGGGTCAGAGGATGAAAGTAGGGACCCGTCAATTCGTGGGTTTGTTGTGATCATTTGTACGCAAAACCGTTGAGATAAGAATGATCATGGGTCCTTATAAATCACGAGAATGTATTGTTCGTAAAAACTATTTTATTTGTGCATTTGGTCGTGATGATGCGCACTTTAAGGGCGCTAGAGATTCATCTGTAATGAACATTCTTGAAGCACACATGACAATAAGCTCATTGAAATCATGAAAATGTATATCTTGCTCAGAATTATTGTTTGTACTTAAAGAAATTCACTTGTAAGCAAAACCCTTGAAGCAAAAATAATCATGGGCCTATGGAGATCATGAATATATTCCGTTTGGTTAAGGTATTGCTTTTACTTTTCGGTTAAGAAACGCACTTTACGGGAGCTAAAAACTAATTTTTGAGCAAAACCCTCGAGTTAAAATAAATACTTTGCTTAAAAGTATTTTTTGTACTTTGTGGTTAGGATTAGTACTTTAAGGTTGTGATTAGTACTTTAAGGGAGGGTCGGATCTGAGAAGTGACATTTTCTAAACCAATCTTGTCAAGTCTTAATGTTCAAGCCAAGTTTCGTCGCACTAACACATCTGGAAGTACCTTAATTTGCGATCTCCGGAATTAGGCCTCCCCCCCCCCGTCCAAGTCCCCTCAAAATGCCCGAACCCGGTCCGATTTTGTCACTGATGTATACAGTTCTTGTCCTTGTTTATCCAACGAAGTTTCATCCCAATCGCTCCACTCTAAGCGAGTCACAAGATCCCCCCCCCAACATTCATCGGATCCGGTCCGGACTTAAAATGGGACATCCGAGACACGAGTTCTTTCCAAATATCAAGCTTTGCTAAGATCCGACCACTCGTTAAAAAGTTATACATACCTCAAGATTCCAGATTCCCTCTACCTCCACTCCCCCCACGAAGGTTGGGTAGGAGAACTGACTATTTCTAAGCCACTCTTGTCAAGTCCTAGCACATCTGGAAATATCTTAACTCGAGATAACCGGAATTTCGGACTCCCCCATCGAGCTCCCCCCCCCCCCCCAAAGTGCCCAAATCTCTCACTGACGTATCTAGTTCTTTTACTTGTCCACTCTAAGCGTGTCACAAGATTTCCGCCCCCCCCCCCCCCACATTCATCGGATCCGGTCTGAACTTTAAATGGGTCATTCGAGACACAAGGTCTTTCCAAATATCAAGTTTCGTAAAGACCCGATCACCAGTTCTAATGTTATACATTCCTCAAGATTCCAGATTCCAACTTCCCTCCACTCCCCCACGGTGGTCGAATCGGGAAGTTGACTATTTCCAGGTTAATCTGGTCGGATCCCTGACTTGAATGCCAAGTTTCATTGTCCTAGCCCACCTGGAAGTAACTTAACTCCGTATCACCGGAATTCCGGAACCCCCTTCCAACTCCCCCCACCAGTCACGAATCCGGTTCGGTTCTGTCAATGATGTACCAGGGCTTGTGCTTGAACCTCCCACCAAATTTCATCCCGATCGCTCCACTCTAAGCGTGTCACATGATTTCCAGTTCCCCCTTCCGACTCCCCCCAACATTCATCAGATTCGGTCCGGACTTCAACTGGGACATCTGAGCTATGACGTCTTTCCAAATTTCAAGTTTCGAAATTCTCCCCTAGTCCACGAAGAATTTTTTCTTCAAGAAACTGACGACACAATCCGTAATCCCATGATAAAGGCTATCCCTCAGCGAGGAAAAAAATAATATCGGAAGAAGGGACTATATTGACTTTACAGCCAATTTAACTTTATCCTTTTTGGGATCCCAAAACGTAAGTGGAGGGATACCTATGACATCGCAAAAGTTGTCCGTCTGTCCGTCCGTCCGTCCGTCCGTCCGTCCGTCTGTAAGCACGATAACTCTCGAATGGAATGAGATATTTTGATGAAACTTGGTGTGAGGGTTCGTTGGGTCGTCGGACCAGTCAAGTTCGTAGATGGGCTTTGTAGCTCTACATTTAGGGGTGGGGGAGGGGATTCAAATTAAGGGACAAACAAAATATTTTGAAACAGCTAATGTGATAGTCGATTATGGGATAAGAAGACATGCTGAACACGATGGTGAAAATCATTTTGTCATCGGCCAAGTAGTTCGCCCGGAATCCGGCCAAAACCGGAAAGTTTGTTGAAAGTAAAAGTTTTATTTGAAGTTGATTAGATGTTCGATTTAGGGGTAGGGAGATATGCTGAAGACGATGGTGAAAATTATTTTCTCAACGGACAAGTATTTCGCCCGGAATCCGGCCCAAACCGGAAAGTTTGTTGAAAGTAAAAGTTTTATTTGAAATTGATTAGATGTTCGATTTAGGGGTAGGAAGACATGCTGAAGACGATGGTGAAAACTATTTTCTCGATGGACAAGTATTTCGCCCGGAATCCGGCCCAAACCGGAAAGTTTGTTGAAAGTAAAAGTTTTATTTGAAGTTGATTAAATGTTCGATATATAGGTAGGGAGACATGCTGAAGACGATGGTGAAAACTATTTTCTCGACGGACAAGTATTTCGACCGGAATCCGGCCCAAACCGGAAAGTTTGTCAAAATTAAAAGTTTTATTTGGAGTTGATTAGATGTTCGATTTAGGGCAAGAAGACATGCGACGGACAAGTATTTCGACGGACAAGTATTTCGACCGGAATCCGGCCCAAACCGGAAAGTTTGTCAAAATTAAAAGTTTTATTTGGAGTTGATTAGATGTTCGATTTAGGGCAAGAAGACATGCTGATGTGAAAACAAGTTTCTACCCGGACATGTAGTTCGTCCGGAATCCGGCCAAAACCGGAAAACTGTTGGAAGTCAAAGTTTTATTTCTAGTTGATTGGATAAGCGATTTAGGGGTAAGAAGAGATTCTGAGTCCCTGTGTGACAATCGTATTTTACCCGGACATATAGTTCGACCGGAATCCGGCTGGAATCGGAAAATTTGTTATAAGCTAAATTTCTATTTGAAGTTGATTAGATGTTCATTACTGGGGAAAGAAGATACCCTGATTTCGTCTTAGAGCTTTCTTTTTTCGCCGGACAAGTAGTTCTGGAGTTCGGCCGGAACCGGGAAATTGGCAGAAGTGGCAGGAAGTTTTCGTCAAAACAGATATGACTTATAGGGGTAAACACACATGCTGAATCCAAATCTGAACTTGGTTTTCTCAGGTGATTAGCTATTTGGCCTTAATCTGTTTCTGAATTTTAATTGTAAAAATGTTCAAGGAGTCTGGCGAAGACTGGATCTGGCTTAGACAAGACCCAGTTGTCTGGATCAGATATTGAATTTTTGGGATCCCATCGAAACCTTTGGTCTTGTTAGTAGTAGAGATCGTGACGGATGAAAACTTGGAACATATCTTATGTAACCTAGTTGATATTATGCAGCTATGCGGAACTCTTCAGATTCAGAATACCATAAACACCACCAGGGGCGTCACGACTGGGGGAGGGGGACGCCCCCCCTAATTGGTCGATTTTTCGTCAAAATAGTCGGTTTTTCTGAAAATCAGTGAATTTTTCTGAAAATCATTGGATTTTTTCAAAAACATCATTTTGTTGTTGAAAACAGTCGTCTTTTCTGCAGAAAAAGTCGGTAAAAATTACCAGCTAGTCGGTAAATGCCTCGTCCACCCCAAACAGTTTGGCTAGTAACGCCTTACAAACTTATGTCACTGTTTTACATTATCATTCGTATCCCTTGTGTAAAAACTTAATTCTAAGTTGGTGCCGAATTTTCTTACCCTCAGATTTATGGAGATTAAACAAAATGTGCACTAATTCGCACACGTTTCTAGCCTCTCATGTGAAGGACAGTGCTCTTGCAACCGACTCCTAAAAACATGTCCCTCCCGTGATAGACATGGAACCAAATTGTTCTTACCATCAAATACACCGGAAACAAATAATAGGTACTATCAAAAGTTGCAAGCCCCTCATCGCCAAAGATTATGGTCTAACAGCAGATTTTCACTTACAAGTCCGTGACATGTCTCCGGGATCTACCTATTTTTTCGTTTCAGTGAGTAGACTACCTACCTTACCACTAAAGTTGTCAACCCCTCGAAATTTTCAAAATGGCGTATCTCGTCAAGGAATTTTTGTACCAAAAATGGATGACATATACTTTGATTAGCTCATTTAAGCGTATCAATCTCCGTTGAAAAAGAAAATTTCCATCTGCACTAGTTCGAAAGTTGACTTTTTTGTCGTTTTTAGCCCTTTTTTTAAATTGCCGCATAGTATCTTTTACCTCATTCCCGTCCAATATGAATTGCCCCGGCGACGACACTTCCAATTAGCCTCGGTGACGCCAAGGGTCTTAAAACTGATTTTTTCTTTTAACTATTTTGACCGACCTAACTGATTAGCATCACCTAAACTATCCTCTATCTCTACTTTTCATTATTAGCATGTTCTTACCCCTATTTTACCTGAATTTTTAGAATCTTATTTTCCTTATCACATCATCTTTTCTTAAATCCTCTTCCTTTAAAAACTCGTTAAAAAATCAACAGGCTCTTCTTATTATTCATAGTGGACCGAAGCTTCCCTACTCATACCTTTTAAAACACTTTAACCTAAAAACACTGCAGGAGCGCAGAAAGGAGCTAAGCACTGACTTCGGTTCAGCCATGGTATCTCATCCTCTCCACTCCCAAGTCCTCCCTCCCCCCTATACAAATTTTAGAAGTCGACCAGAACGAGTGGTAAGTTCTAAGTTTCCCAAGCTCTGTCCCGTACCTACAAAACACGCTAGATATGCAAAAAGTTTTGTTCCTGAGTTCGTGAAATATTTTAACGAAGTTTGAATTTTTAAGCGTAGCCTACTGACATTTAACACATATATTGTACTTTTTTCTGTCTGTTTGACAATAATCGCAAATTTGGTTTATAACCACGATATTCGATTTTTAAAATAAACTTTCTATCTATCTATCTAACAATAAAAACGGAATATTTCTTTGAGTAGCAGCTAATTCCTGGAAAATGCCAAGTACCCTTTTTTGTTTCTGCAAATTTTTACCCAGAGAGGATATGCTGGCTATGGCACCGGGGAACCGCAAATGGATCGCACTTTCAGAGTCTAGTCCATCTTCGGTTTGAAACTGGTGTCTGCCTGCTGGATCGGGATGGAACTTGCTCGGAAGAACAATTAAGCAGATGCTCCAGATTAAACATTGACAGAATTGGACTGGATCCGGGCATTGCGGGGGAGTTGGAGGGGCGGTGGTCCCGGAATTCCGGTGATTGCTAGTTAAGGTACTTCCAGATGTATTATGACGATTAAGCTTTGCTTAATCATCAAAGACTCGTCAAGATTTCTTGAGGCGTTCACACCACATGGAAAAATAGGAAAAGATCTTATGTGCGCTAAAAGCCACTGGTCATATAACTGCATAAAATTTAAACAAACTTACACAAAATCGCTGAAAGTTTCGGCCCTAAGTAAAAAATTCTCCACGACGCCCCACCTCAGCTCCCCCGCACATCACGGATTGTCCCTTCTTCTACAGTGAACTTTAGTGTTTTTTAGTCTATTGCGTTCTTTTTCATTGTTTGTACTCTGATATCCTGTCGTTTCAGCGGGTTATAAAAATAAAAGAGCTTTCTCTGCTACCCTGAGGAACTTCACCAACTGTTTGAAGTTTAACTGAAAAGCCAGCTTATTTTTACATCTGATATGTGAATACACTGAATTATTTTGACTCATTTAAAGGATTTTACATTTTTTCACCAGGGCTCTAGTAATAACGTTCAGAATGTGCGCTGCTTGCACGACAACCCAAAATTCACCCAGACGCGCCGAATTTGGATCTCAACACAAGCCTGCGTTTCCTTGGTATAAGACGCTAAGCTCGGAGAAGTCACGGCTGAAAAAAGTCGGAAGAGAGGTCTTTCTGCCACTTGATTTTTCGGCAATGACTTTTCTTTGTTGGTGCTCAATATTTCAAGCATAGAGAGACACGCACTAATAAAGATCAAATAGTTCTGAGTCGTGGCTATCTTGTGTTATTTGTCATTGGCCATTTTCTATATTTTCTGCATACCACTGCATAAAAGATACTGGGAGTTTTTTGTTGATGGTGGCTCGGGAGGTAGGTGTGTTTGCCCCCTTTGTGGGGTGGCTCGGAATGGGCTGGGCCATTTTCTGAGTAGTTGCCAAAGTTTCGGGAATTTGAGGGATGCATTTTTTCGAGGGGGTGTACCGCTGCTCCCTGGTATTTTGGGGACTACTTCGACCGATTCAATTCTTGCGTTATGTTGTTTTATAGAGAAAGGCGTGGATACGAGAGAAAGGCGTGGATACGAGGATTATTTTTGTGTTTGTAGTGGTGTATATGGCCACTGGCTTTTATATACACGCATATATATATATATATATGTGCCAGCTAATGCAGTAAATTTATTGTTCTTTTTGTGTTTCGTTGTGTATTTTTTGTTCTGTATTTATTTATCTTTTGCTGTCGTTGTAGATGTTCTGTACCCTGTGTATTTCTTGTTAAGCGTTCATTCAAAAAAAAAATTCCGTATGTAGGCTACTATACAAATGACTTATTATTAGGCTGCATGGAATATATTTATTAATTAATTCATTCATTCATTCATTCATACATATCCTGTTGAAAGTGTTAAGCTGACTTACCTTTGCTAGCTTTCTTTGTTAATATTGGTCAATACAGGATAGATATAGAGAGAGGTACCACAAATCCGAAAGAATAAGTTCATTCGATGAAATCGATTATCGATGGATAGCCGGCAAACGAAGTAACTCGTTTTATCTGTTTTTTGCGCCGCTTTAGGTAAATGATTGGTGTTTAACGACACTGTCAGACGTTGCATAAAAGGTAACAGACAGATGTGCGGTTTTAACAGACAGTGCGTAACTGACAGCACTTGGAATGTTATCTGTTGTGCTCAAAAACGCTATACATGACATGTGTTTTGCCAGGAAGAGCCAAAAAAGCGTCTACTGGCTGTTTTGTTTGTCGTCATGACGTTGGAAAATTCAGCAGATGCTTTTTGACGATTATTGATGGCAACGCTTGTTATGCATAATATTTTCAAACACAACATACAACATACGAAGTGTTGTCTGTTAAAACCGTGCATCCTTCTGTTGTCTGTTATGAAATTTCTGACAGTGTACACTGTCGGATCTCAGTCCTATTCGGTTAAACTTTAAGACTTACGGAATGTGATTGACTACTGTCGCCAATGTCATTTATATGGGTCAGTTACATTTTTTGTACATTGTTCTGTTCCAGTTCAACACTTACAATGTATCTACTCTAAGGGAACCTCTTCCTTTAATCCTTCTTCAGAACTAAGTCTTTGGATTTGTTAGAATTTCTCTGGGAGTCTTTGCCTCTGAACTGTCTAAGACGATTCGACATTTTATTCTTAGAGTTGTGAATTTAGGTAAAAATATTCGAGGCATCTTTGTGACGGATCAAAGAGGATATGATGGCAGAAAGTGGAGAAACTGTTACCGGTAGGCAAAGATGACTATGTGAAAACTGCCTTTACTTTTTTCTTTCCGGTAAAATCCTAACACTTTCTTTAAAAGTCAGTATTAATCACAACTAAGACAAAGAGAATCGAACCTTTATGGAAACGAGCCAGTCAATCCCACTCGCCCATAAATCATTCAGTTGGTTAGACTGCAAACAGGAGCGTTCTCGACTCACATTCAGGTCTTAAAAACTTGGATGATTGTTAAGTAAAATTATGTATACGGTAAAAAAAAAAAAAATACTTAAATACCGCCCAAAAATAGTGGCATTTATTTTTACTTATTATTCATATTTTTTTGCAAAATACTCACACATTTTTTTCTTGATAAGAATCTATCGCATAATTATTTCCTTCAGCCAAGTTGACTGTGGATCATATTATAAGACAGTAAAAAACGGATACGTCAGCTGCATTTTATTAGAGCTATATTTTGGCCCATCTTGGCAAGGGTCCTCTTCAGGCTCAAGATCCGTTTTACACTGTGAAATATGATTCACAGGCAGCTTGGGCTGAAGGAAACATGTATTTAGTATTATTAAATACTTCTTTTTTGCTATGGCAAGTTGGCTTTTTGCAATAGATAAAAACAAAAATAAATATAACCTTCAATAACCATTGTAGAACTTTTACCTTAATATAAAGCCGCTTTATGACCGGTCCTTCTGTTTGTAGAACTAAGCGATTGTCGCGGGTGCTTTAAAGGACCCCGCACGCATTATTTACTGTTTTTTTTACAATGTTTTAAAATAGTCGAACCCACTGTTTTGGCTGCTTTAAGTTTTTCTCCAGGCCCTTTGATTTCTAGCAAAAACAGGAACAAGCGGGTTTTCTGAAGATTAGGCTTCTCACAAACAGTTCTCAGGAGCAGGAGCATGGTGGTACATAAAGTAGCAAAACACGGAGAGAGTAAAACTCCGTAAAACCGAGTGTAAAACAGTATGCTTTAATTAAGGGGCTTAGGGGTTTAGAGAGTACAAGATACTCGTATTTTCACCTCATATTTTGCAGATGTGTATTGCTGGGATTATTGCCAAGATCTCGCGCACGTATTTTACGGGATTTACTGACGTTTCTTACGTTGCATACGCAGATGATACTCTCCTTATCAGTAGATGCAAATCTTCCCTCTCTCGTACAGTTCAAAGGACTAAAATAGGTTTTCTTGACATCGGACTTACTTTGAACCTTGATAAATGCAAGTATATATGTTTCAACGGTACTGTACCAAATTCTCCTCTTAAAATCAAAAATACATCCATTCCCTCCGTTGAAAACTTTCGGTGGCTTGGTTTAACAGTTTGTAAAAATACTTCGTCCTTTCGCCAGTCTGTAGTATCTGAAGCTTGCAAAAAGATAAAATTTGGATTTTCTAAGATTGTGTCAAACCGGTCTAAGTATAACCGTAAGGCTTTGGTTTCTTTGTATTCAGTTTTTTGCGACCACTCTCGGACTTTTATTTTATTGAAAAAGAGTGACATACGTAAACTACGTACATGCTACTACAAATACTGTAAACTGTAAACACCTGCTTTATTTACCTATATGGTACCGAAATCGGAACATAATCCGAAAATACAAAGCCCCTGATATAATGGCAAAACTCCAGGAGCTTCATAAAAATTTATCTGGACAAGCGTATAAACGGCTTACTCCATATCACGGGCTCATCCGTTTGTTCTGTTGATTTTGTGTGTTTATTTTGTTGTATTAGTGTTTCTTCAGTTGTTTATTTGTTTCTTTCTCTTCTTTAATCCACTATCCTCACATTGTTTTGTGCAGTGGGTTACAAATAAATTATTATTATTATTATTATTATTAATTTGAGTCTCCCAAGTGAAGAATGCATGGAGCGATTCCGGAAGTAGGTTACATTTGTTTTATAAGGGCGAAAAGTCCTTTGTGGCTTGGATTTTCTGGAAAACCGTTTTGCACCCAAACCACAGGATCCTTCAAACAAGCAAACGAATCGTTGGTTTCGATTGTGTCAAAAGAGGGGAAATCGGCGATCGATCCGGGGTCAGCGGACAAAAAACTTTCCGCAAAACTTTGTGCTAGGAGACTGTCTTTTGTGGGATTTTCCCAGACACTGGAGAGGTCCCAGATCTGGGTGCTGTGCAGTAACAGATTCTGATGAAACCGTCTTGCTACATTCCGGGAAAAGTCTGAGGGTGTAATAGCGAAGGTCTCAAGCCATGAGTGTCACGACTAAGGGGGGGGGGGGGCGCCCCCCCTCTAATTTCGTCTACCAGTCGGTAAAAAAAAAATGTCGAGTCGGCGTAAAAACAGTAACTTTTCGCTTGGATACAGTTGATTTTTTTTTAAACAGCGGTTTCTCTTGAAAATAGTCGATATTTTCCTAAAAATATCAGCCGATTCTTCCTTCGGCCAAGTGCCATATAGCGATCGTAATTTCTGTCCGTCTGTCGGTCGGTCCGGGTTTTGCTAGTTCGGACACTTCCACATAAGCTACGACGATGAAACTTGGCAGGCATATCAGGGACTCCGAATGATTAAGTTGGAAATAGTGACTTTCCCGATCCGAGCATCGTGGGGGGAGTGGAGGGACGGGGAATCCGGAATCTTGAGGTATTTACAACTTTAGGTGATCGGGAATGAAATTTTATATTTAGAAAGAACTCGTGCCTCAGACGACCCACTTGAAATCCGGACCGGATTCGGTGACTTTGAGTGGAGCTAGAGGGGGGGGGGGGGGGGAACCGGAAATCTTGGGAAACGCTTAGTGTGGAGGGATCGGGACGAAACATGGTGAGAAGAACAACCACAAGTCCTAGATACATCACTGACATAACCGGGCCGAATTCGGGCACTGTGAAGGGAGTTGGGAGGGGGGTCGGAATTCTGTGATCCCGCGAGTTCGGTACTACGACGATGAAGTTTAGTAGCCATATCAGGGACCCGAACAGACTGCCTTGAGAATAGTCTTTTCACCAATCCGACCATCGTAGGGGGAGTGGAGGGATGGGGAATCCGGAAATTAGTAACATGCATAACTTTGGAAGGGGTAATCGGGCGTGCATGAAACTTGACAAGTGTCAAAAACATGTGCCTCAGATGTTCCTTTTCAAATCCGGACCGGATATAATAACGGGGGGGGGGGGGCTGGGAAAGGGCACCGGATATCTTCTGAAAGGCTCAGTTTCGAGGGATTGGGATGGAACTTGGTGGGGAAAACAAGCTCGTTGTGGATAATTAGATTAAAACTGTTTGGCAAGTTATGGGCTTGCGCGTGATTCAGAACGGAGTTTTGAACTTCATATCGCATGCATTTGACAGGGAAGAACTGACAGACGATATAGTTGCTATTGGATGTGACTTTTACAGAAAACAACAGATTGTTAACGCGAGAAAATGTTTAGCCGATTTCGATGTTGCATTCAAACTGAGGGATGGAACCAAAGAGGAACTACTAACTGATCTAACTCAGGCCTTTGGGTCTTCTTGGAAAGATGATCATACCGAAAGTATCATCTTTTGCATATATGATATAAATGAAGTGCCAGAAAATACTTTCCAGCGGACCTTTCTAGGCGTCTTCAAAAGTTGGAGCGCAAACCCGAGGAAGTATTGCACGTATCATTCGAAACAAAAGTTATATTCAGTGGTTGTTGCAAACCCACCACAGGTTTCTGGTCCGAAAGAAAAACGTAGATTAATTGACAGCTACGACGTGAGTGATTCTGTGGTCCGAGTAAAATCGTCAAATAGCAAATGGATCATGAAAGTCAAAGACAAACAATCACAAATCATCGCAAAGCATTTACATGGAGAAATAAAAGAAGAAAAATTTATCGGTGTTGGTAAAGGAATTCCTTTATCCGTTTCGGAACTTGAAGTGCAACAGGCCGTGATTGGCTGTACCCGCGTAACAAGGATCGGCAAGTCCTTTGCCGTCAAAGTTTATTTCGAAACAAAAGACGATCTAGAGAGAAATTTGAAAGAGGGCTTTCATATTGACTACGACTACTTCCGAATATACGCCCCACAGCGGTGTTATAAGTGCCAAGAGTTCGGTCACTTAGCCTGTGACTGCAAGAACAACTGCAAATGCTCTAAGTGTGGTGGGAGCCACGAATCCAGCCGCGAGAGCCCGTGCAACTCGACCTCTGTGAAGTGCGCAAATTGAGGGAGTGCAAAACACCCTGCTTACAGCCTACTCTGTCCAAAAGTGAGTCTACGCGGCCTGCGAGCTACTAATGCGGAGTCCCTTGAAACGGATTTGACCCAAGCTTATTTGGATTTTGTTGTTCTTTTGTATTTCAGTTTACTCTGTTCACCTATTTATTTATTTTTTATATATTTTTTCCATACTCCGTCTTTTTGGCCCCGGCCAGTTGATGGGTTATAAATAAATAATAATAATTATAGATACATAACTGACAAAACATGACTGTATAGTGTCACAGTGGGGGAGTTGAACAGGGGTTTACCGGAATTCCGAGTTAGGATACTTCCAGATGTGCTAGGACCATGAAACTTGGCAAGTATTTTAGGGATTCTATCGTAATGAATTGAAAATAGTTCTTTTCTCGATCCGATCATCGTGGGGGGAGTAGAGGTGTCGGAAATCCGGAATCTAGTGACATTCACAACTTTGGAACGGGTGATCGAACGTGCATACAACTTGGCAAGTATTAAGAACAAGTGTCTCGGATGTTCAGTTTCAAGTCTGGACCGGATCGGACCACAGTGGGGGGGGGGAGGGGGCTGGAGGGGGCATCAGAAATCTCCTAAATCCCTTAAAGTTGAGCGATCGGAGTTGGACTTGGTTGGAAGAACAAGCGTAAACCCTAGATACATTACTGACAAAACAGTACCGGATCATGTCTCCGTGGCGGAAGTGGGAGGGGGTTTTGCGGAATTCCAGTGATCTCGATCTAGGGTGCTTCCAGATGTGCTAGGACCATGAAACTTGGCTGGCTTATTAGGGACTAACATATTGACTTGAAAATAGTCCCTTCCCCGATCCGACCATCGTGGGGGAGTAGAGGGATGGGGGAATCCGGAATCTGGTGACATTCGTAACTTAGAAACGGGTGATCGGACGTGCATGAAACTTGAAGTGTCTAGAGTGAGTGTCTCACATGTTCAGTTTCAAGTCTGGAGTGGGTCTGATCGCTGTGGATGGGGAGCAGGAGGGGGACAGACATGCTAACTGTTCCAACAGGTACCATTTGAGCTTTCAGCTCTTGTTCTCAGTAATAGTTGTTTTTATCTGCAAAAACAGTCGGTAAAAACGACCAGCCAGTCGGTGAATACCTTGCCCCCCCCCAAACATTTTGGCTAGTATGAAAGGGAATTAATGGAGAACATATCACTCACTGCTAACTCACTCAATTGCCAAAGCAATGCAAAACACTCAAAGAATTGCAGAGGGGTTGCTCTTATTTATTCATAAATATGTATTAACCTGGAATTTGTCTCTGTCAGGTCTGATACCATCCCTTGCCCCACAGTCAACAGATAGTTATGTTCTTGTAAACTTCAGTGACTTTTCTAAGAAGTGGATAAATACGAGAGGTGCACAGAATCTGAGCAAACCTTTTTGGCATAACTAAGTTCAAAAACAATAACCGTACTGCGAGCTGGGAAAAAACGATCCACTATAGACCAGTTTCCCCTAATTTTGAACAATAATAAATTTATAAAATACTACTTCAGCCAAAGCTGAGTCAATATCCTAGCTTACTTATCCTGCCGTTTAGAGTAATTTTGAATGTACTTATTTATTATTGTATGTATGTGTTTGTTTGCAGTAACCACAAAAGCATGAGACAACGTACTGAAAAAGAACAAACAAATTGGAACTAAATAACTCACACACAAAAACCAACTTATTAGCAAAATACTGCAGTAGAATGGCACTCCAGGGGCATTGAGACTGTGTGGCAACGTTCATTTGCTTCAAATGCTCAGCAATTTGGATTGCCAGTCCCCACAAGTCATATTTATAACAAGAGGTCTACTTCTTTATTTATTTACTTTTATTCTTTTTTCGCAAAAGCCGAAGCAAGTGATCGGAGTAGTAGACAAGTAATTATGTCGTACCAATAATCGTATAACTGTTTATGTTCAATTTCCTTTGATCCGTCAAGTTTAAACTGTAATGCTCGACGCATCATCGCCAATCCGGCACTACGAGTTGAATCAATAAAGAAGGCTACCTATCTATCTAAGTTTCCAATCGGAGAAGACAGATTCAAGGAGACGTTTTGACGAGTCAGAAGTTTCCGACGAGGTTTTCGCGTGTCAGTAATGCATCAGAAATTGACAACGGTTAAGCATACAACGCGGTAGGCACAGCCAAAAGACCTTAGCTGTGAGAAAGAGAGCTAATTCCGATAAAGGACACGTCGTAGGCTACTTAAGATAGTAGGTGTAATTCATTCTACTTCAGTTGTATTTCCATCCATTCTCGTTCCCGAGATTCTGTACCAGTGTCCTATGTATAATACTCTGCTTATCACGCTTGCCACGTTTTTTTCTCGTCACGGAACGTATCATGCGCCCTATCATTGTTTCCAATGAGTTTATTCGTCCGGAGACCGGTTATGCAAATTTTGCCAAGACTATCGTCTAAGGCAACGGACATGGAAATAGGCTTGAAACAGCCGAAGCCGTGTGTAATTTTCTGTAATTATAGCTTAGTTATAAAGTAGTCAACTATTTCCGATCTGAGCAAAACACTATGTAGTGGGAGGTAAAAACAAAACTTTTTTCGTCAAAACTTCGCCAAATTCTTTGTATCCCAAAACAAGAGCTGTCAGCTCATATGGCAGTTGTTGTAACTGTATGTCGTAGATAAGGGCTCTGTCAGATTGATCGGGTCCCTGATATGCCTGCCAAGTTTCGTCTTGAAAAATGCAATCACCGGAATTCCGGAAGGTCTCCCCCCCCCCAACTGTCCGGATCCAAACAACGTATCCAGAATAAAGGCTCCCTCCATTCTAACCGTTTCTTGATATTTCCGATCACCCTCTCCCGACTCCCCCATAGCCGTTGTCTCCGCTATCATAAGTTAAGATGAATAATTTGATAAAAAATACTTTTGACTTTGCATTTAACATTTGCACTTTAAGGGAGCTGGAACTTAATTTGTAAGCAAAACCCTCGAGGCAAAAATTATAGTGGGCTCATGGGGATCATGAAAATTTATATTTCGCTATAAGTATTTTTCTTCCTTTGCGGTCAAGATTGGTACTTGGAATAGTCGGATTTGGAAAGTGAGGATTTCTAAGCCAATCTTGTCGAATGTCTAATATTCCAGCCAAGTTGCATCGTCCTAGCACATCTGGAAGTACCTTAACTCAAAAAAGTGTGACAAACTGCCCTAAATTTCCAGATTACACCGCCCTCCACTCCCCTGTAGATGATCGGAAACTGGTTATTTCCAGGTTAGTTTGTTCAGGTCCCTGATCCTCCATCCAAGTTTCATTGTCCTAGCACATCTGGAAGTACCCCAACTAAAAAACCGGACCAACCGACAGACCGATAGACGGAATTGCGATCGGTATATGGCACTTGAGCCAGAGGCTGCAAGTGCCATAAAAACACCCCGATTCCCGCGGCAAGTTTTCACCAAAATTTGTTGAGCCCGCCAACTTTTCACACACATGTATTAGGCGCTTCTTACTCAGTCCTCTTAGCTTTTGGAGCAGCCTGATTTTTGTCAATAAATGCAACTAGCCGTGTGGCTTCGTTTTTTTTCGCGCAATAAATCATCACTGATCATCTCCCTAATTTATTTTCAAAAATGCCACCATGTCTAGACAGAATTCTTGTATTTTATCACATTTTGAAAATCTAAAAAAAAAATAGCCATCCTGCTGCAAATTTCTCAAAAATTTTGTCCTTGAACCCCAACATCCTTCATATTTATACAGCAGGTGATGGTAGGTTCAGTAGCTTTGGTTGTTTTCCAGTTTAGTACAGTCGTGTTTCTTCTGTTCTTTCCATTACATTTGTTTTACTTTGCACCAGCCCCTCTTATATGTAAGAAACGATAAATCAATCCTAATCAATTTGGCGTAAGGATAATAATCAATCAATCAATACGGTACTAGAGATTATCATTCCTCTCGCCCGGGCTGGGGCAGAAATATTTCCAACATGTCAATTCAGCCCTCTTTAGTTTTCTGAGCAATCTGGCTGGTCAGTAAAGTATATCACTAGTCACTACATTTAGCCGTCTTCCATAAGTACGACGAACGAATGAATGAATTTATTAATCCATTGCACTACGTAAAATCAGTGCACTTTCAGAAGTTTCATAACAGATAGCGTATAACACTTTCAAGAATAACACCTTTTCACTTAGAAATAAAGTGTTATGACCAATTAAGTTTACACTATTTCGTGCCTAGATCTCCAACAACACCTTCAGTTGGTAAAAATACTTACGGGAACGAAAGAAACATAACAGATAACATCCAAAAGTGTTATCTATTGAAACCGCGCATCCTTCTGTTGTCGTTATGTAACTTCTGACAGTATAGTATTTGTACCTATTCAAGGTGTTGTTGGAGATCTAGGCACGAAATAGTACAAACTTAATCGGTAATAACACTTTATTTCTTAGTGTTTTTATTCTTGAAAGTGTTATGCGCAATCTGTTATGAAACTTCTGACAGTGTGGAGGACAAAGGAAAGTAAGAAGAACAAAATTTAAACATAAACGGTAAACTTTCTTCACCAATATGAGTTTTAAATTGTTTTATGTTGATTTGAGTCGTTCTCAGGTTGGCCCAGATTCCGTTATGTTTATTTAATCATTTATTCTTTATTTATTTATTTGGTTTTGTTTGTTTTTGGAGACGGGATTTTGGAGTGTATAAATTTTTTGTTTGTTGGGTGTTCGACCAGGAACCGAGTAAGTGTTTTGTTTATTTTTTTCTTTTCTCTTCTTTTCTTTTTCTTATTTCTTTATTTATTATAGTGTTATGTAGGTTAATCTCTCAAAGGGGGTTTGTTAAACCTCTTAACAAGTGTAAACTTCTAGAGGGTTTTGTAGTTCTTAGTATTTTTTTCCAATAAACCCCATATATAAAAAAAAAAAAAAAAAAAAAAATCGGGTTTTGAAGATGCCTTACCTCCCATATCGTTGTACTTTAATCGGTCATCTCGCCATTCTTCTCTGAACGTAAGTTGAACACTGTACTCCTGCAATGAAAACAAGAGCTAGAAGCTCATATGGCACTTGCAAGGCTGAATCACAAGATGAAAGTAGGAATGCTGACTCGTTGTTTATTGTGATCATTTGTAATCAATACCCTTGAAACAGGAATGATCATAGGCCCTTCGAAATTATGAGAATGTATCGTTTGGTAAAAAGTATTTTATTTTTGTAATTGGCTGTGATGATGCGCACTTGAACGTCGCTAGAAATTCATCCGTAAGCCCTTGGGGGCAAACGTGATGATACGCTCACCGGGATCGTGAAGATGTGCAATTTGCTCAAAATCATTTTTTGTACTTTTAAGGAATTCACTTGTAATCAAAACCCTTGAGGCAAAAGTTATCGTGGGCCCTGTTATCTGTGGATCATGAATATATATTGTTTGGTCAAAATTATTTTTTTACTTTTGGGTTAAGATGCGGACTTTCAGGGTGCTAGAAATTTATTTTTAAGCAAAACCCTTGTTACAAAAATGATATTGGGCCCTTGGGGATCCTGAAATCTATCATTTGGTAAAAAGTTTTTTTTCTCTTTGCGGTAAATATGCGCACTTTCAGGGAGCTAGAAATATCATTTGAAAAAATCTTTGAGGAAAATATGGTCGTGAGCTCATGAGGATTATGAAAATGTATAATTTGCCTAACAGTATTGTTTTTACTTTTCGGTTAAGATGAGTAGGCTACTTTAAGGAATGGTCGGGTCTGGGAAGTGACAATTTCTAAGCCAATCGTGTCGAGTCTCTAATGTAGTTCATACGCAACGAGGACTAATTGCGAGTGCAACACAAGGCCATTCGTTCGCAATGTGGCAGCCTTAAAGGACCCTACGGACTATTTACTCTTCAACTTACAATATTTTAAAATATGTGAATACTTTAAATCTATGCTGTGCTTTCAACAGAAAACCCACGGTTTTGACTGTTTTCAGCCTTTCCGAGACCCGCTGACTTATAGCAAAAACAGGGAAGCAATTTACGTAAATGTTTTCTCGCAGACAATAGTGGGCAGCGTGATACACATCGAAGGTACGGCAAGTGAGAACATCAGCATGGTTTTGTTAGAGCGGTTAGAATGTACCGTACGAAATTGGGGTATCAGGGTTCAGAAATTTATGGAGTGATTATGGAAGTAGGTTGCGCTAGTTTCATAGGTAAGACAAGTCCTTTAAGACCGTTTCCGCATGAAGTTTCCGCCACGTGTACTTTCCCGCAATCAAATACACTGTCAGCAACAATAGGTGTCCTAATGATGACTTGTGCTTTCATATTGGCAGACAGGAGGTCTCCAGAGAAACAGTTCTGGTGCCTGTAAGGAGTGTTTGGGGAATAGAGAGATTGCAGCCTATCCGACGGAACCAGAAAGCAGCTGACCATGGATTTTGGTTTGAAATGCCTCTGCTCAGAAAAACATCGGGATATTTTGCCGGAGTTCGAAAATGGGAAGTGTGTGCGACCCGGTACTAGGGGACAGACAAAGTCCTTTGGTCTTCAAAAACTTAAGCCCCCGCCAACAAAATCATCCGAGAGGTACCTGAATTCATTTGTCCCTTATTTTATTAAATAAGTAAGTAACTAAGTGTATTTATAACCCACAAAATGTTTTACAACATAAGAGTATGGAGTAGAAGAGATAAACTGAAATAATAAGAAAAGAACAAAAGACAACAAGAAAATAACATACAAACAGACAATACGCATCAGCTATCAGCCAGAAAGTCTAATCAGTCGGTGATGCGGCATTTTAACATTAAGCATTTTAACTCGACAAATCTTTGAATGTATTGTATTATGATTGTAATCCGTTGTAATGTTGACAATCCGAGGCTAGCTGTATGCTATTGTGGGGAATTAAACCGAATTTGATTTGATTTGATAAACAAAATTGTTCAACATTGTGAGGCTTAGGACTTCCGATTTTGAGACTGTATTATCGGCGTCTAGCAACAGTTCTGAGCCTGTAAACAGTTGGAAAAGTTATTCGGACTCTTTCTTGAAGAAAGAGAATGAGTCTATTTTTTCCTCTGAGTGATTTCTCAACCAATATATTTAATTAATATATTTTTTATATTTTTGTGATAACATCTGAAGTTATTTACAAAAAAAAATTTATATCATTCACCACTGTAAGTAGGCTAAAGGTAAAGTCCAATGGCCTGGCAAATCCTATGACCCACTCAGGACCATACCCACTATCAGGGGCGCCACTAGGGGGGGAGGGGGCCTGCACCCTCCAAAAGGTCGTGGGAAAGTACTTTCGTAGGGCGAAACCCGGCGCGAAAGTTCGCTAGTTTGTCGGCGCGGATCACCGACAAACACAGAAGAAATCATATTTAGTATGCTTTTGTCGAGGGTCGGTCGGATCGTCGGCACATCAGATTCTTTTTACACACAAGAAATCAAATTCTGCAAACATTGTCAGGCAAAACACGAAATCGAATTCTGTATTGTATAACCTCATTTCACTCAATCAATCAAGTTTAATCCAAATAGCTAAAGGCTAGAACATGAATATAAATTTACGAAATACACAGACACGAACAAAATTAACTAATACACTTACAAGATATGACCAGAAATAAATGATGGGATGAAACTACATAAAAATTGGGCAGAAGAATTAACAGGAAATGGAGAAAACTGATTGCCAGTATTCCTCTCGGACCGACGCACGGAAGACGGGAGGGGAGGGGGGAATAGATGGGCCATCTGGGGACAACATATTATCTTAGCTCCAAATTTGTTTGAAAGAGTATTGCTGCGCTCATTTGATTTAGGAACATCAAGTTTAATGAGAGCCGCTTCATGTGAAATATTGCGATCACCCAGAATGATTCGCACTGCTCTCTTTTGGTCATTTTCCAGGCGATCAGAGAGCTCTGCAGAAAGAAAACAATGCCAAACCTGGTCGTTTGCCCGTTTTATAAATCTTTTGTCCCCACCTTTCCAAATTGGGTGATTTGACGTGTTTATTGGTTCCCATTCTTTATCGAATTTGGTAACTCGTCCAGCTTATGTAAGTCCGCATCCATTTCACCGCATGCATCCCTTCTTAAATTCTGTGATGACTTTTTCATACAAACATGATTCACGCTTTCTATTAATTGTTTACGACTCGTCACAAGCTACCAATAAGATGTGAGATTTCGTTTTTGTGTTCAAACTTTAAAGCCTTCAAGTTCTCATTTCAGATAAAACTCCAAGGTGATCAAATTACCGTTTCTGTCAGTTTACAGGCTCACAATAGTTACCAAACGCCGCTAATTCAGTCTCGAAGTCGAAAGT
Source organism: Branchinecta lynchi (assembly GCA_023053575.1). Taxonomy (NCBI): domain Eukaryota; kingdom Metazoa; phylum Arthropoda; class Branchiopoda; order Anostraca; family Branchinectidae; genus Branchinecta; species Branchinecta lynchi. The sequence continues at coordinate 4,514,554 of JAKZAP010000014.1, forward strand.
CCGATACCTCGCCATAAATTACTTTGTCATGCTATATATTTGACGTACCAAAACGGAAAGGAATATTTGGCGAGGGAATATTTTCTCATGCTCCCTCCGATGAAGGAATATTTTGTCATGCTCCCTCCGATGATGGTGAAGAAATTCCTTTTTTGTCGGTATAGGGTGCAATCTCTCTATGTGTGCTTGGTGTGGGAACGGGTCTCTCCAGTGCTGGACTCTATAGAGAGATTGCACCCTACCCGATGAAAACGGATATCGCTACACATCATCACGGAAACCTAACTAAAAATTTAACATTGGGAGGTATAGCACTTTCAACTCTGAAATTAAATTACCGGCGTTTGACCATCATTCTGAGCCACGGACTTGCAGGAATGTTAATTGGACTATTCCTTAATCGTATAGTTTTAATTTTGTAAAAGAGTTTCCAAGAAAGTAAGAGCTTGAAGGCTTCAAAGTTTGATCACAAAAAAAGAGTCTCGAATCCTATTGGTCGGCGATGACGCGGGTTCGAAAAATGTGTCATAATTGACCAATAGAGCGAGACTCCGTCTTTGCTTACAAACTTTAACGCCTTCAAACTCTGATCAGAAAGAAAGCTCATTTACAAATGTTATAGTATTCCAACAAGAAAGAATCAGATTAACGATCCTGCAATTTGCTGACTCAAAGTGGCTATCAAAGGCCGATAATTTGGTCTCAAAGTCGAAAGTCCTATACTTCCTAATGTTAAATTTTTTCGTTAGGATCCCGTCCGTTTTCGTTGGGTATGGTGTAATCTCTCTATCCTACTACTAGTGCTTATTCTGGCGGTAAAGAACGCAGTTAATATTCCCCTTGCTTAACCTTTTCCTACTGTCGAATATTATCTCCCAAATATGGGTCAGTTGGCGGGACTATAAGTTATCCCGCATTGTCTTCCCCGTGTAACAAAGTAGTCGTTCGGGCGTCTTGGGATAAGCGACTTGGCTAACGCCGGGATAGGGAAAAAGGCAATAAAAATGTCAGAGTCGGTGCTACTTTGGGATATGTCCAAACTTAGACAAGTCTTTCCAAGCATGGAGTATGTGAAGAGTCCTGGGAGCCCATGTGCATCTGTCGTAAAAGAGAACTGGGAGAAAGTAATAAAAAAAGATAAATGGCGGAGGGTTTGACTAAAAGCAATTTTGTGGACTGCAGAAGGAGACCGTATAAAAGGTATATGGAATGGATTCGAGGCTTAATATGGCGAAAATGTATTCGAGAATTGGTGTTTGCATTTGAGAATCGACATCAAGTCTTCGAGATTTCTTTTAAGTCTTCCAGAAACTAGAAAAAGTAGTCGACAAAATATATATTTTAAAAGTATTTGGCATTTAAATTGAAATTAGGTATTCGAGAATGACATAAATGTATCGGAGAAGGACAAAAGTGTGTTCGAGAATTTTTATTTTTTGAATTATCAAATATATTTGTGTCAGTCTCGAATAAATTCGTGTCATTCTCGAGTTCCTTATTTCAATTTAAATGTCAAATACACTTTAGGAATTCTCGAATACTTTTTTTCTTTCCTCGAATATTTTTTTTAGTTTCTCGAAGACCTAAATAAAATCTCGAAAACTTTTTGACGATTCTGGAATACTAACACCGATTCCTCGAAGATATTTAAGGGATTCTCGAATACGTTGCAGAAATTCTAGAATACATTTTCGACGTATTAGCCTCCAATCCATTCCATAAAGGTTTCCTGGATTACTGCGACGCTCGGGCAGAAAAGGGAATGAACAAGAGCTGTAAGCTCAACTGGCACTTGCATGCGTTAAGATGTATTGATTGATCAAAAGTAAATTTCGAGATCCGCACTCTAAGGGAGATAGAACTTCATTTGTAAGCAAAACCCTTGAGGCAAAATGCCTATATTGCTTAAAAGTATTTTTCTTACTTTGCGGTCAAGATTGGTACTTTAAGCAATAATCCGATTTGGGAAGTAGCGATTTTTAAGCAAATCTTATTGAATCTCTAATATTCCAGCGAAACTTTCATCGTCCTAACACATCTGGATGTACCGTAACTCGCGATCACCGGAATCCCAGCCCCCCCCCCCCCTCCAACTCCACCCACAAGACCCGGAGCCAATCCGGTTCTGTAAATGATTTATCCAGAGCATCTGTTTGCTATTCCCACACAGTTTGATCCTGATCACACCAGTCTAAGTGGGTCAAGTATTCCCCCCCCCCCCCAATAGTTGCCTGATTCGATCCGGAAATGAAAAAGATCGCCAGAGAGAAATGTCCTCTGTTCAGTTATTAAATTTCACTCGAATCCGATCACCCGCTCCAAAGTTACGCATGACCCAATATACCGGATTCCCCTCCCTCCACCCCCCCTTAGATTATCATATCGAGGATTTTTTTTATATTTCCAAGTCAGTTTCACCGGGTGCCTGATATGCCTGCCAAGTTTCGTCGCGAAAATCCCAAAAAAACAGAATTCCGGGAAACACCCTCCCCCCCCCCCCCCAAGTATCCGGATCCAGTTCAATTGTGTAAAAGAATTACATGGAGCACATGTTTGTTCTTCCCAGCAAGTTTCACTCCAATCCCTCCATTCTAACCGTTTCTCCAGATTTCCGGTTCCCTGGCCCAACTCCCCCCACAGTGCCCGGAGCCAATTCGATTCAGTAAATGATTTACCCGGAGCATCTGTCTGTTCTTCCCCCAAAGTTCCATCCCGATCTCTCCATTCTAAGCGGGTCACGTATTTCCCCCCCCCCCCACCAATAGTTGTTGGATCCGCTCCGGATATGAAAAAGATCACCAGAGAAATGTACTCTGTTCAATTCTTAAATTTCACTCGAATCCGATCACCTGTTCCAAAGTTATGCATGGCTCAGTATTCCGGATTCCCCTTCCCTCCACTCCCCCCACTTTCATCACATCGATAAAATTTGTATTTTCAAGTCAGTTTGACCGGGTCCCTGATATGCCTGCCAAGTTTCGTCTTGAAAATCCCCAAAACCGCCATCACCGGAATTCCGGGAAACCTGCCCCTCCACCCCCCCCCTAAGTGTCCGACCATCTGGGGGGAGTGGAGGGAGGGGGAAGCCACAAATTTCCGAATTTCTAGTGGTCCCTCGAGTTCGGTGCTTCCTGATGTGCTAGGACGATGAAAATTGGCAAGCATGTCAGGGACCCGACCAGATTGAATAGGAAGTAGTCATTTCCCCGATCCGACCATCTGGGAGGGGGGGGAGTGGAGGGAGTGGAAGCCACAAATTTAGATATTTTTAACGTGCAAACATGCGATCGGATCTTGATAAAAGTCGACATTTAGGATGATCTCGTGTCTGAGACGTCGCACTTTAAATCCAGGCTGAATCCGATGACACTGAGGGGGGTTGGAGGAGGGAACCGGAAATCTTGAGAAACGCTTAGAGTGGAGGGATCGGGATGCAACTTGATGAGAAGAACAAGCACAAGTCCTAGATATGTCATTGACATAACTGGACCGGATGCGGGGCACTGTGGGGGGGGGGGAGGTCCGGATTTCTAGCGATCCCGCGAGTTCGGCATACTTCCTGATGTGCTAGGGGTGATGTGTTTATCGGGTGAATCAGAAACCTGTTGGTTGGAAAGAGCTATCGATCCAGATGTTCAGTGTCAAGTCCGGGCCGGGTCCGATACCTTTGGGGGGATGGGGGGGGGGTCGGAAAACTCATTAAACTCGTAAAGTAGAGGGATTGGGACGGAACTTAATGGAGAGAACAAGCATTAGGCCTAGATACAAAATTGACAGAGTCAATGGTTTCAGGGCTCTGTGGGGCGAGTTGGAGGGGCTTTCCTGGAATTGCGGTAGTCGCGAGTAAGAATAGTTCCAGATTTACTAAGACAACGAAAATTTGCAGGCATATAGTGACCATTTTCAATGAACTTAAGAACCTGACACAACATACCTCCGGAAACTTCCGTTTCTAGATCCGAGCATTTTTGGTGGAGCAAGGGAAACATGGAAATCGACTTCTGCATATTGCAAACGAGTGGTCTGATTCGAGTGAAACTTAATGGGTGATGGGAATTGATGACCTGGACTTGTAAAACATGCGTTTAAACCATATGCGACCACGGTTGGGGAAATTGGGGGTGGGGGGGGACTTTTGACATGCACAAAAACAAAACGGATGGACCGAATGAGATGCAAGTTCGACAGTGCCGAGTTTATGCGGCCTAGATTTGTTATTTGGCGTCCAGGCAGGATTCGGCCAAGGTAGGGGGGGGGGGAGGTCCGCAAATTCGCGGATAGGCTATGTTCCGATTTCAGTAAGACTTGATGTACGGGAAGAGGGGATTAAGAGATACGAAGTTTATGTGTCCAAGTCCTCTTCCGCCACAGTGGGGGGAGGTGGAGGGAGATTGGCGGAATCTTTGAGGCTCGCATAGGGGTCAAATGAGTGCATCAGTTTAAATGAAACTTGGAATGTAGAGATAGCGTATACCCTAGATGCCATATTTTAGGGTCCGAACCGGATCCGACAACGTTGGGGGGGGGGGATACCGGGATTTTCCAAAAATGCTCAGATTCGAGTGAAACTTGATAGATGGTATAATAGTTAAGATGCTTTAGATGATCCATTTTTCCGTCCGAACTAGATCCGGCCACGGTAGGGGGAGATGCAGGAAGTATTGGAAATCGTGCAGCACGTCTAGGGATCAAACGAGTGGATTTATTGGCCTGAAATTTGGAAGTTTGAACAGTCATGCGCGTTTGCTACAGACGATGCCGGAACTGCTCAGAATTGAGTGAAACTAAACATCCTCTTTGTATTTCCGAACCACATTTTTGGATGGCAGGTGTATTTTGTGACGTTCTCATCTACTTTCTTGTGCCGCCTACTCGTAACAAGTGCCATATGAGCTCGTAGCTCTTTTTTTGCTTTCTTTTCTTTTATGTACTCCGCTTTTGAAAATGGCAGTCAATAAATGAAGTATTCACTTACTTACAAGCCCCTCTGTAGCTCAGTGGTAGAACAGCAACAGTAACCTACCAAGCCCCCTCCCCCCCCCCCTCAGAAGCATTTTTGTCATTCAGTCCAATATGTGGCTTACCCCCAAGTGAAGAACAAATAATCGTTCAGCTGTGTTTGAGGCAATTTCAATACACTTAGGCTGTTTCGAAACGCTGCCAAATACGAGGTTTGAGATGAACGATTTCAAAAGCAGTAAAACTGTAATCTTGAGGAATCCCTGAAATACTCGGTTTATTACGGTACGATAGAATTCGTCGGAATACCTTTAAAAATACTTCAGACTAGAACTGATGGTTTACTACAGACATTCATAAGATACGGTACGGGAGTTGATCTGGTCAATTGGGGACTCGGAGAAAGTGTATTGGAATGACTGAAATAATCAAATATAATCGAAAAATGGATAGTTTCGTCGCAAAACCGTTAAAAATACTTTAAACATGGGCAGAAGGTCTTACGACAAATACCACTAATTGCTGTGGCAAGAGAGAGCATCTGGTCAAGTAGGAAGTCGGAAAACAGGATTTAAGCGACTGACTTTAAACTTAAACGGACGAAAAAAGCAATATTAAAGTCTATCAATGGACATTTTCCTGAAATGACTGAAATACTCAAATAATATCAAAAAACAAATTAATTTTGTTGGAAAACCGTCAAAAATGATGAAGGTTTTAGAACAAACATCCCTAACTGCTACAGCGCAAGATGATATCTGGTCAAGGAAAGACTAGGAAAAAAGGGTCTGATGAATAACACAAAGGAGAAAAACATCTGGAAAAACAATAACGGCAACAAAAACAAGAGCTACGAGCTTATATGGCACTAATACGAGATGTTAGTGCAAGAAAGTATATGAGAAAGTCACGAAATACCCCGTTCAACCTCTAGGACCCCTAGAGTCGGACCTAGAAATAGGATGTCTATAGTTAGAGTCGGACCTAGAAATAGGATGTCTATAGTTTCTCTCGGGTCTGAGCATTTTTGAAATCGCCTCTGATCAGCTACCGTACGGCAAATTACATTCAACCTTTTAAGTTTAGCCCAACTCTTTTGATTCCTAGAAGTGCCACGCTATTTCCGGTACGTCCCCTCCAACTCCACTTACCGCGGCCGAATCTGGTTCGGACACATAATGGATCATCTAACGCATCTTCGGATGCTTGCGATCGCTGCGTGCCTTCGGCACTTCGCCGAAGGGCAAGTGCCATAAAAAGACAAGTCTCATCAGAAAAGATTACCCATCCCGGGGTAAGCAACATTCTTATTTGTGGGATCCCAAAGCGTAAGTGCTGTCAGTATGACTTCGTAAGAGTTGTCCTTCTGTCTGTCAATTCAATTCAACCAATTTGATTTATTCTCAAAACCGATACAACGGTTTTGTATCGAGCCGATTTGGTGGTTCTCGTCCGTACTAACGGTAGTTATATAAAAAAGATAATTCCATACTGGATCAGATATATCAAAGACTTGTCAAGCATAACACAATATTCAAATCTGTATACAATTAATGATGCGAGTTAAAAAGATTGACGAAGGCGGAATTCAAGTATATGTAGGGGTGGGGGAGGGTGTTTTATATTAAGGGATCAAACAAAATATGTTTTGAAGCTAATGAGAGTCATTTTAGGGGTAAGGTGCTGGATCTATATCTGAAATTTTTTTCTTGCCGGACAAATAGTTCACGCAGAATCCCGGGAAATTCGGTAGAAGTGAAATGTTGTTTAACTCGGTCGTATATTCGTTACTGGGGCAAGGAGACATGCTGGATCCAGGTTTTTGACATTATTTTCTTGCGGTACAGGCAGTGCATCCGGAATCCGGCCAAAACCGGAAATGTGGTGTAATTAAAGGTTATTTTCTGAACTGGATGAGGATTCGAAATAGAGGTAAGGAGACAGGCTGAGTCCACTACTGAACTTCGTTGTTGACGGATAAGCTGTTCGCCCGGAATTCGGCCCAAACCGGAATTTCCTTCAAGACTGTTTTTTTTTACGTTAAGGAAATTCCTTCATAAGGAATGTGTCCGGAATTCTGCAACCCAGAAACTTTCTTAAAAGGGGAAATTAATTCGTAAGCCGTCTAGAGCTTTGATTTGAGGGCAAGTATGCATGTTAAATTCATATTAAATTCTTTTTTTTTCTCAGCTGATCAGTCGTCTAGCCCTAATCCGTGGAAAATCACAACTTTTACTCTTTTGCAATTCTAATATGTCGGTATAAAGATAAAAGGACTGAAAAGATCTACTTGCTTCGTCTTATACCGGGTAAATGGGACAATCATAATCGGAAATGGTCAGAATTAACAAAATCCTCCGATAAAATTAACAACGTGATGCATAGGCTACATAAAGAATATGATGGATCGGAATAGTTTCGACTAGCATTGGTATCCCGGTCGTAATCTCGTCTGGGTTATCTGAGCTGGGGAAAAACAGCATGTTTATGAGCTCTGGCAAAGACAGGAAATCTACAAGACCCGATTGACTTGTTAAAGAGGTCGAGTAAATATAAGATTTTCGCGATCCCATCGAAACCTTAGGTCTTGTTATTAATATTTCCGAAAAACCGGTAAGCTAAAAGTTTGTCGCTGTTACTGAGGTTCGCTACAATTACTACAATACTTATCTCCCTGAAATCCGTCGTTCCTCCATTCTTTCTCTTCAGTCTCGAATTCTGGCGTCGAGCAATCCTGCTGGTGATTCTGTGTGGCCCGCAAATGCACCTGTCTCTGCCTCTGTGGCAAGCATGGGGAAAGAAATTTACTGTGGGTTTGACCCATCCTGATTCGAGTGGGTTGACCCTCCTGATTGAGTACTTTGTTTGTTGGAGGCTTCATGCCTTCAGCATATTTGTTTTCTTAGTTTTCTTAGTGTATATAAATGAGTTGTTATGTAGCAGCCCCAGTTGGCTATATTTTTAAATAAATAAAAATAATAAAATATCATCAGCACTTACGATAGGGTCTGCAATAGAGTACTTTTGAATGGGATCGACTAAAACCAGGAAGGGAAGGGAACACGAGAAAAGCAGGAAGGCATACTAAAACCAGGAAAGGCATCCTAAAACGAGGAAGGCTGTCGCATTTGCTGCACCGTTCCCTTCCTCTATTTAGTATTCTTTGAGGGGTCGGCAACTTTTCAAATTAAAAGTTCACCATCCCTTCCTAAGTACCAAAACGAGGAAGGAAAGTGGGGACTTGAAATACCTTAGTTGCCAATATATACACCTTAGTGTTTATAAATGAGTTGTTATGTAGCAGCCCCAGTTGGCTATATTTTGAAATAAATAAAAATAATAAATATCATCAACACTTACGATAGGGTCTGCAATAGAGTACTTTTGAATGGACCGACTAAAACCAGGAAGGGAAGGGAACACGAGAAAAGCAGGAAGGCATACTAAAACCAGGAAAGGCATCCTAAAACGAGGAAGGCTATCGCATTCGCTGCACCGTTCCCTTCCTCTATTTAGTATTCTTTGAGGGGTCGGCAACTTTTCAAATTAAAAGTTCACCATCCCTTCCTCATTTTAGTACCTTGAAAGTACCAAAACGAGGAAGGAAAGTGGGGACTTGAAATACCTTAGTTGCCAATATATACACCTTAGTGTTTATAAATGAGTTGTTATGTAGCAGCCCCAGTTGGCTATATTTTGAAACAAATAAAAATAATAAATATCATCAACACTTACGATAGGGTCTGCAATAGAGTACTTTTGAATGGACCGACTAAAACCAGGAAGGGAAGGGAACACGAGAAAAGCAGGAAGGCATACTAAAACCAGGAAAGGCATCCTAAAACGAGGAAGGCTGTCGCATTCGCTGCACCGTTCCCTTCCTCTATTTAGTATTCTTTGAGGGGTCGGCAACTTTTCAAATTAAAAGTTCACCATCCCTTCCTCATTTTAGTACCTTGAAAGTACCAAAACGAGGAAGGAAAGTGGGGACTTGAAATACCTTAGTTGCCAATATATACACCTTAGTGTTTATAAATGAGTTGTTATGTAGCAGCCCCAGTTGGCTATATTTTGAAATAAATAAAAATAATAAATATCATCAACACTTACGATAGGGTCTGCAATAGAGTACTTTTGAATGGACCGACTAAAACCAAGAAGGGAAGGGAACACGAGAAAAGCAGGAAGGCATACTAAAACCAGGAAAGGCATCCTAAAACGAGGAAGGCTGTCGCATTCGCTGCACCGTTCCCTTCCTCTATTAGTATTCTTTGAGGGGTCAGCAACTTTTAAAATTCAAAGTTCACCATTCCTTCCTCGTTTTAGTACCTTGAAAGTACCAAAACGAGGAAGGAAAGTGGGGACTTGAAATACCTTAGTTGCCAACCCCTCGCTGGACTCAGAGGATTTTAGTCGCCTAGCGTCAGAACGAGAAATGAAAGGTGAATTACAATTTGTATAGTTCCGGACCCCTCACTGAACTGAACGCCTATACCCACGTCAGGATCCTAAAACAAGGAAGGGATGGTGAACTTTGAATTTGAAAAGTTGCGACCCCTCAAAGAATACTAAACAGAGGAAGGGAACGGTGTGGCTTTCCAGTTTTGAATTCTGGCGACAGCCTTCCTCGTTTTAGTATGCCCTTCCTGGTTTTAGTACGCCTTCCTGTTTTTCTCGCGTTCCCTTCCGTTCCTGGTTTTAGTCGATCCCCTTTTGAATCAAGTACCCGTCTCGAGACCAACTAGGAAGTTAGTCGAACAAGCAACAAACTGCATGTAGTGGACCCAGCCAATAGGGGAAGGTCACGTGATCAGCCTTGGGATCGACGAAAAAGAGGCACGGCACGACATAGTGTAGGAGGCAAGAATGCTAAAAAGAGGCACGAAAACGAAATCGACCCTTTCAGGCTTCAGAGTGAGAGGAAGGAACATGGTCTAACGTGCCTTCTTTGTGGCTCTGGAGTGAAGAACTCTTGCTTACTTGTCTACTTCCAGTACTTGCTAATCTCTTTTTATTACTCGTGCCTCCTGTGCATGCCGTGCCTCCTTTTAGTCGATCCCATCAGCCGTTCATTTCGGAAAACAGTTGTTCCATGGGAACAATTTTATTAATTAATAAGTCTGATTTCGTTAAGAATAGCGTTAAAGACGACTCTACAGATAGGCTTGTCTGTTGACAGCAAAGAAACTATGAAGAGTTTGGCTTACCATTTTAACATCACTGATTGTGGCAATGCTTCGGAAAAGCAGATTTATCCGAATAATGGCTGGCCCGTCTGAAAATAAAAATTCGTTTAAAAACCTGGCAGAATGCCTATTCCCCTCTTCGTTGTGTCAACGTCTTAATATCAAGTCAATTTGTTTATTTCACTGTGAAGAAACATATTTGTTGGTTGTTAAGCACTGTTGGAGGCATATAAGAGAGGTGTCCCGGTAGAAATTATAAAAGTGTTATATTACATGTATAAAAACCTGAAGGGTCATATTAGGATTCCAAACAATCCTAGTGCTACTGTAGTGGTCCCAATTGAAAAAGGGGGTGAGACAAGGTTCTCTGATCTCCCACGATCCCTTTAATAATAGCGTCCTAAATACCCAGTCAAAAGTTTCGTCCTGTGTCCTAAAAAGAATTGATGTTTCTATGTTAACTTGTGCTGACGACGTACTTAATTTAAGTAGATCAACTCTAAATATTGAAAGAAATATAGCTGAGTATAGCTTGATAGGAATCAAGTTCAATGCTTCCAAGTCAGACATACTATATTCTTTAATGATCGAGAAAAAAATGTGCAGACCAGTCCAACTTGGTAGCTCTATGCTTTGTCCGACAAAATCGATAACGTACCTTGGTGTCCCCATAGGAAGGACCCTAACTTCGATTCGCTTACGCTTCCATCGTGAAAAACAAGGACCATTTTTCACGCAGTCTGCTCGCCAAACTCTACAGCGCTGTGGCGCTACCCCACGTCTGGCTCCATTTTGGAAACTATTCACGTCTCGAGTCCGGTCACTTTATTTTCGTTACCTAAAATATTTGCTAAAAATGCCACCGTGGACACGCAACAGGTACCTTATAAGAAAATTCAGCCTGGTAGAACCCAACGAGGCTGTAGATCAGTTAGTCCAGAAAGTTCTTGGAACGGCCGCACACCCGCGGTTACCAGTACTTTGTGCCCACTGATTAACTCGCCCTTTGTGTTTTACTTTATCTGTATAGTGCTGTATACATTTTGTCGTTTCTCTCTTTTGTTCTTTATTTCTTTTTCTTCCATTTACTCCGTTTTTGTACAGTTTGAATGTAACGGGTTATAAAGAATATACATACATATACATAAATACATTTTTGCAAACTTATACGTTGGGGGATAAAAAAAAAATCTTGGGTTAGTCATTTAGTTTCATTCTTCGTTCTCCTGGTGTAGTTGGTCAGAGCGAACCAGAGATATTTCTTATTTTCTTATAATTATAATCTATTCCTGTTATACTATAATACAACTCAAATAGGCAGCAACATCCTAGGAAACCTATATCCTTCATCCAAAACTGTAAAGTGATTTTGCGTCCGCTCCCCATATATCCTCTGCTGAACCTTGAAGTTGTCGCTTAACCTCAGAGTTTGTTTGGGAGCTCTACTGGCTCTTTCTCCGTTTAAGTTAACTTTTCTTTCTCTTTTTTCTAACACCTAGCTCCTTTGCAATTATCATGGGAACTTTTGGGTTTTTCTCTATCTGCTTTGGCTTCTTTTTCTTAGTATATAGATGGTCGAATCCGAATCCAGGGCTATAGGTACGAACCCCATTCCGAATCCACCATTTTATGCTGAGGATTCGAATTCGGAATCGAATCCGGATTCGAATCCGACCTTAACAGATGAGAGAGTGAATGTGAACGATGTAAACCATATGTCTAAGTTTTCATGACTGCTTGTTGTAGTACGAGCTTCTTCTCGGCAATCAGGAATGAATTTGAGGCTGGTTAAGCACAATACCTTAAGCACAGTGTGTAAAAATTAGATTCGAAATTTTTCTAAAAATTAGATGAGAAATTACAGCGGATTCGTAAGATTCAGGGTTTGCAATCACGAGTCCGAACCCGAATCCAGCTGACAAGCCGAAGATTCGATTCCGGCCAAAAGGACGAATCCCGGATTCGAATCCGAATCCGGATTCACCCATCTCTGTTCAGTACTATTTTAACTTCTTTAAAATCTGAGTTTTTATAGAGATTTCCTGGGAAGGGAAAGCTTGCTCTCACAAATTACTTTGAAAAGGTACCACATCAAACCCGTCATACGCTGTCAGAGATTTGATTACAGATTACACATGTTTGTACATCCTTGTGTTTCATTTTATGAGAAAGTATCTGTTATATGACTCTTTGAAGTGTTCTTTTCTCGAAACTAAACACTTAAAAGGGTCATATTACAAGATAGAATGAATAAGGCATTTGGCCTCCTAATTCTTTTCGGGGGCGATACTGAAAAGATATCCTTTGGGTCATTGAGCAACGCTTTTGCTTTAGCTCATGTTCTTTTGTTGCAACAATCCTAGAAAATTTTCGACCTCTCAGCTGTTAAAATATCCCATTTCAGATTTTCTAAATTTCTCCCTGGGTTACCCATTTCTTTTAGTAATTCGCAATTAGTTTCTGACTTTGAAATAAAAGATCCAGTTTTAGTTTTAAGGAAAAAGTTGACAAACTCTTACAAATAAGACCATAAGTATCGATGGGATCCCAGAAATTTAATATTTGTTAGACCTGTTGATCCAGAAAATCCTTTTACATTTCCGGTCTTCGCCAGATCCCGTAAACATGTTGTTTATCCCCAGTTCAGATTACCCAGACTGGGGCCAGATTCCGACCGGAATACCAATGCTAGCCGAAAATCAGAAGCTATTCCGACCAAACCGTCTCTGGGATCCTAGAACGTATAAATGGAGGGATACCTATGACCTCGTAACAGTTGTCCGTCTGTCCGTCCGTTTGTCTGTCTGGGCGCCGGTCCGTCTGTCAGCACGTTAACTTTCGAAATGGTTGAGATCTATAGTTCAAACTTTCGATGAGAATCGGTCGAGTCGAAGTAAAGGTCAAGTTCGTAGATGGGCCTTGTAGCCCAATATTTTTGGGTGGGGAAAGAAGTTTAAATTAAGGGATGGAAAATTATTTTTTCAAGGTGATCTGAGAGTCAATTTAGGGGTAAGTAGACATATGAACCCAGAACCGAACTTCATTTTCTCACCGGACAAATCCGAAAAAAATAAAATTTCGTAAAAGGGAAATTTCCACGTTAAGCTGAATAAAAGTTCTCAGAGACATGCTAAGTCTGTCTTAGAATTGTCCTTTTTCGCCGGGCATGTAGTTTGCCCGGAATCTGGTAAAAATGGAAAATTGGTAGGGTTGAAAGTCTTATCTGAAGTGCACTAAAGGTTAAACGTCCGGCGATTAGAGCGTCCATTTATACGTAAGAATACATCCTGAATCTCTATTTGAACTTTGTTCCCTCCGGACAAGTAGAACGACCGGAATCTGGCGAAAACCGAAAATTTGACGGGAGTAAATTTTTTTCTGAAGTTGATAGAAACATCCTTATAGGAGCAAGAATAAAAGTCTTATCTGACTTCCATGCGTGAATCCATGAATCTGAATCCATGTGTGAATATGAATTTTGCTCGCTGGATAATTAGTTCATCCGGAGTCCGGCAGAAACCGGATACTTGATAGAAGTAAACAGATTATTGAAGTCGATCGGAGAATAGGGCTAACAACATATGGTAAATCCAAAAATGAGCTTTACTTTCTCACCGGACAAGTAGTCTTACGGAGTCCGGCCAAAACTGGAAATTTCGAAGTAGTAATTAAAATTCTGGTCTTGGTAAAAATTTGTTTGAGGAGGTAGCTGTGCTCGAAAAAGACACGCTGAATCAGTATATACTGTCTATTCTCGTTCCGGATGGATCAAATCAGGATTTTTTCGAATAAGCCTGATCGTTTGGTACGCTTTTAGCTGGAAAGGATGACTTAGTGGCTGTTTTTCAGTGGTCTGTTACAATATAGGTTCAGCTAAGACTGAACATCTGCAAGACCTGATTATCTGTATAAAAAAGATCGATAAATATTCACCTTTGGGATCCCACCGAAACCTTTGGTCTTGTTTGTACATAAACCACCTTGTACATTTTATCGTTGGAATTTGTTTACTCTGACCATTCAATTCTGATCGTCCCATTTACCCGGTATAAAGCATGTAGATACGACAAGGCCGTATCCAGGGGGGGGGGGGGGTTGAACCCCCCCCCCCCCCGAAACATGCAAAAATAATCATTTTTATAGGCTTTTTTCTCTGATCTATGTGTTTTTTGTACTTCACTCCCCCCCCCCCCCCCCGAAATAAATTCCTGGATACGGGCCTGAGATACGGATTCATCATTTATCTACCTTTACTCCTAGCTCGAATCCCTAATCGACTTCAGAAACAACTTTTAACCTCTAAAAATTTCTGATTTCTGACTTCAGAAACAACTTTTAACCTCTAAAAATTTCTGATTTCTGAAAAATTTCTGAGTCCGGGTGAACTATTTGTCCGGCAGAAAGAAAGTTCAGATATGGATTCAGCAGGTCACCTTACCCCTAAAATAAGAGCTACGAGCTCATATGGCACTTGTACGAGTAGGCTGTACAAGAAAGTAGATGAGAACGTCACAAAATACACCCGCCATCCAAAAAGGCGGTTCGGCATCGTCTCGATTGTCTGTAGCAAATGCACATGACTGTTCAAACTTTCATCCCAATAAATCCATTTGTTTGATCCTTAGACGTGCTACACGATTTCCGGTACTCACTCTATCTCCACCTACCGTGGCCGAATCTGGTTCGGAATAAAAAAAAATCGAACACCTAAAGCTTCTTCGTTTATACCATCTATCAATTTTCACTCGAATCTGAGCATTTTTGGAAAGTTCCGGTACCCCCCCCCCACCCACCAACGTTGTCGGAGCCGGTCCGGGCCCAATCTCTTAATTCCGTGTTCCTGTCCATCAAGTTTGACTGAAATTGGAGCATAGCCTATCTGCAAGTTTCCAGTACCCCCCCTACCTGGGCCGAATCCGTCCCGGACGCCAAATAACAAATCTAGGCCGCATAAACTCGGCACTGTCGAATTTGCACCTCATTCGGTCCATCCGTTTGGTTTTTGTGCATGTCAAAGGTCCCCCACCCCCAATTCCCCTAATCGTGGTCGCATATGGTTCGAACACATGTTTTACATGTCGAGGCCATCGATTCGTATCACCCATGAAGTTTCACTCGAATCAGACCACTCGTTTCGCAATTTATAGAAGTCAATTTCCATAATTCTCTTCTCTTGCTCCCCAAAAAATGCTCGGATCTAGGAACGGAAGTTTCCGGGGGTATGTTGTGTCAGGTTCTTAAGTCAAGATAATTCGGGTCTTTAATATGCCTGCAAAGTTTCGTTGTCGTCTTACATCTGGAACTATTCTAACTCACGACTACCGGAATTCCAGGAAACCCCCTCCAACTCCCCCCACAGAGCCCCCAAACCATCTGGCTCCGTCAATTTCATCTAGGCCTAATGCTTGTTCCATCCATTAAGTTTCGTCCCAATCCCTCTGCTTTTAGAGTTTCTTGAGTTTTCCACCCCCCCCCCCCATCCACACAGGTATCGGACCCGACCCAGACGTGACACTGAACGTCCAAGGCGATAGCTCACCAGACAAGTTTCATTCAAATCCGATGACCCGTTCAAAAGTTATGCACGCCACTAGATTCCGGACTCCCCATCCACCCACTCCCCCCACGATGGTCGGGTCGGGGAAACGGCTGTTCTCAAGTCAATCTGTTCGGATCCCTGACATACCTGCCAAGTTTCATCGCCCTAGGACATCAGGAAGTATGCCGAACTCGCGGGATCGCTAGAAATCCGGACCCCCACCCCAACTCCCCCACAGTGCCCTCCGGTTATGTCAATGACGTGTGTAGGACCTGTGCTTGTTTTTCCCACCAAGTTTCATCCCGATCCCTCCACTTTAAGCGTTTCTCAAAATTTCCGGTTCCCTCCTTCAACTCCCCCCAGTGTCATCGGATCCGGCCCGGATTTAAAGTGAGATGTCTGAGACACGAGGTCATCCTAAATATCAATTTTCATCAAGATCCGGTCACCCGTTCGCAAGCTAAAAATACCTCAAATTTTGGCTTCACCCTCCCTCCACTCCCCCCCCCCCCCAGATTGTCGAATCGGGGAATTGACGATTTCCTATTTAATCTGGTCGGGTCCCAGACATTCCTGTCAATTTCCATCGTCCCAGCACAGCAGGAAGCATGGAACTCGCGGGATCACTACAAATTCGGACTTCTCCCCCCCCCCCCTAACTCCCCCAAAGTGAGCGGATCCGTTCCGGTTATATCAGTCACGTATCTAGGACTTTTACTTGTACTTTCCACCAAGTTTCATCCGGATCCCTCCACTCTAAGTGTTTTCCAAGATTTCCGGTTTCCCCCTCTGACTCCCCCCAGTGTCACCGGATCCGGTCTGGATTTAAAATGGAGGGTCTGAGACACGAAGTCCTTCCATATATCAAGTTTCATTAAGATCCGATTACCCGTTCGTAAGCTAAAAATATATCATTTTTCCTATTTTTTCCGGATTCCCCCTCCCTCCACTCCCCTCCAGATGGTCGGATCGAGGAAGCGACAATTTCTAATTTAATCTGGTCCAGTTCCTGATATGCCTGCCAAGTTTCATCGTCCTAGCTTTTCTGGAAGTGCCCGAACTAGCAAAACCGGGACCGACAGACCGACAGACCGACTGACGGACAGAAATTACAATCGCTATATGGCACTTGAGTAAGCTCAAGTGCCATAAAAACGACTCATCAGCTTCGAAACATATTTTATTTCATTCCTTAATCTGGAACCCCCACCCTTACGCATAGGGCTACAGGGCTCATCTACGAACTTGACCTGTACTTTTGACCAGGGTTGAATCCGGGGGGGGGGAGGGGGTTGACCCCCCCCCCGAAAACCTACAAAAACATTAATTTGTATAGGCTTTTACCTCTGATCTATGTCTTTTTTGTAATTTTTGTCCGACCCGCAGGAACCAACGCCCCCCCCCCCTCGAAAGGCACCCCCCAACAAAAAAAGAATTCTAGGATACGGGCCTACTTTGACCCAATGGATCCTCATACCAAGTTCGAAGAAAATATCTTACCCCTTCGAGACTTAGGCTATCGTCCTGACACACTGTCAGAATGTTTATAACAGATAACACAAGGATGCGCGGTTTCAACGGACAATGCGTAAGAGACGACACGTCGGATGTTATCTGCTCTGTTTGAAAACGTTATGAATGAAATATTATGCATAACAAGCTTTGTTAGGAAGAACCAAAAAAGTATCTACTGACTTTATTCCTTAACGTCATGATGTCGGAAAACTCAGCAGATACTTTTTGGCGGTTTTTCGGTTCTTCCTGATGGTAACGCTTATTATGCATTACATTTTGAAATTCAACAGATAACAACCGAAGTGTTATCTGTTACACATTATCTTTTGAAACTGCGCATCCTTGTGTTATCTCGTATAAAACTTTTGACAGTGCAGACGGACAAGTTTTACGAAGTCATAGGACTCATAGGTATCCCTAGACTTACGTTTTGATATCCCAAAAAGCCCCCTCCTAATCCACAACCTATATCCATTTTTTTACAAGTGAATAATACAGGCTATTAGCCTATGCTAATAATTTTAATTTAGTTTGTCCAAACCATATTTTTTGTATAGTGTTTCTAGTGTCATTTCTAGTGTCTTATTACATGCAGCCTAGTAATAAGGCATTTGCACAGTACATACAAAAAAAAGGTAAATGAGCGCTTGACAAGAAATACATAGGGTACACAAAATCTACAACAATAGCAAAAAGATAAACGAACGCTAAACAAGAAACACACAACGAAATACGAAAAGAACAAAAAATTTACTGCATTAGCAGGCGCATTGGACAATGGACAGGAAGGCGGTTGGATGGTGGCAGAAGATGTCCACTTATTTCTTTTAGCTTGACAGTTGGGTCCAAGATAAAAAACTTCTCCATGATTCGGTGATTGCGCATGCGACGAGGAAGGTACAAAAGAAAACTGAGATATTTGAAAAAACATGACCACATTCGACTGGTGTCTTTTTTCCTGAGAATCGGGTACAAACCAGCGAGGAAAAGCACAGAGGACGAGCAAAAGCTCAAAAGCAAAAGCTTATGAGGGAAGTAAATAAATAACGGATATTTTCTCGTGACGTTTACCACACAGATGCTAAAACATGTTTGAAATGTTTCCAAACTCCTGACAGTGTAGTTGCTTAAATTGCAAAATGCTAAAAAAATTGCTTACCTGTCCCATTGATGCCTGCTGGCCGAATCCTGCTGTCATACGTCTGGTGTCCCAGAATTTGGTCGAGAATTTGTTTTTCTATCTCACGAAAGTTCGTTTTCTTTTCACCAGACTTGGACTGCGCCGAACTGGAGAAGAAAATAGTATCCCTTACTGGAAGTCTTAACGTGTCGAGGGGAGCTTAACAGCTTTGAATAATGACATTTTCGTTAAGTTAACTGTATTAAGAGCGGAGAACCGACTCTTGGGAGAAGCAGAAAGGAACAAGGTCGATTGAATTAGAGCTCTTCATCTTCCACGAAATGGAGCCGCGAGCTAAGAGAGAAGTTTGTTCTGCTTAAAGCACAACTCTTACTGGAAATGATCTTTTCAGGATTAAATGGCTCAGAAATATCGTTTTTCGTACAATTACCACATGAAATTAGTGATTTTCTTGTTAGTGCTTGTCGACTCTACCCTGTCTTCTTGCTCTCGGACATGTGGCGGCAACGTTTTAAAGCTGTACGTGCCGTGGTTAAAACAGAAAATAGACCTGATCGAAAAACACTTCTTTGAAGCTTGTCATGTCCTAATGTTTGAAAGAGTTATCGGCGGACCCTGGAGCTTGTTGCACGTTTGTGTCGCACGACGGACAGAACTCGGCTCGGCCGAGATAGTGCTAAAAATCAGAAGCTTGTAATTGCAGAAGGGAGCTAGGGGTGACATGAAAGGCGCAATAAGCAAGAAGGGTCCTTTAGGGTAGGACAGGCAGACGCTTCCGAGCCCTTTTGCGGCGGAGTGATGTCTGATGCTAGTGTAACTAGACTACAGGAGGGGGGGGGGGCAAACCCTTGATATCTCAATTCTAATTCAGATCTCTTCGCCAGAATATAAACTGAGAACAAGCATTGGGTACGTCACAATGGTACTTCTTCAGAATGAAGGGTAAAATTTCTATAAAACTCAGGGTTTGTCGTTATGAAACTGTAGTGGAAAATGTCAATAATCGCTCAGAATGCGCCTGAGGTTCGTCAAGACTCAAGAGGCTATCGGCTTGGTTGAGTGGGGGACATTTTTGGACCTCAAAAGGTGACGGGACAACAATGACTTCAAAGGTTTATCTTTCCGTCTGTTCGCACGACACGTCTTGAAGGAACTGAGGCATTTGCTTCCAGTTTGGTGTCGGGTTCCTTTGTGCCAAAGTTCAAGTTTGAAGATTCGACCAGTAGCCTAACATTGAGGGTAAGACGAGGGTACAGTTTAAGGCGTGGAAAGATACTTCGTCCAAGCTCCCGAGAGCTATCAGACTGTGTATTTAGTGTAAGGAGACAAGCTGAATCGATATCTTTCACCTGCAATCATAGAAACTCGAGAAACATTTTAGAGAAGTGAAAGTTTTGTCTGAAGTTGATTAGTGTCAAATTAGGGATAAGAAGGCACCGGATTAATGTTTATACTTTTTTTTTCCTCTTGGAGCGGCATTTGGCCAATCCGGCTGGAACCGGAAAATCCGTAATGCTAATAGTCTCTTGATCAAGTCGCTCAGTGGGTCGGCAGTGGAGTAAGAAGGCATGTTGAATCGATCTGTTTTCTTTATTTTTCTGCTTGGTCGATACTCCTACGTACGGAATCACGCGTAAGCCGGAAATTCGGTACACCTCTCTTCCATTTTCATCCCAACGTTGGAATGAGAAGACATCCTAAATTGATTTTCAATTCTGGTTTTCCTACTAAGTCGAAAATTTAACCAGATTTGCCAGCTAAGGACCCGCCAGATTTTGATAGATTTCTCGACTGATTTATTAGCCCTCGACTTCTCAGTACCAAACATTTTAAACACGCAGACACACATTCCTCCTCTAAAAGTGGAAACAACCCATTTCGCATGTCTTTGACTTCTTCCGAAGTGTCTTCGACGACCACATCTTTTTTTAAGGTATTTGATAATAAAGTTGATTGCTTGATTGAAAAAAAAGAAAATATATAATAAATGTTCAGTTACACTGAAACGACTCAAACAGACAACTTTCCTCACCGTACTTTTCTTTGTCAACCCCCTCTTTCTATTTTTTATTATTTATTACTAATTTTCAAAACTAAACTCCTTCGTATTTTCCTTGTGCTTTCATATAGTCTTTAAGCCTAGGACAACTTTGACGGAGCAAAACGGATAAGTCAGCTACATTTTATTAGAGCTATATTTCGGCCCTTCTTGGCAAGGGTCCTCTTCATGGTCAAGCCGCTCAAGCTGGAAAATGAACTGAATGAAAATGAAACGAAGTTCATTTCCAGCTTGAGCCTGAAGAGGACCCTTGCCAAGAAGGGCCGAAATGTAGCTCTAATAAAATGTAGCTGACTTATCCGTTTTTCTCCGTCAAATATGATTCGCAGTCAGCTTGGGCTGAAGGAATGTTCACTTAGGACAACGCTGCCTCGGTGACTTATAAGACAAAATATGACCCAAATGTCTCACTGACTGCGTCACATGAACGCTGTTTACACGAGGACATTCCAGAATATTCTAAATGAAACTTACCATGTTCCAAGAAATACCACGACGAGCGGGACAAGGAGCATTTCTAACTGCTTCATCTCCACAAGGCGATCGATAGACTCGAGATGTCACACATACGGCTCCTGGGGAAGAAACTGATATTATTTCCAGAAATTCTCTGATGCAGCATCCGAAAACGTTACTGACAGAAACTGGCACCTTTTTTAAAGGTGTAATTTGTTCAGTGGTGAACTTCTGCCTAGGGGGGCCTCAGCCTAGGAGGGGGCTTGGCAAGGGGCCAAAGACATAATTAGTATTTGTCTCGTTCATTTCTAAGTGCGTGTTCCACCCTTCTAACAACAGTAACTATTAGATACTATTTTCTTTCCATCCTTGTGAAAAGTTAATACGATGACTGTTCCAACCCTCTCGAAATAGTTACTATTGGCTTTAGCCGCGTTCACAAGCATGCCTAGCCAAGCACAGATGTCTAGGCACGTGCTCAGGTTGAGCTAGGCACCAAGTCCTAGAGCCTGGAACGCCGTGCCTGACCCAAAATCTGTGCCTAGCCATTGGTGTGAACGTGATGCTAGGCACGTGCCTAGACATCTGTGCCTGGCTAAATATGCTTGTGACGGCACTTTACCACGCTCGGGAGAGTAGTAAGCGTGGTAACTAAGATCTCTGTGACGTGCTTGGCCTGATTAGCCCGAGGCACAGTATTTTTGCAGAAAATAGGAAAATTCGCACCAGCCTTGACGTCTAGAGGACAGAATCCGCGAGGTCATGCGTAGTAACTACGGTAAGTAGGGTAGACTACGTTCTAAAGTATACTTTCTGTAGTGCAGGTATTTTGTAAATTCCGTAGATGGCGCTATGTGCAAAGGACTTGTACCAGGACAAGTAAACAAGAAGCAAGGTCAAATGGTGGGGCCGCATGGTGACAAGACCAAAGGTTTCGATGGGATACCAAAAGTTCAAATTTGATCCAGACAACTGAGTCTTGTCTTCGCCAAAATTTAGAAACAGAGTAAGTCCAAATAGCTAATCATATGAGAAAACCAAGTTCAGATATGGATTCAGCATGTGTGTTTACCCCTTTAAGGCATATCTATTTTGACGAAGCAGATCGAAACTTCCTGCCTTACTTCTGCCAATTTTCCGGTTTCGGCAGAATTCCGTAACTATTTGTCCGGCGAAAAAAAAAGCTCAAAAACGAATCAGCATGTCTCCTTACGCTTACATCCAACCTCTAATCAACTTGAAATTAAACTTTTACTTTAAACAAATTCTCAGGTTGTGGCCCGATTCCGGCCGAACTAATGGTCCGGCGAGAAAATAAATTTCATATTCGGATTCACCATGTCTCCTTACCCCTAATTCGACTATTTCATTAGCTTTAAAAATATTATTTGTTTCCCTTAATTTCCAACCCCTCCCCCACCCCTAAATATAGAGCTACATAGCACATCTTGAAACTTGACCTAAAGAGTCCTCATTCCAAGTTTGATCAAAATATCTCAACCCCTTCGAGAGTTATCGTGCTAACAGGCGGATGGGCAGAGCGACAACTTTTGCGATGTCATAGGTATCCCTCCACTTACGTTTTGGGATCCCAAAAACAGATAAAACGAAATCATTAGTTTAACATGGAAGACGCCATTGACACAGAAACATCTATTAAAGGTGAACTGAAAGACAAAAATAAGTAATGAAATGAAAGAAAAAAATTCAAGTACAAAAATCTTGTATTTGCACATTTTGCACCAAACTATTTAGACTCTGTTTTTTTTTTTGCGAAATGAGTTGTCGTAGTGGTTAGAATGCTGATGGCATCCCAGCAAAACCAAACTCACAGTTATACCGCGTAATTTGAATTTCATGGATGACGGGGTTTTTCTTTGTGAAAAACCGCAAACGAAAGAAAATCATGAACACTAAATCACAAAAACACAAAAATCACTAAGACACTGCAAAACACGTCCATTACAGGGGCCGAACTAGCAGCCAAGTAAGTTTGGTTATTGACTGAAGGCAACTTGATGTTGTTGCTGATCTCAAATAACTAAAATGACGTATGTTTTAAAGATATTTCGCACAAATAAAAAAAAGTTGTCTGGGAACAGCAGAGCAATAGACTAACGCATTTTCGTCGGGTTTACATGGTTGTTTATGTGAATAAGTGTTTTCTCCAGGGGCGTCAGTATGGACGGGGTTCTCTCCCCCCCCCCCAATGTTATCGGCCAGTCGGTAAAAAATAGTCGAATCGGCGCGAGGTGTCGCGATTTTTTTTTCGAACAGTCGATTTTGTTTTCGTAAAAGTCGATTTTTCTTCAAAATAGTGGTTTTTTCTTCGAAAGATTTTTCACAGAAATAAAAATAGTAGTTTGGAAATAGCAGAGAAATAAACTAACGCATTTTCATCAGGCTTACATGGCTATTTTTGAGAATAAGAGGCTTATCAACGAGGTTTTTTTGTTTCAGCCCTATTTGGTTAACCTTGAACCTTTTTGGACTAGAGCCAATCACAGTGCTGCACTTCGTTTCTTGATGATAAGAAACTGGTGGGATTATACTCTACTTCACTTTTTGGCCTGGCGCCATCTTAAGAAATTCCCATATCCTTCAAGACAAAAACAGTTATCTTGTGAGTAATGGTTTTGGCAGTCGCTGCCCCCTTCCTTAGCCGGATGCAGAAAATCCAACAATTGAATATGCATGGAGGTCGTTAAGTCCCATTCCCTCCATTTGGAGGTCCGGTCCAGCCTCCCCCCGTTATTTTTACGATTCTCTTCCAGTTGCGTAAAGTCACATTATGCCAATGCGACCTTCACAGGTTGATTGCTCGCAATGTCTATGTAAATTTGAGTCTGTTTCCCGGAGCTGGCGATATTCAAATTTGTCGATGTTCCTCGAGTTTATTGTTTCACTTGAGACGGCTTTAAAGGGGGATTACGAACTGCTGAATAGGGGTTTATGTAGGACTAAGTAAAATACCTGACGCAGGTTCGGCAAAGAAAGAGAAGCTGAAGTGGAGCGAAGCTGAAGGGAAAGAAAAAACTATGGAAGAAGCGAAAATCGGACGATCGTCTTTAAGTTAAGTTAAGTCTTTAAGAAAAATTCCCGAAGAAAACAAGTAATTTTCAGATCCGTGTTAGTAGTGGTCAGTAGAGGTCAGTAGGTCAGTGGTCAGTGGTCAGTCCCGCCTGTCACGCGGGAGACTAGGGTCGATTCCTCGCCGGGGAGGACTAATTGCCCAATTTGTCTGCAAAAAGTGTTGTGGATATTATTGTATTACATTGGCATTAATAAGTATTATATGGAAATAAATACCACAATAATAAACAAAAAACTAACGTCTGACCCATCAACATAATAACGAACCAACAAAAATAAACGAATAATTCAACAGTAACAAAATATTCGGATCTCGATTCGGATACCAACAAACAATGTTGATACAGTGACGGTATACTTGTCAATCTTCCTAAAAGGAAGCAAATATACAAAACCGAACTGAGGCAACGAAAGCAAATGAAAAAATGAGTGTGCAATCATTAGCAAGTGAATAATATTGTGCGTAAATAAGTGTGACTTAGTTGTCAAAATCGTGTACCATATAGCGATTGCAATGTCTGTCTGTCTGTCGGTCTGTCCGCATTTTGCTAGTTTGGGCACTTCCACATGACCTAGGACGATAAAACTTGGCACGCGTATCAGGGACCCAACCGGATTAACTTGGAAATAATCACTTCCCGGATCCGACCATCAGTGAGGGAGTGGCAAGATGGGGAATCCGGAAATTAGTATCATTGATAACTTTGGAACGGATAATCGCGCGTGCATTAAACTTGACAGGTATCAAGAACAAGTGTCTTGGATGTTACGTTGTCAAATTCGGATCGGATCCGATAGCGGGGGGGGGGCTTGAGGGGGCACCCGAAATCTCTTGAAACACTTTTTCTAGTTTTTGTCAAACCCCTACCCCTTTCTTCACACTAGTATAGCTCTGCGCCTGGATGAGTCATTCTTTCTTCCCACTAGTATAGCTTTACTCGCGGATGAGTCATTCCTTGCTCAAATTTGTTCGGAGAGAGCTAGAGCAATCGAAGGTCGAAGGGGTTGGTATAATATGTTGTTGAACCTTAGTAGGGGTTGATATAGACTAGGGGGTGCTAGGATGATGAAACTTGGCAGGCGTTTCAGGGACCCGACCAAACCACCTGGAAATAACCAGTTTCCGATCCGACCATCTGGGGGGGAGTGGAGGGGGGGGGGGGGAATCCGGACAATTGAGTGGTGTGTAACTTTCGAACGGGTGATCGGATTGAGATTAAACTTAATACCTGAATAAATGACAAATCTCTGATGTTCCGTTTGAAGTCCGAACTGGACTCGACAGCTATGGAGGAGTTGGGGGGGGGGAGACCGGAAATTCCGAGAAACGGTTAGAATGGACGGATCGGAGTGAAACTTTCTGGGAATAACAAGCATCTGCTCCAGATAAATCGTTTACACATTTGGACTAGATCCGGACACTTTGGGGGAGGGGGTGGAGGGGTGTTTCTCGGAATTCCGGTGATGGCGGTTCTGGGCATTTCACGACGAAACTTGGGAGGCGTATCAGGGACCCTATCAAACTGACTTGTAAATAAAAATTTACTCGATCCGATAGTTGTGTGGGAGTAGAGGAAGGGGGAATCCGGAATATTGATTCGTGCGTAACTTTGGAACGGGTGATCAGATTTGAGTGAAATTTTGTAACTGAACAGAGGACATGTCTCTGGTGATCTTTTTCATGTCCGGACCGAGCAACTGGGGGCCGTGGGATACGTGACCGGCTTAGACTCGAGAGATCGGATGGAACTTTGTGGGAATAACTAACAGATGCTCCGGATAAATAATTTACAGAACTGGATTGGCTCAGGCGACTGTGGGGGGAGTTTAAGGGGAAGTCCGGAATTCTGGTGATCGCGAGTGAAGGTACTTCCAGGTGTGCTAGGACGATGAAACTTGGCTGGAATATTAGAAATTCGACAAGATTGGCTTAGAAATCGCCACTTTCCAAATTCGACCATTCCTTAAAGTACCAATCATGACCGCAAATTAAGAAAAATATTTTAAAGCAAATATGCATTTTCATGGTCCCAATGAGCCCACCATTTTTGCCTCAAGGGTTTTGCTTACAAATGAGGTTGTAGCTCCCTTAAAGTGCGCATCTTCACCGCAAGGTCGAAAAGTACTTTTTATCAAACGATACCTTCTAGCTACTAGCAGGCGAAACCATAGACGAAGCAGAGGTCCGTCTCCTCGAAACGAGAAATTACGCAGCAACAATTCAAAGAAGAAACGTACTTGATATAAGTGTCGAAACCACCGTTGAACCACCCAACGAAGAAGAGGAGTTCTAGAAATGCCTTTTACAGTACGTTTTACTTACTAGTGGCTAATAAAATAATATAGGCCAACATTTTGTATATTCTTGCAAGTGCCATATGAGCATTCAGCTCTTGTTCATAATATTTATGTGTCATTGAATGGACTATGTGGTTTAGGCATAGTGCTGTTTTATATATTATTTTGTACTCCTCAGTTCTGAGGGAAATAAATGTATAAATAAATCCAGTCCAATAAACTTCTTACTCCTCAGCTCGTACTCTTCGGAACTCCTTCGGCCAGAACTTCCGAAACTTTAGGCGCAACTTTCTTGAAAGTCCTTTTTGGATTAAAAATAATAATGTCCGAAGCTACCCCCAGTCTGGGCTAATAGGAATGCACTTTCCTCGGCAATATAGAAGGGGCTTCGATCCGAGCCCCTGTTGCGAAAAATCTTATTTGGCAGTCTAGCTTTGAAACTATGCGTCACCAGTGTACAAAAAGAGATGTGCACTCGTGCCAAATGTTTTTGACTCGGACGAGTAGATTATTATGATTCATTAATGAGGCTTTTGGGTCTTCTCAACGACATATTTCGCATTCTCGAAGACGTACTTTCCCGAAATTAATTTCTGTCTTGGTGTCATTCCCGAGTATTTCAAATTTGAATGTCAAACACTAACATTCTCAACTACTTTTACGTCTTCTCGAGTACTACTAGCCTTATCTTGAAGAACTAAAAAAATCTCTCACATTTTTTGTCGGAATTTCTGGAAGACATTTGATGGGTTCTCTAAGTCATTATCGACGATTTACACTCAAATCCGATTTAGGGCTAATGGTGGGTTTACACACTTCGTGAATGTATTTTCACACTACGTGTGTATTTTGAAATCCGAGCGTATTTTACGCAGGTATTTGGGCTTGAAAAGGTCTCTAGCAGTACGGATGTATTTGAGAAACCGGTCCGTTTTGCATCTAAATACGTCCGTATTGTTAGACTCGGATATGCCTATATACATACTGAATCAATAAATTTAGTAAATTATGTATCTAAAGGAGGTGCACACTCGTATCTAATGTGCTTGACTGCAACCGGTGTCAGAATACTCAGAATGAATTAATGAATCTGACATCTGAAATGATAGTCAGAAAGAAGAAAAACGAATGTTGAACAAGCTGACCCATGGTGCAATGGACTGGCAGTTAGAAAATTTCAGACCTAAGAGCTTCAGGTAGATAAAATTTAATATTGTTAGAAAAATGAAAAAAGGGTAGATTTAGGTTGCAGGTTTAGACTTTATGGAGGAAGGGTTTTTGAATGAGAGAGTGAATTTTGAGGAGAATATTTAATATAAAAATTAAAATTTTGAAAAGAGAAGTTAAATTTAGAGTTGATAAAGTACAAAGATAATAGGTTTAAGACGAAAATGTAAGTGACGTAAAAGTAGGGTAAACTTTTACGTAAATTTTGTATTAAAGTCACTGAGTTGGAGGTGGAGACGTAGCCACTTGTTTTGGTTCGATCCAAAGCAAGAACAAATGAAAAAAAAGCTACGCGGGATTTAAAAAAAAAAAAGGATGGTCGGATCTCAAAAGTATTTAAAAAAAAAGAAAAAAAAAGAGCTTCAGCAAAAATGGGAGGCTTACATGGATATGAATTCGATTGGTGGGGCTTACGAAATGCTGGCATTTATTTGTTCTGCCCAGCTCAGCTGTTGTCTTCTCGCGATTTGCAGAATGCTCCATCCCCTCGCCCTTGCTGCTGTGACTCTTTGTTGTTATAGACAAGTCAGTGCAATTCCTTCCAGTTTTCTTTAGTCACAGACAGGCAAGCGATCTCGACACATGTCAATCGCTGGCGCCGGGATCCTGCTATGCTGGTTCGTGACTCTACGTTTTTGTTCAAAGACTTATAATTGACTGGCATATCTTTGCAATCTTTCATGACCAATAAAACGGACAGAATTATAACACGGTTCTGAAATCGTATTAAGTGGTCCGTTCAGTGCATCCATGAATTACAAGGACATTCTGTCCTTGAACAATGTTGCAGACGACCATTATGGAATTTGTTTCTTGGACTCTTATCTTGGACCCTTGTCTCTTTGACTCTTTGTTTCTATGGCCCCTCAATCACGGGGTCTCGCAAATTTATGCAGGGTTGCCACAACAGAAAAATTAGAGAGCAACTTTTGGCTGAAATTGGGAGAATTGGGTGAATCGCGAGTGAAATTTTATTTTCATGAAAAAACGTGAAATGGTCATTTTTGGTCGGAACCGCTACTGCAAAAATATATGTTGGCGGAAACTCGGTCGGTTTGGAATCGTCTGAGCATGATGAACATAAAAAAAATTCCAGTATTTGTATTCAGACCTCGACATATTTGTAGGTGCTATATCGTATAAACAATAGACTGTCCAGTACCGTAAGGCTCGAATGATTCACATTACAAGAGAAGCAAGGTAGGCCAAAGCATGTCCAAACGAAAAGTAGGCGTACGAATAGTTGGTTCCGACGTGCTTCCAGTTGACGTAATAGTACGTAACCCGTATGGCAAAACTTGTCATTACGATGCTGACACGCTTCACATCTCTTGGACACTCTGACCATGACCTTCACAATTGGTCAAATTTCAGTCAACGAACTCGGATCCTGACCCCGTACTATAGTACTTTTTTTCTCTCCCACACTGTCAGAAGTTTCACAACAGATGACACGAGGATGCGCGGTTTCACCAGATAAGGCGTAACAGATAACACTTCGGATGTTATCTGTTGTGTTCCAAAATGTTATGCATAATAAGTGTTGTCATCAGGAAGAACCAAAAACCGCCAAAAAATATCTGCCGAGTTTTCCGACATCATGACGATAATGAGTTTTCCAATATCATGACGATAATGAGTTTTCCGACGTCATGACGATAAGGAGTAAAGTCGGAAGATGATTTTTTGGCTCTTCCTAACAAAGCCTGTTATGCATAACATTCCATACATAACGTTTTCAAACACGACAGATAATATCCGAAGTGTTATCTGTTTCGCATACAGGGCCCAACCAGCGCACGACGTTATCCACTGCTTCCTGGCCGAAGATTGAAAATTAAGTGTCTTTTTCTGTATGTTTGTGTGTTTTATTTATGTTTCTTTCTTTTACTCCACTTTTTCAAAATGGCGGGTTATAAATAAATTACTTACTTATTATCTGGTGAAACCGCGTATCTTCGTGTTATCTGTTGTGAAACTTCTGACAGTGCACTGAAAGTAAAACCTAATTCTTTGTGTGGTACAGACAGAGTGGAATGCCTTGTAATTACTTGCATTGAGTTCAATTCCGCGTTAATTTGTCGATAGGAAGGAAGGAATTCGATAGGAAGGAAGGAATTTATTTCTTCTTCAACATATCTACAACAACATGCAGAACAAATTCTCAAACCAATAGCCCGTCTCAATATGTGACAACACATATTGATCGACACGGGGATACAGGTGGATGTTTTCTATATTGACCTACGATAAGCCTTTGATAAAGTACCACACAAAAGGCTGCTTTTGAAACTGAAACACTTGGGTGTGGTGGTACAAAATTTAGCTTGAATAGAGGATTTTCTAGCCTCCAGAACACAGCGAGTACGAGTGGATGGCCAGCTTAGCAACGCGGAGGTGAATGTTCTTAGCGGTGTACCACAAGGAAGTGTTCTCGGTCCTCTTCTCTTTAACATTTACATAAATGACTTAACCGAAGGCATCAGCTCTCCGGTTATGCTATACGCTTGTGACACTAAGCTGTACAGAGGCATAATGGGATTGAAGGATGCTGTGTCTCTTCAAATGGACCTTGATAAGATCTGTCAGTGGATGAGTAAATGGGCCATGGAGATCAATACCGATAAATGTCACCACCTTCGTCTTGGCCCCACCACCCTTGACCATCGGTACACCTTAGATGGAGGACGATTTCGGGAACCACCTCTGAGCGTGACCTCGGGGTAGTAACGGACACAGATCGAAATTTACATTTAGACTCTTCTACATCAAGGACGTTATCACCATTGAGCAAGTTCAAAGAAGAGCAACAAAAAGAGTGCCAGCCATTCGCCATCTGCCTTATGAAAACCGGCTTCAAAAACTACGATTACCCAGTTTATCTTACAGATTTCTTCGAGGTGATTCGATCGAAACTTTTAAAATTTGCCATAGTTGTTATGATAATATTACGCCTGATGATGTCTTCACTTTCAATCACAACGTTCTCAGAGGACACAACTTGAAACTGGCTGGTAAGAAATTCCGAAAAGACATCGGAAAATGGAGTTTTAAAAACCAAATAGTAGAATATTGAATAATCTCCCAAAAAGTGTTATAAATGCCGAAAATATGAACCAATTCGTGTCGACTACCACCTGGCTGAAATTCAATTTAGTGTGTAAAGTGTACCGAGAAACTTATAGAGGCGAAAGCCTTATTATTGCAATTATATCATTATTATTATTATTATTGTATTGTAATTAACACATATTGTTAATTTTTGTACTTTCTGGAACGTTCACACTGTTGTGCGACAAATCTCATTTACATAAATAGAGTTAATTTTCTGTTCTACGTAGGACAAGAGTAACAAATAAGAAATAGAATGACAATTCACACTATCGTGACCCGACTTCCATTTCTTCTTTAGACTGAATCCATACAGCGTTGTAAAGAGATCGATCGTATTAGCTTTAAGACCTTGGTACTCCGGTTGCAAGCTGGTAGTTAAATCGACGGGTCCGCCACCTAACCTCGTATCTCATTTACACAAAATTGTTCAGGAGAGCAAACTTTGAAAAAGTGACACACAGTCAAATCGCACCAACACTAGCTCCACTAGCGGATACGAACATCCCTACCCAAACTCAACCAATCGCAGAGCAGAATTATTTTGCTCTGACCAATCGTTAACGAGCGCTGGCTAGAATCTACGTCCACCACCGCGTGCGAACAAAGCGACGGAGGCCCATTTTCGATGCATGGGAAGGATAGGTCTTCGCGGTACTCTCTAGAGTTATTTTGCTCTGTTTTACCTGGCACATGCCGATGATATCCTGCTTATCAGCAAATCCAGGAAGGGCCTAGAAACATACGTTCCATCCTTGAAGAAATCCCTATAGGTGAGATTGGCATATCCATCAACGCTAATAAATGTCAGTATGTGAGCTCCAACGCTACTGTTGCTCCACGGAAACACTCTCTGGATATTGGAAGCACTGTTCTTGTAACTGAGGAGAAGATTCGATGGCTTGGAATAACGATTGCACGAATTGTGCGAAAGATTTGCGAGCTCAGCTTCCAATAACATTCGAATTCGTTACAATAAATTGTTCCAAAGCGTTAGCGTTCAAGTTAAAGCAGACCTGGACTTGGGGAGTTACAGTAATATGTAAAATTCCATTTGTAAAGTGGAAAGTGCAAAGTGCGCCATAAAGTATTGTGTAAAAGTGTTACCATATGTAAAGTTTAAAGTGCACCATATATAAAGTTCCTTCGTATACATTGAAGACTCAGTAAAAAGGACCTTCGACGCATACGCTCCACGTACTTCAGATATATGAGATTCATCCTGACGCTTGAAAATTTCTCTGTCCGTTTTTCACTGCACTTATGCCCTAGTGGAACTGTTGAATAAATTTATCATTCATTCACATTGTAATGCTTGTTTAGTTTAGTTGTTTTTTGTGTGATTTTTACGGATACTGTGGCATTATCAGTGTGAAGAACTGTTGCTTCAAACATTTACTATTTTTGTGTTCACTTAGTCAAGTAGTATTAACTTAATCAAGTACATTAAGTTGTCTTTATTGAAGTGTCGGACGACTTGAAGCAGGTTTGAGCTTGTAGAAAATGTGTCTGGTCACCACTGCTATGCTTACCCGTCAGTTCGTCCACTCCAGAACGGCGGTGTTATGGGCGAGCTTACTGATTTTGGTGGGTCAACTGACGGGTGGTTGAACTGTCGGAAAAAGTGGTCAGAATGACTGAATTATTTTGAAGAATTGACTGGTTGGCGAAATGATGGGTTCCCAATGTGCCCCGTATTGTACCCAAAGTCTACCAGGGTACATCCTCTGCAGTTTGACTGCGGATGGAATGGAATAGAATAGTGTTAATTTAGCCATGGGTGGCCAATATGTCAGTCCCGAACAAACCGTTCGGAAATAACATACCAACTCATAACGTCGGCACCACTTCCGAAACCACCGGTGTCATTGTACGTCACACAATTTTCCAAAAAATTATACCAAATAAGAGTCGGCTACGCTGTGACACCAGCGAACTGATGCAGCAATATGGTCTAAGCAAAATCCCCCCCCCCCGGTGAAAAATCCGGACATAATACCCTCCCCCCCCCCCCCCACCCGGTAGCAAAGCCCCAATTTTATTAGAGCTATATTTCAGCCTTTCTTGGCAAATCGCTCAAGTTCGAGAAGCGAACTTGTGGGAAACACAAGGTGTTCAAGATGAAACACAAGGTGTTTCACAGTTCAGCTGACGTATCCGTTTTGCACTATCAAATATGATTCGTAGTCAGCTTGGGCTGAAGGAATATTTATATAAGAAATATGGAAATCTTATTAAAAACTGCAGTTTGGACCGTCAGTACTTAAAGGACCTGCCTTACCTATAATAATAACGTAACGTACTTCTATAATCACTCCATATATTTCTGAACCCGGAGACCCCAATTTCGTGCGGTACATTCTAACCCCTCTAACAGAAACACGCTGATTTTCTCACTTGCCGTGTTTTGCTACCTTCGATGCGTATCACGCTGTCGACAGTTGTCTGCGAGAAGTTTTTCCATCAGAAAAAACGGTTATGTAGATTGTTTCCCCGATCTCGCTATATGTCAAAGGGTCTCGGAAATGGCTTTAAACAGCCAAAACCGTGGGTTATTTGTTGAAAACACAGCCTAGGAATACTTTTAAATACTGGAAGCTGAAGAGTAAATAGGGTGAGGGGTCCTTTAAGGATTTTCCCTAGGCACGCGAGTTCAATGTAAACGCGCGACGGCGGCCCGCTGGCCGATCGCTTATATCTATAATTTTCAGAAGGACATTTTTGTTTCTTAACACTGTCTAGGGGGGGGGGGCAGGGGAATTTTTGTCCAGTGGGCTTGTACCGGGGGGGGAGTATTTCCGGGGGGTTTCGCCTTTTTTGCTGGAACTCGTAACGGTAGTATCTACCAACAAATCTACAAACCAGCAAAGATACTCTACAGGAGAATTCGTCCACCTTACCGCGCTGAACGAATTGAGGTAAAGGTCCCCAGCTATCCCCAACCTAACCTAGGAAGTGTACTTCTGGCACTGCCGTAGAACTTGAGCTGCATTATCTCCCCCATCAAACAAAGCTGAACATCCTTTATTTTGTCAATCTGCATTTTGAGTTTCTAATCAGGCCATCGCATCTTCATATTTTCCGAACCGTGACCTAGACTTATCCCGGCAGGGGCGGGACAGATTATAGGATGTTTCGAGTCACCCAGCCTTTCAAATTTGCTAAGCAACGGAAAATATCCGATAACGCCCATTCACTTGGAATGATTCTGGCAAGGTAGATGTGTCTCCCCTAATATCTGTTCCTTTATCCTTTTCCATTGGATTAGTGTCAAAAATTGGCCAATTTCCTCCAATTACGGTAAGTTGATCTTAAAGTAAAATACGTCAACCACGAACGACATCAAACAAATATGAATTCATTATCGTGGTCTTTTGACGACTTTCGGCCATCAGTTTCATTGGATTCCCATATCACAGGTCCATACTCCCACGTCTGCTGGATCATCTTTCCCCTTCTCATAATCCTACATAGCACACGAAGAATGGAGAACTGCAACTTGCACTAGTATCGGGCGATATTCGACAACAATATATCGACATATCGGAACATTGATAATTATTTTAAATTCTCCAATGTAAGTTACGTTTATATATCTAAAACTGGGGCAATGTACTTATCGTAATTCAGTTTTATTAATTTGAAGTTAGAGACGATGCAAGATGCTTGTTTACGACAATGTTGTTCTGAAATTTTGGCGAAACGAGACCTATGCTACTGCGAAACATGGTACGCAAATATCGATATCGATGTGTAAAAAAATCCAAATATTGCCAAACAGTAACCTGCACATCCAAGTGCAAAACAGTAAGAGCCATCACTCATCCCATATTTTAAAGACGGTCTCAAGATACACTTTTTCTGCTAAAAACCAATTCTACTCTTTATTTCCTGACGAATGCAACTTTCCGTTGTAACAAATTCTCATGGTAGTCCTAAAAAAAATTGCAAACCCATTCACTTACTTCAGTTGTTCGATTGCAGAATCTCTAGCCCATTTGCTCACCGTGTTTCATTCTTTTCGCCAATTCCGGCAATACCGGGATTCCTAAAGTTCTCCCACGATCAAGACAACTCATCTGTGAATAATTACCGATGACACATTTGTGAGTTTCAGACACCCCTTTGTAAACAGTTAATCTTTAAAATTTAATCAGAAAGGACTGAGATAGGACAATCTTGTTACCCGTCACTTATTCACTTAAAGAGGCTTGAAGAATCGATGAAAATGCGTTACTTCGTCTCTCCACTATTCACGAATAATAGTGGGATTTCCGTGTCGTATTTATGGTACCTCTGTGCGCTTTTACCTGTGTCGTGTGCTTGACGAAAACGATTTACAAAAATAAGTGTTCTCGCAGACCGTCTTCCACCCTACTTATCGTAGTTACTACGCATGGCGTCACTACTTCGGACTTTTTGCCGTCAAGGCTAGAACGATTTGTATGGCACTTGAGCATACTCAAGTGCCATATAGCGATCGTAATTTCTGTCGGTATGTCGGTCTGTCGTTCTGTCGGTCTGTCCCGGTTTTGCTAGTTTGGGCATTTCCACATAAGCTAGGACGATGAAACTAGGCAGGCATATAAGGGACCCAACCAGATTAAGTTGGAAACAATCACTTCTCCGGTTCAATCGTGGGGGGAGTCGAGGGATGGGAAATTCGGAAACTAGTAACATGCGTAACTTTAGGACGGGTAATCGGACATGTATGAAACTTGACATGTGTCAAGAACAAGTGTTTCATGCTCAGTTTCAAATTCTGACTATATCCGATAACTGGGGGGGGGGGGTGAGCTGGAGGGGGGCACCGAAAATCTCTTAAAACGCTTCCACATAAGCTAGGACGGCGAAACTTGGAAGGCGTATAGGGAAACCGACCAGGTTAACTTGTAAATAATCATTTCCAAGATCTGGCCATCATGGGGGGAGTGGATTGATGGGAAATCCGGAGACTAGTAACATGTATAACTTTGGAACGGGTTATCGGACATGCATGAAACTTGACACATGTCAAGAACAAGTGCTTCAGATGCTCAGTTTCAAATCCGGACCATATCCGATAACTGGGGGGCTGGAGGGGGGCACGGGAAATCTCATGAAACGCTTCCACATAAGCTAGGACAATGAAATTTGGAAGGCGTATCAGGAAACCGACCACATTAGCTTGGAAATAATCACTTCCTCGACCCGGCCATCGTGGGGGGAGTGGAGGGATGGGAATTCCAGAAACTAATAACATGTATAACTTTGTGACGGGTTATCGGACATGCATGAAACTTGACACATGTCAAGAACAAGTGCTTCAGATGCTCAGTTTCAAATCCCGACCTGATCCGATTACTGGGGGGGGAGGCTGGAGGGGGCACCGGAAATCTCGTGAAACGCTTCCGCATAAGCTAGCACACTAAAACTTGTCAGGCATATAGGGAACCAACCAGATTAACTTGGAAATAATCACTTTCCCGATCCAGCCATCGCGGGGGGAGTTTAGGGATGGGATATCCGGAAACTATAAACATGCATAACTTTGGAACGGACAATCGGAAATGCATGAAACTTGGCAATTGTGAAGAATAACTGTATCAGATTTTCGATTTCAAATCTGGACCAAATCCGAAAACTAGGGGAAGGGGGCCGGAAATCTCGTGAAATGCTTAGGGTCGAGGGATCGGGATGGAACTTGAAGGGAAGAACAAGCATTAACCGTCGATAATTTATTGACAAAACAAGACCGGATCTTGTCACAGTAGAGGGGGTAAGAGGGGGTTTCCCCCCCATCACAAATTTGGGTACTTCCTAATGTACTAGGACCATGAAACGCGGCAGACATATCAGTTATTCTCCCAGGTCGACTTGAAAATAGTTCCTTTCCCGATCCGATGATAATGGGGGGAGTGCAGGGATGGGGAATCCGGATTCTAGTGACATGCATGACTTTGGAACGGGTGGTAAGACGTGCATGAAACTTGTCAAGTGTCAAGAACAAGCTTCTCAGATGACCAATTTCAAGTCTGGAACGGATCCGATAGCTTGGGGGGGGGGGGGCTGGAGGGGGAGTGCCGGAAATCTCGTTAAACGCTTAAGAGTCGAGAGATCCGGATGGGACTTCGAAGGAAGAACAAGCATAAGCCGTAGATAAATTATTGACAAAACAGGACGGGATCGTGTCACAGTGGGGGGAGTTCGAGGGGTTTTCCACAATTCCGATGATCACGCGTTAGGGTACTTCCAGATGTGCTATTACCGTGAAACTTAGCAGGCATGTTAGTTACTCTATGAGATTGGCTTATAAATAGCCCCTCCCCCGATCCGATCATCATTTGGAGTAAGAATCAGTTGCCAATGAGTGGTATAACCATTTCAGGTTTACTAGATCAAGCCTATTTTCTGATTAAATGAAATATCTGGAGAGAGATCCAGCCTTGAAAACTGCAAAACGTTTCTGACAAACATGCTAACTCTTCTTAAAAGTGCCATACGAGCTTTCAGCTCTTGTTCTATTTTTCAGCAAGTACCCCGCCACGGACGAATCCGACCAATCACTTTACAGAGATGCGTAGTTACCACGCTCAGAGGCGTTACTAGACAAAATGTTTTTTTTGTTTGTAGGGGCAAGGATTTCCCGGCTGGGTGGTTATTTTTACCGAATGTTTTGTAGATAAAAGTGACTATTATTGAGAAAAAAAGACTACTGACGGAAAATCGGCTGATTTTGAGAGACTACTATTTTTAAGAAAAAAACAACTGTTTCTACGTCGACTGTTTTTTTTTTTAAATTGACTGTTTCCAAGAAAAAAATCGACTGTTATTACGAAAAATCGCGGCGCGTCGCGCCGACTCGGCTATTTTTTTACCGACTGGCCGAAAACATTTGGGGGGGGGCCTCCTCCTCTAGTCGTGGCGCCCCTGAACACGCTTACTACGCTCCCGAGCATGGTAAGCAAATAGTTACTGTTTCGAGAAGGTTGGAACGGTCAGTGTAGTAACTTATTACGAGGTTGGGACGAAAATAGTAACTAATAGCAAGAACAAATACTCTGACAAAACCTCCGTCTCCCTATGTCTGCAATGTGACCATGCGGAGTCGAATATTTACGAACGAACGAGCTGAGGTTAGTAGCTTCACGCCATATTATGTTTCGTTACCTCTACAAATAGCTAAATCGCTGTAAACCCGCAGTGAGGAAAAGTAGAAGTCAAAGCTGTTTGCTTCCATGGACGCGCTCCAGAGCTGGTCAGCGCGTGGAGTACGCCTCCTGCACTAATTTTTCTACGACGAGCAACGGCGAAGACGGAATTTGAGTAAACGGGTATCAACATCAGCTCAAAGCTAGAGTAAATACCTCTAGGTCCGCTCAGTTTTGTCGGGGTAGTCGTAGTCGCTGCATGAGAAAAACGACAGAAGTTCTATCTGAATATTTGTTCTTTGCTGATAGTTACTCTTGGTAGAAGAGTGGAACACGCTCGCAGTGAACTACCTTCCGCGAGCTGATCACTGGCCGCTGAAAAAGACCCGTGTGTCTTTGATTCAAATTTTCCGGGTTGTAGTAGAATTTTGCGTTGTGAGGACGACCGTAGATATTCTGAACACAATCCAAACAATGCAGTGTATTCAGTGAAATTGTAAAAAAATACGTTGTTTTTTTAATTAAACTCTTAGTCTTATTTTCGTTGATGCTTTGCCATGTTGAACCAGCTCTATTAGGGTGGTAATATATGGATTGATTGAGCAACATCGGATTTGGACGGCAATGTAGGCTGCATCCTGTCGAGTCTTGACGGCGTCAATTCCAAATATCCGTTCATTTAACCTGTCCTTTTAGATGATCGCCAAAAAGTGGCACATTTCCTTTCATAAGAGCAAATGCTTTTCTCCATATTAAAAATAAAATTCCCTGCTACTATAAAAAATACAGTTATATTTAAACATGCAAGATTCAAACCATAATGTACACTTTTCCACCTACAATGTACACTTTTATCTAAAATTACGAAATAGATCAATTCACATTTGTTTCACTGCATACATTTCTTAACGACGCTATACTTGTCCTGCATAAACATTAGGTTCCCTCGTAAACGAAATTTTGGCTTTCTGTCTGCAGCATAAATCGTCTGTTCAGGCAAAATACGCTAACTGCCAAGACTTCCTACATTCCTATCAACTCTCGAGGTTTCTGCCTAACACCCTCGGTACTAAAATCCCTGGCAGCCTTTACCTGCTTGGTTCAAATAGTCGTGCCTCAGCCACTACAGTCAACCGTATATTCGTCTCCCCCATGTCACCCGTGTAACCCTCGCAAATCAGTTAAATTGCCACCTTGCCAAAACTACCTCCGCTGGATGGAAATGAAACTGCAGAACTTTCGGCAGAAGAAAGTAATGTTAAGCTTGTTAGCGAAGATCAAGTTTGTTCTAAATTGAAAAAGCTGAAAAGAACAAGCATAACACCTATTGATATCCCTATCCAGTTAATCAAAGCGTTTCCCGATATTTATTCCAACAATGTTTTCAACGGATACGTCAGCTACGATTCTTCATCAGCGATATTTCGGTCCTTCTTGGCAAGGGTCCTCGTCAGGCTTTCAGTCCTTTTGTTCAACTTCGGGGAAAGAAACAAACCTGTAAACATGTTTGTTGATAAAATTGTAAAATCTTTGACAAATATATTTAATAGTATTTCTAGTAGTTTAGAATACCCACGAGTTTGGAAAACATTGTACTTCACACCAATACCAAAGAAAGATAATTAGTTAGATTTTGGGTGTAAGGCCAATCACGCTAACTACATTATTCAGTAAAATATACGAAAGTTTTGTTGCTGATTGGCTTAAAGTAGAAATAGAACCATTGCTAGATCATCGACAGTATGGAAACCGAAAATGTAGGTCAACTTCACATTATCTAACCAGTCTTCTCCATTTTATTTTTAAGCATGTTGATGAGCCCGGTAAATGGTTGAATTTGATAGGAATTGATTTAAAAAAAAGTTTGGATCTTATTGACCAGAACATTTTAATTTCTAAGCTCTATCATGTTTTTAACGTTGATACCAGAGTAATAAAAATAATTCAAGGTTTTTTATCGGAATCGGAATTTATCGGAACATTTACTCTGAACCAGAAGTGGTACTTTGTGGTGTGCCCCAGGGTACCATCTTAGGCCCAACTTTATTTTTAGTCATGATTAATGATATAGCTGATGATTTTGAAAATCGTTGGAGGTATGTCGACGATCTTACAATTGTTCAAGTTTGTTATAGAGAGGATTCAAGTTCAAGATATTGTGAGTAAAGTAAAAATGCAAGCTTTGAACTAATATGACTGTGGATGATAGTAAATCGTGCACTATGACAATTTCTTTTTTTAAATCTTTGAACCCTATTTTTCTACCTGAAATTTCAGATTCCTTGATAGTGGAAAAAATTAAACTCCTAGGGATAATCTTAACTCAAGATTTAAAATGCGAACCACATACGACCAGCATGATAAAGCGAGGGAATGCCGGACTTCAGATGCTTAAGCTCATGTCCAGGCATGGGGCCTCCACTAAACGCTTGTTCCGGATATACATTTCATTTATCCGACCAAATTCAGAATACTGTTTAGCCTGTTTGGCATTTTGGCCTCACGGTCGGACAGACCGCCAGAATTGAGAAGATTCAAAAAAGAGCTCTACTCATAGCGTCAAAGGTGGCCGAGAGGTCTTATGGAGAGTTACTACATAATTTTGAAATCACCTCCTTACATGAACGACGGCTGAAATTCTGCATGTAGTTTGGTGTCAAATCTCTGAATCACCCGATCCACAAAAATATTTTCCCTTCTTAAAAGCTGTCAAAAAGGCTTCCTCGCAAGGTAGCTACTACGGTTGAAAAGTTGCAGCCAATTAAATGTGCCCACCAGAGGTTTGCAAAGAGTTTTGTCCCTTCATTTTTAAAGATGTATAACGAAGCATAAGCTGAACTGCTAGTTTATCATGTTTTTTATGACCGTTGTAGCCGTATATGCGTAGGCCTATTAGTTGTGTGCTCATTTATATCCATGACTTAACCCAACAAATTTGGCGTGAGCCACGATCAGTTTTTGGTGAATAAAAAGATTTATCTATCTATCTATCTACCCGCGTGAAGTTATTAGCCTAACGTTATTACCTAATAGTTCTAATACCCTTGTAATTAGATTTCTTGACAGCCTCTACCAGCTTGGTTGAAATAGACGCACCTCCGCTACTACAGTCCCTCGTCTGTTCATATCACCCGTTACTAAAGTTTCTGGGAATTTGTAGCCTAACTAAAACAGTGTCGCCAGTGTGTGGCCAACCTGTCAGAAATGTGTGTTTGCCGAGCTGTCGGAAATGTATGTTTGAGCTGACCCAATTCCGCGTTCCAGCTAATCTGAGGGCTGAGGCCAAAGTGGAGAGATCCGGTGGCTGACCTGACGGGTGACCAAAAAGATGGGTGATTCAGCTGGCTGGTGGTCTTAGAGTGCACCCCGACCAGACACATTTCGAAGTTACATTTTCGTTTTCTATACTTGTTGTTTCTGCGTGTTTTCGCGCCATAATTGCTGTTGTTGAAACTACAACAGACCGTCTACTATAAACGAAAACCTCACTATCTTTCCTCTTTTTATGACACTTGCAGCCTCAGGCTCAAATGTCATGTACCGGATTCGAATGAAACTTAATAGTTGGATGGTAAACATGTCTCTGATGTGGAGGGGATTTCCTGGAATTCCGGTAATAGTGGTTTTGGGGATTTCCACGACAAAACTTGGCAGGCATACCAGGGACCCGATCAAATTTTTCTCAATCCGATCATCGTGGGGGAAGCGAAAGGAGGGT
Source organism: Branchinecta lynchi (assembly GCA_023053575.1). Lineage (NCBI taxonomy): Eukaryota > Metazoa > Arthropoda > Branchiopoda > Anostraca > Branchinectidae > Branchinecta > Branchinecta lynchi. The sequence continues at coordinate 4,555,986 of JAKZAP010000014.1, forward strand.
AATCTGGAATATTGAGCCATGCGTAACTTTGAAACGGGTGATCAGATTCCAGTGAAATTTAATAAATGAACAGAGGACATGTCTCTGATGTCCTTTTTCATGTCCGAACGGACGACAACTGTTTGGGGGGGGGGGGAATACATGACCAGCTTCGACTGGAGAGATCGGGATGGAACTTGGTGGGGATAATAAACAAATGCTCTAGATAGATAAATCATTTACAGAACTGGATTGGATCCGGCTGCTGCGGGGTAAGGGGGGAGGGGTGGAATTCGGGCGATCGTGAGTTAAGGTACTTCCAGATGTGCTAGGACGATGCAAGTTGGCTGGAACATTAGAGATTCGACAAGGTTGATTAGACAAGATTGGCCTAGAAATCGTCACTTCCCAGATCCTAACATTCCTTAAAGTACTAAAGTAAAAAAAAATACTTTTAAGCAAGCTATACATTTTCGTGATGCCCATAAGCCCATAATCATTTATGTGCGAACGGTTTTTATTGAAAATAATTTTTAGCTCCTTTAAAGTGCTCATCTTGACCGAAAAGTGAAAAAAAAATAACTTTTGACCAGATTATAGATCCAGAAGGGTCTATCATCGTTTTTGCCTCAATGGGTTGCTTACTGATGAATTTCTAGCGCCTTTAAAGTGCGCATCATTTCAGCCAAGTTCAAAAACAAAATACTTTTTACCTACCAAACGATACATTCTCGTTATTTCCAAGAGTCCATGATCATTTTCATCTTAAGGTTTTTGCTCACAAGTGAAGAACAATCCAAAAAAAACACAAAAAGGCAAATTCCGTATTTCATACTCTGATCAACCAGCCTTGCAAGGGCCATATAAGCTACTAGCTCTTGTTTTTCGCTCAAGTGAAAAACTAAACCTGAACGTTAATGACACAGAAATTGCAATATTTGGTAAGAAAGGGGATAACCCTGACAAAAAAATTACATTTAAATGTAAAGAATTATCCCAAAAGAAAAGCTTTAAGTATTTTGGGGTTACTTTAATGTCCAATGGTAGTTGGAAGGAACATATTGCAGAGATGGGTAAAAGAGGTAAAGCTGCATCGTTTGCAGTTTTAAGAAACGAGACATTAATGAAAGTTAAGGACCTTAAGATGCATAAGCACGTATTTAATTCTAAAACTTTGCCTACGATCCATTATGGGGCGGAGCTCTGGGGCTGCGAGGCTGCTAAGCAACTTGAATCGATTCAGCTACAACACTACAAGAGATTAATGGGTTTACATCAAACAACCCATACACAAGTAATGAAGGAGAATTAGGTTTGCTGTCTCTTAGAACGCGTAGGCTAGTTCAAGTAGTTAGATTTGCTGAGTAAGCCAAGTAGAAGACTGCTGAAAGTGGCATACTCAGAGACCCTGGGATCAAAAAAGAAGCGTTTTTGGCCTTGGCAAGTGAAAAAGCTGTTGGACGAAGATGGACTGTCATATGCTTGGAATGATGGACATGGTGATGCCGAAGATTTGGAAAATTTGATTGGAAAATTTACTTCAGGACCAAAAAACTCAGTTATGGAATGAGGTTATTAGGAAGTCGGAGACGCTCACTAATTATCCGAAGTTTAAGAATTTGTTTGGATTATAACATTATTTTAAGCTAGGTCTACCCGCAGAAATATTAGAGATCTGGTTCCAACTCCGGGCGAACTGTCTCCCATTACGAAGTAGGAAAAAGGTTTTTGAAAAGAATAGGTCTTTGCCAGTGCCCGAGTGTGCTTGCCGATTTTGTGGTGAGGTAGAAGAGAGTTTATGCCATCTGTTGACAGATTGTCCGGGGGTGAAGGAAATTAGAAATAGTTTTTTGGGTGGGGTGCCCATACTATTTCCTGGTATTATGAAGTCGACGAATCGTCAGGTAATTCGGTCGGTATAAGTAGTTCCTTCCCGATCTGACCACTGTTGGGGGCCACGGTGGTCAGATGTGTATAACCTTGAAACTGACCCGGGTGTTCGGAATTTCACAAAACTTGATATTTTTAACAACCTTGTACCTCAGGTGTCCCATGTCAAGTCCTTACCAGCTCCGATGAGCGGGGGGGGAGGGGGGAGGGAGGAGTCGGAAATCTTGTGGTTTGCTTAGAGTGTAGCGATCAGGATGAAACTTGTTAGGAAGAACAAGCACAAGCCCTAGGAACAATAACAGAACTGTACCAGATTTGGGCACTGCGAGAGGGATCTTGATCGTGACGTATGTAGAACTTCCGGACGGGTGATCGGATCTTAATGGAACCTGATAGTTGAAAAGACCTCGTGTCTCAAATATCCCACTTCAACTCCGGACCGGATCCTATGGATGTGGGGGTGGTGGAGGAGAGAACCGGAAATATTGTGACGCGCTAAGTGTGGAGCGATCGGGACGAAACTTTTTGGGAAGCCCTAGGTGGATGAGTGATAGAACCAGACCGGATTCGTGCACTGTGGGGGAGTTGGAGGGGATGGGTCGGGAATTCCGGCGATCGCGAGTTCTAGGTACTTCCAGATGTGCTAGGATGTGAAACTTGACTTGAACATTAGGGACATTACACAATTTACTTAAAATTTGCCGCTCCCCAGACCCAACCATCCCTTAAAGTACTCATCTAAACCGGCAAAAAATACTTTTAAGCAAAACATACGTTTTCATGATCCCCATGAGCCCATGATTTTTAGCTCAAGGGTTTAGGTTAGAAATTAATTTCTAGCTCTTTTAAAATGCGTATCTTAACCGCAAATAAAATGAAAATACCACGTGAAAATACCATAAAGTGTGTATAAAATGAAAATACCCACGATTATTGTTGTGTCAAGGATTGTGCTTACAAGTGAATTCTTTAAAGTGAAACATTACTTTTGAGCAAAATGTACATGTTGACGGTCCCGATGGGCCTGTCATCATTTTTGTCTCAAGAGTTTTGAGAACAGATGAATGTCTAGCGCTCTTAGATTGCGCATCATCATCGCCAAGTGCAAAACTAAAATACTTTTAACCAAACGATAGGTCTACATTTTCGTGATTTCCAATGGCCTATGATCATTCTTATCTCAAAGGTTTTGCTTACAACTGATCGCAACAAACCCAAGACTTGGCAAATTCCTACTTTCATCCTCTGACCCAGCCTTGCCAGTGCCACATGAGCTTCTAGTTCCAGTTATGCTTCAAATGATTTTCTACTGATCTTCCTAGTTCCGGAATAGCCACGTACAATCGACTGTGCGTGCCAACATTGATGATGATGATGTTATCAGTGATGTTGTTACCGATCTTCCCATTGTCCGCAGCCCTTCCCTCGTCTATTTTTGCTCCTCGCAATTTTGTCTTTAGCTTTTTTAGTTTCATTCTTCAGTGGTTCTCCCCTAGTCACGTTTTCTTCTTCACGTTTCAAGCGCATTCAAGCAGATATCTCTGTTCCCCCACAGATATACCAGGTTGCACCGAGGCGTGAGACAGAGGGAGAAGATTCTCCAAATATTGTCTCAGTCTCGGTCTCAGTCCTATGCGGAGTGCCTCGCAATTTTTGGGGGAAATTCATGGAGCAAAGCTCTTAACAGGAATTATTTTTTTACAATAAAATTGTTCTGAAATATTATTTATTATTCATATATTCATTTATTTCCCTCAAAACACAGGAGTACAAAATATAATATATAAAATTAAAACCATGCGTTAACCAGCTGATCAATTCATTGACACTATTTGTTTTACAGAAATACTCATAGTTAATTCGTGAGCTTTGGGTTACTATCAGTAAGTAAGTAAGTAAGAAATTTATTTATGACCCGCCATTTGAAAAGGCGGAGTAAATGAAGAAAATAAAAAAAATATAAACAAAACACATAAACAAAACACATATTGTTTAAGTCCCAGCTTAACCTACAGTACGCCATTCGATGCGCGATAGCAAGCTTATTCTATCTTCAGTTCCTATGACGATCGGCCTATAAATTTGGCCTTTCAAACCTAAATCGCTTCATAAGGCATATTCTCGCCGTTCCCGGAGGACTCCTCGGGGAATCGAAGGAAACGGCAAGAACAGAAGTAGTCACTCCACACGGACTCCGCGTGTGGAAAACAGCGAGAACACGAGGAATGCTTCCAAAACGAATTTTGTTCGAAAAAAAAATATGCGGTTGACGAAATCAGTCTGGATCCACTTTATTTTTGGCTTTGTTATTCTGATTGTTTTTAACTAATTTTACGTAGCACCAACACCAGCAAAAATGTATTCCCCTCCGAATCTGAAAGGGAGTCCTTTTCGATGATGGTGATGATAATTGGAGCATTCCCCCTCCGTGGGTACTCGGAACAAACAAAAACGCAGGGTCTCCTCTAAACGAGTCCTCGGGGAACGGCGAGTTTACACCTATAATTTTAAAGTGGTTTTTCACCCTGGCAAGACTTCGCGCGAAAATACTCGATTATTCTCGCGAAAACTTTAAAACAAATGCACGCCGTGGTATAATGCTGAGAAATCACAGCGAAGTCGGCGAGATTCGAAAAGAAATGTCTTGACCCTCAAGGAAAAAAAAGTTATTGACTCTTTGTGGCAACCTGAGAAAATGTCTGGTGTAGCCGAAAAGCGAAAAATTAAGATAAAAAGATTCACAAGGATTTTGTAAAGAGGGAAATCACAGAGGATGGTAGATAACGTACGTCGTCACTGAGAGTGTCAAAACATTGAAAAGCAAGGGGTCCTTGAAAAGGTCCTTCAATGCTCAATGCCAGTGCCGCTTTCACAGTGACGCGTCGTTGCGATGCTTTGCGTATGCGTTCATCTTGCATTGGGCACAGGTTGCGCAGCGTATCTTTTACACCTGCGCGAGAAGCTTTCGCGCTGGATGCTCATTTACATTTTCCTTTCTTGTTTTTTTCTGTTGAATTTAATTTCTTTCACTGGTAGCAAGTTTTCTTCATCATAAGCATGCTTTTTTTGTTTTTCTAAAAATCTTCCATTTCTACTGACAAATCTGATGCGTACGTGTCGACGCATACCAAGAATAGAACTTGGTTCTATTTTTGCGTTGCCTTTTATTTGTCTGCGTAAGCTCTGCGCTGCGTCGATGCAAGCACGACGCAGGCGTAGCTTAGTGTGAAAGGCTCAACGCGTCAATATGAAAACGTCTTAAGTCTTTTTTTTTTATTTTATTTAATAATAAAGCAAAACATATCTCTCGTGGGCAGAGCCCAAATACGATGTGTTTGTAGTCATAAATAAAGTCATAAATAAAGATAAAATAAATTGTCAACAGATAATTTAAAAGGAAAAAAAAAAGTAACAAGGCAGAACAATGCTAAAGAGCATTTTTACTGCTTTACGAAGCTCGGCACTGTCAGACTGAGCCGCGCAAACTGCAGTGCGTTTGCAAAGACGCAATACGAGCCGTTTGTGCGGAAAACCTACGCAACTGGGATTCAAGTCTATTTTATCTATATAACTAAGTCCTAAACACGCCAATGATCCTCAGGAAGAATGGAAAACGGTGCCCCGAAGACTCAAACTCAACAACTTAAATCCTGTATCAACCAATAACGCCGATCACTGCACTGTCAGAAGTTTCATAACAGATTGCGCATAACACTTTCAAGATTAACACCTTTTCACCTAGAAATAAATTGTTATGACCAATGAATTTTATACTATTTCGTGCCTAGATCTCCAACAACACCTTCAATAGGTAAAAATACTACACTGTCAGAAGTTACATAACGACAACAGAAGGATGCGCGGTTTCATCAAATAACACTTTGGGATTTTATCTATTATGTTTCTTTCGTTCCCGTTAGTATTTTTACCAATTGAAGGTGTTGTTGGAGATCTAGGATCTGTTGGAGATCTAGGCACGAAATAGTGTAAACTTAATTGGCCATAACACCTTATTTCTAAGTGAAAAGGTGTTATTCTTGAAAGTGTTATACGCTATCTGTTATGAAACTTCTAACAGTGTAGGGACAGCAGTTGTGCCGCTTCCTGCTCTTCTGCTAGGTACACGGCGATTTTGCGTCGGTATGGAGATTTAGTCATCAAGAATATCGTTCGCCCGCTCATTATTTATGTAGTAGGCCAGTTGGCATTGACTTAATTTAGTTATGACACGTTTTCTTCTTGAAGGTATGTTGGAAGAATTGATTTAGAAACCACAACACCAATTCTTGACAGAAATAGAAGCTGCTTAGCCATTTCGTAGTTTTTATCACCTAAACCAGCTAGATTCTTTTCTTTCTATTTCATTTGCTTGTTTCAACTTCAAATGTTGAACGCTTCAAGGTTCATAACTTTACTTCCCAATCGCACCACTAGATCATCCTACAGAGTCCTGGCTTGAACTAGCGGCAGCGGCGATTTGAATGTGGATAATCTAAACCGTGCAAATGAAATTACAAAATATCGCTAGAGCCTGAGCGACTCGCACGCCCGGTTGCCGTTTGCCCTAATTTTCCGTCAAAATAGTTGATTTTTTTTCATGAAAACAGTCGGTTTTTCTGAAAATTGGTCGATTTTTCGTCAAAACAGTCGGTTTTTCTGAAAATCAGTGGATTTTTCGGAAAATCAGTCGATTGTTTTCCATATGTCAATATTATTGTTGAAAACAGTCGTGTTTTCTGCAGAAAAAGTCGGTAAAAATTACCAGCCAGTCGGTAGTATAGTACGTCTTCGTTCCTTATTTTTGTTTTGGTCGTTTATCCTTTTTAATATAATTGTGATGGGTTATAAATCAGGTATTAATATTAAGGAGAATGCTTCCGAATAACTCCTTTCTTGACTGGTAGATTTACCTTCAACACAGTTCAGCAGCAGGAATCCTTCTCCCCTAAATACTCCACAGAACTGCTATGTTGTCGACACCATTCTCACTAGGATACTGATAGTCTGGAAACAAATCTGCGAGATGGTCTTAATGAGTTTGCCCGGGAGATCCGGAGAGGTGCTGAGTAAGGTGTCTACAGAGGTCTTCTTGTCTCTCCTGTCCAGTAAATGGTAAAAGCAGTGTCGCTACAGGCGGTCCTTGTTTAGTTGCCTAGGGATGAAGTGAGCCGAAGAAATGTCGAATCACGGGTTGGAAAACGAGGGGGACCACGCACATAGGGAACCCCATATTCAGACGCCAACAGGGATTATGACACAAGTTGGTTGACGGCTTAAAACTTGTCAAGGTATCCGAAAGTATTATTGTTGACGCCGATGTTTAAAGAATATGATATGATATGATATATATTTGCTTAAAGTCCGAGGGCCATCGCACACAAAACAAATGAAAACCAACATCAACTCTTCTAATAAATCTTATCTACAAAAACTATCCGCAAAACCTTCCAAGCTGCCTAACCCCAAACACACTTTTCCCCTTAAACTTTGGTAGTAAATGATATAAGCCCACTGTCAGAAGTTTCATAAGATATAGCGTATAACACTTTCAAGAATAACATCTTTTCACTTGGAAATAAAGTTTTATGACCAATTAAGTTTACACTATTTCGTGCCTAGATCTCCAACAACACCTTCAATTGGTAAAAATACTAACGGGAACCAAAAAAACATAACAAATAACATCCCAAAGTGTTATCTGTTGAAACCGCGCATCCTTCTGTTGTCATTATGTAACTTCCGACAGTCTAGTATTTTTACCTATTGAAGGTGTTGCTGGAGATCTAGGCACGAAATAGTATATACTTTATTGGTCATCACACTTCATTCTAAATGAAAAGGCGATATTCTCGAAAGTGTTATGCGGAATCTATTATGAAACTTCTGACAGTGCAGTGACACTACTGGTGGTCCTTATTGTTTTGTTGCCTGGTTATGAAGGGAACAGAAGGAATGTCGAATCATAAGTTGGAAAGCAAGGGAACCCACACACATAGGGATCCAGATCCCGAATTCAGGTGTCACCAGGAATATTGGTGCAAGTTGGCTGACGGCTGAAAAGTTGTAAAAGATTTTTTTTTGAGTCGATGTTAAAGCACCATATTTACTAGAAATAATCTTTTTACGATGAAATGGCCAAAGGATGTCGTTTTTGACGATACCATTATTTTCATGCGAAGGTACAGATTGTCTGGTTAGTCCTTTCCGGCTCTACAGCCTTCACACTCTCCGACGCGGCAGCTGGACGGAAATATTTTAAAATTACCGCGCAGGGGTTTAAAAGTGGGAAAATCATGCAAATAAAAGAAGTACGAAACAGAAGATAGACCTGATGGTCTGCCATGTCTCCCAAAATGAAAATATTACTTAGAAGCTTTTGATATTCTAATACTTCTAATACTAAATCTGATATTCTAATAATGATATTGGCCTCAAATGTCTAAATTCTGAACTTGACAAATCATGTTGCCTGAGTATGTTGAACAAAATAAAAACATGCCGAATACGCGTACTCAAACCCACTCAAACAAAGCTAAACTAGACCTACGTTGCCTGGGCAACGTGAAGTGTTTTGGTCTTGTTCTTTGCTGTCAAAAATGCTGAAGTTGTCAACTTATCGAAGCTTATAAAACGGTATTTTCTAAGAAGAACACAATCAGTAATCACATGATCAAAGGCTGTTGTGAATTATGGCACTATTCATCCTCAGCGTTGTAAAAACAACAACAAAAAAGTATCGGAAGAAGGGACTAAACTGGTATCGCCTTTTTTTGGTTTCAGTGTGTACTACTGAAGTTGTCAACCCTGTGAAACTTTCAAACTGGTGTATCTCTTGAAGAAATTTTTGTACCGAGAATGTATGACATATACTTTGATCACCACATCAAGAGCTATCGATTGCCTTAACAACAACACAAGAATATCGGAAGAAGGGACTAAATTGACTTTGCAGTCAGTTGAACTTTATCCTTTTCAATCGTAGACATCGTGACGGATGAAAACTTGTAACAATATCTTACATAATCTTGTTGGTATTATAAAGCTATCCGTAACTTTTCAGGATTAAAATACCATAGATGACACTATTAATTATCACGAAACTACCTCATGTTTTACAATATAGTTTGTACTGAGTTTGTACCCGTTGCGCAGACAGTTAATCTAGGTTACAGCGATAGGCCATTGATACAAACTTTCTTACCGTCAGATTTATAGAAATCAAATGCAATGTGCACCCATTTGCACAAATTTCTAGCCCCTCGTGAACCGATCCCTACTTACAAGTCCCTTCCCCGTGATAGACATCAAGTTCACCGGAAACAAATAATGGGTATACCAGCTAGCAAAAGTTGGAAACCCCTCACCGCTGAAGATGATAACAGCCAGCGCTGTCAAAACAACAACAAAATAATATCGGAAGAAGGGACTAAATTGACTTTGCAGTCAGTTGAACTGTATCCTTCTCAATCGTACACATCGTGCCGGATGAAAACTTGGAACAATATCTTATATACTCTAGTTGGTATTATAAAGCTATCCGTATCTTTTCAGGATTAAAATACAAAAGATGACACTATAGATTATTCTGAAACTACCTCATTGTTTTAAATTTTCGTTTGTATCCGTTGCGTAAACAGTTAATCCTAGGTTACAGCGATAGACCATCGACACAAACTTTCTTACCGTCAGATTTGTAGAAATCGAATACAATGTGAACCCATTTGCAAACCCACTCAAACAAAGCTAAACTAGACCTACGTTGCCTGGGCAACGTGAAGTGTTTTGGTCTTGTTTCTTTGCTGTCAAAAATGCTGAAGTTGTCAACTTATCGAAGCTTATAAAACGGTATTTTCTAAGAAGAACACAATCAGTAATCACATGATCAAAGGCTGTTGTGAATTATGACACTATTCATCCTCAGCGTTGTAAAAACAACAACAAAAAAGTATCGGAAGAAGGGACTAAACTGGTATTGCCTATTTTTGGTTTCAGTGTGTACTACTGAAGTTGTCAACCCTGTGAAACTTTCAAACTGGTGTATCTCTTGAAGGAATTTTTGTACCGAGAATGTATGACATATACTTTGATCACCACATCAAGAGCTATCGATTGCCCTAACAACAACACAAGAATATCGGAAGAAGGGACTAAATTGCCTTTGCAGTCAGTTGAACTTTATCCTTTTCAATCGAAGACATCGTGACTGATGAAAACTTGTAACAATATCTTATATAATCTTGTTGGTATTATAAAGCTATCCGTAACTTTTCAGGATTAAAATACCATAGATGACACTATTAATTATCACGAAACTACCTCATGTTTTACAATATAGTTTGTACTGAGTTTGTACCCGTTGCGCAGACAGTTAATCTAGGTTACAGCGATAGGCCATTGATACAAACTTTCTTACCGTCAGATTTATAGAAATCAAATGCAATGTGCACCCATTTGCACAAATTTCTAGCCCCTCGTGAACCGATCCCTACTTACAAGTCCCTTCCCCGTGATAGACATCAAGTTCACCGGAAACAAAAAATGGGTATACCAGCTAGCAAACGTTGGAAACCCCTCACCGCTGAAGATGATAACAGCCAGCGCTGTCAAAACAACAACAAAAGAATATCGGAAGAAGGGACTCAATTGACTTTGCAGTCAGTTGAACTGTATCCTTCTCAATCGTAGACATCGTGCCGGACGAAAACTTGGAACAATATCTTATATACTCTAGTTGGTATTATAAAGCTATCCGTATCTTTTCAGGATTAAAATACAAAAGATGACACTATAATTATTCTGAAACTACCTCATTGTTTTAAATTTTCGTTTGTATCCGTTGCGTAAACAGTTAATCCTAGGTTACAGCGATAGACCATCGACACAAACTTTCTTACCGTCAGATTTATAGAAATCGAATACAATGTGAACCCATTTGCAAAAATGTCTAGCCCCTCGTGAACCGATCCCTACTTACAAGTCCCTCTCCCGTGATAGACATCAAGTTCACCGAAAACAAATAATGGGTACAACAGCTAGCAACAGTTACAAACCCTTCAACGCTGAAGATGATTGTAGCATATCAGCCGATTATTAATTACAAGTCCCCATTGGGAACCAAATTGTTCTTACCATCGCACACCGGAAACGAGTAACAGGTACACCAACTAGCAAAAGCTGCAAACCCCTCATTGCCGAGGATGATTAAGAGCTAACAGTCGACTGTTGCTTAGAAGTCCCCTACATGTCTCACAACTGGTATTACTAGTTTTTGGTTTCAGTGTGTACCTTACTACTGAAGTTGTCAACCCCTCGACATTTTCAAACTGGTGTATCTTATGAAAGTTCAATGGGCACATCAAACTACCCCAATCCCACTCTGTAACAACCTAGGAACAATTTGGGCCAGTACATGCTCAATTTACTAGCTTGGACAAAGATAAAAGTGATGTTTCTTATAACACTTAGTAGATCTTTATTTTATGCACAAATCAGCTTGTCTAATTCAGATTTGAATAGGCTATTTGTTTTTGAATGGTTTTTGTAGCTATATTGTTTTTTATAAACTTATTGCATATTCTGGTACATTTTATAAAGCAAGTTAATCAAGCTTCACAACACTATTCCACAAAGAAAAACTTTTCATAGGCACTTAAAATATGGAACTTCTGATGGAACACTAGATCAATCAGGTAAACTGCATCTGCGGCTTGACTTATTGGTGACATCTCAAATATATCTTTTTCTATCAAGCATTGCTGGGAGTTTTTGAATTTCCTGCCACGATATCCCAGCTCCTAAGATTTGGATCGCCGAAATGCCAGAGAGGTAAAGACAAGAGATAACAAAGAAGACGCCGATTTTCGTAGCGCATTCTAAAGGAAGTCGGAAATGTTATTTGTGAAGCATTTAATACAAAATAAAGCATTAGAACCAAAAAATGGATGACATATACTTTGATCAGCTTATCAACGGCTATTGATTGACGTCGAAAAATAAAAATTTACATGTCTTAGTTCAAAAGTTGACTTTTTGCCGTAGGCCAACTTTCTAACGTCACCACTTAGAAAGGAGCAAAGGATAAGCTCCACTTTCTTTAGCAATGAGAGAACTTTAAAAGTTTAAGAAGTACATTTGATACCATTTCTCTGCCGCAAACCCAAGTGTAAAGACACGAACGATAAACTCAGCTGAAATCGCGAACAGAAATGGACAGAAACAATAGATGGCAGCATTTTCGGACCCGTGGGAAAAAGCTACTTTTTTGTTTCTGTAGATTTTTTCTATCTATCACTCAAAGAAGATATGTTGGCTGTGGGGCCGGGTAACTGCTGCATATATTTAACACTTGTTGATTTTAGTCCATCTTCAATTTGAAACTGGTGCCTACCTGCTTGCGTGCTAGAACCGAGCTTTCCAGTCTAAAGCAGAAACATGATTTGATGAAAAGAAAGGTTGGCTGCACAACTTCAGATAGTCCTCTCTTACATGGGCTATATAACTCCACTTCACTTCGCACACCGTAGGCTGTGGCTCGAGGACAAGCAAAAAACCATCCTTTTTGGCCCCAGGCAAGAGTTATACGGAGCTTTCCAAAATGTAATGTCATATTCATCAATCCGGCCTAAGATCCACACTTTCCGTAAAAACCGCACAGGTTAGACCCTTACCAGTTACCAGGAATAAAATGAAATCGGAGTGCTAGGAAAAAAAAAAGAGGACAAAACCTAAGTGTTGCTCTCGCAACATAATTAACAAATTATCCAGCGGATACAATTGAAAGATATGTTAATTTGTTTGTGCCGTCCGTTTAATAGTTCTTAGGAGTGTTTATCTGGTATTATTTGTCATTTGTCATTGGCCGTTTTCTATCCCATTGAAAGTGCCAGGTTGACTTACCGTTGCTAGCTATCTTTGCTATTTTTGGTGAATAAACGATATATATATATATGTATATACTGAAAAAGTACGTGAAAAAGTTGACAGTGTACCTTGAAGCTTTCGGCGAAGATTGCGTTGCGTGACAGGCAAAAGTGGGCAGGGCCTGAATAGCGCTAAAAAGCCGTGAGTGAAAGAACGAGTAACGAGTGAAACGAGAACGAGAACGAGTGAAAAGCCGTGAGTGCTAGGGATAATAAAGAAGGCAGGACAAGCAAAAGGGGTCCTTTAAAGACTATTAATTTTTTTAGTAGTAAATGATAAAAGCACTGTCACTACTGGAGGTTCTTATTTTTTGGTTGCTTGCACTGCCAGAAGTTTCATAACAAATAGCGTCTAACACTCTCAAGAATAACACCTTTTCATTTAGAGATAAAGTGTTATGACAAATTAAGTTTACACTATTTCACGCCTAGATCTCCAACAACACCTTCAGTTGGTAAAAATACTAACGGGAACGAAAGAAACATAACAGATAACATCCCAAAGTGTTATCTGTTGAAACCGCGCATCCTTCTGTTGTCGTTATGTAACTTCTGACAGTGTAGTATTTTTACCTATTGAAGATCTTGTTGGAGATCTAGGCACGAAATAGTATACACTTAATTGGTCATAGCACTTTATTTCTAAGTGAAAAGGTGTTATTCTTGAAAGAGTTATGCGCAATCTGGAATGAAACTTGTGACAGTGCAGGCACACACGCAACCAGAGACCACAATCTTCAGATGCCATCAGGGTTTTACCACTGACGGCTGGGAATTCCGGCCAAGTGGCATAAAAATGATCCATGCTACACAGACAAACTGTCTTCCCAGACTTGTCGACATTACTTGGCTAAACTGAGTGTCAAACCTGGACGTTAGCCGTCTTACTTGCCAAACAATGATAATCGAAATCATCATGACCAGAAGATGACGGTCAGGTGACGGCCACGTCCTCGGCAAGAAAAAAGTCTAGGTTACCCAAATACCACCTTAGACTGACAGCCACAAGGATGCCGTCGACGGGAGTTCCGGCCAAGTGTTTGCGTCCGCAAAGAGCGTGTGCGGAGCGAATACCCAAGCTAGAACCCCGTTACTACCGTACGGATCGGTACAGAAATAGTTTTATTTATTTATTTATTTATTATCACCAAAAGTGGTAAGTCATAAAGACTTGTCACTACCCCTTTACCCCCCTACCCCACTACCCCTTTATCCCTAAATTTGTACATATTTTCAACAAAGAGGTTTAGTCATTCTTGTGTGTGTCTCATTTTTATGTTTTTGTGTTAGGCCATATTTAGTTTGAATTATTTATCTTGATATTATGACAGACATTATTGATTTGCCTTCATGTATATTGACGTATTCAACACGCCATTTGGCCCCAAGCCACGATATGTGTTGATATTGAAATAAACTGAAACTGAAACACTCACCAGAGGGGCCTTGCCAACATACATGTAAGTCTGCCACCTGAATGGGACGATTTACTGGCAGCAACCGAGTGAAAATAACGATAGAGTTTGATGGCTCATTTACTGTTGTTGTCATTATTTATATGTATTTTTTTTTATTTGCACGACTGCTTTATGACGTTTCTATTGCTTATCATTCTGTAACCTTCCGAATACTCTTGATGACTATCTCTCCTTGCCGATACAAAATCTCCGGCCTCTCCGGGTAGCTAGCGGAAGAAAGGCTGAAGTGGTGTCACAGCTGTCCCTAAAGCTCGTGGTGATTGACTGACACAGGATTTGAGTCGTTGAGTTTGAGTCGTACGGACGTCGGACACGCTTAGTCCTTCTTCCTGAGGATCGCTGGCGTGTTTTGAAGTTTTGTTTTATTCCCGTGAAGCGGGTTCCTCCGGTTCTGCAAAGACATTGGGGCATCGTATGAAATCAAGAAAACATTTTTCATGGCCTTTATCCCCCCCTGGTATGAGACTCCTAGTAATCCCAACAGTGTTTCTATCAGGGGTTCAACTTGAGTTTGTTACTTCCTTCAAGTACTTGGGGTTCACTTTTACCCCCAAGCTGGATGATGGCCAGATCGCTCTGTGCTCGTGCTATCCTCAGGACCAGGAAATTCGCCAAGTTTTGACGGAGTGGTAAAATCTTTCTTGTTCCGGGCTTACTGTACACAACTTTATGGTCTATCTCTTGTGACTAATGTCACGGTCAGACGCGGTAATTCATTCCGTGTTCGTACAATAACTCCCTCTGGTGGTTGCACGGTTTTCCCTGGAATTGTATTGCCTCGGCAATGTTTGTTGGCGAAGGTCTCCCATGTTTCTCTGAAGTCCGTAGATCAGCTGGTTTTTTGCTCCAGAATATAATTTTGGAGTCCCCGTACCCTCTGTTGGCTGTCCTGCCTGGGCCGCACATATGTCTGTTTCTTCCCATTTGGCTGAAATGGGTGGAGTTGGTATACTGTGGGTTTGACCCAACTTGTAAAGTGTTGTTTTGTTTTGTATAGTGGCCCTAGTTGGCCGGTATAGGATACAAATAAATAAATAAATAAATTTGACTAATAAAATGGTGCGGTATGTGAGGTAGAATATCGCTTAATTAACTAAATCGTTAATACAATATTGTTATTTGTTTTGTTTTGTATAATGGCCCTAGTTGGCCGGTATTGGATTCAAATAAATAAATTTGACTAATAAAATGGTGAGGTATGTGAGGTAGAATTTTGCTTAATTAACTAAATCGTTAATAAAATAACTAAGACGCAATAGGGTTGCTGGTTGGACGAGACTACGCCATTTATTTAATCTAGATCCGATCCGGCCATTGTTCGGTGAGTTAAGGGGCCAAAGGTTCTGAAATTGTAAAGCCTCATGACAACTTCAGATTTCCTGATCGCGTAATCTAGACACTTCCAAATGGTCCCATGACAAATCCTCCACGGTTTCAGTAGTAATCGGTGTCCTTCGAGGTATATATATATAAGTCATTAAATTTATTTCCTTATATCTATATGTATCCTTATATGAGTTTTCTCGGTTAAGAAGGGAATTATGGGGAGGTGAGGTTATGTTACTTCCTGACATCTTAAAGAGCACGACGCCAAGCTTTATATGTAAAATTTGCAGATTTGTTGATGGTGTGGTGAAATTTCGAGAGAGCGTTGGCGAAGTTTAGTTCATGTAAAGTTATTTTGTTTTGTTGTTTTATATGTATTTTCTTGTATATGGCCTTTGGCTTTGAATACAGTTATTATGTATTATAGACTAATTATGTTCTCCTTTTCAATTAAAGAGCCAACACCCTCAGAATTTGCGAGGTTACGCTTTGGTGCTTTTATTGACTGTTACCCTTGTCAACGTCATTTACACTAATTGTGATTTCTAAAGTGTAATTGTTCTAATTAAGTTTATTTTAATGGGCCTTGTAATAAAAGTATATAAAATCGACCCGTATTTTCAGATTTCATTGCGTTTGACGGTGACAAAACTCAGGTCATGCAGTGACAATACCCGATAGAATGGTGGAAACCAAACCTTAACTTATTATCTACGGCCCGTGACGTTTTCGTGACGTCATGACAGAAATAGAGAAATTCGATTAAATTAATGTTGCAGAATATATATTTGTATCTATATATACAGAGCCGAGTGGCCAGCGAGGCGCCGGACGCGTTTACACTTATAAACCGTTCTAGGTACAATCAGTTCCGTCACTAAATGGAAAATATTGACTTTTTAAGCAATAGATGATCGGCTAAAGCGTAGTTAGTCAACACCGATAGAACCACACTATAAAGTAAAACGCAACATTTTTTATATATGCAACGCTGCCGGCCTGAACCAGTTTTCAGAATTTGCCAGTTTTCTAGTAAAGCGTTTCTCCTATAAACCGTTTTAGCGAATCCGTTTCAAGAGAAAACGTACCGCACAAGAATATGTTGCAGGAGAAAGCGTTTCTATTTGCAAATGCCTTTCTTAGAAAACTGGTTCAAAGGGCCGGCAGCGTTGCATCCTGAAGGGTTGCAGCTACATAACGTTTCATCGGAAAACTGGTTCAAAGGGCCGGCAGCGTTGCATGCTGAAGGGTTGCAGCTACATAACGTTTCATCGGGAATTCGTGCCAGAAGTACACGTGAGACATAACAATATCCGATGAAAAACAAGCTTCCTTCTTCTGATTTGGATAGTCTTCTGCGCGATACATTAGTTAAGAGACGATGAAAATCAGTGACCGATGCAAACGTCTGACCTCCGCGTTTGAGAAAACGTGAGTTTTCTGAAAAGGCTTCTTACTGCAGCAATCTCACAGAAATTCCTCTCCTATCCGTATCACCATTACCATTTATATACATGTATAGTCAACAATAAAGACTTTATAAGCTAATCTTTTATTCATTAAGAGTTTAGAAGACAAGAGCTAGAAGCTCATATGGCACTTGCAACGCCGTATCAGAGGACGAAAATAGGAATTTGCCAATTCGTGCGTTAGTTGTGTTCATTTGTAAGCAAACCCCTAATGATCATGGGTCCTTTGAAATCGTGAGAATGGACGTTCTTAAAAACTATTCTATTCACGCATTTGGCTGTGATGATGCTAACTTTAAGGGCGCTAGAACATTCATCCGTAACGAACACTCTTGCACAAATGATGATAAGCTCACCGAAATCATGAAAATATGTATTTTGCTCAAAATAATTGTTTTTACTTTAAGGAAATCACAAAACCCTTGAGGCAAAACGGATCATGGGCCCTTAATCACGAATATAATTATATCTTTTGGTCATAAGTTTTTTTTTTTTACTTTCAGTAAGATATGTAATTTAAGGGTGCTAAAAATTCATTTCTTAGCAAAAATCCTTGAGGCATAAACGATCATGGGCTAATGGGGATCATGAAAAAGTATATTTTGCTTTAATAGTACTTCAAGGGATGGTCGAATCTGAGAAATGACAATTTCTAAGCCAATCTTGTTAAGTCTCTGATGTTCAAACTCGAGTTTCATCGTCCTTGCGGATCTGGAAGTACCTTAACTCGCGGTGACCGGAATTTCGGACCCACACCCCCTACAGCTCCACCAGAGGTGCCCGAATCTGGTCCGGTACTGTGACCTTCCCGCCATGTTTCATCGCTCCACTCTAAGGGTGTCACAAGATTGCCAGTTCTCCCCTCCAACCACCCCCACCCCAAATTCATGGGATCTGGTCGGAACTGATCTCGGAAATTTGAGATACGAGGCTTTTCCAAACATCAAGTTTCATTCAGATCCGATCACCCCTTCGAAAGTTATACATGCCCCCAAGACTCCGGATTCTCCACCCCCACCCCCACCCCCCCACCCCTCCCCACGATAGTCAGATTGGGAAACTGACTATTTTAAGCCAATCATCTCAAGCGTCAAATGGTCAAGCCAATTTTCATCGTCTTAGCCCCCCCCCCGCCCTCCCCCCCCCAGGGTCCGAATATGGCCCGGTTCCGTCGCTGATGTATCTAGGGCATGTGCTTATTCTTCCCACCAAGTTTCATCCTAATCGCTCCAGTCTAATCGTGTCACAATATTTCCGGTTCTCCCCTCCGACTCCCCCCCCCCTCCACATTCATCGGATCCGTTCAGGACTCGAAGTGGGAGATCTGAGACACGAGATTGTTAATGTACAGTTTCATTAAGATCCTATAACCCGTTCGAAAGTTATAGATGCAATAACATTCCGGATTCTCCATCCCTCCATTCCCCCCTCGGTGGTCGGATTGGGGAAGTGACTATTTCCAAGTTAAGTTGCCAAGTTTCATCGTCCTAACTTTCTGGAAGTACCCTAACTCGAGAATAGTGAACCGACAGACCAATCGACCAACAGACGAAAAGTGATCTGTATATGGCACTTGAGCAAAGCTGCAAGTGACATAAGAACTGAGCTTTTCAAGAAACCATGGATTTTAATAATTACATATACTTTTGACGCTCTGGAAACTCGTAAATAAGGCATCAAGAAAACAATCTCAGTAATCGTCGAAATAACTCATCAAGAAAATAATGACAGTAAGCTTATAAGCATAAAGATTGAGGTCAATTTGGTTTTGGAAAGGGAAACAAATCGTAGTAAATCACATCGAGTTAAAATCATGTCAAAAATAAAACAACAAGAAAAAGAAATCACAGTAAGTACTTCCACTTCCAAGCTGACTAGTTTCTATTATTCCCCCTATGTCTCATCATCAGCACATCTGACAGACATAGTAAAATAGCTCTCAGGTTGACGAGTAGAAAATCTGGAATCTGCTCCCTGCTGGTAGTATAGAAAATGTAAGTTACCCATTACCCTATAGACCCAACTTATAAGTATGTCTATAGACACACACAAGTGTTGACTGTGTTGATTTCGAGACAATGGGGGACTAACAGAATCTAGTCCACTTTGAATGCTGAGCCAGAAAAAGGCGAATTGATAACTTGAGAATTATCAACAACAAATTAGACAGCACAACTTAACGCAGTACAACACAAATTCTTTTTAGAAGGAGCATCAGTATAACTGACAGTATTTGAAACCTTGTACTTCTTTCCTTGAAACTACCAGGATAATATTTCAGGATCTCCCATCATAGCATTCAGATTTTCATGCAATTATACTCTGTACCCACAGCATTCTCTTATTTCTTCCTTTCCACTTGAAAAAACTATTTTGTAAAGCAATATGGTCAAACTGGTGGTAGATGTAGGTTGCAATGGTAAAAAACAATTCTCTTATCCTTTGAGTCCAGCCTCTCAAATGGAACATAAACATAAACTTCTGGGTCAAAACCAGAACAATCAATCAATCAATCTGTTTATTACCCGTCAAAAACAATGGAGGGTGTGTGGCCCTAGTGACGGAGTACAACAAAAAAAAAAAAGGAGAAGAAAAAAAACAACAACAGACAATGCACGTAGGAAAACTTTACACTAAACACAGCACAAACATAACTACAGCTTACACGAAAAGCGAAGACCACTGGTGGTTCAGTTTACTAGCGGAAGATTTGAAATCTTCCACTCTCTTATCAATAATTTTAGCAGGCAGAACCAGATGGAATTTCTGCGCCAAAAAAGAATTGCTGGTCCAAGGGGGCAAATGCAGCAGATACTTGGCAAACTTAAAATACATCCGGTGAACATTTTTCTTATTAGAAGCAGACAAAAATTGCCAAATGGGGGATATAGCAAGAAGATGGGGCACAGTTAGACTGTTGTAAAGTTTAGAAAGATGAAACCGACTAAGACGTGTGGTATTAGAAGCAAGTGAAGCGTAAGCGATCCGTATCTTTTTAGCGAGGTTTTGAATAGCAAGCTTGATTGTTTCTTTAATGGTTTTTCCGATGGGCATACCAAGGTAAACAAGACTTTCAGAAAGCGGAATAGATGTTTCACCAAGTTCAAGTCGCTTGTTTGGATTACCCTTAAGATTGAAAGCAATTGCTACGGTTTTGTCAACATTAAAATTCAGACCGATCTGCTGATATTCATGTTTTAGTTTCGCAAACGTACTCTCACTTCCCAAAAAAGTGCGACTTACATTCAAAATATCATCGGCGTAAGTAAATAGGGACACATCAATACCGCCATAAATACACGTGCACTCGACAGAATTTTGAGCAGGAAGAACCGAGTTGTTGAAAAGAGCAGGGGAAGTTAAACCTCCCTGTCTTACACCTTTTAATACATTGAAGAGGTCCGACCCCCCTTTCATTTTAGCTCTGAGATGACTGTACATATAACGAAGACATTTAATAACGGAGGGATCAACCCCTCTTTTTACAGCTTCTGCCAAAATTTGGGCAAAAATACAGGAATCGAAAGCTCTGGCTATGTCCAGTGCACAAAGTACAAGGAAATTCCCGGAGCCTTCCACATCCGCAAGAACATTAAACAGGGCGAAGAGAGCATGCTCCCGACTCAGTCTTTTCTGGAAACCGAACTGATGCGAAGGAACAGAACACTTCCGGGAAATTTCACTAAGAATAATAGACTCAAAAATTTTAAACGAAGTGCAAGAAACGGTTATAGGACGATACGATCGACAATCATCAAGATCTTTTTTCCCTTTTTTGGGAATAGGCGTGATCTGGCCGACGCAAAACTGCTGAGGTACAATACCTGATGAAATTGACATCTGAAACAACAGTGAAAGATGCTGCGCAAGCAGATCGCTAGCGTTTTCAAAATGTTTTGCGGAGACCAGATCAACACCAGTGGATGCTTTTTTCTTAATCTTTCTTAGGGCACCTTTTACGTCAGACGGAGTCACTGCAAAAGCAGACCGTGGAAATTTAGCCAGTGTACTATCAAGCTCTTTTTCAAATTTACTTTCTGTAGCCGGATCGGGTGACGAAAATTCACTTTTATAATAATCAATCCAACTAATTTCAGGAATACTGAGAGCAGAGGCCCGGTCTGTACGTTTAACAACTTTCCACAAAAGAGAAGGGTCACTCGCTATCTTCTCAACATTTTTTTGAATCAGCATAATTTTGTGGTCCTTAAGTGCTCTTGTGAATTTTCTTTTTGTTTTCAAACGCAAATCGTTTACTATACCAGAACGCGGTTTATCAGACTCATTCCAAATTCGGAGCCACAGTTTAGCCGATTCACATGCTGAAACAAGATTCGAGTTTTTTGACCAATCGGCCAGTTCTGTTTTTTTGCGAACACGTCTGGTCGGAACCGCGCTAAGCTCCGCACATCGAAGTGCGTGATTTACTTCCGCGAGATAACTCGTAATCTGTATTTCAATCTCACGCTCACTTAGATAAGAACTACAATCAGGGCTAAGCAGATGGAACGGAACTTTGATTTTATCGAGTAGCGAATCACATTCAAACATAAATAACTGGCGATTAACGCGACCCCAATCTTGGATATCGAACCATTTTTTGTATTTAGTCGTTTTGCTAACAGCAATACACTCAAAAGTCACACAGATCGGAAGGTGATCAGAGTAGAAGCCTTCACGTAAAACTGCGGCTTGGTTCAGGGGGAGAGGAGAAACAATGTGATCAAGGTTCGATGTTGAAGAACTAGTGCCTATATAAGTAAAATTTTCATCTTTTTCAACTAACGAATAAGATGGTGGAATGGAGCTCCAGAACAACTGGCTCCTGGGGAGCGTTTTGTTCGTCAAGTCACAATTAAAATCACCGAGAATTATGACTCGTGAGTCTGAGGACTTCTCCACTTTCTTGACCAGGCGGCACACTTTTTTGCAGGCCTTCAGGAACTTTGACTCTGAATTTTCGTTGCGATAATTCGTCGGGAGGTAAACGTTCATTATCGACATATCCAAGCATGACACTGCAAGAATATGATCGCCCGATTCAATCAGATCGCAGGTTAAACTAGTCAAAATGGCAAGGCCGCCTGAGGGGCGTCCACGAGCTGCAGTAGATTTCGCCGGCGAGAAAAACACAGAGCAATCGGGTGAAATTTTTAACAGTTCCTTCTTATCTGTTGAAAGGAAATGTTCTTGAAGACAGACTATGTCATATTCCTTGAGTAATTGGGTTAGAATTGGAATTTTATCAGCGACTTTTCCGTTTATATTCCATGATAGAACCGAGATAGGACGCATCATTATCTCGGGATCTGTTTTAGCAGGGATTGAGCCACAGGACACTTGTAGCTGTAGCATGGGTGACTCGAGGACTTGCACAGAGCACATTTTATCGGTTTCGCACAGGGATCCTCTTTAGAGCTGGAATGTCCCCCTTCACCACAAACTGAGCAAGTACAGGAGTTCTTGCACGCGGCGGATATATGGCCAAACTGCTGGCAGTTATAGCACCGCGGTGGGAGAAATCTGTAATCTTCGATTGGCAGACGCTCATAACCTACTACAATGGGGGAGCGCATTGCGTTGAGCAGATGCTGTTTGTTTTCAAACTTTAGCTTGTATGACTGGGTCGAGCCGATCTTAACCGCCGAAACGCAGTTTTCCACCTTAGCACAAACATCTTCGGAGCACGAGTCGGCTGGTAGTCGACGCACAATTCCGTAATAAGCGGGGGATTTTACTTTTGCACCGAGGGAGGAATCGGAGGTAGAAATAGCTTTAGCTACAGAATTAGCGGCGTTCTTGCTATCTACAATGACCGTCCAAAGAGACTTACGAGGCTTCAGTTCGATGATGCTAGCAGCATCGTTGCCACAAACCTTGTTCAGATACTCTTTCCGTGCTGCCGCATCTGTCATGTCCTTCAACAATGTGCTTGTTCATGTCCTTCACAATGTGCTTGACATAAAGGTTGAAGTTTCTGAATTCCAGCAATAATTTCTTCAGAAACCTTCTTACTGACTGTGTGGAGATATTGAAGCTTAATACTGAAGATTAAAAAGATGAAATCATGTTATTTTAAATATGTTAAGCACTTGCTCAACTTAACGAAATTATGTCATAACCATACATTGACAGAGAAATTCAAAATTCAAGATGCAAGTGTGACCCTTTGGGATGTTTCCTCATCGCTTTCAAAAATCATGGACAACAGGGCCCAACCAGCGCACAAAGTCGTCCACTGCTTCCTGACCAAAGATTAAAAATTAAGTAGCCTATCTTTTTTCTGCGTGCTTATGTGTTTTGTTTATTTTGTTAATTTTCTTCATTTACTCTGCCTTTTCAAAATGGTGGGTCATAAATAAATTACTTACTTAAGGAAAAGCTCTGCTTCTTCCCGCTCAACTGTCACATCAGGAAAATTGTAACAAACATTTTCTCCAATATCAGTATCATCAACAACAAAAATTGGGAATTGAAATGGTATGGGAGGCTGAGGGATAGGGAAAGGTTCAGGAAGGGATGCAGTGTCAGAAGATGAAGTAGGATTAAAAACCCTAAGACAAGACCAGGACAAGGCAATGGGGAATTCACAGTATCAGAAGGATGAACCAACTGGATGTGGACATCCAAACTTTACTTATAAAGCTACTATACAAAATCTTTTCTGACAAAAAAAGGTAGAAAAGCGTATCTCTATCAATCTCCACATGAACGAAACATCTATCGCCTAATGTTTCTCAAGAAACAACTCACTGTAGAATTTATAACCACAGTATTTACACCTCACCCTTTCAGGTGACATAGCATAGCATTCACCAGACTAGGCTAAGTTTTATTGCTGATTTGCTGGGTTTGGTCTGGTTTGGTCAGGTAAGTTAGTCAGGTGCAGGCAGGGTGCAGGTCAGGTAAAAGTAAAACTGATTGGTATTAAATTAGATTGGTATTAGAAAGAGTTCAGAAATTATTCACAGAATTATCAAAAGAATTAATTAAGGGAATTAAGCAATCATTTCTTCACTAAGCTTATGCAAATAGGATTGTAGCTTATGAGCATTCAGTTGGCCTGAGACAGGCTAACCAAGAAAAGTTTACGAGCATCCAGTTGGTCTGAGACCGGCTAACAAAGAAAACAAAAACAGAGATTAAATTATTTACTTACTCTGGCAGAACTCCAGAACATCTTGGTCCTTTTCGAAAAATTTACATAATGATGTGACTCCTCCATAGTGATGAGTCACAGTTCGTGCACTTTTCAGTTTGAAAGATGGCACGACAAACAAGAAGAAAACGGAATTTTCTTTCATGGAAGGGAGCTAACAGAATGAGTTTAACAGCGGGAGGTAAATAGTCTGGGGCCCAAGTTTCAAAATGTGAAAAGTAGCTTTCCCGTCGGGGGCAGCTGATCCGACGATGGATTCTAGGTAAATCGACCACGCTGATTTCGAATCTGGGCGGGATACTGCGATCAGACATGTGCTAAAGATGTTAGGGTGTGTTTCGGCGCCAACCGATGTTCAGCGGAAACCGGTAACCGGTTGTCGCGAAAACAGTTTTTATCGTAACCAAAAATCGGTTCTCCCAAAGCATTGGAAATTACGCGAAAACACGTTTCAAATTTTAAGACGATGACGTGATGAAGAAAGATATTTGATAATAAAGATGGAGGAAGAATTTGTAGCTGCAACTGGATCTATATCAGCAGCTGACTGGGTTTTGTGTTAGGCTGTATCTGTCATGATAATACAAAATCATAGTAATAATAGCAAGAGAAAAAATTAAAGGTAAAACTGAAAAATAAAAAACTGGAAATTGTAATTGAAAATTAAAATTAAGACTAAAAATTAAAAATTTAAATTAAACATTCCCTCAGCTCAAGCTGACTGCGATCATATTTGAGAGTGCGAAACGGATACGTCAGCTGAATTTTATCAGAGCTATATTTCGGCCCTTCTTGGCAAGGGTCCTCTTCAGGGTCAAAGCCACTCAAGTTCGAAAAACGATAATTACGATCAAACTCGCAGTCAGCTTGGGCTGAAGGAATATTTACTTTTAATTTTTTATTTTTAAGTTTAATTTTTTATTTTTTATTTTTAGTTGTAGTTTTAATTTTTATTTTTAATTACAATTTTTAGTTTTGAATTTTTAGTTTTACTTTTATTTTTTTTTTTAATAATATTTTTATTATTATTACAAATTAAAAACCGAAAATTGTAAATAAAAATTAAAACTAAAACTAAAAACTAAAACTAAAATTAAACTTAAAAATTAAAATTAAAAATTAAAATAAAAAAATAAATAAAAAATTAAAATAAAAAAATAAAATTAAATATAAAAATTCAAATTAAGAATCAATAAAATATTCAAGTTATATTTTGGACTATGTAAGTTCTTATTTTAAATTTAGAACATTTTTCTATTTGCTGTTCCGCCTTTGTTTTTATTTTCTAATTGATGACGGTGAAGCTGAATCAGAACCAAGAATCGTGAACGGTAACGATAACCGTTCCAAAATTTCTTGACCGAAGATCGGAACCGATCTCCGAACCAAACTCTGGTCGACGCAAAAACACCGGTTCATCAGAACCGAAAGTCGCGAAAACACTGGTTACTCTGAACCGAAGTACATTGGTTGGCGCCGAAACAGGCCCTTACGCACCAACACTCAAATTCGGATGTCTTGGCGTTCCATTTCATTTTTCTGAAGCGGATCGAAAACTAATATCAGCTAACCAGCTATGGTGATTCCAACTCTGACTAATAACTATCCTTCAGAAACAATGGAAAAGTTTATTTAGGTATGTTTATTTACGGTGAAAGAGTACATTTATTAAAACCATATTTGCAAAAGTTGGTCCTGTCAACTTTCATATTTAATCACAAATGAGTTAGGCTTCGAAATCCTCTTCTTCCTCGTCTATTACAATGACATTGACACATTTCACCCCGGATGCGCACAGTAAATCACGAGATCTCTTGGTTACAGCACAAGAGCATTTTTGCTGCAAGATTTCTTGCAGGCACAAAAAACACCGACCACACTGTCTGGAAAAATATGGCCCATCAGTTGCCACTGAATTTGCTCCCCCACGTATCGCATCGGCCCATCCATAGTCCAGTGGGTTCAAAGAGACAGGTCTTGGGTCGTGAGCTTGCGTCTACACGGAAAATTGCAAAAATGCACGCAGCCAGTGAAAAAAAAAATGATCTGTCGGTGGGTGGCAGCCACATGAGCTCCTTTTTGCGTGGCAAAAGATGTATGCGGAGATCATTTTTAGGCAATTCTTCAGCCGTTTCATAGTATGGCTGTCACTCTGCTTTAAAAGGACAGAAAAGTTTTCTCTGATTTGTGATGTCTTGTACACACTACCATCATTTACACTTTGTTCAATTTCCATCACAAGTTCCTCAAGCATTTATCGAGATACCTGGCCTTCTCTGCAACAAGATGACGACCCCTGCATCCAGAAGCAAGAAGAATATCTCGCTCAGTTAGTGCACAAGCATGTTCAATTACTATGTTAACGCTCCTTGACGCTTCAGAAACTCTGCGAAGTTGAGACTCTGGCCTCTCTTTACATTCTTTTTTCAGGTAAAAGAGGAAGTGTCAGTATATGAAAAGTCAACACTTTGAGACCTTAACTGTTGAACCATCGGACTAGGAGTTGGTGTTGATGTCCAAGTTGCAAAGTGTCAGAAGTCCCATCAGTTAACAAGACTGAGGACTTAGAAGTGGAAAAAACTTTTTCCTACAAGTTTCATGCAACACACAATCACAAAAATCAAGTTTTGACATTGCAGTCATGAGCTTTTTTGCAGCAAATCACTTAGCTTGTCTAACACTTTAGCCTGTGACAAAGGAGCGATGTCAGTTGTTTGGCACACATACACATAGAAAAGTCGATCAGTTTTCTCTTTTATGGGCTGTTGGCAAACAGCATCCATTATTGGCAAACCGTAACCATCTACAATCTCTTCTTACACTGATTAAAGATTGAGAAACCCCTTGATAAACTTTTCATGATATTTGGCCTTCTCACTGCATGCCACCAAAGATTTAGGTGCTGCCACTGGCAGCACCTGCCATTGTAGTCATCAGAGGCCTATAGTGCCTGTCTCTTACTGTCTTCAATGTATCACTGAGCTTGTCGAGGACTCAAGCCTCTGATAAAGGAAGAATATCCATGTTTGGCACAAAATAAGTAGTCAGATTTCTCCTCTTTCTTTAGGCTATTCGCAATCCGAACCTGTTTCTTGGTCAGTTGATCCATTCAATTTCCTGTAAAGAAAAAAATATGTTACAACACTATAGGTACTTAGATATTATAGTATTAACAAACCTTGCAATTACAGAGGAATTTACAGTCGTCAAAACAAATATAATACAATAAAATTTGTTGATTTTTAGCTTGGCTAACTAGTGGCAAACAAAGACCATAAAATATCTCATAAGAAAAAGAAAATAAACAATACAAACACATATTAGGGACTCAACATGGTTAGCCTTTTATAATAATGGAGATTTTTGCAAGTAAACTTTATTCTGACTACCATAGTTGTGAGTAGCAGCTTCAGGGTTCTGTATTTGTCCCTGTACTGATGATCAAACCAAAGGATATGAAAATATTTCTGCTGACTGTGTCGGAGACTCACAGCATCTAGGTTATTCACTAAGCTACTGATTTACTGTAGCCCGACTTTGCTACTGAGCTTCTCAGCCTTTTTAGCTGTTCAGATTAGTTAAAGTTTAACTGAAAAGGGCAGAGATGTGACAGTCTTGTTACCCCTCACATATCCACTTTAAGAGGCTTGAAGACCCGACGAAGATGCGTTACTTCGTTGCTCCGCTATTAACGAATTAATCAATTTTCAAATAGTGGAATTTCGCTGTCATATTTGTGGTATTACCTGTGCCGTATGCTTGACTAAAAAGATTTATGAAATTTCTTTGTTCAGACACTAAGCAGTCTTCACCACACTTATCACTGCCCCCTGAAAAGCCGCGTTTGTGTTCAGATTCAAACATTCCGCGTCATAGTAGAATTTGCGCTGTGGGGACAGCCGTAGATATTCTGAACCTCACTACTAGAGCAGATAGTGGAAAATAAAAAAAATCTCCTAGCAGAATCCAAATAACTCAGTGTATTCAGCTAAATGACGCAAAAACAGGTTTGCTTTTCAGTTAACCTTTAAGTTATCATAATTTAATTAAAAAACCGCTTAAGTTGGAGAAACAGATCCTTCCCACAAGTTCATTTTCCAACTTGAGCGGTTTTGAGCCTGAAGAGTGACCCTTGCCAAGAAGGGCTGAAATATAGCTCCAATAAAATTCAGCTGACGTATCGGTTTTGCACCATCAAATATCCTCCAAATGTGTCCGGCCAGTCTGTGAAAAATAACTGAGTTGGCGTGAAGCACTCAATTTTCCGTCAAACCAGTTTTTTTCATGAAAACAGTTATTTTTCCTGAAAATCAGTTGATTTGTTTTCAAAACAGTCATTTTTTTAAATCAGTCAATTATTTTTCAAAGCTGTCATTTTTGTTCTTGAAAACAGTTCTTCTTTCTGCAGCAACAGTCAGTAAATACCTTGCCCAACCTTGCCCCCCCCCCCCCAACAAACATTTCAGACAATGTTTACAACGGATACGTCAGCTATGATTTTTCATCAGCGATATTTCGGCTCTTCTTGGCAAGGGTCCTAGTCAGGCTGTCAATCCTCTGGTTCAACTTTGGGGAAGGAAACAAACCTGTAATAATCAAGGTTTGTTTCCTTCCCCGAAGTTGAACCAGAGGATTCAACTCTGGTTCAACAAACTCGAGAAATCGCTAGTGGAAGAAAATAGGGCTGCTGCGAAAGGCAGCAGCCCTATAAACTCTGGAAAGAAACCTGTAATAATCAAGGTTTGTTTCCTTCCCCGAAGTTGAACCAGAGGATTGACAGCCTGACGAGGACCCTTGCCAAGAAGGGCCGAAATATCGCTGATGAAAAATCATAGCTGACGTATCCGTTGTAAACATTGTTTGAATAAATGTTTCAAAGTCAGCTTGGGCTCAAAGAATATTTATAAACATTTCAGCTAGTAACGCCTCTGACAGTGACAGTAACTTAGCATAGCCTCCGGCCTCCAAAAATGAGGCTTTTATAATGGACTGACTAACAGTTCTGTAACATTCACAAAAAAAACAATACATACCATGAATTATCTTAAACTCTCGACAGTCCAACTTATTTGCTGTTTAATCTGGGCCTATAAGCAAGTGGAGCTTTCTACTACCTAAAAGGCCTTTCCCAAACTCAAGAACAACCACATTGCAGCTCTGCTTGAATGATTTTTACCTGTATATTCTTCTTAATATCCTCCAATTCTCAGGTGAAATATCTTGGAATTCTTGGTTTCAGGTTTGTAAACACTATTGCCACTTTTTCTTGTCTGGAACATGTGACTTTTGGCCGCAAAAGATTTTTTGCTTACTTTTTATATTTACTTGCAAGGAACCGGTCGTAGAATTTTGGCTTGCTCTGTCGAAGAAGTGAAAACTGTCATTAACCGCAGATTTCTGCGACAGGCGGCAACGCTGCCTCAGAAATGTTTGAATGTTTGTTTACATCTGCTTGCTTTTGATTGGTCGAAAGTTGGACCGCGGATATAACCGCACAAACCGCAACCGCAGAATAGTTAGAGTGTAAGAGGTTAGAAAAGCATGTGCGATATACCAAAAAGCTGTATCCCGGTAACTTTCATGAGTAACAGAACGTACGGGAGGTCGTGTGATCTCTAGAGGTGTTGCCCGAGTAAGTCCCTTCACTTTTAGAAGGAGAAGACTTTCGGTTCAGTGGACCCCAGACTAAAAGGACTTGTGATTTAGATTCCCGAGCAGTCTAGTACACTAGCCCCTTTTCAGGCACGGTGGGTGCTAGACATTCAAGCACTGTACCTTGGATTTCATGTATGGTGCATGGATTTCAGTATACAGTGCATACATCAAAAACACAGTTTCTGTCATAACAACTGAGCACCAGCTCGGACAGGGCTGAAATTACTACCATGAATTAGAGAAATCAAAGAAAATCCTTTATATATTTTTCACAAAAAAAACAAGAGGGCTCGGTTGATGACAAATGTGAAAAACCTCATTTCCTTTTCTACATAATCAAGGGTTTTGCATGCAAAGTGTCCTGTGCCTCAGCTTTTTCTACCTAGCAGCCAACCAGAATATTGGCTCTTGGGGAATAGATACGGAAAAGACATGGAAAAAAGATAGGGTGCTCTTAGGTTTTTTTTATCTCCATCATCATTAGAGCCCTTTTGTTTTTGTTGTGAAAAATATATAAAGGATTGTCTTTGATTTCTCTATTTCATAGTAGTAATTTCAGCCCTGTCCGAGCCGGTGCTCAGTTGTGATGACAGAAACTGTGTTTTTTCTGTATGCACTGTATACTGAAATCCATGCACCATATATGAAACACAAGGTACAGTGCTTGAACGTCTAGCACCCAGGCATGGTGCTAGACGTTTGAGCACCGTGCCTGAAATGGGGCTAGTGTATTAGACTGTTCCCGAGTTAAACAGATACTTATCGGCGTATGATGACAATTATGAGCCTGTTAATGGTAGAAATGTTGCCAACTAGTTCAATAATATTTTTCTAACAGAGTTGTGAAAGATGTTAATTGCCTTTTTAAAGAAAAAATTAGTCTTTTCTACTTTTGATTGACTATGACGCTTTATGCAAAACCAACCAACAGAAAGCATAATTCGCTTTTGTAATAAGAGTGTGAAGACTTTAAGCTGTAATATCTTTTCAAACACCTATGCGAAAAATGTAATCATACTATAAAAAAAAAGTTAGGATACCTTTTCCAGCCAATTGCAGGTTCACAAACGCTTTCACTTAAGGCGTGTTCTCGACGTTCCCTCAGGTCTCCGCTTAAGGAGTAGCCACGTTTTTGTTTGTCCCGGGGAACCACTCCCACTATTCTCCCGAGTCCCCACGGGCGGGAAATGCTCTGATTATCATCACCATCGTCAAAAGGGACTCCCTTTCATATTCGGAGGGTAATAAGTTTTTGCCAGTGTTTGTGCAATGTATAATTAATTAAAAAGAATCAAAATAAACAAATCCCAAAATAAAGTGGATCTAGTAATTTCGTCAACTGCACATTCTTTCTTTCGAACAAAAATCATTTTAGAAGCATTCTCCGTGTTCTCGTTGTTTTCCTAGGCGGAGTCCGCGTGAGTGACTCCCTCTATTCTCGCCGTTCCCTTCGATTCCCCGAGGAGTCCTCGGGGAACGGCGAGAAAACACTTTTAGGAAGTCCCGTATCTCACAGTGTTAACTTATTTCATTTATGCCCTTTTCTGTTTTCGGAAAAGTTCGATCACTTCGACCGTTTTTTACGGTTTTTATGTTTCCCTAAATTATATATAAATTATTTCCTGTTGAAAGACCTTGGTTGTCGACCAAGGCACGCTCTTTTCTTGGCGTTTACCTCATGAATTTTTATCTATTTACCCAAGAACCCAATAAAACATGGATATCAAAGTGATGTTGTAAAGGTTAAAAGGAAAGCGATAACAAGAACAAGAATCGAGACCAGGGGCACCACGAATGGGGGGGGGGGAAGTTGTCCATTCAATTTGTGGAAATAGTCAAACGGATACAGTAAATACAAAAACAAACTTTTCAATCTTCAAAACAGTCGATTTTTCGAAAAACATGCATTATTCTTAAAAACTGTCGGAATCTCTGCTAAAACAGTCGGTAAAACGACCAGCCAGTCGGTAATTACCTTCCCCCCTTCCCCGAAATATTTTGGCTGGTAATGCCTCTGATCGAGACACATAATTTTCCGATTGTAGTTTCCGATTGTAGGGTTTTCCGAAACTGAATTGACGAATACATAGCCTCCGCAAAAAGTTCGAACTCAGGGTTCAAGGTCCATAAACGTTTATTGTAGAAACATTTTTGCAACCTGTACTTTGTTCAACAGATCTTAAAACAGTTCTCAAAACAGTTTCTCTTACAAAAACGTTTCACAGAAAATGTTACAAACTATAGCCATCAAGCTGAAACTCTTTTTGTAAAAACGTTGAAGTGGGCAGATTTTTTTTTTTTTTTCAAGATATAGACCTTCAATTAAACCGAAAAGGAGTCATTTTGAGCCTTCATGACCATATCGTAGCAGAGGAGAACCAATAAAATTCGGCGACGCAAGTTCGTGAGAAAAAAAGACCAGGGTAACATTTTTGTTTGAAGAGTTTTCCAGTTGCAAAATCGAACGAAAATAAATTTCCTTTTCTAGCGTTATATGTATTACATTGCCTTTACTCTTACAAGTCCCAGCACAGTCCATTATCTTTCAACCTGATCTAACGATGTATGCCTTTTCTAAAGCTCAGAAAGTAAAGCTGGGCAAACGGAATCCGTGTCATTTGCAACGTATTTCACAAAAAGAGGGGTATTTTACTTTACAGTGCAGGTGAGGCACATTGGAACGCTCCCGTAAGAGCAACGAGGAAGTGAGCCTCAGTTATCAGATTTCTGTTCACCCTTTTTCAATGCAGTGCTCCAGCGGATTGAATTCCGATTGGAAACGCTACTTACCCGTAAAACTCGTTATCAAAACAAGATTGAAAACTCAAGAATTGTAAAGTCCACCCTAGATGATTTGTAGAAAAGCTAGATAAAGGAAAACCGTGGCAAGGTATTATTAATAATCAACAATACATAATAATAGCCGTAAGATCAGTGTCAGAAACCCTAGCTTTGGGGATTCAGACGTTAATTCTTAGTAGCGTTTCAATAGCACTTGATCTGTTAGGAGTGGGCAATTGGAAAATCGGATACTCGCGATTTCCATTATAGAAACATTAACAGCACAGAAATAACTTTGCTTGCAAGTGCAATTTTAAGGTGAGAAACGTTTCTGTATACTACCAGCTTTATAAATTTAATTAAATTAAATTTTATTTGCAACCCGTCTAGGTAAAGACGGAGTATGGTAAAATAATGAAAATAGAAAGAAACAACATGACATCAACAACAACCAAAATTATTAAAATTCAGTAAACAGGAACATCGTGGAGCTCCATTGGTGGTTACAGTTTTCCTTCATCCTGCTGATGGATCTCAAGACAGACGCAGAGGATCAGCTATACGTCTAATTCTCTTATTAATTTTTCTTTTATTTGGATGCTAAATTTTCTTTACAAGAGAGTGTCATAAAGAACTACAACACGTCACGTGGATTGAATTCTCACAAGTTGTTAGTTTGTAACCCCTTTACCGATCACCTGCGCATAATTCGGCAGCGCCGGGATTCTTGAGTTCGTTCCTTGAGTATAATGAATCAGCACTAAATATTATTTTTATTGATAAAAGAGTGGACAATTCAAATCTTTCCGCTAGTGTCTCTTCGTGTGATTTGTACTTCTGTTTATGTTTTTGTGCTGCGAAAAAATTTTACTTTTTGGGTTTCTCTACTTTTTTTTTCTTTGTACTCCGTCACTAGTACTAAACACTCTCCACTAATTTTTTTTTTTTTACGGGTTATAAATAAATCGAATTGAATTGAATTCTCAAAACGTGGTTTACGTTCGCCCGGGCGAGTAATCTGGGAATGATTTTGGAAAGGTGCAAGGTTCAGGGTTTGTTATCTAACACTAAAACAATACATAAAACGTTATTAACTCAGGGTTGAACGCGAAAAAAACTAAATCGAATTGGAAATAATTCACGTCAAATCGACTGTTGCGTTGCATCGGCGCGTTGTGCGGCACTCAGCTAACAGTCGAAGCTCTTCGTCAACAGCGAATGTAAGCTGACCCAGAAGCTTGAAGGCCTTGTTTTGCTTATAATAATATCGTAACCGACTTCCTTAAATGCTCTTACATTCTAAAATTCTAAAATCCGAATTCCGTTGAGTAATTTCTAAACCTCCTAACGACATCAAACTGATTTCACTTTCTGTGTTTCGCTACCTTCAATGCGTAGCCTATCATGCTGACGACAGTCGTATGCGAGAAGTTTATTCATCAGAAAAAACGGTTATATGGATTTCTCCCTGTTTTTCTTGAAACAACTAAAGCTATGGGTCATTTGTTCAAGTCAGAGCCCAGTCTTATGGTATTTAACCTTTCTGTTCTGAACTGTATAAAGCACAATGGACACTTTTAATGCTTTACTTTGTATTAAATGCTTCACAAATAAACATTTCCGACTTCCTGTAGAAGGCGCTACGAAAATCGGCCGTTTTTTTGTTATCCCTTGTTTTTACCTCTCTGGCATTTCGGCGATCCAAATCTTAGGAGCTGGGATATCGTGGCAGGAAATTCAAAAACTCCCAGCAATGCTTGATAGAATAGGATATATTTGAGATGTCACCAAATTCAAGCCGCATATACAGTTTACCTGATTGTTCTAGTGTTTCATCAGAAGTTCCATGGCTTAAAGTGCCTATTAAAAGTTTTTTTTGTGGAATAGTGTTGTGAAGCTTGATTAGCTTGCCTTATAAAATGTACCAGAATATGCAATAAGCTTATAAAAAATAACATAGCTACAAAAATCATTCAAAAACCAATAACCTATTCAAATCTGAATTATACAAGCTGATTTATGCATAAAATAAAGATCTACTAAGTATTATAAGAAACATCACTTTTATCTTTGTGCAAGCTAGTAAACTGAGCATGTACTGACCCAAAAAATTACCCTTTGAAATATCACAGAGAGGAAACTGTTGAAAAAGCTGCTGATCTAGGGGGTAAGCATTATTCCTACGTTGTTACAGAGTGGGATTGGGGTAGTTTGATATGCCCATTGAACTTTAAGTGTCGAAGAGATATCGCTTCCGTCCTTGGTAGGTAAGGTGAGGTACATTCTACTGAGAATTCACAAGTTCTTTGTATTACTTAGGTCACACAAACATTATGTCATTGACCACTCTTGCTTATTCTGCCTTTTGGACTATCCTTAGCTCTATGGGATTGTAAGCCTCTGAAAACTCCGACTTCGACCATTGTTTCGTTTTGTACTTACAACTTTTTAGTGTTTTTTTGGCCTTGCCAAGTTTGACAGTCACGCAAGACAAAATTCAAAGCTGCAAGTTACGCCGGCAACTCTTTCACATAAGAAAATGAGAAGCTGCAAAATATTTATTTTCATTTTGGAAGACACGGTAGACTATCAGTTCTACCCAGGGGCATCGCAAATTTTACCGAATCTTAAAAAAATTCGACCGAATCCTAGAAAATGAGAATTTGAGCTTTAAATTATGAAATAGAAAATAATAGGTACACATTTTTTTTTGTAGTCAGTTTTAATTTTTCTTGCAAAATTTAACCACTTCGTCTAAATTATATCTTTTACCGTGGATTTAACACCGCAAGATCCCAAGAATTCCCAGAAACATCCGGGCAACAGCTTGCAGCTACTGTAGGCTACCCAATATCACCCATGACTAGGGGCGTCACTAGACTTTTTTTTTTGGGGGGGGGAAGACGTCCAGTTTGTGCCGACGGACTAAAAAATTTGCCGACAAAACACGCCGCTGCCGCTCGCTGCAACGGCGTAAATTTCCCGCCAGCACGGAATAGAACCGGGGTAAAACTAGCTGTAATGAATCAGTTGAAATTATTCCTTTAGGCTAATGTAAATTCGTATATTTAAATTCATATATTCGGCTTTTCATTTCAGTTTTCACCAGAAAGCTAAGCTTCCAACGACTGTACTCAGAACAAGAACTTTTAAAGGACCCCTCTTGCTTATTCTGCCTTTTATAATATACTTAGCTCCCATATGGAATTATATGCTGTTAAATGATACACCGTTCTTCCAAATAGAGAATACTACGATTTGCACCGCAGGCTAAATTTTTTGTAAAAGTAACTTTAATGCATCGGTTGAAATTATTCCTTTGCAATTCGTATATTTAAATTAACATATTTGGCTCTTTCACTAAAAAGTGAAGCTTCCAGATCTTGATGTGTTTCAACCCCATGAACTTCAATCCTAAAACGCGAACGAAATGAAATACCGTTCTGCCATACAGAGAATACTAGGACATACTCCGCAGGCGAATTTTTTTTAACGCTGATGAACAGAGCAGCTTTTTGCGATCCCAGGTAAAAGTACCTACCTGTAAAATCACAGATCTGTCCGCAAAAAAAGTAGTGGCCACTCAAAGTAAAGTAGGCACAAAGTATAATTGCTCTTGATTTACTGCAAAACAAGTAGATGCAAAAGAACTCGATGAACCGACGAAACTATAACTTTCGTTATTCTTTGGTCAAAACTTAGCAGTCATTTTATTTCTTGTGTGTAGAAAAATCTTGATTTGCCAACGAGACATAAACTTTTGGGATTACGGAAATCGATTTATTACGTGTAATAAAATCCCGATCCGCCGAGGAGACTTAAACTTTCGGGGTGCGTCTGACAAATTTTTGCGGCCTTTGATTTCTTATGCTGCCGACAAGAATAAGACGCCCGAAAAAGGTATTCAGAATTCAATTTCTTCTGTGATTTGCCCGACAAAACAGTAAAGAACTTTTTACATGTAAATGGAAGCCGATGTACTAAAGAAACTTAAGCTTTCGGGATGCGCACGATAAACTTTTACGGAACTTGATTTCTTACGTGTAAAAATAACCTGATGTGTCTACGAGACTTGAACTTCCCGGGTGCGCCTGACAAACGTTTGCAGAATTTGTTTGATTTCTTACGTATGATGAACTGGATGTGCCGACGAGTCGACCCGACGCCCGACAAAAGCATACAATCTTTATTACTTCTGCATTTCCTTCTGTATAACAAGGCGAAAGGTTTCGATGGGATCCCAAAAAATTAATATTCGATCCAGACAATTGGTCTTGTAAATATCCGGTCTTCGCCAGACTGCTTGATCATTTTTACTGTTAAAATTTAGAAATAGAATACGGCAATTGGCTAACAGTCAAAGAAAACTTCGTTCAGATATGGATTCAGCATGTGTATTTACCCCAATACGGCATATTTACTATCACGATATTGATCTACACTTCCTTCTATTATACTTCTGCCATATATCCGGTTTCAGCCGAACTTTAGCCGATTTAATTGTCCGGCAAAAAAACAAAGGTCAAAGATGAATTCAGCAAATCTACTTGCCCGTAAACCGAACCTCTAATCCAGGCACGTACGCAGAAGGGGGGCCTCCGGGCCCGGCCCCCCCCCCCCGAAATCTCACGATTTTTGTTTTCGCAAAATTTTCTGATCCTTCACACAGAATAAGGGATAGTGGTTAATTACTGATCTAGGGAATAAAGTGGTCGTAGGCACGCTAAAGAAAGGACAAGTGTAAAAATGTTGAAAAAACAACAGAGTGTTCTCCAGCTTTGGGGTAAAAAACGACGAATTAGTGAGACGAATATAATGCGCCTTTCATATACTGTTTTGAAGGATTTGGTCCCCCACCGAACAAAATTCCTGCGTACGTGCCTGCTCTAATCAACTTCAGATAAAACTTTAACTTTTAAGAAATTGTCCGGTTTCCGCCGGATTCGGGGCGAACTATATGTCCTGCTAGAAAATGATTTTCATATACTTATTCAGCATGTCTCACCTCTATATCGAACATCTAGTCAACTTCAGATATAACTTTTATTTTTAAGAGATTTTCCGGTACTGGCCGTTTCCCGGGCGAACTACTTTTGCGACGAGAATATGATTTTCATATAAATGTTCAGCATGTCTTCTTACCCTTAAATTGAACATCTAATCAACTTCAAGTATAACTTTTACTTTTAACAAACTTTCCGGTTTTGGCCGGATTCTTGGCGAACCTCTTGTCCGGCGAGAAAATTATTTTCATATTCTTGTCCAGCATGTCTCCTTGCCCCTAAATCGGCTATCGCATTAGATATTACGAAATATTTTGTTCGCCCCTCGAAACCCCTCCTCCATCCCTAAATGTAGGGCTACTGAGCCCGACAGCCCTTTGGATCCCAAAAACAGCCTGATGTGCCGACGAGAATATTGAGTCCCGACCAAAGCGTATAGAATTCAATTTTTGTGTGTATTGTCCTACACATGTTTGCAGAATCTGATTCTTGCGTGTAAAAAGAAGGCAATGTCGCAACGATAGTCGACTGAAGCCTGACAAAAGCATGCACAATTCAATTTCTTCTGTGTTTGCCGGCGCTCAACGCCATCAAAATAGTGAACTTTCGCCCGGTTTCGCCCTTTTCGCCCCGGTTCTCAAGACCTTTGGGATGGAAAGTCTTCCCCCCTCCCCCCCCCCCCATATTGACCTCCCTGCCCATGACCTCATAAAACGAGCGCCGCAGGCGAGGTCTTCTTAAGTTCGCTTTTCCCTGCAAGATTTAACTATTTCCGTGCAGATTCTATCTTTTTATGTCTCTCAAATCCCAAGCCTAAAACTGGTTTAAAACCCCAGCTAAATGACTTGCCCTTCCATAAAATAAAGAAAACCAGGAAAGGCGCCGCAGTCGGAATTTTTTGAAATATTTATGATTACGGTGTCTTTTTGCGATATAACTTTCGAACGGTGGATCGGATCATTATAAAACCTGATAGTTGGAAAGATCTCGTGTCTCTGGTGTCTCACTTCAAGTCCGTCCGGTGACTTTGGGAGGAGTTGGAAGGGACCGGAAATCTTGTGACACTCTCATATTGGAGGGATCAGGATGAGACTTGGTGGGAAGAACAAGCACAAGCCCTAGATACATTTTTGACAGAACCGGACCGCATCCAGACATTGTTGGGGGGGGGGGCTACTAAGTTCAAGTACTTCCAGATATGTTAGGACATTGAAACTTGGCTGGCGCGACCCGACCCTATTGACTTCTGAATAGACGTTTCTCCGATACGATCGTGAGTTGAGAGGAAGGGGGGGAAATCGAGAATCTTGAGATAAATTCCGAACTGGGCATCGAATCGAACTGGGCATCGGATCTGACGTCATTCCAGAAAGGCACTGTCTAGGGAACCGGGAGCCGTACTTTATGTTCCATGGGCTGCGGAACCGGTAGTTCTCACGGAAACCGAACCATATGAGCTGCGATTCCGGGATCTGACGTCATTGACTAACGGAAACTTGTATGTGCTGGCTCCCGTTCCGGTAGTAAGTGGAAATAGCTCACGGAAACTTCATCGCACCGGCTTCTCGTCCGGTACTCTCACGGAATTGTGTATTCAGAAGCTAGGAAGTCGGTAGTTCATACTGGAAACTGTACAATTGTTGCTTGTGTTCCGGTAGTGTCTACTTGGGATATAGAACTCACGGAATAGTTTGGATCAGAGCTAGGATGCCGGGATCTTCACTGACTTAGAGAAAATAACATGGGCAAAAATTTACTACCGGAATCCATGTATTGAGAGCTAGGGTACCGGTAGCAACAACTACTTGATTGAAAATGACCAGCTCACGGATACAGATGGCTATGGGCTAGGGTTCCTGTAGTGCCAAAACCAAAAAATTGAAGCTATTTCCACTTACTACCGGAACGGGAGCCAGCACATACAAGATTCCGTTAGTCAATGACGTCAGATCCCTGAATCGCAGCACATATGGTTTGTTTTCCGTGAGAACTACCGGTTCCGCAGCCTATGTGACATAAAGTACGGCTCCCGGTTCCCTAGACAGTGCCTTCCA
Organism: Branchinecta lynchi; assembly: GCA_023053575.1. Classification (NCBI taxonomy): domain Eukaryota; kingdom Metazoa; phylum Arthropoda; class Branchiopoda; order Anostraca; family Branchinectidae; genus Branchinecta; species Branchinecta lynchi. The sequence continues at coordinate 4,595,699 of JAKZAP010000014.1, forward strand.
GAAATCTTGAGATTTTTTCTTGTTAAGTTTAACAACTTAAGAAATAGCGATTGACAAGGAGCTTCTCTTTCTAGAGCAACAAAAAACACGACCAAACGTTCCGATGGGATCCCAAAAACTCAATATCTGATCCAGACAACTGGGTCTTGTCTTAGCCAGATCCAGTGATCGCCAGACTCCTTGAACATTTTTATAATTAAAATTCAGAAAAAGATTAAGGTCAAAGAGCTAATCATCTGAGAAAACCAAGTTCAGATTTGGATTCAGCATGTGTGTTTACCCCTATAAGTCATATCTGTTATGACGAAAACTTCCTGCTACTTCTGCCAATTTCCCGGTTTCGGCCGAATTCCAGAACTACTTGTCCGGCGAAAAAAAAAGCTAAAAAAAGAACTCAGGGTATCTTCTTTCCCCAATAATGAACATCTAATCAACTTCAAATAAAAATTTACCTTATAACAAATTTTCCGACTCCAGCCGGATTCCGGTCGAACTATATGTCCGGGTAAAATATCATTATCACACAGATTCAGCATCTCTTCTTACCCCTAAATCGGTTATCTAAACAACCAGAAATAAAACTTTAACTTCTAACAATTTTCCGGTTTTGGCCGGATTCCGGGCGAACTAAATGTCCGGGTAGAAAATTTTTTCACATAAGTGTTCAGCATATCTTCTTGCCCTTAATCGAACATCTAATCAACTCCAAATACAAAGTTTTAATTTTAACAAACTTTCCGGTTTGGGCCGAATTCTGGGCGAACTACTTGTCCGTCGAGAAAATGGTTTTCACCATCGTCTTCAGCATGTCTTCCTACTCCTGAATCGCATATCTAATCAACTTCAAATAAAACTTTTACTTTCAACAAACTTTTCGGTTTCGACCAGATTCCGGGCAAACTACTTGTCCGATGACATAATGGTTTTAACCATCGTGTTCAGCATGTCTTTTTACCCCATAATCAACTATCACATTAGCTGTTTCAAAAATATTTTGTTTGCCCCTTAATTTGAACCCCCTCCCCCACCCCTAAATGTAGAGCTACAAAGCCCATCTACGAACTCGACTGGTTCGACGACCAAACGAATCCTCACACCAAGTTTCTTCAAAATATCTCATTCCCTTCGAGAGTTATCGTGCTTACAGACGGACAGACGGACAACTTTTGCGATGTCACAGGTATCCCTCCACTTACGTTTTGGGATCCCAAAAACGCAGTTTTCGGGAATTTTTTCTGAAATTTTTTTGAGAGATTTGACGGATTTGGTCATCATAGGCTATTCCGCCTTTATGTAATATAGCTTATATGATCTATATGCATCCAAAGAGAGAAACTATTAACATAGTTGGTTCCACGCAGGGGGCAGCAGAGACTAAAATTTGCGACATTAACCACCCGTGGGGTGGTCCCTTTTTCAGAAAATGTCCAAATTTAAATTGGGTGGTCTTTTGCCAGAGTCAAAAGGTTCCAAATTTAAATTGGGTAGTCTTTTTGCCAGAATCAAAAGGTCCAAATTTAAATTGGGTGGTCTTTTGCCAGAATCAAAAGGTCCAAATTTCAATTGGGTGGTCTTTTATGAGAATGTAAGGGTATAAGCTTAAATTAAACAATATTTTAGCCAATATGGCCTAATCTCAGTGATATTTCAACCAAAGGAGCTTAATTAAAGTGGTATTTTAGCCAAGATATACCAAAAGGTTCCCCAAATGGACAGAAAACCTTCTCAATGGGGAATTGGGTAAGCTAGATACCAATGTACGGTAGACAGTCGAATATATTATTCGTTTTTTTAGGATCCCAAAACGCTAAGTGGAGGGATACCTATGACATCGCAAAAGTTGTCCGTCTGTCCGTCTTTTAGCACGATAAGTCTCGAACGGGTTGAGATATTTTGATCAAACTTGGCATCAGGACTCTTTAGGTCAAAGTGCAGGTCAAGTTCGAAGATGGGCTATGTAGCCCGATATTTAGGGGTGGGGGAGGGGTTTGAAATTAAGGAGGAGCAAATACTTTTTAAAAGCTAATGAAATAGTCGAATTAGGGGTAAGGAGACATTTCTCGGAGATTTCTCGCCGTACAAATAGTTCTCCCGGAATCCGGCGATAATCCGAAAATTTGTGAAAAGTAAAAGTTTAATCTGAAGTTGATTAGAGGTTCATTTTAGGGGCAAGGAGACGTGCTGAGCCCGAATATGAAAATTATTTATAGCCAGACAATTAGTTCGGCCGGAATCCGGCCAAAACCGGAGACTTTGTTTAAATAAAAAGTCGTCTTTAAATTTGATAAGATGTTCGATTTGCGGGTAAGAAGACATGCTGAATTCGTATATGACAATCATTTTCTCAACGGACATATATATCTCTCGGAATCCGGCTGAAACCGGAAAATTTGTTAAAAGTAGAAGTTTAATCTGAAGATTAAACGAAAAGATCAGAGGTTCGATGTAGGGGCAAGGAGACATGCTGAATTCATTTTTGAGCTTTAATTTTTTGCCCGAAAAGCAGTTTGTCCGGGATCCGGCCGAAACCAAAAATTGGCCAGAAGTAAGGATGGAAGGATGTACGACGTACTGTAGGCTATAGAGTAAACCATATGCTGAATCCGTATCTGAATATTTGACAGACGCAAAATGGATATCTGAAAACATCTGAACTTGGTGAAATTCATCTTGCGTATCCGTTTTGCACTGTCAAATACAAACTTGGTCTTTCTCAATTATTAACATTGGCCTTAATCTGTCCTTAATTTTAAAAGTAAAAATGTTTAAGAAGTCCGTTCAAGACTTGTCTGGAGCCAATATTAAAAATTTGGGATCCCATCGAAACCTTTGGTCTTGTTTCCTAATGATTCTGCCTTTTGAATATACACCATCCAGCATCCACCCACTGAGGTTGGAATGCGGAGTCTGAGAGAAGACCGGCGTTGCATTTCTAGTTCAGTTACGAAGAACTCAGGGTTCACTGTCTGTCTCATTGGACGTCGTGACCCCCCCCCCCCCCTCCCCCGGAGACAGCAATAAAGAAATAAGGCAACGATCGTCCCGAAATCGAAAGAAGTTGAATGGTCAGCTTGGATTCAAAGTTTATAAACCTCCCAAAAGTATGACGTATGGCCTCATTAGTCAAGAATCGTCGACTGACCTCGTCTGGGCAATTTGCACAGAAGAGACGAAGTGAAGAAGGCTTTGCTCGCAACCACGCTGCTGCCCGGCTGGAAGAAACTGCGAAATAACACCTTGCCCGCGCAGGCCAACCTAGCACCACTGAGCACGCCAAAAAAAAACTCGACCCAATCGAAGGTTTCCACCGGCACGCAAGCAGGTGAAATCGCTCCTGGCTTCAACTCCTGATGCCCTTTACGAAAGAGCAAAATTCGTGGCAATTCTTGGTTCGTCAGCTACTTTCGCTAGGGAGAGCTGCACAACTTGTAACCTCATACTAGGATACAAGTGAGTAAGTACGTACTTCGCACCTGGGTCTGGAAGACAAAATATGATTTGAAATGGGTAATTTAATTGTGTTTCAACGAATTAGGTAACACCAAATTCAATACTTAGCTGCATGTTAAGTAACATCAAGCAAGAATCACGGTAAGACCAATCAACGGGCCAGTCACAGAAGCATCGATAAACTTTAAAATCCTTCCAAATGAGAGCAATTGAACTGAAGTGGCTTGACCGCAAATGAAGGCGTGTCAATCAGAATATTAAATGTCATACTATCCATCAATATACCAACTGAAACATAAAGTCAAGCATCTGTCCGTTTGTAGGGAGTGAAATGCGATATGGCTTGATTTAAAGGATGCTTTTTATTTTACACCAGGAATCTTCCATCACTAAGACCATGAAAAGTAAAAGCAATGCAGCATCTAAAGGCAACTTTGGCACAATAAAAGCACTTATGATAGATAGACATGAAAGTTCACATGAGACAGGTCCGACTATTAAAGCAGATATGTTCCGTCGACCACTTGACGTTAGGACCACAGTGGTATAGATCAAGAAATTCCTTACTTAGGCAACTAAACATTCGCTAGCCACCGATGAGTGCGATCGGGTATCCAAGGTCATGGTCACTGGTGCTGAAATCTGTAGCATTGTCAATGGACAATGTCGACCCTCCGTCGAAAGATGAAGGAGATGCTTCTATTTTGCTTCATACATTGCCAAAACTACCTCTTTATTCTTGGTCATCCTGCTCTACAAGACTGGCTTTAAATACAGTTGTATGGTCGGTGATTATCTGAAGACTGTAGGAGTGCACAAGATCTCAGCACTATATGTTCCGTCAACGGCCTGTCCTCGCTGTTACTTAGAAGCTTGAAAGATTGTGTGACCATATATGAGTCACACACCTGACTCTCTTTTATGAAAAGCACTATCATATTATAGTCATTTGCAGTCTGTATGCTGGAAACAAATGAACACGAAAGATTTCCAACGCACTTTCTTGTGTCGCAGCCTTCCATGACCAACCTTGAACTCCTGGCTCCCCAGACGATACAACGGGAAAGTGGTGATGGTATCTAGAAGCTGAGTATAAATCCATTGCACACCTGTTTCATCGACCGAGTGCAAATTAATACTCAACCTCTGCCTTTCTTATACTACACTTAGACTTGACATTTTTGGAAGTGCTAAATATTCTTAAGTATTGGAACTTGACTCCTGGCCAGGTGCTCTTATTGGCTCTGGGCCTAAAGGTCCAATGAATGATGATTACTGCATGGGGTTCACCTACTCCTTCTTGCTGACAAGTTAGAGCTTCCATATGCAGATCCTTTAGAGGAAAATTTTCCATTTGGACTTCAAACTGAATTGGCTGATGATTGAATGGGCATCACCTATTCCTTCTTGCAGACAATTTGGAGCTTCTATATATTCCTCATCATTTTCATTGTTTTCAACTTGGACTTTCATTCTTAGTCACACTATCTGATAGCCTACTTTTGCATCCATCGCTGATTAGTGATGGTTCTAGTCCAGGCGGTAATGTTTCTTGATCACTGACTATGCCCTGGAAAGAGCATCCAGTTAGACCCAAATAGTTAACTTCAGAAGATAATAAACTTATGCTGCTGTATGGTTTTAGAAGTATTTTTAGTGACAACCTACTCTTGACCTATCAAGCTAATTATTGACTCTTTCTTCTTAATAGCTTCTAGGTACAACTACTTTTATGCTGACAAATAAATACAAGCTTGACTATGAAGTAGGTAAATTAGCATCATCCTCTCCTTAAACTAAGAAGTAAGAATCCCCAAGTTCACAAACTCTTGTCTGTTTGTCTGACATTGTTGATCTCCATTGCCTGTTTTCACGATGCTTATATTTTGACTTGGAGGTGGTGGCTCAAATATTTCTATAAATCTCTTTGTGGTACAAAGTGCAATTCTTTCAGGATTTTATGAAAGCCCTAAATGCGTAAGACAATGTTTTATCATTCTGGAGGAGTAGTTTGAGAGATTTGAAGAGTCTCATTCATACCTAGATAAGATAGTGCCAGATAGCCCCGGTTTGGGCTTCAGGTAGGCTACTTGGCAGACAAATTCAAGAAATATTCCCAGTGGATGCCATAACAATCTCACACATTCCTAACTAAAATAAAAATTATCACACAACTGTGGACTCGACAAACTGACAAAAGCTATGTTAACCTTTGCAGATCCTTCAAGATCTGCAAACTTATCAAGCTAGCTTATGGACTCTTAAGTGCATCTAGTTTTATACTGACTGAATGTTCGCTTTCCTTAGGAATACATTTTTTTTTTTTTTTTTTTTTATGCTACGACTACAGCCAATATCCTCTACCCTAGTAGACAGGCTTATGATGACCAACAGCAGAAATCAAGCTTTAATTCCTTTGCTTTGCCAAGCTCGAATGAAGCAAGTGAACTTCAAGGGCAGGGGCCAGGGCAGTCACACACAAATCCTCATTTTTTTATGGCATGGTGTCCCAGCGTCTAGGCATGTCCCAACGTATGGGCATGATGCCCATACTTTGGGGGTATGCCCTGCAGGAATGGCATGATACCCCATGAAAATCTGTTGAATTGAAAATTAGCATGAAAATTGAATTGTAGAAATTAGCTATTCAAACAGATTTTAAGAGGGTATCATGGCATTGCTGCAGGATATGGTGCCCAAACATACAAGCATCATGCCAATACATTGGGGCATACTCAGACTTTGGAGCACTACGCCCAAGAATTCAAGATTTATGTATGAGTGGGCCACAGCCAGTCAATAGCCTGCAATTATAAGAATTAAGGCGTACTGATATTCAAATTTCTCCATTGTTATTACTTAATTTTTCTTTTCGAGACATTCTAGAAACTCTTGACTCACAGCCAACTCACAGCTAATCAGCCTATCAGTTAGGGGAGGGGAAAATGGAAGTTGGGCCTTAGACTACTGTGATACATTACTGCACTTTTTGATAACCATTACTGCTCTCATACTTCCTGGCATCCTGCCTGCACTACAAAAAACTGTGCATGCTTGATGCTTTTCCAGATTACCTTGTTGTAAATCTAAACGAGAGGCAGACAAGGCAGACGAGGGGTACTTAACCTCGAATTTTCCCAACCTCGAACTTGTGCCTAAAACGGTTCAGAGGAAAGATCAGTGTAGTCTTAACTGTCAAGAAAGACACCCTGAATGACCTAGGATAAATTTAGGACTGTGCAGAGCTTGTAGTATTTTCAGGTCAAGTTCGAGGTTATACAAATTTGAGGTTGAGTACCACTCCTGTAGGCTAGTCCTCGCTCAACTTAGGGGACTCTTAGACTAATCAAGTTCCTCACTATGCACATTACAAACAGAAATCATAAGTAATACAGTACCTTCACTCTTCTTTAACATCTGTATCTGTTGTTGTTGTTGTTTGTAGGTTGACGTTTATAGAGCTTCAGCTCATACACGCTCGTACCACTGGTTATGCGTGATCTTATGCAAGTATTGTACAATACTTTAGTCCTTCAAACATATACAAGTCAAAGAAATGTTGAGCCAAACAGGCTTCGTCAATACTGTAAAGGGGTTTGGGGGTCTTTCTCAAGACGTCGTCTGAATCTGGGTATGCGTTCCTCACTGATATTCTTCCTTTTGTCACTATTTTCCACTTCCAAGGTCAATCATGAATCTAAAATTACATAAATCACTCATTAATTACACTCTCTGGGGTCGTCCTAAAATTAACATGAAATACTATTTACAATTCAAAAATTAACCACTTATCTTACAGACACGTATATAACTTCGTACTTCTTACAAAATTTCCCAAATATATCACAGACAATTTCCTCGCCCATGCCGGGGCGCTTGAATGACCAAGGATAGACCTCACAGAAAAAGCACCAAATTTACATATCACATTTTCTTTTAATTTGGCTCTTTGGGCATCATACTTTTTGCAAGCTAGCAGTATGTGCCTCACATCATCAACAACACCGCACTCTGGGCATTTATCTGTATCTGTATGTAAATATTCATCTGTGAATGAATCGCACACCTTTTGAGGATTTCGAATTCTGGCGTGTTTCTTTTCCTGAAATCCCTAAAATAACAACACTAAGACTAGCAGAATCTTCAAAAAAAATGATGAAAAAACATGTAAATGACTTTTTCTATCTTTATTTATCCTATATAAGCAAAAATTTCTGCAATAAAAAATGTAAACATCCTTTTTCTATTTATTTTGGGGTGGTCTCCGTTTGCTCACGAATATTGCCAAATTTTAATTGGGTGGTCAAATTCAGAAAACTAAATGTCCAAATTTAAATTGGGTGGTCTTTTTACAAAATTTGATTGTCCAAATTTAAATTTGGTGGTGGGTACCCCCCTCCTCGAAAAGTGCCATTTCCGAGGCTAGATGTCAGAAATTTGAGTCTCTGATGCCCCCTGGTTCCACGACAAAAACTAACCGTAAACTTACCTTCAAACTAATATATTTCGTTCAAAGTTTCCACTGTCACTCATTGATGAAGACGTGGATGCTCTGCTTTAAGAAAATCCAGAAATCCTTAAAACTAAATATTTTTGAAGTTTTAGTAGCTCAAACGATTGGTAAGGGTAAGGTACCTTTCTAATCAAATAAAAAACATATGTAGTTTGCTGGAAGTTTTTTCAAGAAAAAAGTTTTTTCAAAAAAACATTTGGTTACTGGTCCATCGTCTCGGATGAATCGTTTGGTTCCTTCTCCAGGCTGACCTTCACTATTGTTGCCCCTGCTCCAGATGGTCCAGAAACACTATATAGATGTAACGGAAGAATTGTCATGCGGGACAGGCCGGACAGGGGACACGGGTGATAATTTGCTTGAACTTCTGGACAATGTGACCAGAACCTACGACACAACCATCATAGCTGGTAGGCGGCAAACTATGAATCACAGCCGAGAGTATTTCTCTATTGTTTTGCAGTATTCCTCTTCCGACATGCCTTCAACATTCATTTTGTAGTGGCTGATAAGGTCAGTATTCTATTTATATAGCTCTATTTCAGTACGATGGAAATAGAGCTTTTTCCCTTTGTAGTTTTCGCGCTACTCAAAGATGTCGGTTTCAGTTTGTTTGCAGTTCTTTTCTCGGAGTTGTCGAGGAGTTGGAGGGGGGGGGGGGGCGGAAATCTTACGGCCCGCAAAAATCAAGTATTTGTAGATAGTACAGAACGGTGAAACTTGTCATTAGGGGCCTTACCAGATTGAATTGTCACTTCCCGGATTTGAGCATCTAGGGGGGGTGGGGTGGATTCATAGAGTAGGAATCTGAATTCTTGCGACACGGGTAACTTTTGAACGAGTTATCCGATTTAGTCCAATCTCGATAAAGGACGAGAGCACATGTCCCAGATGGTTTAGACTTTGTTTCAGTTTTGGACTTGATCTTTGGGGAAGTTAGAGGAAGGGGGGGGGGTCCCGGAAATCTTATGGCACGATTGGATTTGATGAATCGGAAAGGGAATTGGGGGGAGACAAGCATAAGCCCTAGACGTACCATTTATTGAACAGAACCGGATCTGGATAATGCGGGGATTGCTATAGGGAATCTTTCTTGCGAGTTAGGGTACTTCCTGACGGGCCAGGGCGATACTGCTTCTAAGGCTTATTAGGATCTTCACAAAACTGTAATTTACCCGGTCTGGCCAACTAAGGGAAGTTGCAGGAGGAAGATTCCGGTATCTTATGACACGCGTTAGTTGCCATAAGAACGAATTGCTGAATCTCGATGGAACTTGACAGTTGGCAAACGGGCATTTCCCGGCAACTGTGGAATCGAACAGTGGGACCAGGATAGGACTTGGCATCAAGGTGCAGATGCTCTATGGTTGTACCATTGTTTCAGATGAGGACCGGAGCCAGGAATTGTGGGGGAGACGAAGAGGGATATCGCGGAAATCTTGTAAGTTGCATAATATTCTCGAACCTGATTCGGAAGAAGCTTGAAAATTGGACAGATACAGGCTCTAGATTCCCTGTTTATAATTCGTTACTGGATCTGGCCAGTATGGGGGGGGGGGGGGGGTGCGGAAACCTTTCGACAAGCATTACTCTCAGACAAGTGGTCCAGTTCGGGTGGAACTTGATGGCTGGCGAGGTCAAATGTCCTTGATGTTCAATTGGTCCAGTTATAGGTCAGGACCATGGACCTCTGAGTCGAACACTATGCGGCGTATGCTGCGAATGCACGATTTCGTTTACCCGACAGGATTTTCTACCCCTTCGTGAAATGATGGAAAAAGCTCAACCTTTCGTTATTGAACTAACGATGGTGTCCGACAATTCTTGCAAGAATTGGCAAGGATCCTGATTCTTTCTCCGCAGCAGAAATTTAAAAGCCCCAGGAAGAGGGCAGCAAGATTGCCCTCGCGATTTCGAGTAAAAAAAGTGGTCAGATGTATAGAAAGAAATCCGTAAAAAGGGTGATCCAAAGTCAAATTTGAGTCACTGCCTTTTGAAAATAGGTGGTCCTATCTCAGACTCCGCCAAACCCTGTTTGTAATTGGGTGGTCCTATCTCACAGTTCGCCCAATTAACTTTCGTTGGGTTGTGGTATCCTGTCCAGTTTAGAAATGGTCCCTTTTTTAGGCATGACGTCTCCCTTATTTGTCTGTGTGTCCTCCTGACAGGACTGATACAGCATTTGTAGGTTTTGTACTGTTTGTGCGTTCGCTGGGTTATGTTACCTCTACCTCAACTCAATGCAGCAACAGATTTAAATCTCCAGTGAAACGTGTCTTCGACAGTTCTGTTTTTCCGCTATTTTCTGGAAGGGTATCATACCTGTTGGAAGCTCATGTATAGTGAATGGGCATCTCTGAATCCGAAGCAAGAGACTGTAGGAAGTGACAGCTCCCTTACCAAGTTTTCAAATGCAATATCGAAAGATGTAGTGGGCCAAGTTGCAAAGCAGTTGTTTTCTGCGACAACTAGCCAGGGGAGCATGGAAGGCCCTCCTGTTAGAAATCATCAAGAAGTTATGTGGTGTATGGAGGTGAGAAAGGTTATAGTTAACATTTAAAGAATCAAATATTAAAAGAACATTTAAAGAATCGCTTATGAAGAAGAAAAAATATAGTGTTGAGCAGTAGGACCCAACAGTCCAGTAGACATACCAAGACCTAGAACCAGCCTAGGACCCAATTACAGAGATCAGAAGTAGGAGTCCCAGACATTTTAAATTCAGCTAAAAAAAAAAAAATCATGTTTATTTGTGACGGTCCAAGTCCCTTGTGTAAAGCTCCCTCTATATAATCTCTGGCACTGTCTAGGGAACCACAGCCATACTTTATGTCCTACAGGCTACAGAACCGGTAGTTCTCATGGAAACGAAACAGTTTGAGCTGCGATTCCGGCTTCTGACATCATTGACTAACAGAAACTTGTATGTGCTGGCTCCCGTTCCGGTAGTAAGTGGAAGTAGGGTAACTATCCTAGTTCCCGAAAGGCCTACCTCTCAATGAGTTCGATGTTCAGAAAAAAAAATCAAAATCCTCTAGCTGCTGCTTGCACGCTCAGTTAAAATGTTGAAATTTGCACTTATTATCATTCAGTAATAGTGCGTTTTTGTCCTTACTCGTTCCGTTCCTCCGTCAGCTCGCACTCAATAAGAATAAAAGAACCCAAAAGTAAATCTGATACTTGGAAAGAGGTCTTCTGCAATTAGTTTGCTTCCGTTTTGCTAAGTTTTTAAATTAAAAATTTTGACACCATTCGAAAGAGGGCATCTTTCTCTGCAAAATGTATATCACATTTTATTGATGTTGCATCCTATAACATATTTATACAATTTTTGCTGAGGGTACTCTCGTTCGGAAACTGGTTGTATGCGTTTTTGAGTTTCCGAACGAAATCCTCGAATCCCTATTTCTGTGGTTTCCGCCCGTTATTTTAGTTTCATTGCCTAGGACCGCTCTAATAAATTGTTTATCAAGTTATTTTGCTTATTGTTCAGGCTTTAAAGAAAACTGAAAGACTGTTCGTCGATCCGAACGACATATTTCCGGTCCCCGAACGGTCGAAGAAGAATCGTTCGGAAAAATAATTTCGGTTCTCGAATGTTCGGTTTATGAAACTGAACGAGAAGAATATGTGGGATGAACGTTCTGGGAAGTGTTGTGCCGATGTTTTCTATATTTTACTGAAGTACAAGTATCAAGCCTACTCCAGAAGTAAGCCATGATTTAATTTACGGGTGAGATAGGGTTGAAAACTTCGATAAATCTGTTTTCATTACGGAATATTAATTCATATGAAATCTAGCGAAAAAACGACTTATCGGTACTGTTTATAATTCCTTGATCAAGTGGTTCGAGTTTTGAAGATCTTATATTCTGAATTGATATTTTTGCTTTACTGTGCTTGGTCCATACTATGAAAAAAGTCAGGTGAAGACCAGAAATTCAGTAGGCCTTGTGTATTCAGTAGGCCTTGTGTTATAACTTCGTCGAATAGAGGTCCTCTCTGGAGACTGATGACTTCATATCATCCTCTCTGGAAGCTGATGACTTCATGTCATCCTCTCTGGAGGCTGATACGACTTCATATCATCCTCCCCTTTTCCACCACTAATTTTCTGTGTGAAGATTATTGTAATAATACTTACCGTGTGTCATAGGAGGATATACATTACATACCTGTCGGAGAAAAACTAAACTTGGTTAACAATTTTTTTTTTTAGAATATTGAAATTTCGCGCCTAGTTACTGAACCAAAATACTGAAACTTACTTTTCACCTTAGTTTGTCGTTTCATTAACGATAAATGAAACGGCAGTTCAACCGAACAAAGAAAATATCTTACTCTCGGCAGTCTAACGCTGTACATAAACAGCGTTATAAAAAATATGCTTGTAGTAAAACAATGGTTGGAATTACGAATACGAACACAGCTAACCTGCAACTAGTGTTACCCAGGTGCTGCGGGTATGAAGACATAGTTTGCTGTTTGGAAACTGAACCGACAATCAGTTTCGGTTTTGATTCTAAGTTTGGGAACTGAGACGAAAAATTCGGGAACTGGAACATGGGTTCCGAACATTGTTTTCCGAATGGTTTTCTGATCTCTAGGCGTTCGGAAACTGAGAAATGATACTATAGTTCGGAAAAAGTACTGTTACGACCATCCGCTTCAAACTAGAAAGGTGGCATGTACCAGTAAGTAAGCCAGTCTTACAACAAATGATCAGTCGATAAGAGTTTTCTTCTATCTGCTCGGGGAAATTTCTTGCAATTTTTTTAAAAGAAATCTGCCGATAAATGTTAAAATCGTTCGGGAACTAGGATAGTTACTCTAGCTCATGGAAACTTCATCGCACCAGCTTCTCGTCTGGTAGTCTCACAGAATTGTGATCTCAGAAGTTAGGGAGCTGGTAGTTGATATCGGAAACTGTGGAATTGGAGCTTGTGTTCCTGTATTGTCTACATGGATTATAGAACTCATGGATTTTCACTGATTCAGAGAAAATAACATGGGAAAAAATCCACTACCGGAACCCATGTATTCAGAGCTAAGGAACCGGTAGCAACAACTATTTGGTTGAAAATGACCAGCTCACAGACACAGATGGCTACTGGCTAGGGTTCCGGTAGTGCCAGAATGAAGTTACAAACTCACAGACACTTGTCGAAATGAACTTGGATTCGGTTAAAAAATATTATTAACACACGGAACCCATCTCAGATGGGCTAGGGTTCCGGTAGTGCCAACAAATTTAGATTTTAGATTCACTTCCAGTTTTCTAGTCTGCAAAAAAAAAAACTGGCACTGCCGGAACCCTAGCCCCTAGCCATCTGTGTCCATGAGCTGGTGATTTTCAACTAAATAGTGCTTGCTACCGGTACCTTAGCTCCTAATATATGAGTTCCAGTAGTGGATTTTTTCCCATGTTATTATCCCTAAGTCAGTGAAAATCCCAGCATCCTAGCTCTCATCCAAACTACGCAGTGAGTTCTATATTCCATGTAGACACTACCGGAGCACAAGCTCTAATGATACAGTTTCTGGTATCAGCTACCCGCTCCCTAGCTTCTCAATAAACAATTCCGGGAGACTACTGGACAAGAAGCTGGTGCGCTGAAGTTTCCATGAGCTATTTCCACTTACTACCGGAACAGGAGCCAGCACATGCAAGTTTCTGTTAGTCATTGACGTCAGATCCCGGAATCGCAGCTCATATGGTTTGGTTTCCGTGAGAACTACTGGTTCCATAGCCCGTAAGACATAAAGTACGGCTCCCGGTTCCCTAGACCAGTGGTTCCCAACCTTTTCCATACTGAGTACCCCTAATCAAGGTTCGAGAAGATTTTCAGAACGTTAAATAGACAATATTTATTGTCATAAATGATGAGGCATACATGTGTAGAAATATATACACAATCAATAAGGCAATCACTCGAGGCTGCTTTGTAGCTAAAATTTTGTCGAATCTCGGCTTGATGTCATTAACGGCAATATCTTTTGCAGTCAGCCTGTTTCTGTGTTTGGTTTTGATGTTCTCTGTACTTTCATAAGCTGCATCGCAAACTTTTTCGTTGGCTCAGTTTGCAACCGGAATGACAACATCACTTGCAATGTCTTCGATTCTTCTTGAAATAATGTTGTTTGACACAGGAACAGATTTTAGGGCAGTAGGCTAGCTGTTTTGGAATCAACATTATTTCACTAACTTTCAATAGGGCTTTTAATCAGAAGTGTCACGCACAGGTTGACAACACCCCTCTCCCCCCAAAAGTTCCGCCAGACGATTCAAAAGAAAATAATCTGCGCGAAGCGCCGCGATTTTTCGTAAAAGCAGTTATTTAAAATAAAACAGTTGGTCTGTAAAAATACCTTGCCCCTTTCGATACATTTTGGCTGGTGATACGCCGCTGATAATATTAGGCTTTCGGAAACCATAAATGAGCGAGACGAGATTTTGAAGCTACAGTCTAAATCAATTTTGGTTCCTTCGCGTACCCCTCGCGTACCACCGGTTGGGAACCACTGCCCTAGACAGTGTCATAATCTCTATTATCTTCTTGGGGATCCGAACTGATTAGATGAGCTTGCCTTCAGATGGCATCACTGCTCCTATGGCCAACTTCTTTCTGGCTGTTGTAGGTGTTTGCAAACTATGTTCATAAAAGTTCCCAAGCCTCTCGGCAACGTCTGGAAGCTTTCCACTCTCCGAATGTTGATTTCCACGAGGTAGTAAGGAAAGCCAGATTAAAGGAACTGTCCAGGTACCTTCAGTTGACAGGGAGGCTAGACAGGTTTTAAGGTAAGAACGCGAGAAAAAGCGGTAGAATGAGTGATGTTTTTTATCAATTGTTTTGGTAGAGTGATGTTTTCATCAATTGTATTATAGAGTGATGTATCGCCATCAGTTGTGAATTTGGGGATTGAGACAATGGTCCATTTTTGGCCCTGAGTTTCGGCTGGAGTGTATGGCCTACCCCACAGAATAAATAAGCCTCTCGGTAGCTCAGTTGGTAGAGCATTCCCCTTGCAAGCAAAGGGCCCTGGGTTCAGATTCTGGCTGGGGAGCGTGTTTGTCTTTCAGTTCACTACTACAAAATCTTACCTAGAAACTGACTTATCACTTTAGCCATCAAGCATTACTCTCAGGAAATTTTTTTGATTAAAACAGTAAGTTATGCTGAAAGATTAGTTGCGTTTTTGTTCGACTTTTCACTCGCCTTATCGACGGCTTTTTACTTTCTTTGCGTTTTCGTAAAATGGTCCTAAGCACTGTTTGATAATTTCCCGTTTTTGTCAAAAAGGCAAACGTCGACTTTCACCTTTTCCCTCGGCTTTTTGCAAAAAGGCAAACTTGGTAGGGGACCAAGTTACGCTCTCCTTTTGGCTTTTGCCTCGCTACTTTTGCCAGTTTATCCCAAAATCCAATAAAAGAGGAATTTGATTCAAAGTGAAAATCAGTATTTCGAGACTGTCTTGGATTTTAAAGATGAAAAATTTGAAGTGCAAGTAAAATACAAAAAAATG
The DNA here is from genome assembly GCA_023053575.1 of Branchinecta lynchi. Classification (NCBI taxonomy): domain Eukaryota; kingdom Metazoa; phylum Arthropoda; class Branchiopoda; order Anostraca; family Branchinectidae; genus Branchinecta; species Branchinecta lynchi. The sequence continues at coordinate 4,611,186 of JAKZAP010000014.1, forward strand.
GCATTTGTCAAAATAGCGTTTCCATCCGAGAAAAGTGAAAAGTCCTTAGTAGTAACGGCAACTCACTAACTTACTTCCACGCGAGAATGTTCAAAAAGGCCTAAAAACGATAAAAAGCCAAAGCTGAAAAGGGAAAGGCAAAAGCCGAAGAAAAATGCAACTATTGCTTGTATTTGAGGATAAGTACCTAAGAAAGTCTTACTAAGAAATTAGGAGAGACTACGCAAGAGAAGATGGAATTATTGGGTATCACATGACTTAAATGAAAGAAGATAGACTGCTGTTTGATGTATGGTGTTGGATATCAAAGAGGCTCTAAATTCAGGTCTACCTTATGTTTCGCACCTAGAAACACACTAAAAAGATATTTTTTTTCCTGACAAGAATAACACAGTGTTCTGCAACTCTAATTGATAATATTTTTGTTGATGGTCAGTTATTAAAAGGTTGTTTGGCTGATGTTCTTACAAACGATGGATCAGACCACCTTATGTTAATTAGTAAAATTGATAGCTTCAGTGTCAGGCCACAAAAAAAAATAAACCTAAATATAGAGATTTGTCAAAAAAAAACTTGCAGAAAATCTAGATCATGTTGATTTTTTGGAAGTCTTTAAAACAAAGTGTGCAAATGTGGTTTATAATTTATTTGTGATATAGGCTATACTTCTCATTTAAACAGGTAAGAAAGAACAAACAAATTCCAAGGGGGAAGGAATGGATGATGAATGCATGTCTGTGCATCTGTAAAAATGAAGAATAATCTATATTAGTATTATCTAAAAGACTGTTCAGATCAGAAACTCCAATTTTTCAGAGAATAACGAAATCAATTAAATGCTGAAAAATTATATTATGAAAGGGAATTAATAAATTAATAGAAAATATGTTGTTAATGAAGTAATGGGCCAAAAATTAGTAAAAGATCAAATAAAAAAGAAGACATTCTTCCGGACACTTGTGATGGGTTTTTTCTTTAAAAAAATCGCACTAAGTAAGTATTACACTGAGCTATAAAAATTTGATGTCATGACATGGGGGGCTTTCTCACCTACCACTTTGGATGTCTAAGCATGAAGAGTTTGATACTCTAATGGGTTGTAAGACTCAGACTCTGGACACTCTCGAAGAGTGGCGTCCTGACACCTTCTTGATAGAGTGGCTTCAGAATTTTACAGGAATTTTTGGGGGTTTTACCGGAAATTTTCTGTAGCGACCTCTCTGCAGAACCTCTAGAATAGGCTAATGTTGTGTTCTGACTTCTTGCATGTGTTACAAACAATAGTAAAACAGAAAAATAGGCTCTTAAAACTTTTGAATGAAACGGCAGCTTATTTTTACATCTGATATTTGAATACACTGAAATATTTTGACCATCTGAAGAATTTTGAATTTTTCCACCCAGGACTATAGTAATAACGTTCAGAGTGTGCGCCGCTTTCACAATAAACCAAAATTCATCCAGATGCGGAGAATTTGAATTTAAACAAACGCTTGCATTTCCAGGGCTAATGATGCGACATCGGAGAAGTAACGCCTTCAGAAAATTAGGAATATGATTTTAGGATATGTCTTGCATTGCGTCCGACTTTTTTATCCAGTTTTTGGGAAATGGCTTATTTCTAGTTGGTAAATATTTCAAGCGTAAAGAGGCACAACGAGTCCGGAAGACTAATCATTGGATGAAATGGATTATCCCTGGATACTGGTCAAACTAAGTATCGCATTTTTGTCGGGTTTTCAGGAATATTTAAGCGAATAAGTGATATGTTACTAGACTTTTGGATCGCAGCCCTATTCGGTGAAACTTTAAGATTGTCACTTAAAGGACACCAGAATGAAGAGTACCAAGTATCATCCCTATCTGTACGACTTCCGTTAACACTGCCTGCAGAAACCCAATCGAAATGCGAATCCAAATGCGAAATAGTGTTTCCGAGCTATGATTTTTGCTCCATTTTGCATCTGTCCTTATTTTAGTACCGAACAAATTTTAGAAATGAACAAATGTCTCCAATCAACCCTTTTTTTGGAATATTTGTTAACCAGTCAAGCCCAAATGTATATCGAGAAGACATTCCAATACGATCCGGCCATTGCTATACAAGATTTGAATGAATTGCGCTTTTTTCTTGGAGTCTGCATGTGCAAACCTCTAGAAACGAACATCCCTATTTTGAAAACGTCACGCTCAGGAGGAGAATGCTCTCCGTGGACATGTCTGTAAATGCATTCTCCATGGTGTGTTCAAGTATGGTTTCATTGTTCAGGTAGCCCTTAAATAAAAAGATCGTCGACCTTCAACCAACCCTACATATTTATTCGTCGCATTTTAAGCGTTTTCCATGTGCCCACAACACATCCAGTTTAACATTCGCCAAGTAGATAGTTTCACATGCGGTCAGTAATAGACTTTCAAAACGCTCGTCAGCCATTGTTGAACGCAAGGTATTCCTTACGAACTTCATCTTGCAAAAAAAAATTTCCCCTTTTGCCGAGGTAACAGGGATTGTCTTCGCCAGCCTGATCGCTTTCCATACTAGTTGCAAGACATCTTTCAATTCAAGACTTCGAATTTATCTTCAAACTTCCGTTTGTGTCGAGGCTTTCCTGGCGACTTTCGAGATCATGTCGGAACAAGAACCCGTTTTTGGAACTCTTCTGGGCTTATTACAGGAAGGGAGTCGAGAAAGCTGTCAAGACTGGAGTAGATAGAGCGTGTTCCACCCTTCTAACAATAGTTACTATTAGTTACTATTTCCGTTCCATCCTCATGAAAAGTTACTACACTGACCGTTCCAACCTTGTCGGAATAGTAAATAATAGTTGCTATTTGCTTACCATGCTCGGGAGCGTAGTAAGCGTAGTTACTACGCATCTCTGTAACGTGATTGATCGGATTCGCCCCTGGCGTGAGATCCTGCTGGAAAATAGGAAAATCGTTCCAGCCTTGACGGCAAAAAAACAGAATTCGTGACGTCATGCGTAGTAACTACGGTAAGTAGGGTGGAACACGCTCATAGTGCCGTGGCATTATTCCTGGCACGGTATTTGTAGTTGGAAATAATGTAAGTTCAGTAGGTTACTGTCAGGTTACGGTTCAATAGTCTGAACAAAATTAAGTTTTACTGGCAAAAGAATTACCAACAACTCAAATGGTACTTAACCGTTTAACATTATTGGGTCACCAATACACGATTATCAAATAACGTTCACTGACTGTTCTGGTTTAGTGTTCACAATGGAATGAATTTCGAATTCATTTTTCCTTACTTATCTCATCGCCCGGCATTAGCATTGCTGCCGGCGCGGCGAGGGGCTACTCGTCCATTATCACACACGTAACAAAATGTGTTGATTAATCAAATCACGACAGTTACCTACTTTTTGAAAGCCAAAGAAATTTCGGAAACTACCGGGATCACCCGGTAATCGCTCTGGGACGCTGTGTTGTTTGTCGGCAAAAATCATTCTGGTAAGTTATGTGTCGGGGTCATCCCGGTAAGCTGTGAGTCTGTACTTAGCGGGTAAGCAGCAAAATTCTGGTAGTCAGTGAGCCAAATTCTGGTAGATTCCATGGGTTTGGAATCTGGTACAATTCTGGTAGATTTTTCGGATCCCATCGAAACCTTTGGTCTTCTTCATCTAAGGTTGAAACCATAGGTCATTTTCTTCTCCTCCTTTTTGGGATCCCAAAACGTAAGTGGAGGGATACCTATGACATCGCAGAAGTTGTCTGTCTGTCCGTCTGTTAGCACGATAACACTCGAAGGGAACGAGATTTTTTTTATGAAACTTGGTGTGAGTATTCTTTGGGTCAAGGTAAGGTCAAGTTCGTAGATGGGCTATGTAGCCCTAGATTTAGCGGTGGGGGAGGGGGTTTCAAATTAAGGGTACATTTTTTTTTTTTTTTTACAAGGTATTGAGATAGTTGATTTAGGGGTAAGGAGACATGCTGAATCCGAATATGAAAGTTATTTTCTTGCCGGGCAATAGTTTACCCGGAATCCTGCGAAAACTGGACACAAAATTTGTGGACCAATTTTTGGCTATAGGCTAGCAGTCCTTACCCCTTTATTCTCAAACCAGTATAGCTCTGCTACCGGATGATGACATTCATTTGTTTATTCTATGGAAGTCGGAGAGATCTAGTGTAATCGAAAGTCGAAGGGGTTGATATAAAATGTTCAAACGAGGAAATGTGTTAGCGTGGATGTTGTTCAACGAGGATTCACTGGTAAAGTACAGGTCAAGTTCATAGATGGGTCCTTTACTCCTATCTTTAGAGGCAGAGGAGAGGTTTCGAATTTACAGTCAAAATATGCATCTTTTATTAGCTAATAAGATCTTCATTGAGGGGGTAAGGCTGAATCCATATCTGTACTTCCTTTTCTTGCTTGACAAATGGTTCATCACGAATTCGGCTCAAACCTGAAATTTGGTTGAAGCTCAAAGTTGTTTCCGAAATCGATTAGAGGTTCGGTATCGGGGCAAGGAGGGGCACTGAATCCATTGTTGAACTTTATTTAGCAGTAAAAATATTCAAGGAATCTGACGAAGACTGATTGGCGAAGACATGACCCAATTGTTTGAATACTCTTTCAAATAAGTTTGGAGCTAAGATAATGTGTTGTCCCCAGATGGCCCGTCTATTCCCCCCTCCCCTCCCGTCTACCGTGCGTCGGTCCGAGAGGAATACTGGCAATCAGTTTTCTCCATATCCTGCTAATTCTTCTGCCCAGTTTTTACGTAGTTTCATCCCATCATTTATTTCTGGTAAAATCTTGGAAGTGTATTAGTTAATTTGTTTCGTGTCTGTGTATATTTCGTAAATTTGTATTCCACTTCTAGCTTTTAGCTATTTGGGTTAAAACTGATTGATTGATTAATTGAATAAAAGCCGACTTGCTTCTTGTATTCATAATTTAAATTACTATCATTATATTGGAATAGAGATCGTTAGTATCAGTGAATAATTATGACAACAGTGTTCTCAAGAAGTCTTTAGATTAGTATTTGTATGAGTATTCTTGTGTTGCAAGTATGAATATGTATGTTTTGTTTTCTTTTCGTAATGTAGTCGCCGATATCAGTGGGATTAAAGACAGTAATAACAACTCTAATCTCTGTCCAAAAAGCAATTGACGTATTACTAAGTCTACCTCTGGATTGACTGAAGTACCTTGGTCAAGAGGAAATCGGTATCGACTTTGTCTGTAGATTGATTAGAACTATTGAGAGGATCTAAGTAGCCTATCCCGATGCTCGAAATATAAAGCCACATTTATGTGCCGACTCACAGGCCTTAACTTATCTTTCAGGTTTTGAACCTAGGCCTGGGGTCCCCTTCGCCCGACCAGGACCCGGTTAAGGACTGTGTCCATGTTTACTCCGACTGGCTTACAGCGTTGCTGCCTATCCCCAAGATAGGGATTCCGGATATTATTGTGAAAGATCCGTACAGATATACTCCCTTGATACTGAATGGATTATATAAGGTTTTTCTTCCCAGGAGTGACCTTGGTGAGTTCCTTTGCTTTAGTTCTACCTTTCAAAATGCTAAATACATTGTCCTTTTCTTTTTTGGCTTACAATGATTCGAACTGAAATAAGAATCACTTCAGTTCACTTTATGTTTCCAGAAATTATTCGTTAAAGGACCCCTCGCACTCAGAGGCGTTACTAGCCAAAATGTTTGGGGAGGGAGAGGGCAAGCCATTTACCGACTGGGTTTTCAAAAACGACTGTTTTCAAGAAAAAAAGGACAGTTTCGAAAAAAATCCCCCTCTCCCCCCCCCTCATTCGTGACGCTCCCGCTCCTACTAGTTACTGTTTATGTTCCAGTATTTTAAAAGTTGAATGCTTAAAACCAGGCCATGCTTTAAAAAAACTACCCACGGCTTTAGCTGTTTTAAGCCGTTTACCAGGCCTGTCGACTCCTACAGGGTGAAATTTACATAACCGTTTTTTTTTAATGAAAAAAATTGTCGTAAGCAACTGTCGACGGCACGGTACGCTTCGAAGGTAGCGAAACGAGGCAATCGAAAAAATCAGCGAGGTGACATTAGAGAGGCGAGAATGTACCGTATGACATTCGGATCTCCTGGTTTAACAATGGATTGAGCGATATGGAATTAGGTTGCATTAGTATTATAGGGGAGATAGGTCCTTTAAGGAAAATAACATAGGAAATATTAACAGAAATACACTGACTCACAAGTACACGGTAGCTTATTAAGTTTTATATTATTTTCGATAATCATTTGACCTTGTGTCTCCGGCTTAGACCCTATATTTATTTTTATTTTGTACTGAAGTGATAATATTAAAGCCCTGCGGAAACGCTGTTGTTCGAATTCAGATTAATTTTTATGATGCCTGTCGTGTCTTTAGAAAGTCAGGTCAAGCAGAAAGGGCAAGAGGTAGTCTGAAGATATTGACAAAGTTGTCTTGTGCACGAGGGTCCGCAGCCTAGGACTAATTTTTGTTTACCCTTGATGAATTTTCGTATTTTGCTGGAATTACTTTTGGAAATGTTACACTCACTTTTATAATTTTGCATTTCAGATTTTATTCAAATACACTAGAGGACTAGTAAAGTAAATAAAATCGCTAACAAATAAGCCGGATACTGTTATAGCAGCAAAGATTCTTTCATCTCTACAAATTTCCCGTGACACCATCAACACTAAATTGAAAGTCAGACAGATGACGGTCCACAACTGCTTTAAACTGATTGGTAGTTTCTGCGTTCACAGCACTTTCAGGAAACGATTCCAATAGTACAATTTATTCGGTTTCTGAACTCCACTTTCCAATGTACATGGCAGCGTAACGACTCGAAAAGCCGCAACCAACCAGATATCCCGTTTCAAGTGCGGACCAGATCTGGTGGGAGTCGAAGGGGGAGGGGGAGGTGTACGGAAATCATGTAACACGCTTAGGCTGGAGCGATCGGGATGAAACTCGGTGAGAGGAACAAGCACAAAACCTAGGTACATCATTAACAGAATTGCACCTGATTTGGGCACTGTCGGGAGAGTTGGAGGGGAGTTATGGAATTCCGGTGATACAGAGTTAAGGCCAGGTGGGCTGGGACGATGAAGCTTGGCAGGCGTATCAGAGACCAACTAGATTGACTTGAAATAGTTAGTTTCGCGATCTGACCATCGTGGGTGGAGTGGAGGGAGTGGGAATCCTGAATCTTGAAGTACATATAACTTTCGAGACGGTGATCGGATCTTAATGAAACTTGATATTTGGAAAGACCTCGTGTCTCAAATATCCCATTTCAGGTGACGACCGGATCCGATGAATTTGGGGGGTGGGGGGTGGGGGGGGGGGTGAGGGGAGGAATTGTGTGACATGCTCAAAGTCGAGCGGTCGGGATGAAACTTGTTGGGAAGAATAGGCACAAGCCTTAATACACATCTTTGACCGAACCGGACCGGATTCGGGCACTGGAAGGAGTTGGGGGGGGGGGAGGTTTTGGTAACCGGGGTTAAGGTACTTCCAGATGTGCTGCGACGGTGAAACTTGGCTGAAACATTTCGGACTTCACAAGATTGGCTTAGAAATGGTTACTTCCCAGATCCGACCATTCCTTGAAGTACTGATCTGAACCACGAAGTATAAAAATACTTTTAAACATAATTTACATTTTCGTGATCGCAATGAGCTCGTTATCATTTTTGCCTAAAGGATCTTGTTTAGAAATAAACTTCTCACATCTGAACCGCACAGTAAAAACAAAAAAAACTTTTGACCAAACGATACATTTCATGATCCCCGAGGGCCCATGTTTGTGCCAAAAGGGTTTTGCTTAAAATGAATTTCTAGTGCCCTTACAGTGCGCATCTTAACCGAAAAGTGAAGAAATTTTTTTTTTGACAAAACGATAAGTCAGCTACATTTTTTTAGAGCTATATTTTGGCCCTTCTTGGCAGGGGTCCTCGTCAGGCTCAAGCCGCTCAAGCTAGATAATGAACTTGTGGAAAAACAACTAAAGATTCTTCCTTCAAGAAGGGCCGAAGTGTAGCTCTAATAAAATGTAATCCCTTATGCATTGTCAAAATATGATAATTTTTGGCTCAAGGTTTTTGCTTACAAGTGAACTCTTTTAATTACAAAAAATACTATTCAACAAAATGTACGGTTTCATGATCCCGACGAGCCCATCATCATTTTTGTCTCAAGGGGTTTGCTTACAGAAGAATTGTATGGCCCTTAAAGTGCGCATCATCACAGCCAAGTGCAAAAATAAAATACTTTTTTACCTAACGATATATTCTGGTGATTTCCAAGGGCCTATCCTCATTCTTATCTTATCGGGTTTTGCTTACAAATGATCACGACAAACCCACAAATTGGCGAATTCCTGCTTTCCTCCTCTAACCGTTCCTTGCAAGGGTCATATTAGCTTCTAGCTCTTGTTATATTATGCCAGCTTTCTTATGGAATTATAAGCTTAAGAAATCCCCGACCTTTGTCGATGCTTCTTCGACCAGAATCCGGCTGGAACCGGAAAATTTGTTTTAAGTTAAATTTTAATTTGAAGTTGATTAGACGTTCAATATAGGGGAAAGATGCGACTGTCGTGGGGGGGATGGGAGATATGGGTATTCGGAATCTAGTGGCATTCATAACTTTTGAACAGGCGATCGTATTTGAATGAAACGTGGCAAGTGGAAAGAACTGTCGTCTCAGATGTTCCATGTCACATCCAGACTAGATCCGACACTTGTAAGGGGAAGTTGTGAAACGCTTAGCGTCGAGGGATCGGGATGGAATTTGGTGGAAAGAACAAGCACAAGCCCTATATGACAGAACCAGATCATATTGGGTCAATCGACCATGTTTGGGGGAGTTTAGGCAAGCGGAATACGTTACTGACTTCCGTAGGTTGCGAACGGGTAGTCCGATCCGAGTGAAAAAAGAACAGATGACCTAGGTATGTAAAACATGTGCCCGAACCACATGCGGCAATGGTTCGGGGAGATATAGGGCGGCCAGAAATTTGTGACATGGACAAAAAACCAAAGGAATTTGCCGAATGGAACCAAACGAATTGGCCGAATGGGATGCAAGTTGGTCAGCACCGAGTTTATGCAGCCTAGATTGGCTGTTTGACGTCCGGACGGATCCGGCCACGGTAGGAGGAGAATGAAGTGGGAAATGGTAATTTACAGATATGGTCCCATCCGGGTCAAACTTGACGGACGAGAAGAGATGTCAGCGATGCGAAAACGTTTATGTGTCCGAGTCGTATTCGGCCACAGTGGGAGAGTTGGGAGTCCCGGACATTTTGTGGCTCTTATAGGGGTCAAACGAGTGGAGTGATCTGTATGAAACTTCGAAAGCTGAGAGACAATGTGCACTAGATGATATATTTTAGGGTCTGGGACGGATCCGAGGACGGTAGGGTGGGGGGGAGTACCGGAGTTTCCCGAAAAATACTCAGATTCGAGTGAAACTTGATAGGCGGTAAGAGAAGATGCTTTAGATGATCTATTTATGTGTCCGAACCACATTCGGCCGCGATAGGGTGAGTTTGACGGGGCAGGGTAGCGAAAATAGTGTGGCACGTCTAGGGATCAAACTAGTGGATCTGAACTTGGAAGGTAGGTACGTCATACCGAGGCGACGCCGGAAATGCTCAGACTTGAGTGAAACTAGATGTGATATTTCTAGGTCCGATCCTAGGGGTGTTTGTGTACCCTGAAATAATTGTAAGTGCAGAGTATTGTATTGTTAATGTTTATGTATTATATAAAGTAAGAATAAAAAAACCTTGAACCTTGAACCTTGAACCTTGTGACGTTCTCATGTACTCTCTTGATTCACCTACTCTTAACAAGTGCCATAGGAGCTCGTAGATCTTGTTTTTCATTTTGGAAGACGGCAGGCCAACAGGTCTACCTTGTATTTTGCACTCAAGTTCTTTTGCATGATTTTTCCCGCTTTTTTTTACCGCCATATTTTGTATCCAACCGCCGCTTCCGAGAGCACGAAGCCTGGGTAGAGTCGACAACCGCCAAGAAGAAAATCGCTAATTTTGGGGGACAAGTATTGGTGTCATCGGAAAACGATATTTCTGAGCCATTATGGTGAAAAGATCATTTCTAGTAAGAGTTGTGCTTCATGTTTAGATACTGGCTCTGTGCCAATAAAACTGTAGGAAAGCTAGAAGAAGTCTACGGTATTTCAAGTTTGACGGTTACTCCCTTGACATCGTCAGTGCTTACGGTCCGGAAGTTCGCATCGGACCCAAGTAGTCTGGGTTTACCCCTCTCTGGAGTTAGCTGTACTGTCTCCTCCTTGTCGAGACATCGTTGTATCCTCGCCAAGAGAGTTAGACTTTTTTTTTTCATTTCAGCACCAGCAAAACAATCAGTTTTCTGCCACCGCGTCTTACGCACTGTGCAAACAGTTGCACAAGAGTCCACCAACCTTTCCACCTCGATGTGGCATTCCATTCTGATGTTTTTATTGGCGGATTGCGATGCCCTTCTTTCCCCGCCCAGCCAGGTCGATGACCTCGGAGGTCAGATGTGTGAGCGCCTTCTGTCGACGCTATTTGAGGTTTGGCTGCTTGCCTGTGCTAAGTCGTTTCCCACGCCGCCGCAGTGGAAGACATTGAATGAACTTTGCCAAAAATGGAGGCATAGACCAGAGCTCGTAGAGATTTGGTATAAATGTATGATGGCACTGACAAGGAAATTGCTTACCAATTTGTATGGCCCTGACTTCCCTGTTATCTCTTCAGGTAATTTCCTATTTTTTTATTTTCTTGTTTCAGAGTCTCCAGAGCTCGGCTTGGTTCTTGGTAAAATTAACCCGATGAAAAATTTGTAGCCTGCGTAGTAGTATGGTAGTAGTACGAAAAAGTTGCATGCAATACTATGTAATAGCAAATAATAGTATCATTTAATGTGTCTCAGACTGCTCCAATCTTAAGTAGTAGTATCCAGTAGCATCCTGCCGTGCCATAGTAGCATCCAGTCTTGCTAATAGTAGCATATAGTAGTATGCAGTAACACGAAAGCCTTGAAGTAGAAGCATGTAGTAGCATCAGTTATTACTGCATGCTACTTTTTCGTACCACTTCATATTACTCTTCTGAGATACATTTTTATGGCACTTGAGCTTACTTAGGTGCCATATAGCGATTGTAATTTCTGTCCGTCAGTCGGTCTGTCGGTCCCGGTTTTGCTAGTTCGGGCACTTCCAGATAAGCTAGGACGATGAAACTTGGCAGGCATATCAGGAACTGGATCAGATTAAATTAGAAATTGTCGCTTCCTCGATCCGACCATCTAGAGGGGAGTGGAGGGAGGGGGAATCCGAAAAAAATAGGAAAAATGAGATATTTTTAGCTTCCGAACGGGTGATCGGATCTCAATGAAACTTGATATATGGAAGGACTCCGTGTCTCAGACCCTCCATTTTAAATCCAGACCGGATCCGGTGACACTGGGGGGAGTTGGAGGGGGAAGCCGGAAATCCGGATGAAACTTGGTGGAAAGTACAAGCAAAAGTCCTAGATACGTGACTGATATAACCGGAACAGATCCGCTCACTTTCGGGGAGTGGGGGGGGGGGGAGAAGTCCGAATTTGTAGTGATCCCGCGAGTTCCGTGCTTCCTGATGTGCTGGGACGATGGAAATTGACAGGCATGTCTGGGATCCGACCAGATTAAATAGGAAATCGTCAATTCCCCGATTCGACCATCTGGGGGGGGGGGGGGTGGAGGGAGGGTGAAGCCAAAATTTGAGGTATTTTTAGCTTGCGAACGGGTGATCGGATCTTGATGAAAATTGATATTTAGGATGACCTCGTGTCTCAGACATCTCACTTTAAATTCGGGCCGGATCCGATGACACTGGGGGGAGTTGGAGGAGGGAACCGGAAATTTTGAGAAACGCTTAAAGTGGAGGGATCGGGATGCAACTTGGTGGGAAAAACAAGCACAGGTCCTAGACACGTCATTGACATAACCGGACCGGATCAGGGCACTGTGGGGGAGTTGGGGTGGGGGTCCGATTTCTAGCGATCCCGCGAGTTCGGCATACTTCCTGATGTCCTAGGGCGATGAAACTTGGAAGGTATGTCAGGGATCCGAACAGATTGACTTGAGAATAGCCGTTTCCCCGACCCGACCATCGTGGGGGGAGTGGGTGGATCGGGAGTCCGGAATCTAGTGGCGTGCATAACTTTTGAACGGGTGATCGGATTTGAATGAAACTTGTCTGGTGAGCTATCGCCTCGGACGTTCAGTGTCACGTCCGGGTCGGGTCCGATACCTGTGGGGATGGGGGGGGGGAACTCAAGAAACTCTAAAAGCAGAGGGATTAGGACGAAACTTAATGGATGGAACAAGCATTAGGCCTAGATGAAATTGACGGAGCCAGATGGTTTCGGGGCTCTGTGGGGAGAGTTGGAGGGGATTTTCTGGAATTCCGGTAGTAGTGAGTTAGAATAGTTCCAGATGTAAAACGACAACGAAACTTTGCAGGCATATTAGCGACCCGAATTATCTTGACTTACGAACCTGACAGAACATACCCCCGGAAACTTCCGTTCCTAGATCCGAGCATTTTTGGGGAGCAAGAGAAGAGAAATATGGAAATTGACTTCTATAAATTGTGAACGAGTGATCTGATTCGAGTGAAACTTCATGGGGGATACGAATCGATGGCCTCGACATGTAAAACATGCGTTCGAACCATATGCGACCACGATTAGGGGAATTGGGGGTGGGGGGACTTTTGACATGCACAAAAACCAAACGGTTGGACCGAATGAGATGCAAATTTGACAGTGCCGACTTTATGCGGCCTAGATTTGTTATTTGGCGTCCGGGCCGGATTCGGCCATGGTAGGGGGGGGGGGGTACTGGAAACATGCAGATAGGCTATGCTCCAATTTCAGTAAAACTTGATGGACAGGAACAGGGAATTAAGAGATTGGGCCCGAACCGGCTCCGACAACGTTGGTGGGAGGGGGGGGGGTTGTTGTACCGGAACTTTCCAAAAATGCTCAGATTCGAGTGAAACTTGATAAATGGTATAAACGAAGATGCTTTAGGTGGTCGATTTTGTTTTATTCCGAACCAGATTCGGCCACGGTAGGTGGAGATAGATTGAGTACCAGAAATCGTGTAGCACGTCTAGAGATCAAACAAATGGATTTATTGGGATGAAAGTTTGAACAGTCATGTGCATTTGCTACAGACAATCGAGACGATGCCGGAACTGCTCAGAAATGAGTGAAACTAATAATCCTATTTCTGTTTCCGAACCGCATTTTTGGATGGCGGGTGTATTTTGTGACGTTCTCATCTACTTTCTTGTACAGCCTACTCGTACAAGTGCCATATGAGCTCGTAGCTCTTGTTCATCGGGAAGAACAAACGAGAAGTAGAACTTTCGTCTCCCGACCTCTGTAATAATAATTTATTGAGGCCCGCTATACAACAAATGAAAGAGCGGAGTAATAGAAAGAAGAAAAATCAATTACACAAAGAAAACGAAACACTACATAAACTTTATAAAACTTATGGATACGTTAGGCGAGTCAACGGCGATTTGTATATGTTTTTGAGAGCCCGCGATCTAGGACGACACTCTATAATTTCGCACTTCGTGGAAGCATATGATCATGTGGAGTCGAATAGATTCCCAACGACAGATGCCATCCTCAAGGCTTTTATACAACTATCTAAAAAACCAGTTGATGAATTTGTAGGATATGCCAATAACTGCTTGCCAGTGTTTCCTCTCGGACCGACGTACAGACGACGAGAGGGCAGAGGGTAACAGACGTCTTATCCAGAGACAGCACACCTTCTTCGCTCCAAATTTGTTTGAAAATAAATTTTTTCGATCAGTTAATTTAGAAATGCCCAGCTTAATGAGAACTTATTAATATGTAATGTTGCATTGTCTTTACCTAATGTTTGAACGTTTTTAATGTTGTCCGTCAAGCTTTAGTTCATGTTTATCAGCTATAATCATGAAATGGTGGTCTTGACCGTCTCTCACCTTTCTTACCAGAAGTAAAGTCAATGCGATTTTATTAGATTGCTCCGAAGTGCAATTTAAGGTAACGTAAGGTAATACTCACAGTTCAAGTTTTTCAAAAAAAATTATATTCGATCTTGAAAACTCTATCCGTGGGCGTAAGGACATTTTTGTAGACGAATCCCATTCACCCTATTTGAGACTTCGTGGCTTTGTGTACACTTTTGATTTCATCACGCTGACTTAATACTTCAGTAGAATGGAAGCGAATGAACGAATAAATCAATGGTTTTATTTGCCGATTTCAAACAAAAAAGTGTGACAAATCGAGTATAAAAGAAAGGGAAAGGAAGAACCACACTACCCTAACAAACAAAGAACAAGGGCAAATAGCCTACTTCATAAATACCTGATACAGGCTCCACTAGGGTCCAGGTCCTTTCGGTAAGGACTACTTCCTCTCTTACTTCGGGGATGGTCCGATGGTCGCATTTTAATAGAGCTGTTGTAACCTGATATTTCTAGAAGTTGTTCGTTTTGTTACGAGACTTCAGTCACGTCTATGAACTAGAAACTTTCGCCAGATTTAGTTCAAGGAACGTCATGCTCTTGGCGTTTGAAAACAGAAAAGGCGGAAAAGTTTACTTTTCGTCAAGTTTTTTTGCCCTGGAAGTGACCTCGTAGAGGGGACCTGGTTTTAGTTTCTGTAGGCGGGGGGGGGGGGGGGGGGGGGGGGGGGTATTTACCGACTGGATGGTAATTTTTTTACCGACTGTTTTTGCAGGAAAAATGTCAGTTTTCACGAAAAATTGACTAATTTTCAGAAAAAACGACCTTTCTTAAGAAAAAACCTACCATTTGGATGAAATATCGACTGATTTTCAGAAAAACCGACCATTTTCATAAAAAAAATCATCTGCCTTGACGTAAAACCGCGGTGCTTCGCTTATTTTTTACCGACTGACTGACACCATTGGCGGGGGGGGGGGCATCCACCCCCCTCCCCCCATACTGACGCCCCTGGGTGAGAGGGGCCGCTAGCAGAGTCCAGCGCCTTCACGTCTGAGACGAAAGTCCCGCTCATGAGTCAAGAAGAGTCCGAGTCCTGGACAAGTCCATCGAGTCGAGACTACCAAGAAACGTTCTAACAAAATATGCACAGTAATTTACTTGAATGCTTAGAAGTTTACTTTTTTTTGTATTACTTTACAGCTTTTGACGGCACAGAAAACCAGATCGTGGTTTCATCTCAGATGGGGGAAGACAACTTGGTCCAGTCATGGTATCGCTTCCTTCATTGTGTCGGTAATCCTTGTGATTTGGTAA
The DNA here is from genome assembly GCA_023053575.1 of Branchinecta lynchi. Classification (NCBI taxonomy): domain Eukaryota; kingdom Metazoa; phylum Arthropoda; class Branchiopoda; order Anostraca; family Branchinectidae; genus Branchinecta; species Branchinecta lynchi. Next base: position 4,626,533 of record JAKZAP010000014.1, read on the forward strand.
AGCCGACGGTCATTGCGCAGACGCAGACGTTCCTTCAGTTCGCTTTGCTGAGTCAGCAGGTCCGTTCTCCCTCTTTGTTATTGCTGTTGTCAATAGACTAGTTTCGGGACTGGGAGGTTATGCCTTCTTCGTTTAGGTTCTTGCTGAGTGACTAGCAGCAGGATCAGGGGCTTTGGTTCGTGTCTCGGAGGTGCCGACCGTTTGTTTTGGGGCGGGTGGTTAATTGTTTGACCCTGTAAAACAAACCAAAGTCCACCCATCCTCGAATGGGTACCTAGGGAAATCGAGGGAAGATAGGAAAAAGTTGTCCGAAAGCACCAGGATGACTCGCCGCCTACCGCCCATTGCACTTTCTATTCTGGCTGAGGGTAGAGGATCAAAGATCAGCACCTCCAGTTTGGTCTGTCAACCTTATCTTCTGCTCAAAGGCTTGCCACCGGAGTAAGAGGTGTCTTAGAGCGTTTCCACCCTTCTTAGAAGATAAACTATTAGTTACTATCTCCGTTCCAACCTCACGAAAAGTTACTGCGCTGACCGTTCCAACCCCTTCTCGAAATAGTAATTATTTGCTTACCATTCTCGGGAGCGTAGTAAGCATGGTAACTACGGATCTCTGTAACGGGATTGGCTGGATTACCCCGTGGAGTAATATTTTGCGGAAAATTAAAAAATGCGTTCCAGCCCTGACCCAAGAAGCCAAAATTCGTTGACGTCATGCGTAGTAACTATGGTAAGTAGGATGGAACACGCTCTTAATGTTAGGAAGTTTGGTCCTACCGTGGGAGGGATGTCAGGTTTACGCTAAGATAGGAGTTGTATTTGTACTTGTTTCGTATATTTTACATCTAACATCCATGTAGAGGTCAAAGCTCTACTAATCGAATCGTACCCGTGCTTACAAATGCGTGGGAATCTCAAATCCACATGTGATGAGTTTTGTCAGTGCTTGAATTGAAGGCCTCCTCAGTTGCCACCAGTTTCCCCTGGTCCTTTACTTTTTGCAAGTAAGCTCTAGAAAGGGCGAACAGCAATATTTACCTCGGTTGCGTTCCATCGAGTTACTGTCAGTTGTGCTCGTCACAATTCTGTTACTATTTTCGTCCCACCCTTCGGCGTGATAAGTTAATTAGCTCCTCCTTCTTATCCTTTTTGTTCCACAGGATATACTATCGTTACAGATTGCTTATGACGGTCGGGATAAGGTCATAAGTGAAATAACTAACTTTTCAGCAACATCGCAAAATAGCACGAGGGAGTAGCGTCACAGTTTACCCCTTGAATTTGAGGCAAGGATTGTGCTGCGTTCGTATTTACCACGTAGTCGTTATGAAAACAGAAGATGGTCTTAGATTAGCCAGTTATCTGAGAACAGAATAGTACATAATTATTCTTCCCCTTTAAGCCGTTTTCACAATGGCGCGTCGATGCGATGCGTTGAATATGAGTTTATCTTGCGTTGCGTGCAGGTTGCGTAGCGTATCTTTCACACCTGGGCGAGAAGCTTTCACACAGGATCCTTATCGACGTTTTCCTTTCTCGGTCTCTTCTGCTTAATTTTCGTTTATTTCTTCATTAGTAAGTTTTTCTTCACAATTAATAGGTTTTTCTCCAGTCATTCTTCAAAACTTCGATTTTTCATTGAAAATCTGATGCGTACGCGTCGACGCAAAGCAAAATTAGAACTTGGTTATATTCTTGCGTTGCGTTTAATTTGTCTGCGTAAGCTCTGCCTTGCTTCACCGCAAGCACGATGCAGAGGATGCGCAGCTCAGTGTGAAAGGCTCAACGCGTCAATGTGAAAGCGGCTTTAGAACTCATTCTGATCTTCATTATCTATCAGCTCATTGGGCAGACTTATTCGGAAGAAGCCCCCCCCCCTTATTTTGGGTCTTGCTGTTCCGTTCCTTGGAAATCCAGAATGTCCCGTGCAAGCAAAGTGTAGCATATTTTTTTGATGAGACGCAATGCCTGAAGAAATAGGCTTACCCTAGTCTAAAGTTACCAGGGTAATCACTTAGAGGAAGGTAAAGGCATTTCTCGCATTTCCCAACTTCCCAGAAATTCAATTTTCTCGGATATATTGTTCCTCTCAGATTAAACAAATATCTCGAGACTCGTTTTTGTTTCGCTCCAGGAGCTTTCTTAATTTGTTTGAGTATCGCAACTTGCAAATGAGGTTTCTTCTTTGAAGATTTATGCTTCTTTGATGTTTTTCCATTTTGTATGAAATTTTTCATTTTCTCTGTTTTCTCAGGCGGACGTTTTTGAGGTAAGCTTCTCCAGAATTAATCCAGCACTAGCACAGTTTTTTTTAATTTTTTTATTTATGCTGCCAAGCCGCTTAGCTTGCCTTATATGTTGCGTAAAGCCAAAGATACGAGTAGCCTACCACCCAGAAAGAAAAACAAATGATTCGTGCTTTGTCAGTTATCACATCCTAACTTTCACCGTTATTTCTACGTATAGTGCACTACCCTTGAAGACTAATAGTTCATTAGTTTAGTAGCCTGGTAAACTCCAAATTTCACTTTTTTACAAACATAAAAAGACACGCTTACCGTGTAAAACAAGTGCGCAAGCGCTCAAACGTGGAGTGTGAAAGTAAAATGTTTATCATACCTTATATACAAACAGCGTTAAAACCAAGACATTTCACATCCTCAGTAACCAAACAAGTACCTAACCTAATTTGAATCATTCTACTTTAAAACCTTTTAATGAAAGATGAGAGCTTGCAAGAACGGTTTCAGTTTCAGTTCAGTTCAATTATTTTTATTTCAACACCAATTACGGACTAGCCGAATAGCAGGTGGTAAAGTCAAACATACATTACAAACTAACCAAAATTATTAATATAAAGACTTTCAATACTGAAAGTCTTGCCAGACAATCCGACCCTCTAAACCTGGTTTCAGTTAGCAAGGTAATAACAAGTTCAATAAACCAAATCGAAACAGCCTAAGACCCCCTTCGTCACAACTTCCTTAAGAACGGCATATCATCCATCATATGACAGAACCGTCCAGATTCTAACTTTTCATTAAGGATTGATGTATGTCGCTTGGTCTTATTTGTTGCTGTTACACCAACATATACTAGAGTTGAATTTGAGACGTTTCATAGACGAACTTAACTAATGGGAAATCTGGGCCGAGTGGCCCGTGAACGGGAGAGTGCAGGGGGGTCGGGACCCGTCAAAATGCTTATCTTGAACCTATATATCGTCAAATTTCCCAACTTAGAGTTTGATTCCAGTCACGGATCAAAAACATGGACCGTGGGAGGGTGGTTCAACTCCGCATATATATTCCCAACCTTAAGACCTCAAAGCACAAGGAATTGCATCGTCCTATTTCCAGTTTTGTAAAGTTATAAACATTAAAAAATGAGCAATCTGGGCCCAACTGCCCTGAAGCAAGTGGGGTTTAGGACCCCAAAAAGCAAAAAGAGACCACAATGCTCACAAGCCTGCTAAGTTTCAACTTGATACCTGTTTATTCCCGTCACGAGTTATGAACTTTACTCTTGGGCAATCTGGTCCGAGTTGCCCATGAACGGGGTGGGGAGGTGCGACTTCAAAAGTAACTTCCCAGCACTAGGATCTACAATTACAAGGAATTTCACTGTCCTATGTCCAGCTCTGGTCAAGTTATGAACATTATTCACTGGGTGATTTGGGCCCTCAAAGGACCTGAAAAGGCACAACTAGACCCCAATACCCAAAAGTGTACCAAGTTTGAACTTAATACCTGCACGAGTTCACGAGTTATGAGCTCCGCAAAATACGGTGGAAAACAAAAAAGCGAATGCTGGTAGCCTACAGCGCTCTCAAGAGTGGATTGTTCATAAATGAACACCCTACTAAATCCGGCTAAAAACTTTCGTATGTCGTCGACAGTTTGTCACAAATAAAATTGAAGATACATGTCTATAATTGACAGTCCTATGTTATCATGCTGTGAAACAGATATTCAGGAATAATACGACGATTGATTGATTGATACTTGTAATTTAGTTGTCGAAAACCATGTGTTTTTTGGGATTCCAAAACATAAGTGGAGGGATACCTATGACATCGCAAAGGTTGTCCGTCTGTCAGCACGACAACTCTCGAGGGGATTGAGATATGTTGATGAAACTTTGTGGGAGGATTTGGGTTAAAGTACAGGTCAAGTTTGAAGATGGGCACTGTAGTCCTATATTTGAGGGTGGGGGAGGGGTTTCAAGTTAAGGGGCAACACAAATATTTTTTCAAAGCTATTGATATAGTTGATTTAGGGGTAAGGAGTCGTGCTGAGTCCAAATATGAAAATTATTTTCTCGCTTGACAATTAGTTCGGCCGGAATCCGGCCAAAACCGGATAACTTGTTTAAAGTAATATTTTTATTGAAATTTGATAAGATGTTCGATTTCCGGGTAAGAACACATGCTGAATTCGTACATGGCAATCATTTTATCACCGGACGTATAGATCGCTCGGAATCCGGCTGAAACCGGAAAATTTGTTAAAAGTAAACGTTTAATCTGAAGTTAATCTGAAGAGGTCGAATGTATGGATAAGGAGACATGCTGATTTCATTTTTGAGCTTTAGTTTTTTGCCAGACAAGTAGTTTGTCGGGAATCCGGCCGAAACCGGAAGTTAGGCAGAAGTAAGGAAGGAAGGAGATACGACGTAGGCTATAGGTTAAACCATATGCTGAATCCATATCTGAATACTTGACAGCGCCAAACGGATATCTGAATATATCTGAACTTGGTGAAATTCAGCTGGTGTATCCGTTTTGCACTGTCAAATACGAACTTGGCCTTCTCCGATTATTACCATTGTCCTGAACCTGTTTGTAAATTTTAAAAGCAAAAATGTTTAAGAAGTCTGTTGAAGACCGAATTGTCGGGAGCAAATATTACAATTTTGGGATCCCATTGGAACCTTTGGTCTTGTTTCTATAGTATTTATATGTCACTGAATGGAGCGGTTGATGTAGGCGTAGTTTTGTTTTATATTTGTATGTTGTGTACCCCTCAATTTGAGGGAAATAAATGAATAAATAAAAAAAGGAAATTATTATAAAATACCGCCTTGCCGACCATGTGGCTGCGATTGAGGCAAGGATAAAGAATTTCTAAATTTGCCTAAATAAAACAACACATTGTTTCTTGTTGTAGTGTGTAACTGATGTTGTATTGGTTTTTTTATTTTTTCTGTTTCTTTTCTTCTTCTTTTTTTTCCATCTAGGCCCACCTGTGGCCAAAGTTGATGAGTAAATAAATTGATAAAAACAGCCTAATCTGACTGGGAATTATAGGTTTAGGTTTCGATGGGAACCAACAAATTTAATATTTGATACAGAGAATTGGGTCTTGTCTTCGCCAGACCCAGTATTCGCCAAACTCCTTGAACATTTTTACTATTAAATTTAGAAACAGATTGAGGCCAAATAGCTAATAATCCGATAAAAAAAAAACAAGTTCAGATATGGATTCAGCATGTGTGTTTACCCCAATAAGTCATATGTATTTTAACGAAACAGATCGAAACTTCCTGCATTACTTCCGCCAATTTTCCGGTCCCGCAGAATCCCGGAACTGCTTGTCCAGCAAAAAAATAAAGCTAAAAAACAAACTCAGCATATCTCCATACCCCTATATCAAACATCTAATCAACTTCAAATAAAAATTTAACTTATACAAAATTATTAGTTTGCCCATTAATTTGAACCCCCTCCCCCACCCCTAAATGTAGGGCTACAGAGCCCATCTATGAACTCGACCTTTCCCGTGACCCAAAAGATTCTCACACCAAGTTTCATCAAAATACCTAATTCCTTTCAAGAGTTATCGTGCTCACAGACGGACAACTTTTGCGATGTCAAAGGTATCCCTCCACTTACGTTTTGGGATCCCAATAAACTGACTAAATTGACAATAAATTGACTGATTCATTAATTCATTCAGATTTGTACCTGCGATTGGTCATTTGGCAAGACAAGCTTCAACCGTAAATTCACACGAAGAAACGTCAGGGGGAAATGATCTTGATTGAACGCTGGATGCTCAAATTAGAGCCTATAATGCTATTCGTACAACGCCACCGTGTTTGCTAATGGTTTTATTTTTATATTACTATATCTCTATATAGAGATATAGGGTTGAGCACGGCAACAAAAAAGGTGAACCATGCGCCCTTCATTAAATTCCTTCCAGATTAGTTCTTTTTTGGCCGCTAGTTGAGCTAGCATAAAATAAACAGTGACACGTTACTCCGTGGTGTACGTTTTATCCAGGTTTATTTGGCTGTTTTCAATGCCTCTTAGACCTGGTCGTGTTTAAAACTGTTTGCTCAACCCAACCCTGTTCTGTCAAGATTCAACAAGTACCGTATGTCAATTCTGGCGCCCGACTTTAGTGCTGATTACTGGTTGACTTTGCAACGGGGCTAATGCGTGACTCGGTATGTAGCGAAAGCCAGATCACTTATTCACCCTTCAGATAACTTATGCTAAGATCTCACGTGTGATTGTTATTGTTTCTCTAGCGCATCTGGCGGCAATTCTTCATTGGAATATAAGGGGTGTAATATACAGTGTGTTGGTAATTGACAACTATCAGCGTCTACAAGACAACTATCAGCGTAAAGCAGATACCAATCTTCCGTTGCTTGCCTATGCTTTCCTGCAACATTGCGGCAAGAAGAGTCTGCGTCTTTCTCTTTTGTGTGTTCTTTCTATCGTCGTTTATATGACAGAAACCAAGTATTCATTCATTCATAGCAAGAGTGTCACCTACTTCCTAAAGAGAATGAATGAATGGTTTTTTTTCTGTTTTTCAATCAAAACTGAAATTAAGAACCAATACGCAAAAGCAAATACAAGACTAAAACGAAATCCAAATTCTTCTGATAAAGAAATCGTCGTACTTATAATAGTAACGCATTCTACTTCAGTAATATTTCCAACCATTCTCGTTCCCGAGATTCTTTCCTTCATAAGTGTATCTTATCTCCTCTATTAGAAACACACTGATTATCACGCTTGCCATGATTTCTTCTGTTTACGTGAAGTATCAGGCGCCCGATCATTGTTTCTGAGGAGATATAAGTAAGCAAGTAATTTATTTGTAGCCCGCCATTTTGAAAATGTGGAGTAAATGAAAAAATAAATAAAACACTTGAACACACAGAAAAAGAGACTTAATTTTCAATCTTCGGCAGTGGATAACGTCGGAAAAAAAATCGGAAACAACAGTTAAAAACTAAAAAGCGACCAACAGACACTTGATTCTCATTTTTATTCTCTCATTTTTATTCTTTTCTCGGATGCCCATTTCAGGTGGTTGAACCAAGCCAACACCCATGCCTAGCAGCCCTTCCAACTATCTTCCTCAAGGCGATCAGAACTGTAGCAGCCATTGGAGATGCCTTTCTAGGGGTCAAGACTACAGCCATGGACCCTAAACGTCATGTAAGCTGGGCCCTTCTACCCCAGATCAAAGAGCCAACCCCTGCTCCACCACAGAGACGCCCGACCAAGAGCTTTAGCGGATTGCCTTCTCCCTCTTTTCATTGTAAGTTTGGGTTCTTGCTTACCATTCTACTTTGTTCTAAACTCATGCAGCCTTTTTTCATCGAGAAAATCGCAGCCAAGTATGGGTAGTATATTTTTGTTTATGTGTTTCTGCGTAATAATCAGCATTGTTTTCTTGAAGAATAATGCGTGTCCAGGAATCTAGTGTTCAATCATATCCACTGAATAATTTGTGAGCGGGTTGGAGTGACCGACTCGTTTTCATAAATGGTCGGTCCAGTTTAACTTGGTTTTTATCAATGTTTGCTGGTGTTACAGTTGTATGAATGAATGTATTTCCCGATGGCCATGACAAACAGAAGTTGCATAAATATACCAACATTTTACAAACTAACAAAAATACCCCTTATTCTATAGAAATCTCGTTCTATGCTCCATCGCAAGCCTTAATTAACGCCCAAGTTTTTTCACAGTAAAAAAAAAGGTTCATCCTTCGTCATCCATACCATCATTTCTTCGAGTTACACTTGTGTATTCTGACCCGCGGTCGACCAACCAGGGTGTCTGAGATTGTTCACGAGGACTGTCTCCTCCTTGATCCTCATCTAAGACATTTTCCTCCCATTCCAACTCCCCGAACCCCCGATATAGCGGTGGGGGAAAATACTCAGCCGGTCCACGATATGTGTGTCTATGTGTTTTATTTATTTTATCTCATTTACTCCACTTTTTCAATGGCATGTTCTAAATAAATTACTTAATTACTTACTTATATGTAGTTTGTAGGCTTTAATTTGCATCGATTGTCTCTTTTTACACTTAGCCTACTCGTATCATCCGCTCGATTTTTTGAAGGCCTTTTAACTGAGCCCTCACAACGTGAACTGTACCCCCCTCCGTACTCCCTGTACAGCCCAAAAAGCGACACCCGTAAACATCTCCCAAATTCAACTAGTCAAGCCAGGCTAGAACCAACTGGTACCTAGATAGTTCTATCCCAAGAAGTGTTGCGATTTCAGTTCATTATAAAAATAAGTAGTGTATTCTTATTTTTTTCTCATTTTTAAAGATATGGTAGTTTGATCAGATTTCGTTCATTTTATGTTACTGCTGTTGGATGAGTACCCTTATTTGACTTGTCCACGATCTGGGTATTAACAAGAACAAATAATCCAATAGAACCTCCGTCTTTGGTCCCATGCAGCGACTATGGATACCCAGATAAAACTGAGCGTAGCTAGAGGTACTTGCTAAGCTTCGAGCGGATACCCGCCTACTTCCCTCTTCGGCGCTGCGCATACCAGTTAAAAAACTGTAGAGGACCCGCTCTGCACGCGCGTCACACATGAAATCACAATGGTGGATAACCAATCAGCTCTAAAGGACGACTCAAACGGCGTTCGTAATGAAGTTTCTTCACACTGAAGTTTCTACAAAATAGTGCGTACATAATTGTAACTTAATTGTCCAGACCAGATGGTTATTAACAAACCAGATGGTTTAGGCATAGTTCTTTTTTATACATTATTTTGTACTCCTCAGTTCTGAGGGAAATAAATGAATAAATAAATAAATATCTGTTTGTAGATGCAACGAATTATGATGTTCCGTGTAGCTCGTGTACCATCCGCTTCTTTTCATCGGGCAGGGTATCGCATGGTCGTATGAGATTTGGAAAATAACGAGATAGAAAATTGACCATTCCTAAGAACGTTATGAGCACTGCATTGCCTGTTGGACTCGGCATATCGTTTATGGTTTGAACTTTCCGTGGACCAGGTTTTACACCTTCAGCTGTGATAATGTGGCCAAATAAGGGATAATTACGGAGGGAGGTTCTTTTGACTATGTGTTCTTGGTGGCAAGAGACTAATCTGATCTATCCAGTTCCGTGTAGAAACTGTGAATTTAATCAGTATCGTGTCTGACGCGGAAGTGTTATGCGAATTGGTTTTTCTTTTTCGAGTTTCAAAACTGTGCGTTTAAAGACTATGGCATGTTGGAAGTCCCGGGATTTGAGAATTTTTGTTTTACTAACTTGGTTCAGATCCGAGTACGGTTCCCTCCCTCCACCCCCCCCCTCCACATGATCGGACCAGTAAACTGATTATTTCCAAGTTACTTTGGTCGGCTTAGTGATATGCCTGCCAAGTTTCATCGTCTTAGCACATCTGGAAGTACCTTAACTCAAAGTGTAACAAACTGCCCTAAATTTCCAGATTACCCCGCCCTCCACATTAACATCTGGAAGTACTCATTTTCTTGACCTTGAGCTCCGTCAAACTCTTCCATCTCCAATCTGCACATCTTTCCTAGGCTACAGTAGGACGCAGAAAGGATCTAAAGTATCAAGAATGTTGGTAGCAGACACGAGCTTCTTTGTTCACATGTCGTGATTGCCAATTAATTCGAGAGATAATTTTACCAATTATCTGATACTTAGGCCACCTCCTCCTCATGGACGTATCCAGGTTACCAATACCATCTTCAACTGGAAGCACAAGGATGACATCGAAGGGGAAGACAAAGAAAAAGATCCTTAGCCCTTAGCGGATGGACCTTGTAAACATACTTGCAATAATAATAATAATAATAATAAGGTATTTAAAGCCTTAGGGCCATATACAAACAACTAAATATAAAACTTCATAATAAATACTGTTATCACACTACATAAACTAAACTGCACTCGCCCAATCAACTTTTATTTTAATACTATTCGACACGAATCTACATACTGCACTAATTGCACCTGGGGATGTGCTCTTCATGATATCAGGAAACAGTATCTCCGTATCGCCCCAGCAAGATTCCCTTAAAATCGAGAGCTCGCGACACCGTGCAACCAAGTGGGCTAGGTCATTGTCTCCCTCATCGCAAAGGGAACAGGGGCTGTTCATACTTGCAAGCCTGCGACCTGAGGGGGAAGAGGTTTTGGCAGTAGCGGGCCAAGGGAAGACTGGTGCCGATTCGTACATGTCCTGGGTGCCTCTGCTGACATGGTATATAAGTCTATGGTTTAATATCCAAGGTCTGATTTGTTATTATTGACGTGACAATCAGGCACAGCTTCTGAGGGTTCCAGGACATATTCGTACAAACAGTTTGTTCAGGGATCGGCTAAAACCAGGAAGGGAAGGGAACGCGAGAAAAGCAGGAAGTCATACTGAAACCAGGAAAGGCGTACTAAAACGAGGAATTGGGCATACTAAAACGAGGAAGGCTGTCGCCAGGATTCGCCGCACCGTTCCCTTCCTGTATTTAGTATTATTTGAGGGGTCGGCAACTTTTCAAATTCAAAGTTCACCATCCCTTCCTCGTTTTAGTATGCCCTTCCTGGTTAGTCGCCTAGCGTCAGAACGAGAAATGAAAAGGTGAATTACAATTTGTATAGTTGCCGACCCCTCACTGAACTTAATGCCTACCCATGTCAGCATACTAAAACGAGGAAGAGATGGTGACCTTTGAATTTGAAAAGTTGCCGACCCCTCAAATAATACTAAAGAGAGGAAGGGAACGGTGCGGCGAATTCTGGCGGCAGCCTTCCTGGTTTTAGGATGCCCTTCCTCGTTTTAGTATGCCCTTCCTAGTTTTAGTATGCCTTCCTGCTTTTCTCGCGTTCCCTTCCCTTCCTGGTTTTAGTCGATCCCGTTTGTTCAGGAACGAGTCACTCTTATAAAGAATTTTGCAGTCCTTATGCTTTAGAATGCCAGTTCTATAATTCTAACAATAGTACTTCCTAGCGCCCAACCCACGGTTCACACTCTAGACAAAACTGTCATGTCCTTGAAAAAAATCTCCCAAAAATCAAAAAAGAAGAAATATTTTTTTTTAATGGTTCAAGGTTCAAGGTTGTCTTTATTTACAAAGAAATGTATTATGAACACTTTCCGCTGCTGAGAGCAGAGCTCGAGCGCAGACGAAAAAGAGTAAAACCAAAAATAACTTCAACATGACGAATCATACCCGATAATATCCATCCGCTAAATAATCATACAGCTAAACAAAAGCAAGGCCAAGGCACAGTCACAATTAAACAAACATAAATATATAAGGAAAAAATAAGAGTATACAAACATGGGAATATCCCAAGACTAATTTAAAATATTTAGAATATTTCGTGATTCTGAAAAACTTTGCGATTCTTGTGGCATTTCGATGTGAAAACCACCAGAATTTAGCACTCTAGTGGTACAAACTCAATTAATCAGCACCATATCAACCCTGGCCTACCGGTGTGCTGAATAACATGATTATTATCTGCCGAGGAACCTGCTGCAATTAGTCTCTCTTGCAGCTTCTCGGATTGCACCTTCCAGTCCACTGCTAAACCTCCCGTCGTCGACCTCTGGTCAGAGTAACATGTCGAGTCTCGAGTCGGAGTCAGGTAAGGTTTCTTTTAGGAGCTACTTCTAGGCATCCTTAAGTCTACAAATGCTAGGAGCGTGTTCCACCCTTCCACAAATAGTAACTATTAGTTACTATTTCCGTTCCATCCTCACGAAAAGTTACTACGCTGACCGTTCCAACCTTGTCGGAATAGTAACTAATAGTTACTATTTGCTTACCATGCTCGGGAGCGTAGTAAGCGTAGTAACTACGCATCTCTGTAACGTGATTGGTCGGATTCGCCCCTGGCGTGAGATCCTGCTGGAAAATAGAAAAATCGTTCCAGCCTTGACGGCAAAAAGCCAGAATTTGTGACGTCATGCGTAGTAACTACGGTAAGTAGGATGGAACACGCTCTAGGTGTATAGTGTGTTTTGGCAACATGGTAGAAAAAGTTATTAGTTTAGCAGAAAGTTGGTAGGATATTAAGTAAAGAATGTGAGGTTGTTTGTTAGTTGAGATTGTTGTTTGTTTTGTTTTTCTGTATATGGCTTAATCGCTTTCAAATACAGATATATATATCCTGTATCAAGTGTCACAACGATGTCTTTCCATTAGTCCCGAAGCGATGTTGCAGAGGTGACGTCCTACCATCGAGGGACCGATGAGGTCACAGCCGTCCTCAGATCTCTTTCAGAAGTTCAGCTTGTGCAGCGTTTACAAGTAGAGAAAAACTTGAACAGAATCCGTTCTTGGTGACAAGATTATGTTTACACACAGAAAGAAAAAAGTGTGCAAAAAAAGAAAAAAGTAAATGTTTTGATAGCATTTATGACATCAGAACTGATGACTGCTCATCAAAGCTCAAAAGCTAGCTAGACTTTTTTAGTCTTTTTCACCAGTGCCGCGGACGAAATTCCTTTCAAGTAGACCGGAATTCCTTTCATCCTGAAAAGAATTCCCGTCCCGCTAGACTTTTGTCTACATTGTAAAAAGTCTGCTACTAAAGTATTTGCTACTGGGATTAACCTTATCTCTACTGGGATAAAATTAATCCAAATTAGGGATAATCTTATCTCAATAAAGACAAGATTAATCCCAGTAGCAAATACTGCAAGATTTTTTTTTACAGTGAGTCCTCTTCACGAACGGAATACTTTCAAGTCGACCGGAATTCCTTTCTACTCGACAGGATTTCTTGTCCGTGTAAACTCTACATTAGCGTCTTCTTCAGGTGGCCTTATTTTCTTCTTCCTTTAGGCCGCCATTCGTAGGCTGTTCGAGCGTCAGACCTTGTCATGGCCTACCACCCGATTCAGTCATCCCAGCGCCATGTCATGTCGTTTCTCCCTTACTTCATACAGAACTATGACGAAAAAGGGCCAAAATATTAATTTTCTCAATTAAGTGCTCCAAAAGTTTCGGTTTTATTTTCTCGAACATTCAGAACTGGTATAATAAATCTATTCCTATTATTATTGATACAAAACAGGTCTTACCGTATCGAATATACACTGTAAAAAACATCTTGCAGTATTTGCTACTGGGATTAACCTTGTCTCTACTGACATAAAATTATCTCTAATTAATCTTATTCCAGTAAAAAGAAGGTTAATCCCAGTAGCAAGTACTGCAGTTAACTTTAATCCTTACTCGGAGAAACTTTTTACAGTGTGTGTCTCTATCGAGTATAATCGAATATACGTCTTCTTGTAAGATCTGTGGTCTGGGACCCGCGTGTCCATTTCTTTGGAACGCATATGGGAAGATCAACCATGCAGCTTTTTCTACATTCGTATCGAAGCCAAGCAGCCGGCTGCTTTGACTTCGTGGGAGTGCGGTGCTTTGTTTTCTGAAAGCTATGTTTCTTTTTGAGGTTGATTTTGCTTAAAGTAGGCTTCCTTATAGCTTCTGGTGCTACCGAGTTTAAGCCGACTGTTGCCTTTGGCTTACCGCACAGTCAAAGACCGAAGTGCGCGACCCTTCTGCACCTCGTTGGCGAATGGCTATTTGAAGCGTCGCTTGTTGGATGTCCGATATATTCCTCCGCACAGAGTGAGTACTCGTTTAACAACTCATTTTTGTGCCGTAAGTCCTTTTTTATGGATTACCCTAGGTTCACACAGACGTACACACTGAGGCGATATCGACCATTGCCGAGATTGTCGTCGCCAAAATCGGCGATTTATGTTGCTTCGTCAGGCGATTTTCAGTGTTGAGAAAATTCAACTTTATTCGGGGGACAATATGGACGACCCTTTTGGTGATTCACTTTCCGAGAATCTTCTATCGCTGCGATTGAAAAATCTCGTTCATCTCTGCGATTTGCTCTGTGTGAACCTTTTTGCCTCCCGAAGGCAAATACATCTTCTTAGGCGCGAATGGTGTAACTAACAACTCCTAAAAAGAAAATTCTTATATTTATTTTCGGAAATATAAATATGGGTTTTTGGGATCAGAAAAGTTCGATTAGATGACAGATTAAGGGGTAAGAAGAGAGGCTGAGTCGGTTTATGACAATGGTTTTTTACCCGGACATATAATTATTCCGGAATCCGGTTGTAATCGGATTTTTTTTTAAGTCAAACTTTTATTCAAAGTTGATTAGATGTTCTTTATAGGGATAAGGAGATACGCTGGTTTTGTTTCTGTATTTTTTTTTGCTGGACTAGTAGTTCGCTCGGAAATCGGCAGGAAGTCTCGGTCAGTATTGTCAACATAGATATGGCTTATAGAGGTATATCTGAACTTGGTTTTCTCTTATGATGAGCCTGTCCAAGACTGGATCTGGCGAAGATAAGACTCGGTTGTCTGAATCAAATATTAGATTTTTGGGATCCCATCGACACCTTTGGTCTTGTTGTCAATCGACCTTGTGTCCCCGGCTTGACCTTCTATTTGTTCTGATTTTATACAGAAGTTAATTAAAACCTTGAACCTTGAATCCTGAATTTGAACCTTCTCCGCCTTCCTCCCAGGACCCGAACGACCCGCTTACACTAGTTGGACAACTTATATAAAGATTCAACAGTAATGTTAAAGCACAACTCTGACTAGTAATTATCTTTTCAAGGTGAAATGGATCAGAATCATCGTTTTTTGAAAATACCATTGCTTTCCAGGTGAAGTTAGAGAGTTTCTTGTCAGAGCTTGTCGACTCTAGCCTTCTCGCGCTCCGACTCGGATGGGCGCAAAATATTTGAAGACCGAACGCGCTGTGGTTAAAAAAGTGGGAAAACCAAGCAAAACAAAAGAAATCGAACACAGAAGATAGACATGATGGCGTACCGTGTCTTCCAAACTGAAAAATTAACACTTTGAAGGGTCTCTTCTCCTTATGTGTGAATGAGTTACCGTCGAACCTAAGTTTACGTTGTGTGACTGGTAAAACTCGGCTCTAAAAAGTCGTACATAAAGAAAAAAACAGTGGCGAAAGGCGGGAATGTCAGAGGCTTATTATTCCCATAAGGGAGGTAGGGATAATATAAAAGGCGATGTAAGCAAGAGGGGCCCTTTAAGCATGAATTCTTTTGCCATAAGTTAGCTTTGTAGATAGGTAATGATGTCGTAATGTGTTTGTTTTTTACTCTGTATGTGTTATATTCTCCTTTTCTTTTATTCAGTCTATGCGTTGTGCTTTCTGATGGGAGAAAAATAAGATCTTATTATTACAATACCGTAGAGTGTTGCGTATATGGGCTGCGTCGATCCTTTCACAGCGCGATGGCTCATGCGTTCCATCCGCACGAAAAGTGCTAGGTCTGAGGAGGGATATCAAGAACAAATAAACAAATAATCCATGGAACAGCCTTACCGAAGATGCGATTAATGCCGAATCATCAATAGTTTTAAGTGCATTGTTGATGAGATAACTCTGATCAGTTCGACTACTCAAAATTTCTTAGAGTTATTTAGAGGCGAAAGCCTTTTCTCTTGCTTTGTATTAAATAAGCCAACAGAACCTACGTCTTTGGTCCCACGTAGCGACTACGGATACCTCGACAAAACTTAGCTGAGTTAGAAGTATTTGCCGACTGCCGAACTTTGAGTTGCTCCTCTTCGCCGTTGCGCATATCAGAGGAGTCAGTGCAGGAGGCGCGCTGACCCGCTCTGCAGCGTGTCCGGACAGCCAATCGGCTTTAACTTTGAAAATTTCTTCTTCGGGGCTTTAGGGCGACATAACTGTTTGTAAAGGTAACGAATTGTGATGTTCCTCATAGCTTCGTTTGCATCCGGCAGGGTAGCACCAGGGTAGAGGGATTTATTTGACTCCGCATGGTCGTTTTACAGAGTGGGTGACGGAGGTTTGTGTGTTTATTTGTTCTTGATGGTATCCGTTTCCGTGGCTTGGAAAACATGACTTGTCGTTGGGGGAGGGACTTCCTCCACAGCCTAATATATCTATGGGTTGGGTCTTCTGCAGGACTGTTTTGCGGTTACATATCTAATTCCGGTGAGGACGAATTAGACTGATAAGCCACTTCAGTTAACCTTTCTGTCGCCTTCTGTTAGAATCCCTCCACATTAGGCCCTTCAGATCTCAAAAAGCAGATAGTAATGTATCCAGGCCCGTATCCAGGAATTTTTTTTTTTTTTTTTTTTTGGGGGGGGGGTTGCCTTTCGGGGGGGGGGGGGGGGGGGGGAGAGGGAAAAGCCTATCAGAAATGATTATTTTTGTATGTTTGGGGGGGGGGGGTGAAACCCCTAGCCCCTCTCCCTGGATATGGGTCTTAATGTATCAGATCTTGAATTTCGAATATTGATCTTTTCTGTATTTGACGGTGCAAAACGGATAAGCCAGCTACATTTTATTCGAGCTATATTTCGGCCCTTCTTGGCAAGGGTCCTCTTCATGCTCAAGCCGCTCAAGCTGGAAAATAAACTTGTGGAAAACAATTAACGATTCTTCCTTAAATATCTGCTTTTGTGAACTTCTTCTCTGAAAATTGGTTGGAGTTAAAGCTGGTGCTGCGATTTCATTCTGGACTCGGCTATTGTTTTTGTTGTTCAGTTGGATCGTCGAAAGGGTAGAGATTCTTCTGCATTTTGGTTTTAGAGTCACCTGTCTCTTCTTCTTCTTTCCAGCTAAGATGGATACTTGTTGGCAGCATGTATGGGCGATTAGTTCCGTACTTTGGTGATAGATGTTCCTTCGGCCCAAGCTGACTGCGAATCATAATTGACGGTGTGAAACGGATAAGCCAGCTACATTTTATTCGAGCTATATTTCGGCCCTTCTTGGCAAGGGTCCTCTTCAGGCTCAAGCTGGAAAGGAACATTGATCTTTTCTGTTGTGCCTTCCATAACGTAACACCTCTCGCATCGCTTCAGACTTTTTCCAGTTGACTCTTGCCCGAAGTAACAACTGTTGTCTATTACCTTTACTTTCTGTTCTTTACAATTATTGTACTTTCTTTGCTTTGCCTTAATTTCGCGATCTCGCCCGTCTTGTTATCAAAATTTCTCGTTTTCCTTTTTGGTTCGTTATTCTGCACGAGTTGCGTTTTGCCAAAAGAAACCATATCCCTCTCTTCCAGGCCCTCTGTCCTTTTTGCTAATTTGACTGTTTTTGGTAGGGAGGAGTTCGGCACTCTTCTCCTGTGAAAATTGGTCGACTCGCCTCGGAGTTGCCCATCTCACATCTTCGCAGGCTTAGGCAGAAATGACAAAGGGTTTGGCAGTATCGAAAAGAGAAGCGATGAGTAATCGCGTGGTGTAGAAACAGAAAATGAACCAAGGCCTTGGAAGATAGGGGATAAAAAACGCGACTATAGTTATTATTTTTTGACCAGTGCGTAATAAAAGTTCATCATCAACATCATCGTGCTTTCTTTTGCTCAGAATATGGTTCATCAGGGAGCGTGAGGCGGCCCGGCTCTGCTGTGGCGGGTGATCGTCGAGTGTTGATGCAGACCCTGTCCACCTCCGAATCCGATTCCCCTGTTTCCCCGCCTGGACTCGTCGTCGAAAAGTAAGTAGCGCCTGGGACCTTGAGTAGTTAAATCGGAAGCATTTTAGAATTTGCGACTGTTAGACCCCCCTCCCCCCCCCCCCCCCAATCCAATTTTCAGTTCAAATCGGAACTCCTTATGACTTTTTTGATAGTCAATCAATCAATCTATTTATTAGTGCAAACAGGATACGTCAGCTGAATTTTATTAGAGCTATATTTCGGCCCTTCTTGGCAAGGGTCCTCAGAAAGCTCCTATCAGCCTCCAGAGAGGACGATATAAGTCATACCAGCTTCCAGAGATGATTTCTATTCGAAAAATAATAGAAAACACACCTCCATCTCGGTTGGTATTTTTCAGAACCAGGCTTTGAGCCTGAAGAGAACCCTTGCCAAAAAGTTCCGAAATATAGCTCAGTAAAATTCAGCTGACCTATCCGTTCTGCACTATCAAATATGATTCGCAGTCAGCTTTGGCTGAAGGAATATTTCTACTCCTTATGGGTCATTGTAGTACGGGGGTTGAATTAAGATGAACCGTTGGCCGTTCGGTTGTTTATGGTATCAGCTGGCATGGGGGAGGCTTGTCGTCTCTATCTACTAGGGCCTTCGAGAGTGAAACGAGCTAGAGTGCGAGTATAGGTTTATTAACTGTGACGACTTACTTAATACTTGAAGTGCATACACTTATAATCCCACTGTAGGACTATTCACTATTCACTGGCTTAAGATCGACTGACTTCATTAATACATATACATTGGTCCTTATGTGAACGATGCAATAAGTACTGGCACTTCGTTAAAGTCTAGTTACCCATCACTTGTCCACTTAAATAGGCTTGGAGACCCGAAGAAAATGCATTACTTCGTTGTTCGCCTATTCACCAATAATCGATTTCCAAATAGTGGAATTTCCCTGGGGTTTGTGGTATCTCTATGCGCTTGTTTTTGTTGTAGCCTATGTTTTACGAGAAAGATTTTTTATTTTTTTTTGTTCAGGCACTAAGCAATCTTCACGAATCTCACCATGCCCACTGAAAACCCGCGTTTGTTTGAGATTAAAATTTCCTGCGTCATAGTAGAATTTACCGCAGATATTCTGAACGTCATAACTAGTGCAGATAGTGGAAAATAACAGGATCCCTTTGTAGAATCAATTAAGAGCGTGTTCCACCCTTCTAACAATAGTTACTATTAGTTACTATTTCCGTTCCATCCTCACGAAAAGTTACTACGCTGACCGTTCCAACCTTGTCGGAATAGTAGCTAATAGTTACTATTTGCTTACCATGCTCGGGAGCGTAGTAAGCGTAGTAACTACGCATCTCTGTAACGTCATTGGTCGGATTCGCCCCTGGCGTGAGATCCTGCTTGAAAGTAGAAAATTCGTTCCGGCCTTGACGGCAAAAAACTAGAATTCGTGACGTCATGCGTAGTAACTACAGTAAGTAGGATGGAACACGCTCTAAATGACACAAAAATAAGTTTGCCTTTCAGTTAAAGTTTACAGTGTCATAACGTAGTGTCACAAATATAGGCAGTAGGCACTGGATGCGGCGCAATGTCAGAAAAACTGGGTTTGCCGTAAATGGCACTTAGTGAGAGTCCTTTGAATCGACCAATTATTCAAGGGACTTTCGCGGGTTTTGGTATCTGTTTGAAGGAAAATTAGGGTGATCTTGGGGATCGCATAGGTTCCTCTCACTACATCACCTAGTGATGCGATTCGGAAGGGCCCGTATGAGCAAGCAAGATTTTAAAAGACCCGTCGCATCTACGCCAATCTAGGGCGTCCCTAACCAAAACTGTAGGGGGGTGGCAGGGCGGCTGCCGGCGCCCTGCCGCCGATTTTAGCTCACATATGTATTAATAAAACTCGTGATACCTGCAAGCGTTAAAGTAGTTTGTCCGAGCTCAGGGGCGGTTCGAAGGGCTTGGGCGTGGGAGGTGACTACCTCATACGACTGGCAGACGTCCGGCAACGCTCGAGACCCGATGAAAAATTTATCTCAAAATAGTACTATTAAGTAGTACGAAAAAGTTGCATGCAGTACTAATGATGCTACTACATGCTTCTACTTCAAGGCTACCGTGTTACTGCATACTACTATATGCTACTATAAGCAAGACTGGATGCTCTATGGCAAGACAGGATACTACTGGATACTACTACATAACGTTGGACCAGTCTGAGGCCCGTTAAATGATAGTATTCTTTGCTATTACATAGTATTACATGCAACGTTTTCGTGACCCAGGCCCCGAAACTCCAGACCTAAACTCGAATGAAATGACGCGACCTTCCCAGTAAATAGAGCCTACTACGAAAGGCGCCCCAGGCAAATTCTGTGGAATCCTGTATGATCAGAACATCTTTTCGGACCTCAAGTGGATGTTAGGGCCATTTAGCACGGACCTGCCCGTCTGTCTTTGTTCACGACGAATCCAGGAAAATGTGAGACATTAGCTGGAAGTTGGTAATGTGCTTCAGTTCGACCCTTTGCATAAAAAGAAGTATGCTACTGACCATCCAGAAATTTTTTTTTAGTAGACTTGTTCTGAAAATTTTTGATTTGATAAATACTCTTTGAGCCCAAGCTGACTTTGAAACATTTATTCAAACTATGTTTACAACGGATAGACGTCAGCTACGATTCTTCATCAGCGATATTTCGGCCCTTCTTGGCAAGGGTCCTCGTCAGGCTGTCAATCTTCTGGGTGAACGCCGGAGAAGCAAACAAACCTGTAATAAATAACCGAAGCCACTACTAACTATAAATATCTTATTAAAGTAAACTACCTTCAAATACCACTGTAATGAAAAAACTAGTCCTTAGATTTAATTTTTGACACGGACGCTGTTTTTGCTGCACGATCGGGGCGATGACGAGAAAGGGTAATAGAAGGATAATAGAAACGACGAGGGTATCAATGAAATAATATTTAAGTTATTAATTAATACAAATTTATATTAATAAATTATTATTAATAAAAAAAACGAAGTTGATCAAAATGCAGAAAAAAACCTTTCCTGTCATCGCCCCAATCGTGCAGCAAAAACAGCGTCCGTGTCAAAAATTAAATCTCAGGACTAGTTTTTTCATTACAGTGGTATTTGAAGGTAATTTACTTTAATAAGATATTATTAGTCGATAGAAGCTTCAGTTATTTATTAGAGGTTTGTTTCCTTCCCCGACGTTCACCCAGAGGATTGACAACCTGACGAAGACCCTTGCCAAGAAGGGCCGAAATATCGCTGATGAAGAATTTGTAGCTGACGTAGGCTATATCCGTTGTAAACATTGTTTGAATAAATTTTTGATTTGAACTGAATTTTTTTATTGAAACTAACAAATTCTTGAAAATGTACGTCACCAGCAAAATCGGCCTCATTTTTACTTGAATTGAGAGATGTTGGTACACGATAGATTGTGTTAAAACATGGGTTGAAACTGTGCGCTGCAGGGTGAATGATTTACCAACTGTCTTTCGCCGATCTTGGAAGCTCAAACCTGACAATCATGCTTCTCATTCTGACAAAATATGATTAAAAAATCTCTTCATATCCGAACGGCTAGAAATAGACCGCCTCTTTATGTCAATCTGGCAAGCTGGAAACATGGGACTGAGAACTAGCCTTACTGACTTAACTGAGCGCCCAGTTTAGCTGAATTTTGTGGTCGGGCGCTCTGCGAGCGCCCAGTTAAGCTCTTTTTTTGGTCAGGCCCAGTTTTGCTTTTTATTCTTTGAGGCAGGCGGGGGGAGGGGGGACCACCCCACATACCCTCCATAGTGACGCCCCTGTTGCAATGCAACCTATTTCCGTATTTTGCATTCATTAATTCTTAAGCCCGGAGACTCAAATTCCATATGTTACATTCTAAGCCGGATAACGATACCTGTCATATCTTTGCACTTGCCACGATTCACTACTTTCCTGGCTCATTATAATCCCGACGATTGTTCGTGTATCATACTATAGATGGGTAAAACCGGTTATCTGAATTTTGCCGAGTTTTTGCTGGACGTCAGTGAGCCCGGGAAAAGCCTTAAAACGCCAAAGCCGTCGATAATTTGTTAAAAGCAGAGCCTGCTTTTACAGTATTTCAGAAGTTTTAAATATAGGAGCATAAACAGTAAATAGTGCGAGGCGCAGTGTTGCCACTGACTGCAGAAATCTGCGGTTTGTCACAGATTTTTGCTTCTTCGACAAAGCAAGCCAGTGTTCTACCGGTTGCTTGCAAGTAAATATAAACATGAAACATATGAAGTAAATATAAACATTAAGCATATGAATTTCAGGCATATGATTATGATGATGATGAAGCGAGATTTTTCATGAACAGTTGTTAAAATGGACTCAGTTTCGTCGGCGCCAGCACATTTATTTGGAATGCGAGTAAGGAATAAAAAATAACGTATTTATTTCGTTCAGTAATTTGTTTCAAGTTTTAAACCTTGTTCAGGTTTAAAACTCGAAAACTCTAAAGAATATACAGTGCTAAAAAGTTTAAGAATGGACGGAGGGTTTACGATTCAGTAGGATTCATTAGTATTATATGTAAGACGGGTCCTTTAAGCTTTTTTTTTATTTTCAGGTTTGACCTCGGTAGGGCTGAAGCCCTAGGGGCTCTCTGTCGCATTCTGTGCTCTAAGAAGACGGGGGACGAAATACCGTCGGTCTACTTGGCCCGATTTTATATTGCCGTCCAGCAAGCTTTAAGGATTAACGAGGTATGTTTTTCTCAATCAGCGTTCTCCCGAACATTTTGAAAGACGCTCAGCTTTTTCCCTTAGCAAGAGCCAAGCAAGCAAAAAGTTGGAGTAATCCGGAAATTTATATCGAGGAGTTGACCACTTATCTCTGTTAGTTTTAGACGTTGCCGTTCCACTTCGTTCGGTTTATTAACTACTATACATAGACAATAGTTACTTAGGCGGGTCCCAGGACAGATCTTTCCCTTGGCACCGACCAGGCAAGTAGAAAGTTGGAATATTCCAAGGACACGTCGTGCCTATAATGCCAGTGTAACCAGGGAATTTATGGGTCCCTGGTGTAACCTACTTTCGTAGTTGCAATCATTATTCTTTAGCCCATACACTGAAATCGCATACATTACATTCTAAGCTCGCTTCCGATACGTCACTAATCTTTGCAGTTGCCATGATTGACTATTAGCCTTGCGCACTATCCTCCCGACGAGTGTTCGTATATCATGCTATCACTGTTCCTATGAGAAAAACTGCATGGTAATCTGAATTTTGCCGGGTTTTTGCTAGAAGTCCGTGGGCGCGGAAAAGGCTTAAAACGGCCAAAGCCGTGGATATTTTGTTAAAAGCGGAGCTTATTACATAGGAACAGTGATCCCGCCCGATGGCCCTATGGCCGGCTTCTACCAGACTATTGGAGTGTTTTGCGAACTGCGAGCCCCGTGGTAGAGCGTCTGCCTTGTAAGCAGAGGGTCCTGGGTTCAAATCCCGGCTGAGGAGCATTTTTCATTATTTACTACTTATAAAATTCTCCATCTCAAGGGGGTTTTCCCCATTATAATTATTTATTTGGTTTTTACCATGAGACCCCGTCTTGTGGGTCCTGGTATGTCTACGTGGCTCCAACAGTGGAGTCCTAGACTTCTAAATGATATTCGAAAAAACTGGCGAACTGCTTGTCCGGCAAAAATGCAACATTCAAGAACAGATTCAACATGTTTCCTTATTTCGTGTATCGGACCTCTAATCAACTTCATTAAAAATCTTACTCTACTAAGATTCCGGTCTGGTCCGGATTCCGAAACTACTTCTCCGGCGAGAAAAATGTGCTTTCAGGGATGGATCCCTTATCTCTGATGAGAAGTCATCCACTCCCTCATCCCCCAGTAGGGCTACAGGGTTCATTACCTTAAACCGTATTGTCCACCGACAAAGGTTCCAATGCTCCTGAAGAGTCGCTGGGGGTCGTGTACGAATTGGACCTGTACTCTGATCCAAGAACACACCAAGCTTGAACAAAATACCTCAACCATTTCGAGAGTTATCGTGCTCATACACGGACAGACAGACAGACGGACGGAGAGACGAAATTTGCTAAGTCACAAGTACGTTTTTACTGAAATTGACACTCTGGCAAATGATAATTTAAGTGAAGGAAATAATACGCAAGCTATGAAAGCAAGTAATTATGTCGATAATCAGTCGCTGAAGAAATGGCCAGGCAAAGATGATGAGCGTGTGCCACCCTACTTACCGTAGTTACTACGCATGACGTCACAAATTCTGGCTTTTTGCCGTCAAGGCCGGAACGATCTTTCTGTTTTCCAGCGGGATATTATGCCACGGGCGAATCCGACCAATCACGTTACAGAGATGCGTAGTTACTACGCTTACTGCTCACGAGCATGGTAAGAAAAAAGTAACTATTAGCTACTATTCCGAGAAGGTTGGAACGGTCAGCGTAGTAACTTTTCGTGAGGATGGAACGGAAATAGTAACTAATAGTTACTATTGGTACGAGGGTGGAACACGCAAATATTGTTTTTGCATTTTAGAACTGCCAAGGCCTTAGGACAGCGTACCCTACCCTGTGTAGCATATTAAGTGATATGCAAGAATCACCGTTAGTAATAGGACTATGTGAGACGTTTGTGTCGAATAAGGATAATTATTCAGCGTGGGTTTATTTGATGTTGATTAATATTCGATTCGAACAACAACAACAACATATTCGATTTAAGGGTAAGAAGAAATGCTGAACAAGATGGTGAAAACCATTTCTCGCGAAACGGTTATTTAGTCCGGGATCCGGCGAAAACCGGAAAGTTGGTTAAAAGTAAAAGTTTCATTTGAAGTTGCTTAAACGTTCGATTTTGGGGTAAAAGGACATAATGAACACGATGATGAAAACCATTTTCTAGCCGGACAACTAGTTCGCCCGGAATCCAGCCAAAACCGGAAAATTTGCCGAAAGCAAAAGTTTGATTAAATGACAGATATAGGGGCAAGAGGAGAGGCTGAGTCTGTATATGACAATCATTTTTTACCCGGACATATAATTAGTTCGGAATCCGGTTACTTTTAGATGTTCTTCATAGGGATAAGGAGATAGGCCGGATTCGTTTCTCAATTTTCTTTCTTTGCTGGACTAGTAGTTCGCTCGGAATTCGGGCGAAACTGGAAACTTGGCAGAAATAGAGCAGAAGTCTCGGACAGTATCGTCAAAATAGATATGGTTTGTATAGAGTTAATATCTGAACTTGGTTTTCTCTGATGATGAGCCTGGCGGAGACTGGATCTGGCGAAGACAAGACCCAATTGTCTGGATCAAATATTATATTTTTGGGATCCCATCGACACTTTGGTCTTGTTCTTTTTTTCATACTCCATTTAGGACGAATTTCTTGTAATATAAATGGGTAATAAATATGTTAATCATCATTATGTATCTCGTCACTAACGTTTTGGGATCCCCAAAACGCTGTCTGTCTGAACTGCCATCGCTTTCTTCAGCGTTGCAGTAGCAAGCAAACATTTTGTATAAACACATATACATCTTCTACTTTTGCGAAATTTCCTGAATAACTTGGAGCTAATAGATATTTTATTACACTGAACAGTTCAAACCAAACAACTTTTCTCCAACTTTCGTCGTGTGATTTTTCCCGCACCGGGAAATGGCAACCGTGCTGTCAGAACTTGGCTTGAGGCTATGAACTTTTGATTTTAGGAGCTTTTTGAACTTTTAGCTTTAGGGTTTGAAACTTTGAACTATGATGGATGTGGGCGGTCCCTATAGTTCAAAACTCGCCGAAGCTCTTGGTTTAATGATGAATTGGCGTAATTTCGTAGGGCTGGCTGCAGTATACCGAATCGGAAAACGGTTATCTCAGGTATCTGGAGAAATCTGGTGAAAAAAGATAAAGGTTCCGGATGGCTAGTGCCGCTCTCTCATGCACCAACTTCCAGGACGAGGGCTTCCGAAGCGCGGGGGATGCTTACGGAACAAATATGATTCGTCATTTATTTCTTCTTTATTTTTTATTTTTTTGGCTTCGGAATAACGACACATCTTGTTTGTTTTTTAGTGTAACAATACCTGTGGTTTTGTCCAGTACTCACCAGTCTTTTAACTCGTTTCGGGGATCCCAAAATGTAAGTGGCGGGATCCCTATGACATCTCAAAAGTTGTGCGTCTGTCCGTCTGTGCGCATTATAGCCCGCGAAGGGAATGACATATTTTGATGAAACTTGGTGTGAGGATTCTTTGGGCCAAGAGTTCGAGTTCGTAAATAGTCTCTTTAGCCCTACATTTAGGGGTGGGGGCGGGGGTTTAAGTTAAGGGGCAAATGAAATATTTTAGAATACTGAATGCTGAATCCGAATATCAAAGTTATTTTCTTTCCGGACAAGTAGTTCACCCGGAATCCGGCGAAAACCGGATACAAAGTTTGTCAACCAATTTTCGGCTATAGCAGTTTCTACCCCTTTATTCTCAAACTAGTATAGCTCTGCGCGTGGATGATGGCGACATTCATTTGTTTATTATATGGACGTCGGAGAGATCTGGTGTAATTGAAGGCCAAAGGGGTTGATACATAATGTGCAAACGAGGAAATATGTTGTTCAGGCGAGGATATTGTTGAATGAGGATTCACTGGTAAAGTAAAGGTCAAGTTCGTAGATGGGTCCTTCAGTCCTATCTTTAGAGGCAGAGGAGGGGTTTCGAATTTACGGTAAAAACATATATTTTTCTATATGCTATTAAGACGTTCATGGAGGGGGTAAGGAGGTCCGGTGAATACATATCTGATCCTAGTTTTCTTGCTGGACAAATGGTTCGTCATGAATTCGGCTGAAACTGGAATTTGACTGAAGCTCAAAGCTGTTTCTGAAATCGATTAGAGATTCGGTATCGGGGCAAGAAGACATGCCGAATCCATTTCTGAACTTTATTTTAACTGTAAAAATATTCAAGGAATCTGACGAAGACTGAATGGTGAAGACGTGACCCAATTGTTTGAATCAAATGGTAGATTTTTTGGATCCGATCGAAACCTTTGGTCTTGTTTTGTTGTGAGGTGTAATAACACATCCTTGTAAGCAGTGCTTTCGCTATGCAAGAAAGAGAAGTGAGAGAAAGAAAGAGGAAGAGAAGTGAGAGAAAGAAAGTGAAAGAGAAGTGAGAGCGAGAGATTTAATCAAAACAACCAACAGTGAGACACTGAAAAGGTTGCCATTTATCGATTCTAGATTGTGTATGCTGTTAAAACTATTCTACTATTCCCTCAGTCGGTTGATTTCCGCGACAAGTGTCCCCTCCCCCTCCCTTTTAAGATTGTATCGGTCTGTACGCGCCTGGTTGTTAATGATACTGCCCGTACATCCGTGAGTAATGATTTTCCTTTACGCGAAAGGTGAGACGCCGGAGCTTACCGCCTCATATCGATTTCACGCTTCTATTTATTTATGTCTCAGAAATTTTTGATCGATGAACTGTATTCAGTGGGAGAGTATCCTCTACTTACTTGGGAGTTCAACGAACGGACATGCCATTATCGAGGTCATTATGTTCTCCGACGATTATCGATGGTTTACAACAATCTTTCCCATTGACTGGTATAACGGTTTCACTTTCTGCAATAGATTCAGATGGATTTTAATGCGCAAAAGCTATAGTTAGGATCTGAGCCAAAACCATTACTCTTCTCTCTCACCCTGGATGTATTGTAAGACCGTTTGGACAACGTTTATTCTAGCTTCTTAAAAGATACCGCTTGCTTATTCTGCGTTTTATTTTATCCCTAGCACACTTGTGCAATTACAAACTTCTGAAAGGCAGGTTCTCCACTGCTTCGTTTGTACCTACGAATGTTTAGCGTTTTTTCCGCCTTGCTGAGTTTTGCTAGGCATGCAACGCAAACTTCGCGAAAGCTTCAAGGTCCGCCGACAACTCTATCACGCATAAGGACATGATAAGCTCCAAAAGGTTGTTTTTGGGATCCCAAAACGTAAGTGGAGGGATACCTATTACATCGCAAAAGTTGTTCGTCTGTCCGTCCGTCCGTCCGTCTGTGAGCACGATAACTCTCGAAGGGAATGAGATATTTTGATGAAACTTGGTGTGACGATTCTTTGGGTCAAGAGTAATGTCGAGTTCGTATATGGGCCCTGTAGCCCTATATTTGGGGGTGGGGGAGGGGGTTCAAATTAAGGGACAAACAAAATATTTTTAAACAGCTAATGTGATAGTCGATTATGAGGTAAGAAGACATGCTGAGCACGATGGTGAAAATCGTTTTCTCCGGCAAAAACCGGAAAGTTTGTTAAAAGTAAAACTTTCATTTGAAGTTGATTAAATGTTTGATTATTTAGGGGTAAGAAGACATGCTGATCATGATGGTGAAAATCATTTTCTTTCCGGACAAGTAGTTCGTCCGGAATCCGGCAAAAACCGGAAAGTTTGTTAGAAGTAAAAGTTTCATTTGAAGTTGATTAAATGTTTGATTTAGGGGTAAGGAGACATGTTGAACAAGATGGTGAAAACCATTTTCTCGCCCGACAGCTAGTTCACCTGGAATCTGGCCAAAACCGGAAAATATGTTAAAAGCAAAAGTTTTATCTGAAGTTGATTAGATGATCGATTTAGGGGTAAGAAGAGACGCTGTGTCCATATATGACTATCATGTTTTACCCGGACAAATAATTAGTCCGGAATCCGGTTTTACCCGCATTTTTTTTTAAGTCAAAGTTTTATTTGAAGTTGATTAGATGTTCTTTATAGAAATAAGGAGATATGCTGAATTCGTTTCTGAATTTTCTTTTGTTGCTGGACTAGTAGTTCGCTCGGCGAAAGTTAATCAGGAAGTTTCGGTCAGTATTGTCAAAATAGATATGGCTTATAGAGGTATGGATAGATAGATAGATAGAATATCTGAACTTGGTTTTCTCGGATGATTAGCCTGACGAAGATAGGATCTGGCGAAGACAAGACCCAATTGTCTAGATCAAATCTTAGATTTTTGGGATCCCATCGACACCTTTGGTCTTGTTCATTTTGGAAGACATGGTTGGCCAATAATTCTATCTTCTTTTTTGGACTTATTTGGTTCTGCTTGGTTTTCCCGCTTCTTAACCACAGGGCGTTCAATTTTTAAATATTTTGCGTCCACCCGCCGCCTCGGAGAGCAGGAAGGCTGGGTATTTCGACAAGCGTTAACAATAATAGTGTTTTGGAAAAACATTTTTTCTAAGCTATATCGTCATGAAATCATTTCTGCTAAGAGTTGTTTCGTAGCAACATGCCCTACCCACTGCCTGGAGCCGATGTCTGTATCCATATTCTCGATATCATGAATTTTAACTGGATGTGGAATCTCTCATAAAACTCGTCTTTACCGTCTTATTCCAGACTACATCCGAAAAACCTGAGTTTGGTGATATCTACGTTTATCCCAGCTCCTCCGCCTTCATATTTCCAATGTAAACGAATTAACTCTGGTTTACCCTTGAATGATTGCGGAATCCCTCATCCAGCTCGTCAGCCTTCCTCATGAAAGTATTTTGAAAGAAAAATTCTAGAGTGTGGAGAAGTCCACATTTATCCAATCCAAATGGCTCCCCCTGTGTGATTTCTTTTCTATGCTATGAAGTTACTTTTTCGACTAAAATCTATTACAGTTAGTTGTAAATGAACATGGAATCTTTCTTAAACCCTTACTTTACGATGTTGTTTAAAATTACGGCCAAAAACTTTAAAAGCATACCTCTCACTAGAAATGATCTTTTCATGATGAAATGGATCAGAAATATCAGTTGCATTCTTGGTTACCACGGTAACGGAATCTGCAATTAATCGGTTTCGCAGTTACTGTGGTATCTGATACACGGTTGCTCCAGGGTTGCTCGATAATACGACTATTGCCGAAATTGGACTATGCGAAGTCATCCCGAAAGAACAACTGATGTCCAGTTACATCACTAAACCTCTTTCTCACCATTTTGACAAAATTTGATGAATGTGAGATGACTTTTCAGATACCACGATCAGTTACCACGATCGGACCGTGGTATCTGAATATCAAATACCACGATAACTGGCCAGATACTACGATAACTGCAAAGACGCCTTTTGACCGTGGTATCAGATACCACGATAACTGCAAAAACGACTTTACACCGTGGTATCAGATATTATGGTATCTGCGAAAACACAACTATCTTTTATGAACATACCATTACTTTCCATGTGAAACTAACGATTTTCTTGTTAGTGTTTGTCGACTCTGTCTTGCCTTCCCGCCTTCTGACGCAGAGGTGGCACGCAAAGTACTTGAAAAATGAACATGTCGTGGTTAAAAAGAGAGAAAACCAAGCAAAACAAGAGAAGTCCAAATAGAAGATATACCTAATGGCCTACCAAGTTTTTCAAAGTGAAAGGCAACACTTAGAAGTTTTTAAGGCACTTGAGCACACTCAAGTGCCATATAGCGATCGTACTTTCTGTCGGTCTGTCTGTCGTTCTGTCGGTCTGTCCCGGTTTTGCTAGTTTGGGCACTTCCACATGATAAGCTAGGACGATGAAACTTGGCAGGTGTATAAGGGACCCAACCAGATTACCTCGGAAACAATCACTTCCCTGATCCGGCAATCGTGGGGGGAGTGGAGGGATGGGAAATCGGGAAATTAGTAACATGCATAACTTTAGAACGGGTAATCGGACATGCATGAAACTTGACATGTGTCAAGAACAAGTGTTTCAGATGCTCTGTTTCAAATTCAAACCAGATCCGATAACTGGGGGGGGGGGGTCTGGAGGGGGGCACCGGAAATCTAGTAAAACGCTTCCAAATAAGCTAGGATGGCGAAACCTGGATAGCTTATCAGGAAACCAACCAGATGAACTTCGAAATAATCACTTGGAGGATTCGACTATCGTGGGGGGAGTGGAGGGATGGGAAATCCGGAAACTAGTAACACGCAAAACTTTGGGACGGGTTATCGGACATGCATGAAGCTTGACTCATGTCAAGAACAAGTGCTTCAGATGCTCAGTTTCAAGTCAGGACCAGATCCGATAACTGGGGGGGGGGGGCTGGAGGGGGGCACCGAAAATCTCGTGAAACGCTTCCACATAAGCCAGGACACTGGAATTTGGCAGGCATAGCAGAGAACCGACCAGAATAACTTGCAAATAATTACTTCCCCGATCCGGCCATCGTGGGGGGAGTGGAGGAATTTGAAATCCGGAAACTAGTAACATGCATAACTTAGGAACGAGTAATCGGACATGCATGAATCTTGACATGTGTCAAGAACAAGTGTTTCGTATGCTGAGTTTCAAATCCGGAGCAGATCCGATAACCGGTGGGGGGGGGGGGGCTGGAGGGGGGCCCGGAAATCTCGCGAAACGCTTCCACATAAGCTAGCACAATAAAACTTGGCAGACATATGAAGGAACCAACCGTATTAACTTGGAAATAATCACTTCCCCGATCCAGCCTTCGCGGGGGGAGTGTAGGGATGGGGAATCCGGAAACTAGAAACATACCTAACTTTAGAACGGATAATCCGGCATGCACGAAACTTGACAATTGTCAAGAACAACTGGATCAGATTTTCAATTTCAAATCTGGACCGAATCCGAAAACTAGGGGGGGGGGAGAGGGGGGGGCCGGAAATCTCGTGAAATGCTTAGGGTCGAGGGATCGGAATGGAACTTGAAGGGAAGAACAAGCATTAACCCTAGATACTTTGTTGACAAAGCACGACCGGATTGTGTCACAGTAGGGGGTGTTGGAGGGTTTTTTCCTGGATTTCCGGTGATCACGAATTAGGGTACTTCCAGATGTACTAAGACTATGAAACTTGGCAGACATATCAGGTAGTCTATCAGCGACTTGGAAACAGTTCCTTTCCCGATCCGATGATCGGGGGGGGGGGGGGGAATGGAAGGATGGGGAATCTGGGTTCTAGTAACATGCATAACTTTGGAACGGGTGATCAGACGTGCATGAAACTTGTCAAGTGTCAAGAACAAGTGTCTCAGATGACCAATTTCAAGTCTGAAACGGATCCGAGAAAATCTTGTGAAACGCATAGAGTCGAGAGATCGGGATGGGGCTTGGAGGGACAAACAAGCATAAGCCGTATATACATTATTGACAACACAGGACCGGATATTGTCACAGTGGGGGGGGGGAGTTGGAGGGGGTTTTCCACAATTCCGATGATCAGGAGTTAGGGTACTTCCAGATGTGCTATGACCGTGAAACTTAGCAGGCATGTCAGATTGGCTTAAAAACAGTCCCTCCCCCGATCTGATCATCGTTTGGAGTCAATGAGTGGTATAACCATTTCAGATTTACTAGATCAATCCCATTTTCTGATGAATTGAATATCGGGAGAGAGATCCAGCCTTGAAAACTGCAAACCGTATCTGAAAAACATGGTAACTGTTCTTACAAGTGCCATATGAGCTTTCATCTCTTGTTCATATCCTCGAGTGTGAAGAATTGTCGTCGGAACTTCAGAAAAATTTTCGGGAAGTTTGCGCGAGTCGTAGCTAAAGAACAAAACAATGGCGAAAGGCGGGGATTTCAGAAGCTTAAAATTCCGAAGGGAGCTAGGTATAATATGAGAAAGGCAGAATAGGCAAGAGGGACCCCTTAATTATAGTACAGGAAATTGAGCTCCAAAAAGAAGTCGACCAGAAACAAATTGCAACAGAAATGATTTCTACACCATCTTGTTGAGAAAAAAACTGAACAACATATCCAAAGTTGCATGTACTGGCTAGACGTAATATAGGCGTTTTTTGCTTTTAGTGTCTTTTTCTGTTTTTCGAAAAATTTTTTTTAAGAATTTTGGTGGTCGCCCATTATTCTTGAACTAAAGTACGGTTCTGATGCAAACTGCCATGCTTGAACCGAAAATGAGGTCAGATTTGACATACCAAGCACCAGCAAAAAGTTAATGTCATTTTTTCAACCCTTTTCGCAAAAAGGGCAATTTTCTATATGGCCCGATTTTCCGTGAATGAAAGTGCGATCCTGACATGGAATCACGAGCTAAGACTGAAAACGGAATCAAATTGGGTGTCTGCTGTGCCTAAAAGCAGTTTCGTAGCCAGAAATATGTGATCTTTACGATTTTTTAGAAAATTATTAAGAAAAGTAAAGTACGAATCAAACTGCTCCCATGCTCAGTACACGGCTCTTACTGCCATTTTTTACGTTTTTAATACGAAAATTTCAGTTTTGGTGGTCGACCATTTTTGGACTGAAAAGTACGGTGCTGATGCAGAATAACAAGCTGAGACTTAAAAAGAGGTCAGATTTGGTGTATCTTGCACCGGGAAAAAGGTTTAATATCAATAATATCCGCCGTTATTATTTTTGTAAAGATAGTTCAGTCAGCATTTATTATCCATCAATATGGTCGATTGTTAGAAGAAAAAATATACATACTTGAGCTGGTTATTAACAGCAGAACCTTCTTGAAGACCAAATAACGTATCCTTGGAAGACGACCCCAAGTAAGATAATCCAGTCGGATAGAAAATTAGTTCTGATCAGTCAAAGTAATAACCTTTTTTGTCCTCGCCATCTAAACTGAGGCCTGTCTACCCTACAATGAGGTTTATTCGATATTTCTGCCATATTGGAATCTGCTAAACTTATGCGAGCAAACGTATTCCCATCATTAATCCACTGCCTATGACAAACTTTTTTTACACAAATTTTACGCATGTGCACCACAAATCAGATGATTCGAAATCCGGCGATCCGAAATCGGAAATCATTCAATCTGAAAGTCTTGGAGCAAGTCATGGACTCTTTAATCTAGTCTTGACATCCTCTGGCTTTCCTTCTGACGGCCAAGCTTGGGCTGGAATGGAACACAGCAATCACTTATGATCGTGAATCTCAGACGGAAATAGTTTAGTCTTATACCCTCAATGATTGATGTTCCAACTACTGACGACACATCTATTTACTCGGTTATGCTTTTTGGGATCCCAAAACGTAAGTGGAGGGATACCTATGACATCGCAAAAATGTCCGTCTGTCCGTCTGTAAGCACGATAACTCTCTAAGGTAATGAGATATTTTGATGAATCTTGGTGTGAGGATTCATTGGGTCAAGGGCAAGGTCAAGTTCGTAGATGGGCTGTGTAGCTCCATATTTAGGGGTGGGGGAGGGGGTTCAAATTAAGGGACAAACAAAATATTTTTAAACAGCTAATGTGGTAGTCGATTATGGGGTAAGAAGGCATTCTGAGCACGATAGTGAAAATCATTTTCACGCCGGATAAGTAGTTCTTCCGAAATTCGGCAAAAACCGGAAAATTGGTTAAAAGTAAAAGTTTTATTTGAAGTTGATTAAACGGTCGATTTAGAAGTAAGAAGACATGCTGAACACGATGGTGAAAACAATTTTCTCGCCCAACATGTAGTTAGTCCGAAATCCGGCGAAAACCGGAAAGTTGGTTAAAAGTAAAAGTTTAGTTTGAAGTTGATTAAATGTTTGATTTATGGGTAAAAAGACATGCCGAGCACAATGGTGAAAATCATTTTCTCACGGGACAACTAGTTCGCCCGGAATCCGCCAAAACCGGAAAATTTGTTAAAAGCAAAAGTTCGATTAGATGACAGATTAAGGGGCAAGAAGAGAGGCTGAGTCGGTATATGACAATGGTTTTTACCCGGACATATAATTATTCCGGAATCCGGTTGTCAAACTTTTATTCAAAGTTGATTAGATGTTCTTTACAGGGATAAGGAGATACGCTGGTTTTGTTTCTAATTTTTTTTTTTGCTGGACTAGTAGTTCGGTCGGAAATCGGCAGGAAGTCTCGGCCAGTATCGTCAAAATAGATATGGCTTATAGAGGTATATCTGAACTTGGTTTTCTCTGATGATTAGCCTGTCCAAGACTGGATCTGGCGAAGACAAGACCCGACTGTCTGAATCAAATATTAGATTTTTGGGATCCCATCGACACCTTTGGTCTTGTTATCCCAGACCAGGGGAGCCGACATCTACTTACTCTCGATGTAATCTTTGACCAGCCATGTGGCGGAAAGTGGTCGAAGCAGCTTCACCAGAAAGTGGTCTTTCAGAGTTCGCCCTGAAATTTGGATGATTCCATACCACGATGAGCTTATCAGGAGCACTGGGCTACATCCTGGAGGAGTCAGGACTGGGAGTCAGGGCTCGGAGATGTTCGAAGATGGAGTCAGGACTCGGAGATGCCCCTCCCCTCTCAGCGGAAAAGCGATCGCCAGAACCATTGCCTACGTGGCCATGTACTGACTGACGCTGCGTTACACGCTATTCTGCTTTCCAAGACTACAATCTGAAGAAATCGTGGAACTTAAAAGCTTGTACACAAAGCTGATGGACAAGGAAGTAAATGTTGAGGATGTAGAAGGTAAGCATTCCTTAGAAAACATACTGGAATTGATCAAGACTGCTCCAGTATCGGATGTGAAAGCTTTGGTTCCAGTATTTGGAGATGCTTCGGTACTGCGAAACTTCATAAAAAACGAACGATCTGGATCACGGTGAGCTTATCGGGAGCACTGGGCTACATCCTGGAGGAGTCAGGGATCGGAGATGTTCGGAGATTGACCCAGGATTCGGAGATGCCCCTCCCCTCTCAGCGGAAAAGCGATCGCCAGAACCATTGCCTACGTGGCCATGTACTGATTGAAGCTGCGCTACACGCTATTCTGCTTTCCAACACTATAATCTGAAGAAGTCATGGACTTAAAAGCTTGTACATGAAGCTGATGAACAAGGAAGTAAATATTGAGGATGTGGAAGGTAATCATTCCTTAGAAAAAATACTGGAATTGATCAAGACTGCTCCAGCATCGGATGTCAAAGCTGTGGTTCCAGTATTTGGAGATGCTTTTTTACTGCGAAACTTCATAAAAAGTGAACGATCTGGATCATGGGAAGTCGAGACTTCTGGTGAAGACATGGTCTATGTTGCGTCGAAAGGAAGAGACCTTAGTAAGCTTCAAAGGGAAGTTTTCGAAAAAAGTGAAAAAGGCAAGATACTTCGTTCACCTAGAACGGTCATCACCAACGGCTGATGTAAAAAAATAGCAGAGCTACCGAGTTTTTTTTTTTAATATAAAATTTAGGTTTGCTTGATCTGAAATTGAAAATCGAGGCAATGGGAATGGATAATCAAGATGACTTTTTGTACCCGTTAGCAAATGACCAGCCGCCTTAAAAAACGATTTAGTTTCTATTGCAGCATGCAGAACCTGCCAACTCTACAAAATTAGCAACTCTATAATGCAGAAAACCCAAAGGCTGAGTCGGTAGCCTAAATCCAGTACAAGAAATGAAGTTGTGAACACTAGTCAACAGTAGTTGCACTTTGATTATCTCTTTTGAAAACGATTTATAACGTGTATGGAGGGTGTTAAGCACGATTTCGAACATTGACCTTGAAGACCAGTCTGGTTCGTAATCGACTTTTCTTTATAATTTTCTTGTTTTAAAAATTCGTAGAGACCATATGTTGATGATTATGAAACTTATTTCTGGTACACTAGCCAGTTTGATTCCATTTTCGGTGTCAGCTCGGGATTGTATGTCAGGATTGCACTGTCGTTCAAGAAAATCGGACTAGTACGAGAATTTGTACTTTTTTGCAAAATAGGTTGAGAAAATGACATTAACTTTTTTCTGGTTCTTTATACGCCAAATCCGACTTCATTTTCGGTTTCAGCTTGTCATTTTCCATCAGAGTCGTGCTTCACTTCAAGAATAACGGACAAACACGAAAATTTGGATTTTTTGTTCGAAATCTGGAAAAAATGGCATTTGCCAAACCTCCATTTGCCCGTAGGCCTACTATTATAGGCGAGATCTGCGCTTATCACAGCTCTCAGCCTTCATGTTTCCAAGGGGCTTTCCCCTTCTTGGAAAAATACTCCACACTCTTAATCTCCACTCTTAATCCGAAATGTTTCCGAAAAGCAGATACCGTCTAGTTAGGCCACAGCTATGATAGGCTATCCTCGTCTGTAACACATTATTACAGGTTTCCTCCTGGAAGTTTGGCCTAGTCCACGTTTATCTCAGCTTCTCAGCCTTCAGATGTTTCGAGGGAGCCTCTCTGAGGCAATTTTGTTTTTTTGCCTGATCCCGAATAGAACCCAGATTCCGAAAATAATCCCCGTTTGAGCGGGAACTGAATATGGTAATTCCTCATTTAATTATTTCAGACTGCTGCCAAAAACGAGTTCAGGGATATCTTTGTCTATCGCGTCTCCTCACTCCTTACAGCAATACTGCACACCCTCGTGACTTGGTCACCTAATGTTTAAGACACCGAAGCTGCCGGTTTCACCGGATTCCGACCGGCTTAACTCTAACTCCTCTGCTTCATTGATTCCAAGCGGCTTGAAGCCCCCCAATTACAGTAGATTAAATGCAGAACTTACTAATTAGAACTGAATAAATAACGTTACGCAGCTGCCACTGACGCTTTGATTGCAGAGCTCAATGGGTAATTTTAGAGGATTTCTGTCACGAACTTGGTTAGTTACGAATTTAATAGGAAAGGAGGGGAGTTTCTTACTTTAGGGGAAGTATAGCTTGGGATTTTAATAGTACACATGACAAAAGATGGAAGACCATCTCGAAATTCGCTGTTTTACTTGAATCTAAATCTCTTACCACATCTGTTTAGGGATATGTGCAAGCTTTTACCACCAAAGTGTCATAAAAAGTCTAGCCTACAACTGAAAAAATAACTCTGTTCCTTGAGGTTGTTAATCGAAGAGTATGTAAACCCTTTGTTCATCGCCTGATGTAACTCTGCTCTATGGTTCCGCGACGCCGAAACCCTCAAATATATTGTATTAGCCTAATGACATTTCAGTAGATTATTAGTAAGAACATGTTTTTGAGTTTCACGTATTTTCTTGCAAAAGAACTTT
This sequence comes from Branchinecta lynchi, assembly GCA_023053575.1. NCBI lineage: Eukaryota > Metazoa > Arthropoda > Branchiopoda > Anostraca > Branchinectidae > Branchinecta > Branchinecta lynchi. Next base: position 4,664,294 of record JAKZAP010000014.1, read on the forward strand.
CCTTTGAGTGTATTCTTTATTATTTATTGTATTTCTTGCTCTAAAAAACTAGCTGTTTATGACAGGAATGTTTGATTCCTGAACTCTTTTCTGGTATTCACCCCCTGGGCTATTTGGCCAGAATTAAGTGTGGGTTTGGGTCAAGCAAAAACTGAAGGTACGATTAGGAAAGAAGTCGATGTTTTGATGCGGTTTTGATGCGGTCTTTAAAAATCGGTTAAAGAAACATCTCCTTGAGAGTAGTTGGTGAGTGGAGGGTTTGGAAGACGAGAGAGGACAAATTGACAAATTAATTAATAAATTTTTAGTTTATTTTAGTGAAGGTTTGACTAGAATATGATAGTAAATGTGTACTGGTTGCGTTTTTCAAGCATGTATGTGCTTTGCGTGTAACCGGTCGTCAAGCCGGAATGATTTTTTTTTTAGTTAAGTTGTTGAATCCTGAAATCCTTAGAACGATCGTGAAGAGGTTAAAAAAACGTAACTGGCGGGATACGTCTAACTTCATAAAAGTTGTCCGTCTGTCCGTCCGTCCGTAAGCACGATAACTCGAAGGGAACGAGGTATGGGAGGGGGTTCAAGTGAAGGGTGAACAAAATATTTTTTAACAGCTAATGAGACAGTCGATTTAGGGGGAGAAGACGTGCTGAACACGTATTTTTTTTGCCGTACAAATAGTTCGCCCGGAATCCGGCCGAAACCGGATAATTTGTTATAACTACAAGTTTTATCTGAAGTTGATTAGAGGTTATATACTGGTAAGGAGGCTTGCTGAATCCGTTTCAGAAAATTATTTTCACGCGGGTCAAATAGTTCGCCCGAAATCCGATAAGTATACCTATACTTGTTTTCTCAGATGATTAACCATTGGCATTAATCTATATCTTAATAGTAAAAATGTTTAAGGAGTCTGGCGAAGACCGGAAATCTACAAGTCCAAGTTATCTGGATCAAATATTATATTTTTGGGATCCCACCGAAACCTTAGGTATTGTTGCAAGTGCAACGATTCACAGTTGCAGGACCTCATCTGTCATCATCGGCTTAAAGTCGTACTGCTAGTCGAGACTTAATTGGCAGGCTGCCCTCCACCCCACTCCGTTCGTTCTGTGCAAAACTTTCTTTTGTGGTTTGCTAATGAGTCTGAGCATTGTATCCTCGCCCCCCCCCCCCATATACTCCCTTAATCTGTGAGTTATGAATATCTGTAGGTTTTCAATGAATATCCACCCCACCCCACCGCAATCCATTCGTCCTGTGCTAGAGTTTATTTTTGTGGTTTGCTAATGGATCGAGCACGTGTCCTCGAGATGACACATTTTGCCCTCCCCTTTATTTCCCCCCTTATCTCTTAGTCATGAATGTCTAGGTTTTCTATGAGAATTCCCCAACCCAACTCTGCTCGTTCTGTGCAAATGTTTCTTTGGGGATTTACTAATGAGTCGAGCATTGAATCTTCGACGTGAAAAATTGTTGCTCTCCCCTCTAGAGAGCAAAGTTATCTATTGCGAAACTCTTTCGTTCTCCCTACTTGCTCGTATCCCCTCCCCCTCAGAATTGATGTGCACTGGATGACCTGCACTGGCAACATAATCAATATTTGTTTGATGAAAAATGAACAGGGGTCGACACCTTCTATCGCTTCTTTGAGACCACCAAAAGACGACGCTGAAAAAGGCAAATTACTATTACAAGGCAAATTACACGTGTCTATCCTTTTTTTTCATCGTTTCTTAAAGACCATCTAAAGAAGGCATTGGTAAATGCATACTATTTACACGAATGTGTTCGAAAACAACACATTTTCGGTTTTCGAGGTGGATGTGATTTTATCTAATGGGCTTGGTTCGAAACCACGGAATAACTTGATTGAATACTAGGCCTCCCCGGATAAGTTGAACTAAGTGCCTGTTCCACCCTACTTATCGTAGTTACTACGCATGAAGTCCTGGCTTCTTGGCATCAAGGCTGGAACGCTTTATTCTATTTCCGGCAAAATACCGTGCTGCGGGGTGATCGCGCCAATGTGAAACCACACTGACTACACTCCCGAGCATGGTAAGTAAGTAGTTACAATTTCGAGAAGGTTGGAACGATCGGCGTAGTACATTTTCACAAGGTTGGAACGAAATAGTATTGTCTTGACCTACGTTGCCTGGGCAACGTGAAGTGTTGCAGCAACCTTTGTTCGGCTTCTCCGAGAAAAGTGTTGCGAGAGCTATCCATAACTTTTTAGTTTAAAATACCAAAATACCTCTACTAATTATTGCGCAACATAAATTATTATTGTTTATTTATAACCCATCAACTGGCCGAGGCCAAACAAGACAGAGTATGGAAAAAGATACAAAAAATAAATGGATAAGTAAACAGAGTAAACTGAAGCACAAAATAACAAAAAAAATCCAAACAAGCTTGAGTCACGTCCGTTTTAAGGGGCTCCGCATTAATAGTTCGTAGACTTCGTAAACTCAATCACTTTCGGACAGAGTAGGCTGTACGCAGGGTGTTTGGCACTCCCACAATTTGCGCATATTTCAGATAGGTTGAGGTGCACGGGCTCTCACGGCTGGATTCGTGGCTCCCACCACACTTAGAGCATTTGACGTTGTTCTTGCAGTCAGAGGCTAAGTGGCCGAACTCTTGGCACTTGTAAGACCGCTCTGGGGGATTTACTTGAATATTCGGAAGTAGTCGTTGTCAATATGAAAACTCTCTTTCAAATTTCTCTCGAGATCGTCTTGAGTTTCGAAGTAAATTTTGACGGCAAGGGACTTACCGATCTTTGTTACGTGGGTACAGCCAACCACGGCCTGTAGCACTTCAAATTCCGAAACGGATAAAGGAATTCCTTTACCAACCCAACAAATTTTTCTTCTTTTATTTCTCCAGGGAAATGCTTAGCGATGATTTAGTCTTTGACTTTCCTGATCCATTTGCTTTTTGACGATTTTACACGGACCACAGAATCACTCGCGTCGCAGCTCTCAGTTATTTTTCGTTTTTGGGATCCCAAAACGTAACTGGAGGGATACCTATGACATCGCAAAAGTTGTCCGTCTGTCCGTCCGTCCGTCTGTCCGTCGGTAAGCACGATAACTCTAGAAGCGAATGAGATATTTTGATGAAACTTGGTGTGAGGATTCGTTGGGTCGTCGGACCAGTCAAGTTCGTAGATGGGCTTTATAGCCCTACATTTAGGGGTGGGGGTTCAAATTAAGGGGCAAACAAAATATTTTGAAACAGCTAATTTGATAGTCGATTATGGAGTAAGAAGACATGCTGAACACGATGGTGAAAACCATTTTGACATCGGACAAGTAGTTCGCCCGGAATCCGGCCAAAACCGGAAAGTTTGTTAAAAGTAAAAGTTTTATTTGAAGTTGATTAAATGTTCGATTTAGGGGTAGGAAGACATGCTGAGGACGATGGTGAAAACCATTTTCTCGACAGACAAGTAGTTCGCCCGGAATCCGGCCCAAAACGGAAAGTTTGTTAAAATTAAAAGTTTTATTTGGAGTTGATTAGATGTTCGATTTAGGGCAAGAAGACATGCTGAAAACTTATGTGAAAAAATTTTCTACCTGGACATGTAGTTCCCCCCGAATCCGGCCAAAACCGGAAAATTGTTGGAAGCTTAAGTTCTATTTCTAGTTGATTAGATAACCGATTTAAGGGTAAGAAGAGATGCTGAATCCGTGTTTGACAATCATATTTTACCCGGAAATATAGTTTGAACGGAATCCGGCTGGAGTCGGAAAATTTGTTATAAGTTAAATTTTTATTTGAAGTTGATTAGATGTTCATTATTGGGGAAAGAAGATTTCCTGAGTTCTTTTTTTAGCTTTCTTTTTTCGCCTGACAAGTAGTTCTGGAGTTCGGCCGAAACCAGGAAATTGGCAGAAGTGGCAGGAAGTTTTCGTCAAAACAGATATGACTTATAGGGGTAAACACACATCCTGAGTCCATATGTGAACTTGGTTTTCTCAGATGACTAGCTATTTGGCCTTAATCTGTTTCTGAATTTTAATTGTAAAAATGTTCAAGGAGTCTGGCGATGACTGAATCTGGCTAAGACAAGACCCAGTTGTCTGGATCAGATATTGAATTTTTGGGATCCCATTGAAACCTTTGGTCTTGTTCTTTAATACCGGAAACCTTTGGTGGGTTTGCAACAACCACTGAATATAACTTTTGTGGATTAGTTTCAGCTGCATTAGCAGTAGTCTTGATTGGGGAGTTCTGAGGGGTTTCGAATGATACGTGCAATGCTTCCTCGAGTTTGCGCTCCAACTTTTGAAGGCGCCTAGAAAGGTCCGCGCGCGACTTGAAAGTAGTATCTGGCACTTCACTTATATCATATATGCAAAAGATGATATTTTCGGTATCTTTCCAAAAAGACCCAAAGGCCTCAGTTAGATCAGTTAATAGTTCGTCTTTGGTCCCATCCCTCAGTTTGAATGCAACATCGAAATCGGCTAAACATTTTCTCGCGTTAACAATCTGTTGTTTTCTGTAAAAATCCCATCCAATTGCAACTATATCGTCTGTCAATTCTTCCTGTCAAATGCATGCGATATGAAGTTCAAAACTCCGTTCTGAATCACGCGCAAGCCCATAACTTACCAAACCATGTTTTGATCCAACTATCCACAACGAGTAGAGATCATCACGGGTCAAGAGCTGATGAATGACAGATCGTTGTTTTACATTATCATTTGTATCCGTTGCGTTAACACTTAATTCTAGGTACAGTGAAAGACCATCACCATAGGCCATTCTAGCATCTCATGGAAATGTCACTGCTTAGCAACCGGTTCTTGAACGACGACATGAACCAAACTTTTCTTATCATCAAAACACCGGAAATAAAATAGGTACACATACTAGGAAAAGTCGGAAGCCCGGAAGATGATTATGGTGTAATCGCCGACTGTTGATTACAAGTCCCTGACTTGTCTCACAGTTGGGTTCTGCCTTTCCTTTGTTTGAGTGTTTACCCTACCACTAAAGTTGTCAATCGCTCAAAGACTTAATTCTAAGTTACAGTGATAGACCATGGAGACCCATTTTCTTACCCTCAGCTTTAAAGAGATCAAATAAAATGTGCACCAATTTGCACTAGTTTCTAGCCCCTTATGAACCCCTTCTACCAACTGATTCCTACTTGCAAGTCCATCTCCCCGTGATAGACACAGTATCAAATTCAAATACATCAGAAACAAAGAATACGATGAATAGGTACACCTACTAGCAACAGTTACAAGCCCCTCATCGCCGAAAATGATTATGGTATGGTCTAACAGTCGATTTTTGCTTACAAGTAAAACAAAAACAACAGAATATCGGAAGTAGGGACTAAATTGATTTTGCAGCAAGTTGAACTTTACTCTTTTAAATCGCGAACATCGTAACGGGTGAAAACTTGGAACATTATCTTACATAATCTAGTTGGTATTATTAAGCTATCCATAACTTTTCAGGATCGAAATACCATAGATGCCACTCTGCTAATTCTTTCGAGACTATGTCACATTATCATTTTTATCCGTTGCGTTAACAAGGGTCGGAAACCTCTCACCGCCGAAGATGATTATGGTATACGAGCCAATTGTTACTTACAAGAGTTACAAGTCCCTAACCTGTCTCACAATTGGGTTCCGCCTAGTCTTTGTTTGAGTTTGTACCCTACCACTAAAGTTGTCAACCCCTCAAAGACTTAACTCCATGTTACAGTGATAGACCAAGGAGACTAATTTTCTTACCCTCTGAAGTATAGAGATAAAAAAAATGTGCACCAATTTTTCCAAGTTTCTAGTCCCTCGTGAACTCCTTCTAGCAACCGACTCATACTTACAAGTCCATCTCTCCTTGATAGACATGGTACCAAATTGTTTTCACGATCAAATACACTGGAAAGAGATAATAGGATTAATAGGAACACCAACTACCAACATTGCTAACCCCTCATCGCGGGAGATGATTATTGTCTAACAGCCGACTGTTGCTTACAAGTAACCTACATGTCTCACGATTGGGATTGGCCTATTTTCGGTTTCAGTGTATACCTCACTACTGAAGTTGTCAACCCCTCTTAACTTTCATACTGTTGTATCTAATGAAGGTATTTTTGTACCAAAAAACAGATGGCAAATATTTTGATCAGCTCATCGAGGTCTAGCGATTGCCGTTGAAAAAAAAATCTGTATTAGTGCAAATGTTGGCTTTTTTGCCGTAGGCCAGCTTTTAATTTCACCACTTAGAAAGGAGGAAAGGATAAGCTATAATTTCTTCAGCAGTGAGATAACTTTTACAGTTTAAGAGGCCCATCTGATTTCATTTATCTTCCTCACTGCCAAGTGTAAGAGGAATGATAAACTCAGCTGAAATCACAAACAGAAACGGGTAGCAACAATAGATGGTAGCACTTTTGGACCCGTTGGAAAATGACACTTTTTTGATTCTGTAAGTTTTTATATTTATCACTCAAAGAAGATGTATTGGCTGTGTGGCCAGGGAACTGCCGCACATATTTCGCACTTACAGATTTTATTCCATCTTCAGTTTAAAACTGGTGCTTGTCTGGTTGCCTGCTAGAACGGAGCTTTCCACTCGATAGCAGAAACATGGTTTGATGAAACGAAAGTTTGGCTGCATAACTTTAGATAGTCCTCTCTGACATAGGCTGTACATCTCCACTTTAGTTCGCACACTGTAGGCTGTGGCTCAATTACAAGCAAAAACCATCCTTTTTGGCCCCAGGCAACAGTTCTAGGGATTTTTCCAAAATGTAATGTCATATTCATCAATCCGGCTTAAGGTCCACACTTTCCGTAAAAACTGCACAGGTTAGACCCTTACCATTTTCTGATAATAAGCGCAAATCGGAGTAGGAAAAAAAAACACGACAAAATCGAAGTGTTGGTCTCGCAAAAAACGCACAGGTTAGACCCTCACCACTTTTTGAGAATAAGCGCAAATCGGGATACTAGGAAAAATAAATAAAAAAAGAACAAAACCAAAGTGTTGCTCTCGCGACACAACTAAGACTTTCTATTGTTAGAATGGTGGAACACGCTGTAATTATAACTTGGGTCCGAGACAAAGCAAAATAACACTAGGGATTAGGCCATACTCGTAATTCCACCCATTACGCTTGCGTCATTTAAAGCGAGACAAACTTCCGGGTTTAGAAATTTTTGGTAAAGATAAGATGCGGTCTGCACACATCTTGGAAACAGGGGAGGTTGTGTCTTGGCGCTACCTTGTGTTATTTTCCTCTGGTCCGAGACTAGCTGGTATCCGAAGCTGGAACCTGTATCCATTGCGATTGGCAGAAATTAGGCAAGGCTTAGGTCTCGGGAGCAATTGTCAGAACTAGCTTATTATTAAGTAAAACCCGCTGTGAATGGTTCTTAAATCATAGCTAGTTCACTTCATTATTCCACGCTACTTGGAAGCAACCTTTAGTTTTGTAATTCGACGTATCCCTTAGCCCCATTCACAAGCATGCCTAGCCAAGTACAGATGTCTAGGCACGTGTCCAGCATCACCGTTCACACCAGTGCCTAGGCACAGATTTTGGGCCAGGCACGGAGTTCCAGGCTCTACAATTCGGTGCCTTGCTACGCTTGAGCACGGGCCTAAGCTACTGTGCTTGGCTGGGCATGCTTGTGGACGCGGCCTTAGCTCATGTACGAGATCCTTCCCTCGGGAAAGGGAAGTTCTCGTTCAAAATACATAAATTCGCCATTGAAGTTCAGCGCTTCCAAGTGGACTTGGAGAGTTTTTGAAAGCCCCGCAGTGCCTCATTTCAACGCTTGTTGACAGTAAAATGTAATATCAATCAAATCAAACGTATATTTGATCAAGCAGGTGTGTCATGGATTTGGAATGGAGGCGTAGGACCGACAAAAATGCCAAATGATATAGTAAGAATAGTCAGAGAGACAATGGAGGGACAAGAAATCCAGGAATGGGCGGGGAAAATGGAAAGGTCGGAAACACTTATGTATTACAAGGCAGCAAAGGTAAGGTTTGGTGAAGAGGTTTATTTTAAATTCAATTTACCTTTAAGATTTTTGCGTTCATGGATTCAGCTGCGAGCAAATTGTCTTCCGGTTTTGGGGAATATTTGGGATATTAAAAGGTCAGGGACAAGGGATAATTGGATTTGTAAATTTTGTAAAGTTGAGGTAGGGGATCTGGACCACATTCTTTACAAGTGCCAGGAGTTATCTGTCGCGCGTGACAGGTTTTTGAATGGTATAATTACATCAGTAAAGGAGCTACTCAGTAGCACAAACCCTAGAAGTATATGCAGGGTTGGTGCATTTATGGACCATTTAAATGAGTTAATTAAAAGTATGTGAGGTTAGTTGGAGATTGAAGGGAGTTGTTTGTTTATGTTGATTAAAAGTTCACTCGTATAACGAATGTAAATGTACTGTTGTACTGTTTTCTGTTTTTTGTTCATGGCCCAAGGGCTTCATTAAACATCTATCTATCCATACATAATCATTAATTTCCTTGATAGCTCGTACAGTTCACTCGCCAGCATTGGATCGTCATGAAGGTAATAACTAGAAAGTATTATATGACTGTACAGAACATTTTGAGAATAAATTTGAAGATCCGCAATTTACACTTAATTTATACTTAATGTGTATGTATCCGCATAGGCTTTAGAATTAAGCGTTACAGCGGGAAAATTAGGGTTGCCAGAACTTTCAAGACGGAACGTTTTGGTGGAGTCTTCGTTTTACATTTTTTATTTATAGTGTTCCGTTATTCTTCTGCCAAATAAGAGCTGTGTCCCGTTAACTCTCTGAGATAAAGAAGAGTGTGCTAGAAAACAAGTCTCGGTAACGCTACATATTAGAACAAGAAGAACGGTTGTAACACCAGAAAACCCCGATGCTGAATAAATAGTATTATTATTTATCCATCAATTGTTTTATTTCAGACGAGGCATCTGAGTGAGGTCATGTCCTGCTTTCTACTTAACAGTGTTGACTTATTTCGGCTAGATCTAGACGGAGTCAACGTTTTGGTCCCTCCTGTAATCGATACATTAGAGCTCGTCCTCTTCCCGAACTCTCCCAGGTAAGTCTTCCAATATTGACATAGAGCTTGCACTAATATTGGCTCTAGAGGAAGTAAACCTGTTGAGTTGGCTTTACACTAGTTCAGTCCCGATGAAAAATTTGGAGCCTGTGTAGTTGTAGGCCTATGGTAGTTGTACGAGAAGTTGCATGTATTGATATTCAGTAGCACAGAATACTTTACAACTTCATACTACTATTTTCAGATAATTTTTCATCGGGGCGCTCCAAGCGGATTGCTCTGTTTTCTCTCCTCATTATCAGGATCCATCACACAGAGGACAGTAGACCCATAAGTTAATGAACATAAAATAGAAACATTAATTTTTTAACTGAAGGGTAGTCAAAACCAGGCCCGTATCTAGGAATTTATTTCGGGGGGGGGGCCTTTCGGGGGGCTGGGGGGGTGTTTGCCTGCCGGTCGGACAAAAAAGACATAAATCAGAGGAAAAAGCCTATAAAAATGAGTATTTATGTATGTTTCGGGGGAGGGAGTTAGGGGGGTTCTACCCCCCCCTGGATACGGCCTTGGTCAAAACTCATCGTAAGGGAGGTCCGAACCTTTTTTTGGGATCCCAAAACGTAAGTGGAGGGATACCTATGACATCGCAAAAGTTATCCGTAAGTCCGTCTGTAAGCACGATAACTCTCGAGTAGAATGAGATATTTTGATGAAACTTGGTGCGAGGATTGTTTGGGTCAAGGGCAAAGTCAAGTTCGTAGATGGGCTCTAGCCCTAAATTTGGGGGTGGGGGTTCAAATTAAGGGACAAACAAAATATTTTTTAATAGTTAATGCGATAGTCGATTATGGGGTAAGAAGACAATGCTGAGCACGATAGTAAAAATCATTTTCTCGCCGGACAAGTCGTTCGTCCGGAATCCGGCAAAAATCGAAAAGTTTGTTAAAAGTAAAAGTTTCATTTGAAGTTGATTAAATGTTTGATTTAGGGGTAAGAAGACATGCTAAGCATGATGGTGAAAATCATTTTCTCGCCGGACAAGTAGTTCGTCTGGAATCCGACAAAAACCGGAAAGTTTGCTAAAAGTAAAAGTTTTATTTGAAGTATGTTAAATGTTTGATTTAAGGGTAAAAAGATATGCTGAACACGACGGTAAAAACTATTTCTCGCTGGACAAGTAGTTCGTCCGGAATCCGGCAAAAACCGGAAAGTTGGTTACAAGTAAAAGTTTCATTTGAAATTGATTAAATGATTAATTTAGGGGTAAGAAAACATGCTGATCACGATGCTGAAAACCATTTTCTCGCCGGACAACTAGTTCGCCTGGAATCCGGCCAAAACCGGAAAACATGTTAAAAGCAAAGGTTTTATCTGAAGTTGATTAGATGATTGATATAGGGGTACGAACAGACGCTGAGTCTGTATATGAAAATCATTTTTTACGCGGACTTATAATTAGTCCGGAAACCGGTTGTACCCGCATTTTTTTTTTAATTCAGTGTTTTATTTAAAGTTGATGGACTGGACTAGGACTAGTAGACTAGTTGCTGGACTAGTAGTTCGCTCGGAATTCGGGCAAAAACCCGTTCAAAATAGATATGGCTTATAGAGGTATAGATAGATAGATAGATAGAATATCTGAACTCGGCTTCTCTGATGATTAGCCTGGCTTAGACTGGATCTGGCGAAGAGAAGACCCAGTTGTCTGGATCAAATCTTAGATTTTGGGATCCCATCGACACCTTTGGTCTTGTTTTTGCTGAAGGGATGTAATTAAAGATATTTGGTATTTAAAGTATACCAATATTATTTTCCCACCTGTTTCGAAACAGCTATATGGCCAAAAGAAAAAGTGCATTTCTGAATTAATTCGCCTTCACAATTTCTCTCTAAATAGCTTCTGCTAGCACGAAGCCCTGACAAAAGCATACCTACATACTTGTCGGCAACTTTCGGAATAGATAGATAATTCAAACTATTAGAGGCAAAGCCTTTTTGGTGCAATTATGTTATTATATTATTATTATTATATCGTAGCAGGGTTTAATACAACATTGATGATAGTGATGGTCATTGGGTAAGTAGTAGGGACTAAACCGCACGATGGCACTGAACTAGAAGGGGAGATTTAGCTCTTGTCTTTGTTGAAAGTTTACAGCTGATCCTGCATTTGTTCAGGTATCTTTATTCACAATACCTAACGTTCTTGGAAACCAAACGAATGTTAAAGTTTAACTGAAAAGAGCTGGGAAAGGACAGTTTAGTTACCCACCACTTATTCACTTAAATTGGCTTGAAGACCTAATGAAAATTCACTACTTCGTTGCTCCGCAATTCACGAATAATCGATTTGAAATAGTGGAATTTGAGTGTGATTTGTGGTACCTCTATGTGCTTGTATCTGTGTTGTAGGCTCTAGCAGAAAGATTTATGGATTTATTTTTGGTCAGGCACTAAGCAGTCTCACCAAACTCACCACCACTGAAAAGCCGCTTTCATGTTGAGATTAAAATTTCCCGCGTCATAGTAGAATTTACTTTGTGGGTACGGTCGCAGGTATTCTGAACGTCATAACTAGAGCAAAAAGTGGAAAATAAAAAAATCCCTTTGCAGAATCCAAGTTACTCGGTGTATATTCAGTTAAATGACACGACCGGCCGTTTGGCCATTTCTTGCAAAATATCATAACCTAACAGACTTCAGATCGAGGAAACACTCTTAAATTATTTAAGACCCAAGGTGTCGGTGGGATCCCAAAAATCCAAGATTTGATCCAGACAACTGGGTCTTGTCTTCGCCAGACTAATCATCAGAGAAAACCTAGTTCAGATATTCTATCTACCTATCTATCTATACCTCTATAAGCCATATCTATTTTGACGATACTGACCGAAACTTTACTACTGCCAAATTTGCGGTTTCGCCCGAATTCCGAGCGAAGTACTAGCCCAGCAGAAAAAGAAAATTCAGAAACGAAACCGGCGTATCTCCTTATCCCTATAAAGAACATCTAATCAACTTTAAATAAAACTTTGACTTAAAAAAAAATGCGGGTACAAAAGTATTCCTGACTAATTATATGTCCTGGTGAAAAATGATCATCATGTACAGACTCAGCGTCTCTTCTTACCCCTAAATCTATCATCTACTCAACTTCAGATAAAGCTTTTGCTTTTAACATATTTTCCGGTTTTGGCCGGATTACAGGCGAACTAGTTATCCGACGAGAAAATGGTTTTCACCATCGGGTTCAGAATGTCTTCTTATCCCTAAATTAAACATTTAATCAACTTCAGATAAAACTGTTACTTTGAACCAACTTTCCGGTTTTGGCCGGATTCCGGACGAACTGCTTGTCCGGCGAGAAAATGATTTTCACCATCATGCTCAGCATGTCCTCTTACCCCTGAATCAGACATTTAATCAACTTCAAATGAAACTTTTACTTTTAACAAACTTTCCGGTTTGCCGGATTCCGGACTTACTTGTCCGGCGAGAAAATGATTTTCACCATCGTGCTCAGTATGTCTTCTTACACCATAATCGACTATCACATTAGCTGTTTAAAAATATTTTGTTTTTCCCTTAATTTGAACCCCCTCCCCCACCCCCAAATATAGGGCTACAGAGCCCATCTACGAACTCGACCTTACCCTTGACCCAAAGAATCCTCACACTAAGTTTCATCAAAATGTCTTCTCTCCCTTCGAGAGTTATCGTGCTTATAGACGGACGGACGTACGGACAGCTTTTGCGATGTCATAGGTATCCCTCCACTTACCTTTTGGGATCCCAAAAACGAAAACTAGTGCAACTTTTGTCGGACTCCCAAAATCTATCTAGTACCTATGACATCGTATAGATGTCTATGTCCTTCTTTTAGTATGTCTATCCCTCGGTAACTCTGATCGCACTGAGATCTGCTGAAAATATAGAGGCTCTTGAAGTGAAGTGAGATTGATTTCGTAGATGGCTTTGTACCTGAACATTAGTGGTGGCAGAGGGGCTTTGAACTTAGAGATGGTAAAGTTTTCGGATCAGGTTCATCAGGTTGATACAGGGGTAAGAAACATGACAAACCATGGAAATGAGTGATTTAGTGACTGTTTGAGATTGATGTGGACATGGACGTGAGTTTAGAGCATGGAGCTGTAAGAAAATGAACTATTCAATCGGTCTTTTTTTAGTGTTTGAAGACATTCGTTTATCTATTTACTTTTCTCGGTATTCATCCTGCCTGTAACCGGCCATGGAGCTTGGTACGTGTAAATTTCTAAACTTGTCGGGCGAAATATCACTCGAAAAAATCAGCTGACTTATCCGTCGCAGTCAGCTATTTCTAGGGGTTGTTATTTATTTTGTTAATTTTGTATTGCATTTAGTGAAACAAACTGTGAAATGCCTTGGATGGATAGAGGATAGTGGGTCGAAATCCGGTCACAAACAAAAACATGCGAATAAGCCTATTTAATATATTATAATAATTATAATATATCCAGTCCTCAAAACCTCTGCAACAAAATTATTTTGTAGCCTGCATAATTGTGCTTTTCAGTATACAATTTGTTGCCAATTGCTGTCTTCAATTGGCAAGCGATTCCTCGTTTCTTTAGTTAGTTGGTTCTAGTGCAGAGGAACTCCATTTACGAAGCTCCACCGTCTTTGTAGAACTGTTAGGGGCTGGGTGGGGGATAGGGGGATGGCGGGGCTGGGATAATTTTAAAAGAATATGCTGAGACTGAAATAAATGTCAGTTTCCAATTGGGTAAATCCTGTCGATGGGAACCATTTACGGTTAAGGTAGGGCAGACTCTTTTTCAAAAAAGAAATTTGTCAATACGTGAAGAAAAGCGCCAGACGTCCCATTGGCATACAAAAAGCGTTTTTTTTAATTATCTGATTCTTATAGGCTGAATAATTAGTGTTATTATGGATGATTTGAAATCTGAAAACGAACCGAGTTCGAACAAATCCGAACTGAACCGTGAAGCAGTTCGATTAAACGACAGCTTATACTACATAGTGTATCTGCTAATTTGTTCTGAGATAGTTTACTACTTTACAACGCAGTTATGCTTACAGCAAATTTCAGAGGGCTTTGGCTGTTTTTAACCTCTGTCGATGTTCCTTGCCTTGTATGACAACCGTGGCGAAATTTGCACCACCAGTCTTCTGACCAAAACGCTTCTCGGTAACATTGAGCCTGATGCGACACATAAAGAGAACAAACGTGGCAACCGTGATAATCAGTGTAATGCCAATGGAGGAGATATGATACACTTATGAAGTGTAGAATCTCGGGAAGGATTTAGTGGATGGGAGTAGCCTACCACCGAAGTAGAATGAACTACATCATAAGTAGGCTACGACGTGTATACAACGACGGGACAGCTGTTGGTGGGGTAATAACACAAGCAACACATGTTAAATGAAAATGGCTTCTAAAGCCCAATCAACTTGATCAATATGTTTTGTGTTCTATATCCAGTTTTCGGTTGTCCCCGTATTCCAGCAGAAGCAATCGCAAATGATATTTTATTTTAAATGACATGTCGTAGCCTACGTATGATAGTTATTCATTCTACTTCGGTGGTCCGGGGAAAATCGGTGACCTGGTACACATTTTGGTTAAAGTTCAATGGGTGGATCAAACAATCATGATGTTACCTTAAAACCATCTAGACTACAATGCAGATTCCTAGACAGCTTATTTCCGCCAATATATCGTTACGGCGTTTTTTGCTGACTGACATACTCCAATTTACAAGCTTTAACAAATATAAACGGAGTTTCTTTTTTCTAATCAATTCATTATTATTGGCTACTGCGGATTATTCGTATTACTGGTAGATACTCGTATTAACGTGTAAATTGAGAATTCCTTGTAAGCTCTGCAATCAGCTGCAAGTAAGTCTGTGTCCATATTACGATCACAGTTCTGTCCGTCCGTCTGTCTGTCGGTTGGTCTGGGTTTTGCTGTTTGGGCACTTCCACGTAAGCTAGGACGATGAAACTTGGGAGGCATATCAGGTACCCCAAATGATTAAGTTGGAAATAGTCACTTTCCCGATCCGAATATCGTGGGGGGAGTGGAGGGAGGGGGAATCCGGAATATTGAGGAATTTATAACTTTTAAACGGGTGCTCGGATCTTAATGAAACTTGATATTAGGAAAGACCTCGTGCCCCAGACGACCCGATTAAAATCTGGACCGGATCAGATGACTTTGGGGGGGAGCTGAAGGGGGGGGGGAATCGGAGGGATCCGGTTGAAACTTGGTGGGAAAAACAAGCACAAGTAAGTCCTAGATACATCGTTGACATAACAGGACCGGATTCGGGCACTGTGGGGGGAGTTGGGGGGGATTCTGGTGATTCTGCGAGCTCAGTACTTCAGGATGTACTAGGATTATGAAACTCGGCAGGAATATCAGGGATCCGAATAGACTGACTTGAAAATAGTCGTTTGAACGATCCGAACAGCGTGGGGGGAGTGGAGGGATGGGGAATCCGGAATCTAGTGGCATTTATAACTTTTGAACGGGCGATCGGATCTGAATGAAACTTGGCAAGTGAAAAGAGGTATTGTCTCAGATGTACCATGCCAAGTCCGGACCAGATCCAATGATGGGGGGGGGGGGATGGAAGGAGGCACCGGAATTTTTTTGAAACGCTTAGCGTCGAGAGATCTGGATGGAATTTGGTGGGAAGAATAAGAATAAGAATTAGGTACTTTCTTGACAGAACTAGGTCATATCGGGGCTCTTTGGGGGGGGGGAGGAGTTGGACGGGTTTTCCTCGAATTCTGGTGATTGCGAGTTAGGATACGTCCAGATGTTCTAAGGAGGATAAAACTCGACAGGCATATTAGTGACCCGACCAAATATGCGGCATAGATTTGCCATATGGCGTCGGAACCGGTTCCGCGCAAGGTAGAGGATGATGAAGCGGGAATCGGAAATTTGCAGATATGCTCCGATTCGAGTAAAGCTTGATGGAGGGAAAGAGGAGATGTTAGAGATGCAAAGTTATCTGGCCAAGTCGTTTTCGGCCACAGTGGGGGGAGATGGAGGGGGAGTCCCGGAAATGTTGTGGCTCGCATAGGGATTGAATAAGTGGAGTGATTTGAATGAAATTTGGAGAGTAGAGAGATTGTGTGCCTTAGATGGCATATTTTAGGATCCAGATTGGATCCGAGCACGGTGAGGAGGAGTACTGGAATTTCTGGAAAAATGCTCACACCACCTACTCGTGACAAGTGCCATACGAGCTCGTAACTCTTATTTGGACATATTTTGGCAGTTTTGCAACTTTGCCTCTAGATAAGAAACTTTTTTCGGTACTACAAACAAAAGAAGTTTCATCAGATAACACTATAGAGCAATCTGCCAGCTACAAAGACGGTGTATTTAAGCAACCATGGCGCTTTCATGTGTCACCTTTACAAAATGATTGATTTTCGTGCGTGGACGACAGTTTTTGAATTTCCGCGCCTTGCAGTACCATGCTCTGAAATCGTCTCCAGCGAGATGTAGAGGAGGTAATGACAAGCGGTAGAAAGAAAAAGGCCTATTTTTGAAGTGCTCTCTAGTGGAAGTCAGAAAGCATTTTCTAAAAATTAAAACATAGCTAGTGCCCATTGTGCTTTCAGGCTTCTGCCGAGAGTAACCTCCAGCGTAGAGGAAAACAGAGTAGGCAATCGTCAGCTTGCAGGGGACGGGCAAGCGGCAGCGTTGCGAGGAATGACATCTTTTCATCTGGTACGTGGTTTGCCTCTAGGGCATCTCACGCCGTGGGTGGTTGAGCTGAAATCCTAGAGAACCCGGTTGGTTCAGCGTCAAGGCATTTTCGGGTTTCAACGATTGTGCCATCCAGGTCCATTGTGTTGAAATGGACACGTCCAGGGGCACGCAAGGGTCGTAGTGAGAGATACCCGAGGCTTCGTTTCTACTTCTTTTCGTATCAATGGCAGAAGTGTCATTTTTCTGAAACCAAATTTGCTGGCCCCCTTCGCTTTCTTTAATGTAAATCTTACATAGGTGAGACCAGAGGCGTTACTAGCCAAAATGTTTGGGGGGGGGGCCGAGGGATTTACCGACTGGCTGGTAATTTTTACCGACTTTTTCTGCAAAAAAAACGACTGTTTTCAACAATAAAGATGACATTTTTGAAAAAAATCGACTGATTTTCCGAAAAATCGACAAATTTTTAGAAAAACCAACTGTTTTCATGAGAAAAAAATCCAATGTTTTGACGAAAAATCGCGACGCTTCGCGCCGACTCGGTATTTTTACCGACTGGGCCGACGGCTTTGGGGGGGGGCGTACCCCCCCCCCCCCCTCCCCCCCCCCCCCCAGTTGTGACGCCTCTGGGTGAGACCGAAACTAATGACGTGAAATAACAACATGGGAAAGAAAAGTGAACAACAGATTTACAAAGACATAAGGCGTATTCTCGCCGTTCCCCGAGGACTCCACTTGAGGAGTCCCCGCGTTTTTGTTTGTCCCGGGGACTCACTCCCCGAGAATCCCGTATTCTCGGGAGTACCCACGGACCCGATTATCATCACCGTCATAAAAAGGACTCCCTTTTAGATTCGGAGGGGAATCAATTTTTGCTGGTGTTAGTGCAATGTAAAATTAATTAAAAAAGAATAGAGTAAACAAAACCAAACATACAGTGGATCCAGAATAGATTCGTTAACTGCATAATTTTTTTTTCAGAACAAAATCGATTTTAGAAGCACTCCCCGTGTCCTCGTTGTTTCCCTAGGCGGAGTCCGCGTGGAGTGACTCCTTCTATTCTCGCCGTTCCCTTCGATTCCCCGAGGAGTCCTCGGGGAGCGGCGAGAATACGCCTATAGGGAAACATATATTTTGTATAAGATTATGTAGATATTCGGTTTCGCGCCTCGTCAACTAGATTCCACAGTGTTTTTTTTTGGGGACAGCTCTGGGGGCCATCCCAACTGTCCCTAGTTTCAGGATCATATTCATTTTTCAGATATTCGAAACAAATAATCTTGAATCACTCCAGGGCTGAGGGGCAGGCTCAATGGCCAGAACATAACACTTACTAATAGGCTAAAACTCAAAGTTGGTCATTCATAACTCAATATAATAACTAGTAACCCAGTACAACAACTTCCTCATAAAAAAGAAAGAAAGAAGACGAGTATATTGAGTTGTTCGGATTGTTAGCCCAGGTATCCGGTGGCTTGCGCAGGGGCCACAACCTGCCGTAGGTTTACCGTGGACGTGCACGGCTACCAACATTGACTCATCACCCCGCCGAAAAATGTGTGGCCTGCGTAGTTGTAGGATAGCTGTACGAAAAATGTGCATGTATTGATGCGTAGTAGTAAAGAATACTGTCATCTAATGTGCCTCATTCTGGGCCAATCTGAAGCAGTAGTATCCAGTGCTTCCTGTCTTGTTATTTTAGCACCCATTCTTGTTAATAGTAGCAAGCAGTGGTAACAGTTAATACTGTATGCTCTCAAAACTTACAACTCTGTTATAACTAATTTTTGAATATTTTTCATCGGGTTTCTATGAAGGAATGAATGAATGGTTATTCTTGGCTGATTGTAGAATATGGAGCCGAGCTAACGAGCTGCCGGCTCCCAGTAATTTATTTATATTGATACCAAGTGTTTTAATTTTTAAGACCTGAACCTCCCATTTCTTCGCTAATTTTCCAGATGACCTTTCAAGGAGCTTAAGGACGAGGAAGACAAGATTTTTTTTTCTTTTTTCCTCGTGTGTCTTTTTGTCAATAGGACGTATGACAGCCAGGAATGGTGGTGTGTCAGCGTTTGCTTTGTTGTCCCCAGTAGACGGTCGGATGCGAGAAACTTTCTTGGTCTTATTAGCAATTCATTCAGGAAGGGATGAAAGGTCAGTTCTTAGAAAGGCTTTTACAGACGAACGTGGAAGCTTTCGGTCGTGGAACCGCTCACGTCAGCCCTCCCGATTCTTTGAACAAGCTCGTATAAGCGCTCTAGCATGGAGCATAAAATAATAAATCAGCTTCAGGTGTCGCCATCTAAACTCAACCATCAATGCCCGACTTTCACTTCGGTTGTGTTTATCTTTAAAGGACCCCTGGCACTATTTACTCTTTAACTTACAGTATTTTAAAATATTTAAATACTTGAAAATTGCTGTGCTTTCAGCAAATAACCCACGGTTTTGACTGTTTTATGCCTTTTGCGACACCCGTTCACTTGTTGCGAAAACAGGGAAACAATTGACATAACCGGTTTTTATGGCAATTGGCCGAAGGGCAATTGCCTTATCACGATTGTAATTTCTGTCCGTCAGTCGTTCCCGGTTTTGCTAGCTCGGGCACTTCCAGATAAGCTAGGACGACGAATCTTGACAGGCATGTCAGGGACCGGGCCAGATTAAATTATAAATAATCAGTTCCCCGATCCGACCATCTGGAGGGGAGTGGAGGGAGGGGGAATCCGGAAAAATTAGGTATTTTTAGCTTACGAACGGGTGATCGGACCTTAATGAAACTTGATCTATGGAAAAACCTCGTGTCTCAGACGTTCCGTTTTAAATCCAGACCGGATCCGGTGACACTGAGGGGAGTTGGTGGGGGAAACCGGAAATCTTGGAAAACGCTTAGAGTGGAGAGATCCGGATCAAACTTGGTGGAAAGAACAAGCAGAAGTCCTAGATACGTGACTGACATAACCGGAACAGATCCGTTCACTTTGGGGGAGTTGGGGGGGGGGGCCGAATTTCTAGTGATCCCTTGACTTCGGTGCTTCCTGATGTGCTAGGACGATACAAATTGGCAGGCATGTCAGGGATCCGACCAGATTAAATAGGAAATAGTCACTTCTCCGATCCGACTATCTGGGGGATTGTAGGGAGGGGGAGAAAAATAGAGGTATTTTTAACTTGCGAACGGGTGATCGGATCTTGATGAAAGTTGAAGGATGACTCCTTGTCTCAGGCGTCCCACTTTAAATCCGGACCGGATCCGAAACACTGGCGGAGCTGGAGGAGCGAACCGGAAATCTTGATAAACGCTTAAGAGTTGAGGGATCGGGATGAAACTTGGTGGGAAGAACACGCACAAGTCCTAGATACATCATTACGTAACCAGACCGGATCCGGGCACTGTGGGGGAATTTGGGGGTTCCGGATTTCTAGCGATCCCGCGAGTTCCGCATACTTCCTGATGTGCTAGGACGATGAAACTTGGCAGGTATGTAAGGGATCCGAACAGATTGACTTTAGAAGAGTCGTTTCCCCGATCCGACCATGGTGGGGGGAGTGGATGGATGGGGAGTCCGGAATCTAGTGGCATGCCTAACTTGTGAACGCGTGATCGGATTTGAATGATACTTGTCAGGTGGAAAGAGCTATCGCCTCAGATGTTCTGTGTCAAGTCCGGCTCGGGCTCGATACCTTCGAGGGATGTTGGGGGACCGGAAAACTCAAGAAACGTTTAAAGCAGAGGGGCTGGGACGGAACTTAATGGAGAGAACGGGCATTAGGACTCCGTGGGGGGAGTTGGAGGGGATTTTATGGAATTCCGGTAGTCGCCAGTTGGCGTCCGGGTCGGATTCGTCCGAGGTATGGGGGTGTGGTTGGTACCGGAAATTTGCAGATAGGCTACGCTCCGATTTCAGTAAAATTTGATGGATGGGAAGAGAGGCCGCTTCGGCCACAGTAGGGGGAGTTGGAGGGAGATTGACGGAAACTTTGAGGGTCGCATAGGGGTTAAACGAGTGCATCAGTTTAAATGAAACTAAATATTCTTTGAGCCCAAGCTGACTTTGAAACATTTATTCAAACAATGTTTACAACGGATACGTCAGCTACGATTCTCAATCAGCGATATTTCGGCCCTTCTTGGCAAGGGTCCTCGTGAGGCTGTCAATCCTCTGGTTCAACTTCGGGGAAGGAAACAAACCTGTAATAAATAACTGAATCTTCTACCGACTGTATATACCCTTGTCAGGAAAGGCCGAAATATCGCCGATGGAGAATCGTAGCTGACGTATCCGTTGTAAACATAAGTGGCGTTTTTGATCGCCGTTCGCCTTTCAACGTTGCACGTTCGACGTTGGCCGTTCGTTGCTTGTAAACCGTTTTTGCTGTTGCAAGTTCGCCGTGGGGTTTTGGTTGTAAAAACGCTTTATAAGGGACGTTGGCTCACTCGGCTTTGAACTTTAGCGGGAAATTCGAAAAAGAGAAACATGGATTTGTAGCCTGTTAACAAAACCTGGATTCGACATGAAAAAAATAACCGATCTTTCTCGTGAACTTTTCTGCTGGACAGCCTCATGCGCCAACATACACCTAAATATTCGTTCAGGATGCTCTTCAGGTTCAAGGTGCTCAAACTGGAAAATTAACTTTTTTTTCACTAGCACAAGAACAGGCTGAAACCAGGTTGACATTCCATAATTGAAGGTTGGCCACTACTGCTGTAACTTGACAGCTATGCTATAAAACGGAACTTAAAAAATTCCAAGGGCAAGAATTTGTTATTACTCCTTCTGTAATGTTTGATATTTGATATTTGACTAATATTTGACGCAAAAGCTAATTAATTTAATTTTTTACACAAAAGCTAATTAATTGATTTGACAGTTGACAATTGCCACAAAAGATAATTTATTTAGTAATAAACAGCCTTAGTTAATTTACGCACAGAATCAGAAATTTAATTTACCTACATCTCCTTTTGGCTTTAATGTTTTACTTGGAGGTTTACTTCCAACAGAAAAGTCAAAGGACAGGCAGGTTTTAAACGTTGTCAGGAATTAGTACTTTTGTTTGATACAGTCTTAGCTATTGGGTTTGCCAAAAGCTGAATAAGTAACCTACCAGACTGAGTCTGTAGAAGATTGGTGCAGGATTGGGGAGGGGAATGGGAATTGGGTAGGTTATGGGTGTTTGAGTGAAGAAAGCTGATTGGAGTTAGTTGAACTCACTAAGTGTATATAAAAAAAATATATTGATCAATATATCTTGATAATTTGATGTCCGTCTTGCACAGTTGACCTGTTGTCACATATTGAGACGGGCTATTGGTTTAAGAATATGTTCAACATGTTGTTGTAGAGACGATGAAGAAATAAATTCCTTCCTTCCTATCACTAAATTAAGTTGTTGAGAAGTAAATCCATGTTCTGAATGTACTCGGATTAAGAGTCAGTCCTGTCATTTAGTATTCTCTACTGTTTTCTCGGAGTCTACAGAGTCTACTTACATTTCAGAGTGAAATTCCACTTTCTTTGCTCGGAGATTTTTAAATCTCCGCAATTTTCAATCGACAGGCGACAGCGCACGGCCAACTTCGTACAGTTCGACGTTGGACGTTCACCTGCGCTTTCGTTTTGCGTCTGCGCGTTCGTTTTCGTTCGTCCAAAAACACTTTATAAGACTTCAGGCCGAAGTGCGGGCGATCAAAAATACCTAATAAGACCAAAGGCGAACGAAAGTGAAAGGCGAACGGCGATCAAAAACGCCACTATTGTTTGATTAGATGAAACTTGGAATGTAGAGAGAGCATATGCCCTAGATGACATATTTTAGGGTCCAAACCGAATCCGACAACGGGGGGAGAGGGGGGAGCGGAATTTTCAGATACTCAGATTTTAGTGAAACTTGGTAGATGGTGTAAAGAAGATGCTTTAGATGATCCATTTTTTTATCCGAACCAGATCCGTCCACGGTAGGGGAGATGGAGGGAGTTCCGAAATCGTGTAGCCGGTTTAGGGATCAAACGAGTGGATTTATTGGGCTGAAACTTGGAAGTTTGAACAGTCATGCGCATATGCTGCAGATAACCCGAGACGATGCCGGATATCCTATTTCCGTTTCCGAACCCCATTTTTGGATGGCGGGTGTATTTTGTGACGTTCTCATCTACTTTCTTGTACTGCCCACTCGTAACAAGTGCCATATGAGCTCGTAGCTCTTGTTCTGATGGAAAAACTTCTCGCAGACAACCGTCGACAGCGTGATAAACATCGAAGGTAGCAAAACACGACAAGTGAGAAAATCAGAGTTGTTTTGTTAGAGCGGTTAGAATGTATGCGCACCGTACGAAATTGGGGTCTCCGGGGTCAGAAATATATGGAGTGATTATGTAATACGTGGCTTTAGTATTATACGTAACATAGGTCCTTCGAAATGTTAACATTCCATGAGTAAAACCACAAGAGTATACCAAGTTTCGACTGTTTCAACACGATTTTTCAACTAGAGCGGCCGCAATAGTGGATTGTTTGTAAATGAAACACTACAGTAAAAACTACCGTGAATTCGAAAAAGATATTTACTGTTAAGCCAACATGGGCTTTTTCGTTCTCCACAAGGTCAAAATTGTGGTCAAAGAGACGATAACGTTTTTTTTGTTTAAATTCATGTTTTATTTAATTATAGTGGCCGGAGTGTTGGAGCTTGCAACGCGGAAATCCGTCGGTCTTGCATACAGATTCTCATTTCGCTGTTACCTCTGCCCCTTCACTTCCAAGTAAGTATAGTTGATATCCCCCATCCGTTTATAAAAAATGAACAGAAAGATAAAAAGTGATGCAGCCGGGATTTGAACCCAGGACCTTCGGCTTTCTAAGCCACTGCTCTACCACTGAGCTACGATTGGCTTGTGAACATAGCTCTCATACCCCTACTAGGTCAGATATAAGCGGGCCATAGGAACAGGGATCTCGCCGAAGGTGTATTCATCAGTTGACTGACAGGGTAGTCGCAGTCCCTCAGTCAGCAGTTCACATCCCCATGTCAAGGACTAAAGGTAGATTACGTAGATGGAAGGTTAAACAAGGATGTATACCGTTACGAATAAACAAGAAATAATGTTTTTGTATTGAAATCTCTGAGTTCCGTGACGCCCCGCTATGTGTGTGTTGGGAGGGGGGGGGGGGGGCTCGATCGCCATTCTCTCAAAGTAGCACAAATTATCCCCACTGTAGCTAACCGTATAAGGTAAGATCTTTTCGGATCTATAAGATTACAGTTGTTGGCCATTCGCCATTCCAATGGTGTTCTAATTTCAGTTTCACACATGCTTTTAAAACCTACATAAACAGTGATGATAGTTCTGACAATTAACCCAGTGGATTCAAAAGCCTAAACTTGAGAAATTGAATTGGTGCATTCGGTTCTCGGCAGGCGAACTGTGGCCTCTTCTTGGGTTCGCATACTAAATACCTAGGAAACTAGCAGGGACGCGAGATTATATTCGTTAGTTTGTCTTCGATGCTAAGGTATTGGAGTCCAAGGCCTTTAGGTTCAGTTAAAAAAAAAAGTATTTCTGGTCTGTTGGTCACGGTACAAGTCCCTTTATAGCAATTCCATCAACGTAATTTCACCCCTGACCAATAAACTGTTTTGCAGTTTAAAATTGGCGTATTAAAAATCCGTCGGATTCTCATTTCGCTGGTGTAAATGCGAAGGCATTTTTGTGGCATCATTATTATTTTTCTTAATCCGAACTATTCAGTTTTCATCACCATACAAATTCTTTCATTTTTTTTCATCATAAAATATATTGTAATCAAAATTAAATTTAAAGCTAATTTTAATCTCAATTCTATATAGATGATTTTTTAAATTCTGCATTAATCCATCACAGTTCACACACGCGAAACTATTATTAAAGCGTAAGTGAAATTAAGGCACGGTGCAAGACAGATCAAGGGAACAGATTGAAAGTCTTTTTCCAATGTTTGCGCCATTCAGCAGCCTAGATGTTATAGAGTCTGAGGGTTGGAGCCTTGTTTGTTGAGGGACCTGCGACTCCCCTGTTAGTCAACTAACCCGGCTTAATGATGATCCCATCGTTAACGATTACTGTAAACTCGGCTTAGGATTTGTGTTTAATCATATTCCTTCAGCAGAAACAAGACGAAAGGTTTTGATAGGATCCTAAAAATAGAATATTATTTGACTTCTCGATTCAGACAATTGGGCCTTGTAGATTTCTGGTCTTCGCCAGACCCCGTAAGCATGTTATTATTCCTAATCAACTGCTTGAAAATGTACAAAAAGCTTACCGTAGTGGTTTTTTTTTACACATTACTGCCAAATAGCTAATCCGCTGCGGAAGCCAAGTCCAAAATATGGATTCAGAATAAAAAAAAATAAAGAATTAGCGACAGGAATCTCGCGTCCTTGCTAGTTTCCTAGATATTTAGTATCCGAACTTTCATTGCTACATTGGGGATAATCTACTGTGTCTAGTTTTGGGTTAAACGAAGACCCAAAGACATTCAGGTTGCTTGGCCTGCTTGGGGCCCTTAATTAGCGGATGGATCGTTCAAAAATTAAGTAATCTTCTAGGAAGACTACCTTTAATGTATCTTCTTCCGTCTAATGTCGAGTTTCCGAAGTCTGGGAGGAATGGAGTGATGAAATTGCATGGTAATTGGTTGAGAAATCAACATGATGCTGCTTCTGGCTGTGATGACGTCGGTTAGATTAGTTCCCCTAGTTGATCAGTTTGTTTACGGTTCTACGAAAAGAAAATACTCGAGTCGTGGATACATTTGGAGAAAATCCCGGGGCCAGGGCTTGGCATGTTGCAGAGCAAAATAAAACTAGAGGGGAGTAGTGCCAAGACCTATACTTTCCATGCTTTGCAAACGGGCGATGCTCGTAGCGCCGCCCATTTCGCTTAAGGCATTTAAAGCGAGACAAACTTTAGAAATTTCTAGTAAAGCAAAGGTGCGGTCTGCACATACCAAGGAAACAAGGGGGGCCGTATAATTTTTTGGCCAAGTGCAGAATATGATTTTCTTGGAGCCAGCGCAGGTGCACGACCGATTGAGTTCAGTAGGGACGTTCACTATCGCTAGTGGTGCTAGTGTCGCTGCTATTCGAGAGAGGGTCAATTTTTTTAAGTCTTGGCGCTACCCTCTAGTGTTATTTTGCTCTGGCATGTTGCAGAGCAAAGTAATACTAAAGAGTCCTAAGCTTTCCATGCTTATGCCGCTCATTATACTTCCTGCATTTACAGCGGGATGAACTGCTGAACTTCTGCTGAAGCCAAGGTGCGGTCTGCTCACATAGAGGTAAAATGGGAGGTTCTATCTTTTTTTTTGCTGTGCTCAGAATAGAAAACTATTAGAGCCAACGCTGGTGCACGATGATTGGTTTCAGTTATTTTGCTCTGGCATGTTGCCAGACTGCCGCCCTGATCATGACTAAGGAAAAACCGGAATAAGTTTTGCTGACTTGTCTAGTCCGACGTCGACATAACAACAGCAGAGTAAATTAACACTAGAGAGTTATAACACTCATATAGCACAATACCACAACTCCCTACTGAAACTCAATCGGTCGTGCAACAGCGCTGGCCCTCAGAGCAAAATAACACCAGGGATAGAGCAAAATAACACTAGGAAGTAGCGCCAAGGCTTAAGAAAATTGACACACATTCGAATAGCAGCAACACTAGCATCACTAGCGATAGTGACCGACTCTACTGAAATTCAATCGGTCGTGCACCAGCGCTGGCTCCAATAACGTCATGTTCTGAACACAGCAAAAAAAAGATACAACCTCCCCTGTTTGCTTGATGTATGCAGACCGCATCTTAGCTTTACTGGGAATTCCTAAAGTCAAAAGTTTAGTTGCGTTTTTGCAGATACCATGGTATCGGACACCACGGTCTAAAGTCGTTTTTGCAGATACCATGGTATCTGTCACCACGATCTTAAGTCGTTTTTGCAGTTACCATGGTATCTGATACCAGGGCCAACGGCTTTTTTTCAGTTACCGTGGTATCTGATATTCAGATACCGACCGTGGTATCTGAAAATGTCATCTCACCTTCATCATTTTTTGTCAAATTAGTGAGAACGAAGTTTGTCACTTAGTGATGTGACTGAATATCAGTTTTTCTTTCCGGATGACCTGGAAAAGCGCAATTTCGGCTTGTCGTTTTTGCAGAGCAACCGTATATCAGATATCACGGTAACTGCAAAAAAGTGACTAATTGCAGATCCAGTTACCGTGGTAACAGCTACCACGGTATCTGCAAAAACGCAACTTTTGCGTTTCTCTTTAAATGCCACAAGCTTGGTGGGCGGCGCTATGAGTATCGCCCGTTTGCGAAGTAAGGAAACCATAGGTCTTGACGCTACTCCCTTGTGGTATTTGCTCTGCTGGCTCCTATCCCGATGATAAATTCTTTGACTGTGTAGTTGTGTGGTACTTGTATGAAAAAGTTGCTTGTATTGATATGTCATAGTATGGAATACTTTGATTTAACATGTCTCCGACTGGGTTAATCTTAAATAGTAGTATCCGACAGCAGCATCCAATCTTGCTGTAGTAGCATCCAGTTTGCTAGTAGTAGCATGCAGTGGCAACAGTTACTATACTGCATGCTACTTTTTCCTACAGCTCCATACGAATAATTCTCGAAAAAGTTTTATCGGGATAGATAAATATCCTGAACAGAGCAAAAAAAAGATACATCCCCTCCTAAATTCAATTCAAATTCAATTCAATATAATCTAAAAAACAGATAACGGACAAGCCGATGGGTCGTTTTTACGTCAATACATAACGTCATAACAAAACAATCTACAAGTATATACAATTTTGCGACATTTATACCGACATCTTATGATAAATATGGTCAATATACAAATACATTAAATCAATCAGATATAAAATACAAATAACATAAAAATTAACGTTCAGAAGCGCTCTGAGTTATATACACGAACAAACAAGGGGACGAAACTCTGAGCATACCTAGTTCGCAAAGCTACCACCGGCTCTAAACGAATCACAGGATCGGCAGCTTGACGAGGAAGCCGAATTCGGAAGGGGAGAAAATCAGGAGGGAGTATATTCCGGTGAAGTGGGTTTTGGACTATAGATGTACCGAACATGTCCTGTTTCCTCAATATGTGCAGACCGCATCTTAGCTTTACTAGGAATTTCTAAGCCCGCAAGTTTTTCTCGCTTCAAATGCCGCAAGTGTAGTGGTCGGTGCTATGAGTATGACCTCTTTGCCGATCAAGGAAAGCATAGGTATTGACCAGAACACAATAACAGTAGGGAGTAGCGTCGAGACTTGGCAAGATGGACACTCACTCAAATGGCAGCGATACTGACACCACTAGCGATAGAGAACGTCCCTACTGAAACTCATTCATTCGTGCAACAGTGCTGGCTCCGATAACTTCATATCCTGACATCCAAAAAGTTATACACCCTCTCCTGTTTCCTCGGTGAGTGCAGATCGCACCTTTGTTTTGTCAGACATTTTTAAACCCGCCACCAAGTTTGTCTCGCTTCAAATGCCGCAAGCGTAGTGGGCGGTGCTGCGAGCATGGCCCGTTTGTAAAGCATGGAAAGCATAAGTCTTGGCGCTACTTCCTAATGTTATTCTGCTCTGGTAAAGAGGCTACTCCATAGTGTTATTTTTCTCTGAAGAACAGTGACCATGACGGCGAGTCCGAATGGTTAATAAATACCTTTTGCAAATCGCAAGAAGGACAAAGGAAGACAAACCTTTTCCACCTTTGTCGCTGGACAATGCGATTTAAGGTAAAACACGAAGACGTAGGCTTTTTCATCTTTTTCTCATATTGTAGAGGTTACTGGGGAACACATTTCCTCAGTAACTTGAAGCTGATTGTGTTTCTTCCTCTTAGGGTCTGGCAGTTCGGGATCTGTCCCAGTCATTACACGGTCGCACGTTTGGCCAATATTGGAGGAAACTTCTGGCTCTGGTGTTTTCGGCTGTTCAGACAGAAACAGAGCTTGGGAACATTCAGCTGCTACTTGGTAATTATGTTTCTTCCATTATTTTGGGGGGATTTCCTCAGTGGCGGCAGACCATGCGGGGTAATCGCAGGTTCTGTTTTTCGTAGTCGCTTTGGTTGCCAAGTCGAAATGTACTTGTTTACAAAAAAGACATGGACAACTTCATTTCCCGGGAAAGGATTGGTAATGATCGCCGAATTTATGGAACCAAGAAGATGTAATTAAGCTCCAGAGGAAGCTCGACTTGTGTTCCAAGCAATGTAGCCATGAGGAGATGGTTCATTGTATAAAAAATTACACAAGGACAAAAGGACATGGACAACTTCATTTCCCGGGAAAGGATTGGTAATGATTGCCGAATTTATGGAACCAAGAAGATGTAAATAAGCTCCAGAGGAAGCTCAACTTGTGTTCCAAGCAGTGTAGCTATGAGGAGATGGATAAAAAATGACACAAAAGGAAAAGTCCGCTAGGATATTCTTCAGTGATATCTCGTCCCTACATTGCTATGGATCGGGCCGAAACATCGCTGAATAAATAAACAAGCAAATCTTGGCTGACTTAACTGTTTTTAGTAAAAAAAAAAAATTATATATGATTCTGGTCAGCTTGGGCTGAAGAAGTATTTGTTCATAAAATTAAAGAGAAATTAAACTCTTGGATTGAAGAGATTAATATTTGATAGTGCAAAACAGTCAAGTATTTAAATATTTATTTATGTTCTAAAATGATATAACACTGGACCACTTGGTCTAATGGTCTACAAGGAAAAGAACCTTGTGAAGGCCTAGCTGAAGTACAACTTAAAGATAAAAGGATACGAAACACAACCGAAGAAGACACAAAAAGAGGAAAACAGAACAAAAGAGACAGGAAAAAAAAAAAATAGGTCAGCCGAATTTTAATAGAGCTAAAATTTGGCCCTTCTTCGCGAGGGTCCTATTCAGTTTTTTGTTTGTTTGAAGAGATTAAACTATGCTGATGCTAGTCCTATTTTTTGCATTATATTATTATTATTATAATACCAGGGAACTCCCAAACGCTGTTATCACCAGCACGTCAAGCCTCTGCCCTTTCACTTCAATCACAAACATGACACCATTCGTGTAACCTGTATTTTAGAACCAGTTACCTTCCCGTAAATAATAACCTGGGCCGTTATTACGTGTCAAAAGCAGACAAACACTGCAATTGTAAGAATACACCGCAAGAAAAATTGGAAATCTTGGGAACAGGGATAAGCAAAACGCTTAGAGAAGTAGGTGGATTTGTATCATGATAGACGGATAGAAAGTTTATTGTACAAATCGACTTTCCTGGTTGTAAACCAAATTTGCGGTTATTGTCAAAATTGGTTGTATTAAAAAATTCGGCTGTTGGAGAAAGTCAATCAATCAATCGTTTACTTAAAAAAATAGTTCTGACGGTAATGGACAGAAAGTCGGACATAGTTCAAGATTCCGGATCCCCCCTCGCTTCACTCCCCCCACGATGGTCAAATCGGAGAAACGATTGTTCTTAAGTTAAAATTGTCGAGTCACTGACATGCCGGCCAAGTTTCATCGTTCTAGCACATGTGTAAGCATCTTAACTCGGGATCTCCGGAACCCTCCCTCGAACTCCCCCAAGAGTGCTAGGATCCGATCCGGCCCTGTCAACTATGTATGTGGGGCTTGTGTTTGTTCTTCCCATCAAGTTTCATCCCGATCCATCCTCTCTGAACATGTCACACACTTTCCGCCCCCCCCCCCCACTCCAACTCAACCCGAAGTCACCGAATCCATTCACATCTGAGACAGGAGGTCTTCAAAATATCAAGTTTCAATAAGATCCGATTCCTCTTTCAAAAGTTAAAAATACGTCACTATTCCGGATTCTCCCTCCACTCCCCCCACTGTGGTCGAATCGGGGAATTGACAATTTCCAAGTTAGTTTGGTAGGTCCCTAATATGCCTGCCAAGTTTCATCGTCCTAGCACTTCTGTAAGTACCCTAACTCGAGATGAGTCGCCTAACCGACATACCGAAAAGTGATCGGTATATGGCACTTGAGCGAAGTTGCATGCGCTATAAGAACTTAAAAAAGCAAGTTCCTACTGGTAGCCTAAAATAAGCATAAAATTATCCCCACCGCAGATACTTTAGCATGACATCTATTTTACTAAATATTCGGGTTTACTTCTGACTCAAGCTCATTACCGTTCTCCAAAAGGAAACTTCTTTTCCGATTGGGTGGGGAGATGATTGGGAAGGGGGGGGGGGACTTCTGGTATCGATATTGGTTGAACAGAAACTTGTTAGAGACTGTAAAAAGAATTACCACGAATTGCATCCGGAGAGTTTGTTTTTAGCGTTAGTTTAACCTTTTAGTTTAGTTTAGTGACAAAAAGGCACAAAACCTTCGACGCATACGCTCGACATACTTCAGATATTTGAGATTTCTTCTCTACCTACCACGGCGTACGCGGAACCGCTACCTTATCCGCCGTTTGCTAGTTTCCGACCCATTGTTGACGCTTCAAGCCTTCTCCTCTAATATGTGTTCTCCGATTGCCAACTTACCTGTCCACGATCACATCAGTGTGATTCTAAACTTGTGAACCTTTATGGAAAACATTTTGTGAGTGTTTTGCGATTATTTTATATTTCTTTGTCCTTCTGCTGCACTTACGCCCTTGGGCAGTGCGTCATAAATCCTTCATTCATTCATTCAAAAGCACTCCCTATAAACTTGTCTCCCTGCATCCAGTCCTCTCTGGGAATACAATACTGGTTATGGCACTTGCAGCCTCTGGCTCAAGTGCCATATACCAATCACAATTCCGTCTGTCGGTCGGTCCGAGTTTTTTGTCACACTCTTTGGAGTTAGGGTACTTCCAGATGGGCTAGGACAATGAAACTTGGCAGGCATATCAGGGACCCGACCAAACTAACCTGGAAATAATCAGTTTCTCGATCCGACCATATGCGGGGTAGTGGAGGGCGGTGTAAGCTTGAAAATCCAAGCTCGAAACTTGGCAGGCATATCAAGGACCCGATCAAACTGACTTGAAAATAAAAATTTCGTCGATCTGATAATCGTGGGAGGAGGGGAGGGAGGGGAATCCGGAATACTGAGTCATGCGCAACTTTGGAACGGATGATCGGATTCGAGTGAAATTTAGGAGATGAACAGAGGACATTTCTCTGGTGATCTTTTACATATCGGGACGAATCCGACAACTATGGGGGGGGGGGGGGGAATACGTGACCCGCTTAGAATGGAGAGATCGGGATGGAATTTTGTGGGAAAAACCAGCAGATGCTTGGGTAAATCATTTTCTGAACCGAATTGGCTCCGGGAACTTTGGGGGGAGTTGGGGGGGGGGGGGGCGGAAATCTCGAGAAACGGTTAGAATGGAGGGAGCTGAGTGAAACTTGCTGGGAAGAACAAACATCTACTCCATGTAAACCTTTTACACAATTGGACTGGATCCGGACACTTGGGGGGGGGGGGGGGGTCCTGTAATTCCGGTTTTGGGGGATTTTCACGACGAAAATTGGCAGGCATATCAGGGACCCGGTCAAACTGACTTGGAAATACAAAAATCCTCGATATGATCATTTTAGGGGGGAGTGGAGGGAGGGGAATCCGGAATATTAAGTCATGCGTAACTTTGGAACGGGACATTGGATTCGAGTGAAAATTAGGGACATTTCTCGATAGTGATCTTTTTCATTTCCGGACCGAATCCGACAACTATTGGGGGAGGGGGGAGAAATACTTGACCCGCTTAGACTTGTGTGACCGGGATCGAACTTTGTGGGAATAACAAACAGATGCTCTGGATAAATCATTTACAGAACCGGATTGGATCCGGGTATTGTATGTTGAATTGGAGGGGGGGGGGGGTCTAGGATTCCGCTGACCGCGAAAGGTACTTCCAGCGATGTGCCAGGACGATGAAACTTCGTTGGAATGTTAGAGATTCAACAAGATTTGCTTAGAAATCGCTACTTCCCAAATCCGATTATTCCTAAAAGGACACCTGAACAGTGAAACCATACTTGAGACCATACTTGAACACACCATGGAGAATGCATTTACAAACATGGCCACGGAGAGCATTCTTCTCCTGAGCGTGACGTTTTCAAAATAGGGATGTTCATTTCTGGAAGTTTGCACATGCAGACTCCAAGACAAAAAGCGCAATTCATTCAAATCTTGGACAGCGCTGGCCGGATCGTATTGGAGTTTCTTCTAGATATACGTTTGGGCTTAACTGGTTAAAAATATTCCAGAAGAAGGGTTGATTGGAGACATTTGTTCATTTCTAAAATTGTTCGGTACTGAAATAAGGACAGATGCAAAACGGAGCAAAAATCATAGCTTGGAAACACCATTTCGTATTTGGATTGGGTTTTCTGCAGGCAATGTTAACAGAAGTCATACAGATATGGATGATACTTGGTACTCTTCATTCAGGTGTCCTTTAAAGTAGCCTACCAATCTTGACCGCAAAGTAAGAAAAATACTTTTAAGCAATATATGCATTTTCATGATGCCAATCAGCCCTTTGTCATTTCTTCCTCAAGGGTTATGGAGTTCTAGCTCCCTTAGAGTGAGCATCTCAACCGCAAAGTCGAAACTTACTTTTGATCGATCAATACATCTTAACCCATGCAAGTGCCATATGAGCTTACAGCTCTTGTTTTTAAATGTGTTTGTTAAAGCGTCGTGGATGAAGGTAATGTGTCTCACTACCGAAGAGTGCTCAATCTCTCACCAATACAGACACTGACGAGTTGTTCAGACAAAAACTTGAGCAGAAAGACTTCATAACCCGTTTTCATTTCAGTCATCTTTCCGACACCATATTCACTGCATATGTAGAAAGAATCATCATCATTAGGACAGATTTAATTGCTGTACGAGCTTGCCCCAGGGGGGGACTGGTATGAAATCTGAGGACCCTAGCCGGGTGGGGTGGGTCATTTTTGCCGCGATTTAGCAGATTTTATTTGGGTGGTCCTCTTGGTTTTTTATTTTTGTACACTGACTCAAGCAACATATCATTTAGCAGGAAATCACACGGCCGAAACAGCTGGGACAAAGAGACCTATAGATGTCTTATTCTGAACATCGTACTAGTACAAGTACAAGAAGCCTATTCACTTTCCCGTCGAAGCAAACTGAATTTGGAAACAATTGTACTAACTTTATTCCAATTAAGTTAACATTACGATTATAAGCATACAGTTTAAAAAGTAGTCAGGTAATTGTAGTAAAGCACGGACTTCTTTCGCATTCTTTTGGTGCCACAGAGTGCTGGTGATCAATTTCATAGTGTCTCCTTACACCAAGACGCAGACTGTGCTTCGTTTCCAAGGTCAA
Organism: Branchinecta lynchi; assembly: GCA_023053575.1. Taxonomy (NCBI): domain Eukaryota; kingdom Metazoa; phylum Arthropoda; class Branchiopoda; order Anostraca; family Branchinectidae; genus Branchinecta; species Branchinecta lynchi. Next base: position 4,698,513 of record JAKZAP010000014.1, read on the forward strand.
CAAGACCAAAGGTTTCGATGGGATCTCAAAAATCTAATATTGGATCCAGACAATTGAGACTTGTCTTCGCCAGGCTAATCATCAGAGAAAACCAAGTTCAGATATATCTCTATGAGCCATATCCATTTTGACGACACTGACCGAAACTTCCTGCTTTAATTCTGCCAAATGGTTTTCACCATCGTGTTCAGCATGTCTTCTTACCCCTATGTCGAACATCTAATCAACTTCAAATAAAACTTGTACTTTTAACCACTTTCCGGTTTTGGCCGGTTTCCGGGCTAACTACTTATCCGATGACAAAATGGCTTCTTATATCGCGTTCAGCATGTCTTCTTACTCCATAATCGGCTATCACATTAGCTGTTTAAAAATATTTTGTTTGCTCCTTAATATGAGCCCCCTCCCCCACCCCTAAATGTAGAGCTACAAAGCCATCTACGAACTTGACCTTACCCTTGACCCAAAGAAGCCTTACAACAGGTTTTATCAAAATATCTCATTCCCTTCGAGAGTTATCGTGCTCACAGACAGACGGACATTTTTGCGATGTCATAGATATCCCTCCACTTACGTTTTGGGATTCCAAAACCTTACTGTAGTGGTTTACAAGGGTACCCTTCAAAGAAGTTGACAGACCGGTTCGTGCTAGTAAAGATAGGAAAAACACACTTTTCTTGAAAAAATAAAATTGACGTTATTAGTATTAGTCACCCATCTCTTGAAGGGAAACATGAAAAATAAAAAAAATGACGGGGATCCGGGTATAACAAGACCAAAGGTTTCGATGGGATACCAAAAATCTGTCGGCCTTGCGCTTAACAGTCTTGCAAGAAAGTGCATGTTGTCTCACGAAGTGATTTCAGACAGACTTATGAAAGCACGTTTCCAACACAAACATGGCAAAATGACAGTTCTAGTGTGTTATGCTCCGACGAACGATTCCGATGACGACATCAAAACAGATTTTATGCTGAGCTCTCTAGAACACTCACAAGCGTATCCCCCCACGACATCAGCATTCTACTTGTGGACTTCAACGCAACAGTAAGAGACGACGCCGGCGTACGGAGAGGCACCATAGGACCCGTAACGCCGGACCCCCTCAATGACAATGGTCTGCGTCTACTCAAGCTCTGCAGATCGCAAGACCTTGTTGTTGCAAACACCTACTTCCAGCGCAAAACCATCCACCAACATACGTGGTAAGCAACGATGGCCGCAAGAAAAAAAACCGTCATCGCTGAGAAATTGCAGAACGTACAGATCAGCCGAGCTCGGAAACGCTGACCACAGACTTCTCTGCGCGGAGGTTCAGCTTCGCCCGAAAGCCCAGTGGTCAGAAACGAGGCCAACCGTCATTGATGTCTTGAAACTGAAGGAGTCGGATGCCAAGCGAAAGTATGCCGTCGAGGTATCTAACCGGTTTGAGCTACTTCACACACTCACCAACAGCGAAGATGCCTGGAAGTACTTCAAGTCCCAAACGAACGAAGCCGCACAACTAGTTCTAGGCAAGAAGAGGCGCCCCAAAAAAGCTTGGATTTCAGAAGAAACTTCGCATGTCGTAGAAGTGAGGCAGAAGGCCAGACTACGTGATGGCATGGCGTCTTACAGGAAGCTAAATCGCAACAAACTCATCCACCGAGACCGAACGAAGTTCGTCCAAAATAAAGCTGACGAAATCGAGGAAGCGGCAAGGAAGAAAGACATAGGCAGTCTCTTCAAGCATCTTCGAGATCTCACAGAAAGCAAGGCTCCTACAGTGGGACCCGTCTTTTCAAGAGATGGGACTCTTCTTTCGGATGAAAGCTCGTGCCTCGATCACTGGAAGGAACCTTTCTCCTCGCACCTGAACAGCACTACTCCCCCTGTAGCAGCAGGCGAAAGACTCCGTCAGTTTTCCAGCCGAGCCATCGAACTTGGCGATCTCCCCACTGAACCATTTAGCACCGTGGAAATCAGAAGCGCGATGCATAGGCTGAAGAACAACAAAGCCTCTGGTGTATGCGGCATAAGTTCACAGTTGCTGAAATATGCGGGCCCAGTCGTGCTCGTTCTTCTGCTGACTCTCTTCTCTGTTGTGTGGGAAACGGAGGTCATTCCGGAAGACTGGCGAAGAGGAATCATCATCCCCTTATGGAAGAGAAAAGGCAGGCGAAGTGACTGTGCCAATTACCGGGGAATAACCCTTCTCTCAGTACCTGGCAAGCTCTTCTCTATGGTGCTTCTGGATCGTTGCCGAAACATTATCCGCCGAATCCGGCGACCAGAACAAGCGGGTTTTGTGTCAGAGCGGCCGGCCATAGAGCAAATATTCACAGTCCGTCAAGTAGTGGAGAAAACCAGAGAGTTTCGACAGAAAGCATTCATCGCCTTTGTCGACTTCAGAGCTGCCTTCGATTCAATAGACCGGGATGTCCTGTGGAGCATCTTGAAGTCCATCGGCCTCCCGGACAATTACTGCAGACTTTTCGAAGCCCTCCATCGCGAGACCGTCCAAGTCAACAGCCGACGAAGCCCGTTCTTTCGAATTTCTACAGAGGTTCGGCAAGGTTGTGCCGTTGCGCCCGAACTGTTCAACGTCATCATAGACCACGTCATGGCGAAGACGACCTCAAGGCTTGGATTTGGACTCAAATTTGGCGATCGCATCCTCTCGGACGCCGACTTTGCGACGATCTGGCGCTCATGGTGCAATCCATGGACCAACTGGTGGAAGCACTTCACATCCTTCAAGAAGAAGCTGCGAAAGTAGGACTACATGTCAACTGGGACAAAACCAAGATTATGGTCGTAGATCCATCCTCTAGCAACACCAATCCTCCTGTGGACCTGGACCAAACAACTACTGTCGACGTGGTTCAGCAGTTCACCTACTTGGGCTCTGTCATTGCTGCAGACGGCTCGCTTCTCCCTGAAATACAAGCAAGAATAGCCAAAGCATCTGCTGCAATGGGAAGGTTAAATCGTCACCTTTGGCGGAAACCAAGTATTAGTCGGAAAACGAAGCTGCGAATCTTCAACGCCCTGGTCGGGTCTTTAATTCTTTATGAAACAGAGACCTGGCCGGCTACAATCACAGCTCTCAAGACTGTTGGCGTGTTCCAGACGAAAAGCCTTAGGAGGATAGAGGGCCTGAGATGGTTCTACTTCGTCAGCAACGAGAAGCTATTGCAGACAACGCAGCAGACACTGTTCTCCATCCAAATTGCACAGCACATTCTACGATGGTACGGTCACCTTCTCAGAATGCCTTTACACCTACATGCAAAAAAAAAAAAAAAAAAAAAATCTATGCAAAATCGTGCTAGACTCAACCCCGCAGAAGCCGGCTGGAAACGACCCCGCGGCAGACCGAAAAACGCTGGTCCGATAGTCTTTCCAAATACTTGAAGCTGGCAAACATCGACACCCACGACGCACCAGCGCTAGGTGCTGATCGCATCACATGGAGGAGGCTGACATCACTTTCTACGCTGGGCGAGGCCCGGCAGGAGACATAAGTCAAGTAAGTCAGTCAAAGATCCAGACAATTGAGTCTTGTCTTCGCCAGGCTAATCATCACAGAAAACCAGGTTCAGGTATACCTCTATAAACAATATCTATTTTGACGACACTGACCGAAGCTTCCTGCTTTACTTCTGTCAAATTTCCGGTTTTGGCCGAATTCTGAGTGAACTAACTGTCAACGTATATCCTTATCTCTATAAAAGAACATTCTAATCAACTTCAAATAAACTTTAACTTAAATCCGGTTACAACCAGATTCCGGACGAATTATATGTCCGGGTAAAAAATGATTGTCATAGACCGACTCAGCGCATCTTCTTACCCCTAAATCTGTCACCTAATCAACTTCAAATAAAACTTTTGCTTTTAACAAATTTCCCAGTTTTGGCCTGATTCCGGGCAAACTAGTTGTCCGGGTAGAAAATGCTTTTCACATAAGTGTTCACCATGTCCTCCTACCCCTAAATCGAACATTTAATCAACTTCAACTAAAACTTTTACTTTTAACCAACTTTCCGGGTTTTGCTGAATTCCGCACGAACTACATGTCCGGCGATAAAATGGTTTTCACCATCGTGTTCAGCATGTCTTTTTATTCCTAAATCGAACATCTAATCAACTTCAAATAAAACTTTTACTTTTAACAGTTTTTCCGGTTTTGGTCGGATTCCGGGCAAACGATGACAAAATGGTTTTCACCATCGTGTTCAGCATGTCTTCTTACCCCAAAATCGGCTATCATATTAGCTGTTTATGGCTACAAAGCCCATCTACGAACTTGAACTTACCCTTGACCCAAAGAACCCTTATACCAAGTTCATCAAAATATCTCATTCCCTTCGAGAGTTATCGTGCTCACAGACAGACGGACAGACGGATATTTTTGGGATGTCACAGGTATCCCACGTTTTGGGATCCCAAAAACTTAAAAAAAATCCTTTAGGTCTGCTGGAATAAGCTTTTTACTTGGATAGTCTTCGTGATAATAATAAAAGGAGTACAGCATACTTCTAACCTTGTGATTTGGAATCGAACGATATGCTATACACCCTGCTATTGGGGGTGGTGTATGCAAATTTTTTTTTTTTATGCCGACTTTTTTGCCAGGTATTGGGGTACCCCTAGCGGTCTCAGATTTCATACCAGCCAGGCGGGGGTGGGTGGGTCTTTTTTCCGAAAAAGGCCAGATTTTAGGCTAGGGGTCCTCAGATTTCATACTAGTCCCCCCCTGGCTTGCCCCATAAAAATCGTTCGGAGTCACCCCACGCGGACCGATTTCGACAAAATGGCCGCCAAAAATTAACGGGGTTAACGAAATCAGTTGCGGCTTGTACCAGCTCTTTTAGAGTGACCCTTCTAAGCACCAATGAAATGACGGACGTCCAGTTGAAAGATATCTGCTAACTTCGCTGCCAACGTTATTTCCAGGAATCACCGAGCATTTTATTTGTATTTTCTTCGCCGAGGTGTTTGGATTAAAAGCTTACAACTTCCCTCCGAATGTGCGCTACTGTCTACCATCTTATGACAATTTTATGGTGGAAATAACCACAGCCATTTGGAGCAAGGGGTCGATATCCGGACTCGCCCCCATCCAGTTTCGCCCCAGTCTCCCCTACGGCCCAACTGCGGTACGAGAACTTTGTTTGTTCGCTCCTTATGAAGTTTTTCAACAGGAATCTTTAAATAACGTGATTCAGTGTTTAACGTCGCAATCTTTATCTGTGCGCTATTGAGCCTACCAAGTTAGAGTATTTGACAATAATACGAACGTTGGGAAATTTTACAATCATGTCATATTTTGCAATAAAAAAAAATTATTAAAATATTCACAAGGAAGAAGAAGAATAAATACGCCAGACCAAGGCTCCATAAGGAAGAAGACGAAGAAAATCAGAACAGGTGTTCTGCCTCCCTTTATTTTGTTGCCGATGAATGGGGTTTATGGGGTGTGCCTGGGGCGGACAAGTATTTCAGACAGAACTCGATCAGAAGGGAAATGTACGGGATTTTTCGGGATCCTAATATAATCTGAGGCGCTCTGACTGCTCGCGCGTTTGACTGACTTGCCATACCGAAAAGCAGTATTCAAGAGAAGGGGAATAAGAACGAGGTAAATGCGAAAAAGGTGGTGTTTATTACAATGGCGGATAGAGCATAGCCTGACTTGCTTATCCATGGGCGGATCAAACAATCATGATGTCACCATACAAACATCCAGAATGCAATGTTACATCAGAAATCAGCAGATTCCTAGACAAGTTATTTCCGCTAATATATCCTTACGGCGTTTTTTTGCTGACTGCCATACTCCAGTTTACTATCTTCGACAAATATAAGCGGAGTTTCTTTTTTCTTATCAATTCATTATTATTAGCTACTGTGGATTATTTGTATTATTGGCAGTTACTCATATTAACGTGTTAACTGAGAATTCGTTGTAAGTTCTGGAATCAGCTGCAAGCAAGTCTGTTATATTTGTACATTTATGGCAGTTTTGCTACTTAACATCTAGATAATAAAACTTTTCTTCGATGCTACAAACAAGAGAACTCTCATCAGATAACACTGTTGCAATCTGCCAGCTACAGAGACGGTGTGTTTTATCAGCCATGGGACTCCCATCTCTCACCTTTACAAAATGACGGATTTTTGTGCGTGGACAAGAGTTTTTGAATTTCCGCGCCTTGCAGTACCATGCTCTGAAATCGTCTCCACCGAAATGCGGAGGAGGTCATGACAATCGATAACAAGAAAACGGCTTATTTTTTAAGCGCTCTCTAGTGGAAGTCATAAATTTGTATGTGTGAAGCATTTTATAAAAATAAAAGCATAATTAGTGCCCATTGTGCTTTAAGGTCTGACGATAGATGGACAACTGAAAGCTGGAGCTACTCTTCTGCTGTCAGGTGTAAAAGTCGGGTCCGATTAAAAAAAGATACGGTTAAAACAGCTGATTTGTCTTTGTTGACGTTCGTTCGGTTAATTGAAGCTTCTTTAGCAGTATCACTCGTCATGACTGCTGCACTGCTATGTCTGTTTTTTGTAGCAGTGCTCTGGGATCGATTAGATGATCACTGAACTTCAATCGGTCGCCACATGCGTGGATTCAGGAATAAATACGATGAGTGTTTGATTGATTGAACTTTGTCTGAATCAAGTAATTAGGGTACAGGCTAATTTATCACCAGACATGGCAACTTTTGTCACTACAATACATTATAAACAGGGGGCACTAGAAACGTAATACTCGCGGGACCTGCATGGTACTGCTCATGGCTCTAACAGATCGGTTAGGTTTTTTCTTGGTTTACTCATCTCCTAGAAACTTCCTGGGAATTGTTATCTCGCTAGCAATCAAATACTTTTTGTCGCGTGTTTTTCCCTGTCCAATTCTCCCTGTTCCCAACTTTTCCCCAGAAACTGATTATAACTTCTTATAGGTGCAGTTTTTTCGGCTGCTGCTGATTTGTCAACAATGGAGCACAAAGGAACTCCAGCGTTCTCTGTTGGTGCTTTCGGTAAGCCTATTTTTCTTTACATCTCAGACTTTTTTTCAAGGAGGGAAATAAAAAAAACCAATTTATTTATTATGTTTTGAACTGGGATGGTGCAAAGTGAGAAACCCCTTACCACTCGACACTAATTATTGCGCTAAATAGTGAACTGAATGACACAGGTGCTCAGGCCAGATTGAAGCCATCCACTGAGCAACGACCACTGCTTCACCACTGAGTCATAGAGTTGCTTGTGAACATAGGAACATAGTTCCCATACCGCTACAGTAATCAGATAGAAGTGGGATTTCGAATGCTTCCCAACTAAGACGAATTGACGAAAAACTCGGATTTCATGTCCGTCATTTTCTACTTGGTTTATTTAGTTCAGCATTTCTGTTTTAAGAAGTGGAAAATAAAAGTATTCATTGGTTCGAACCGAGCCTTAAAGTTTAACTGAAAAGCCAACTTATTTAAACTTAAAACAACTTAAACTCATTTAACTGAATCCACTGCATTTTTATATTGCGTTAAGGGTTAGCTCACTGCGTGAACACTTCTTTTGTGGATATCGTTTTCGTCGAGCATACAACACAGACACAAGCGCATAGAGCATACAAATTAGACAAGGAAATTTCACTATTTGAAAATCGATTATTCGTGAATAGCGGAGCAAGGAAGTGACGCATTTTCGCCGGGTTTTCAAGCTTCTTTAAGTTAATAAGTGATCGGTAACCAGATTGTCCTGTCTAAGCCCTTTTCAGTTAAACAGACAACGAGCCGGTCTATCCCACTGCTTGTCAGCTATGTGAAGGATGTCATCAGCATATGCTAAATAAGAAAGTTCCTTAAAGTACAATGGACACTTCTAATGCTTTACTTTGTATTAAATGCTTCACAAATAAACATTTCCGACTTCCTTTAGAAGGCGCTACGAAAATCGGCCGTTTTCTTGTTATCCCTTGTCTTTACCTCTCTGGCATTTCGGCGATCGAAATCTTAGGAGCTGGGATATCGTGGCAGGAAATTCGAAAAACTCCCAGCAATGCTTGATAGAAAAGGATATATTTGAGATGTCACCAAAGTTAAGCCGCAGATGCAGTTTACCTGATTGTTCTAGTGTTTCATCAGAAGTTCCATGGCTTAAAAGTGCCTATTAAAAGTTTTTCTTTGTGGAATAGTGTCGTGAAGCTTGATTAGCTTGCTTTATAAAATGTACCATAAGCTTATAAAAAATAATATAGCTACAAAATTATTCAAAACAAATAACCTAATCAAATCTGAATTATACAAGCTGATTTATGCATAAAATAGAGATCTACTAAGTATTATAAGAAACATCACTTTTATCTTGTCCAAGCTAGTAAGCTGAGCATGTACTGGCCCAAAAAAGTACGCTTTGAAATATCACAGAGAAGAAACTGCTGAAAAGCTGCTGATCTAGGGGGTAAGCATTGTTCCTAGGATAGGATAGGATGCATTTTAGGATACTTATTTTATTAATAAACACAATTTAACTCTTCTGTATTTACATCTACTGCACTAATGGAAAAACCTACGTTTTTGCTGGCGTGCAGTAGTAAAGGTTAACCATTTTCTAAACACACCAACAAACAACACAATAAATAACTAATAAAAAAAGAAAAAAAGAGAAAAGAACAGAACAAACCCCCCCCCCCCAAAAAAAAAAACAGACCAAACTTCTTCACATTATCACCTCCAAAATAAACGTATACCTCCCAACCACCCTACTCCCTCCCTACCACCCCGACCACCCATCCACCAATTCCTCTCTACCACCCCCAACCAACCGTTCCTCCCAACCAGCCAGACCACCCTACCTACCTACCACCCCCTACCCCCTAACAAATAAATACACTTCTCAACCATCTTTTATTAAATATTCTTTTAATTTTCTCTTAAACTCTGAAAGATGCTCAGCCGCCCTGATGCTCACTGGTAAAGAATTCCAGACTGCAGTTCCAAGAAACTGCAATCGAAATCCTGATCTGATCTCGTGAGGAAATTGTTGAAAAAGCTGCTAATGTAGGGGGGAAGCATTGTTCCTAGGTTGTTACAGAGTGGGATTGGGGTTTCAGTTTCAGTTTATTTCAAATATCAACACATATCGTGGCTTGGGGCCAAATCGCGTGTTGGATACGTCAATATACATGAAGGCAAATCAATAATGTCTGTCATAATATCAAGATAAATAATTCAAACTGAATATAGCCTAACACAAAAACATAGAAATGAGACACACACGAGAATGACTAAACCTCTTTGTTGAAAATATGTACAAATTTAGGGATAAAAACTATTACGGTACCGCTCCGTACTGTAGTAACGGGGTTCTAGCTTGGGTATTCGCTCCGCACAGGCTCTTTGCGGACGCGAACGTTGAGGTTGGAAGAGAGGCGGCAGAAGGGTGCGGAAGGAGGGGTTCTGCAGGGACTTCATACCAAAATCTCTGCACAGCCTCTCCCGTCTATGATGGAGGGTCTCAAGTTTAAAATGATTTAAAAGAAAACAATAAGTCATTTTAGGTCCTCTGTATATAATTCTGAGAGCACGTTTCTGTACACTTTCAATGGACTCTGTATCCTCTTTTGTTAGAGCATAGTGCCAAACCGGACACGCATGTTCAAGTAGACTTCGGACAAAGATACAAAATAGATTAATCAATACCTTTTCTGGAATCCCAAATTTAGTCAGGGTTTTAACTATTGACATGGATGAATTTGCTTTTTCTTATTAAATTTAGTTTGATGTGCCCATTGAACTTTAAACCCGAAAAAGCAACTTGATGGGATCTTAGTCAGAATACTCAGAAATACTCTACCTCTCCGAACACAAACATTTCTTCTTGAAAACATGGCTAATTATTATGGTTTTTATAATCACAATTCGTTATTATTTATTCAGATAATGTGTACAACAGATACGTCAGCTACGATGCTTCATTAGCAATATTTCGGCCCTTCTTCGGGCCTAGGGAGTCAGTCCTCAGCGTCAACATCGGGGAAGGAAATAAACCTGTAATCAGTAATCAGGTTTGTTTCCTTCCCGACGTTGACCCTGAACATTGACAGCCCGACGACAGAGACGTCACGACTGGGGGGGCTTCGCGGCCAGTCGGTAAAAAATACCGAGTCGGCGCGAAGCGTCGCGATTTTTCGTCAAAACATTTGATTTTTGTTCGAACAGTCGGTTTTTCTGAAAATTGGTCGATTTTTCGTCAAAATAGTCGGTTTTTCTGAAAATCAGTGGATTTTTCGGAAAATCGGTCGATTTTTTTCAAAAATGTAATTTTTATTGTTGAAAACAGTCATTTTTTCAGCAGAAAACGTCGGTAAAAATTACCAGCCAGTCGGTAAATGCCTCGTCCCCCCCCCCAAACATTTTGGCTAGTAACGCCTCTGCCTGACGAGGACCCTTGCCAAGAAGGGCCGAAATATCGCTGATGAAGCATTGTAGTTGACGTATCCGTTGTATACATTATTTGAATATATGTTTCAAACTCAGCGTGGGCTCAAGGAATATTTATTATTATTTATTTGATTCCTTCAAGACCAAAAGTGATGTATAAGACATTAAACATCATATCAGTCAAAGTTACACACACTTACGTAAATATCAACAGCTGACGAAGCCTAAAAACAAAATAGCCTACTAAACCTACAATCAAATCAGTGGGAAAAAAACGTAAAAACAAACAACCTCATCTTTGTTAGGGAAAATGACGTGAAGTCCACAAAACCAGTTATTGAAAGAGACAGCTGTTGCCTAGCATTTAGCTGTACTTTGTTTTTTGTATTCGTTCGTATACCAGCTAATTGTGTTGTTTTTTTGTTTTTATTCCTATGCCGCCGATTTCATTTTATTCCTGGTAACTGGGAATGGTCTAACCTGTGCGGTTTTTACGGAAAGTGTGGACCTTAGGCCGGATTGATGAATATGACATTACATTTTGGAAAGCTCCGTAGAACTCTTGCCTGGGGCCAATAAGGATGGTTTTTGCTTGTCCTCGAGCCAGAGCCTACGGTTTGCGAAGTGAGGTGGAGTTGTATAGCCTATGTCAGAGAGGACTATCTGAAGTTGTGTAGCGAACCTTTCGTTTCATCAAACCATGTTTCTGCTTTCGAGTGGAAAGCACTTTTCAAGTTTTAACCAACTTTTGGACTTAGCCGATTTTCGGGCCGTCCAATTTTCCAAATTTTTATAACGCGGCGCCCGACCTAATTTGGGTCAGGGAACTCATCGCTGCACGTCTAGCACGCAAGCAGGCAGGCGCCAGTTTCAACTTGAAGATGGACTAAAATCTATAAGTGTTAAATATATGCGGCAGTTACCCGGCCCCACAGCCAACATATCTTCTTTGAGTGATAAATAGAAGGATCTACAGAGACAAAAAAGTGGATTTTTCCCACGGGTCCGAAAGTGCTGCCATCTATTGTTTCCGTCCATTTCTGCGACAATTTCAGCTGAGTTTATAATTTATTTTTTTTTTGCACTTTGGTTTGTGGTAGAGTAACGGTATCAGATGTGCCTCTTAAACTTTAAAAGTTCTCTCATTGCAAAAGAAACTAGAGCTTATCCTTTGCTCCTGTCTAAGTCGTGACGTTAGAAAGTTGGCCTACGGCTAAAGTCAACTTTAGAACTAAGACAGGTATAATTTTTTTTCCGACGGCAATCGATAGCCATTGATGAGCTGATCAAAGTATATGTCATCCATTTTTTGGTACAAAAATTCCTTCATGAGATACATCAGTTTGAAAGTTTCAAAGGGGTTGACAACTTCAGTAGTAAGGTACATTGAAACCAAAAATAGGCGATACCAGTTATGAGACATATAGGGGACTTTTAAGCAACAGTCGACTGTTGGCTCATAGTCATCTTTGGTAATAAGGGGTTTGCAGCTTTTGCTAGTTGGTGTACCTGTTATTTGTTTCCGGTGTATTCGATGGTAAGAACAATTTGGTTCCCAATGGTAAGATAGGCAAGGGACTTGTAAGTAATAATCGGCTGTTATGCTACAATCATTGTAGAAATTTGATTGTTTATTTTAAACCCAAGCACCTACAAGAGAAAAAGCAATATATACAAAAAGCAAGCAAGCAATAACGGCACATTACAAACGCAACACTAATAGCTAATGCAAGCACAGCAAGGCAGTCTTCTGCATCTCCTCTCCTTTATAAGCCACTATTTCAGAGATCCATGGGAGTGACAGGTTTAACTACCCGACCAGAACGAGTGGTATATCTGGCATCCCTCGGCATCAGGGTAGACGTACTCTCTTTGCTCTGTTGGGGTACAGCAATAGCCCCTGGAGTTCTAAGGGCAAGAGGAGACGTGAATGCTTGCTCCGGCGATGACGGCACCGATGGTATTCTTCGCGAAGGTGATGTTCCAGATGGCGAGACGGTTTCCTTGCGGCTCCGAGTTCTGCCCGATTCCGGACGGCGGACTATCAAAGATGGGTCTTGGTGATAAGTTAAGAGCGTTGTATGTTGCTGTTGCAGGAGGGTCCAAATTCGGTGACTCGTTCGGGGCCTGATGTGTCGTCGGTTCCTCCGGTAAGTTGAGCCATTTTGAGTTTTCACCAGATATGAACGGGGAGCATCTCCAAATGTTTTGATTAACCATGCTCTTTCCCACCTCTTATCGTCACTAAGTTTGACCCAAACTGGTTGCCCTTCCCTCAGTACATTTAATGACTTTGCCTTTCGGTCATGATATGATTTCTGAAATCCTTGTTTCTTTTGTTTGTTGTATTCAAACGAAGAGTAGGGCACTGCTTTTGGTTCAAGCTGTGATGAAATCAACGGTAGTACGGAACGGAGCTGGCGACTCATAAGCAACTCTGCAGGTGAATGATGACCATCGTCAATTGGTGTGTTTCGATACTCAAGAATGGCTAAGTATGGGTCAGATTTGTCCTCAAGCGCCTTTGACATGAGCCTTTTGGCGGTTTGAACTGTCTTCTCAGCCAGTCCATTAGCTTGCGGATATTTCGGACTACTCGTTTTGTGACTAATGTCCCACAATTTGGTAAACTGGTCAAATTCTGATGACACGAGATTCGGAGCGTTATCTGATGTGAGTGTTTTTGGTATTCCATGACGACCAAACTGGCATTTTAGTTTCGTGATAATGGCTGACGACGTCGATGAGTAGAGCTTATCCAGCTCAAAGAATCGACTGTAATAGTCGACTGTGACGAGATACTGGCGATTCTGCCAGTCGAAGATGTCAATGGCAATGTGTTCCCATGGAAGCTTTGGGATTTCTGAGCATAAAAGCGGCTCTTGTTGCTGCTTGTCACGAAAGGCATTGCAAGCATCACACTGGGATATGTGTCTATGTGGGATATAATGTCCCACAATTTGGTAAACTGGTCAAATTCTGATGACACGAGATTCGGAGCGTTATCTGATGTGAGTGTTTTTGGTATTCCATGACGACCAAACTGGCATTTTAGTTTCGCGATAATGGCTGACGACGTCGATGAGTAGAGCTTATCCAGCTCAAAGAATCGACTGTAATAGTCGACTGTGACGAGATACTGGCGATTCTGCCAGTCGAAGATGTCAATGGCAATGTGTTCCCATGGAAGCTTTGGGATTTCTGAGCATAAAAGCGGCTCTTGTTGCTGCTTGTCACGAAAGGCATTGCAAGCATCACACTGGGATATGTACGAAGTGATATCTTTTGTGATGCCAGGCCAGAAGATGACAGCTCTAGCGCGCTGTTTGGTTTTGGCTATGCCAAGATGTGATAAGTGTAGCTGTCGTAGGACGTCGGGCTGTAAGGATGGGGGCACTACGACTCTTGTCCCCTTTAAGATTATTCCTTGGTTGACAACAAGTTCGTTTCTGTGATTCCAAAACGTCAAACAGCTGGAATCACACTGTCGGCGAGATAGGGGCCATCCATTGAGTATAGTGTGGCTCAATTTGCTGAATTCCGTAGAGGTTGCATTCCTGATTTTTTCCATCTTGCTGTCAGCTATTGGCAAGTTTCTGAAGAGTGTATGGACAAATACTTCGGCTTCTTTCTCACTCTCATTGTCCAGGTCAGTAGTGTGCAACCTTGACAGTGTGTCTGCCACGGGTATTTCAGACCCTGGTCTGTACACGAATTTCAAGCTATATGGCTGTATTGACAGCATCATGCGCTGCAGTCGTGGTGGCGCTTTTGATATCGGTTTTACCAGGATGCTTTCGAGAGGTTTGTGGTCTGTTGTCACTGTTACAGTTCGGCCATATATGTATTGATGGAAATGCTTGCATCCAAATACTACTGCGAGCAGTTCTTTTTCTATCTGGGAATACCGCTGCTCGGTTTCACTGAGTGAACGTGAGCCAAAAGCAACAACATTATCGTCGACAGCTAGTACTGCACCTAGACCATGCTTTGATGCATCTACTTTGATCTCTATATATTTGCATTTGGGGTCAAAGTATGCTAAGTTGCTGCAAAGGGCTGATTTTATCTCTGCAAGAGCCTGTTCATGAGCCGGTTTCCATACGTACTCATCAGCACGTGCCAGCTCTCTGAGGCTTTTGTTCAGTGAGGACAAGTTGGGTATATACCTAGATAAGTAGTTCAGCATGCCCAGAAGTTTTTGAAGCTGCTCGCTGTTTTCAGATGGGGGCATTGCCGTAATAGCCCGAGTTTTTTCGGGGTCAGGCTTTATTCCTTCCGAAGTCAGAAGATGTCCAAAGTATGGGATGCTATCCGCGCCAAACACACATTTCTCTCGGTTGAACTTAACATTTTTCTCACGAGCACGTTCGAGCGCTGCTTTGAGTCTTTCATCGTGTTGACTGTCATCAGCACCGCAAATGACTATGTCGTCGATTATAAGACCCAGATTAAGGTTTTCGAAAGCCTCTTCCATCTTTCTCTGGAAGTCATCTTGTGCTGAGTTGAGTCCAAAAGGGTAGCTCTTGAACTTGTAACGACCGTAAGTGGTGTTAAAGGTTGTCAAGTCGGACGATTCATCATCCAGCATCATTGACCAGAATCCACTAGTGGCATCAAGTTTGGAGAATACCTTAGCACCAGCACACCTTTGGGCGATGCTATCAAACGTTGGGATTGGATAGTGTGGCCTTTTTAGATTCTTGTTTAAGTCCACCGGGTCCAGACATATCCGTAGGTTTCCATTTGCTTTCTCCACTATGACAATAGAATTTACCCAGTCTGTAGGCTTTGTAACTTTCTCGATGACATTCATCTGTTCCAAGCGATCGAGCTCAGCCTTTAATCTCCCCTCTAATGCGAATGGTACTCGTTTTGGGGGTTGAACTGTCGGAACGGCTCCTTCCTTCAGGGTCAACTTACACACACCAGGAAGTTCGCCAATACCCTCGAAGACATCAGCATATTTGTCAATCATGATCCTGATTCGATCAGGGGTAGGTTGCGTGGTTTGAACATCAAATATGAATTTGATGAGACCGAGATCAACACTGGTTTGCCTACTAAGGATTGGCACCTTCTGTGTGTCGACCACAAAGAACTTGTGTTTTTGTCCAGGTCTGTCTTTGTACTGAATTTCAGCTTCACATACGCCGTATACATTCAACTTCCCATTGGTATAGCTTGTCAGGATGCTATTGGTTTTGTTCAATGTGGGACGAGGATACAGTTTCTCGTATTCGGCCACTGGAAGTATGTTAGCTTCTGCTCCAGTATCAATCTTGAAGCCGATGTAATTCTTTTGTGTACTAAAGTACACATCAACGTGATGCTCTTTGGACTGACTCATTGATTGAACTGAGTCGATATACAACTCACTTCCAGAGCTGGAGGACAAGTCTGGTGCATGTCTGGCCCGAGGACCAGAGCTTGATCCAGCAATTTCAAGCTGGTGAACTGCTTTACTCTTGCAAACTCTAGCAAAGTGGTTCAGTTTACCACATTTAGCACATGTTTTTCCTTTTGCAGGGCACTTATGTCCACGGGAATACTGTCCACCACATAGGTAACATTCAGGACATTTGCTGACAGCATCGACTTCTTGTTTGACAACGATCTTGTGCTCAGCTTCATTCATAGTTAATAGTTGTGCTTGGGTTTCTTCCACTGCTCGACTTGTGTTAATGGCGGTAGCGAGAGTAAGTGTTGATCCTTGTGTGAGCAACTTCTCTCGTATTCTGTCATTTCTTATACCAAAAACGAGCCTGTCCCTGACCATTTCATCCTCTGAATTCCCAAACGAACATTCCTTTGCTAAAATCTTCAGACTTGTCACATATTGTTCAACTGTCTCTACAGTATCCTGATTCCTTTTGTGAAATTTATATCTGGCAAAAATAGGATTTGCGATTGGTTCCACGTAAGTGTCAAATTTTGCCAGGTATGCAGTTACATTCTGTTCAGAGTCAGCGACAATGAATGTATTAAATATGTCCCTGCCTTTTTCGCCAACCCATATGAGAAGATATGAGCATTTCACAGTCTCTGTTTTACCACTTAGGGGACCACTGAACATTAGTTTTGCATGTTGCTTAAATCTAGTCCATGCATGTTTCAAGTTTTGGGAATTCCAGTCGATCGATGGTGTCGAGCAATGAGTTGAATCCATGTTTACTTGGCTACTTCTGACACCATGTAGAAATTTGATTGTTTATTTTAAACCCAAGCACCTACAAGAGAAAAAGCAATATATACAAAAAGCAAGCAAGCAATAACGGCACATTACAAACGCAACACTAATAGCTAATGCAAGCACAGCAAGGCAGTCTTCTGCAATCATCTTCTGCGATGATGGGTTTGCAACTTTTGCTAGCTGGTGTACCCATTATTTGTTTTCGGTTAACTTAATGTATATCACGGGAGAGGGACTTGTAAGTAGGAATCGGTTCACGAGGGGCTAAGAATTTTTGCAAATGGGTGCACATTGTATTCGATTTCTATAAATCTGACGGTAGAAAGTTTGTGTCGATGGTCTATCAATGTAACCTAGGATTAACTGTTTACACAACGGATACAAACGAAAATGTAAAGCAATGAGGTAGTTTCATAATAATTAATAGTGTCATCTATGGTATTTTAATCCTGAAAAGTTACGGATAGCTTTCTAATACCAACTACATTATATAAGATATTGTTCCAAGTTTTCATCCGTCACGATGTCTACGATTGAAAAGGATAAAGTTAAACTGACTGCAAAGTTAATTTAGTCCCTTCTCTCTATATTATTTTGTTGTTGTTTTTACAACGCTGAAGAATACCTTTTGATCATATGATTAATTTTTTTAGAACATCCCGTTAAAAAGCTTATGCTATAATCATCTTCAGCGATGAGGGGTTTGCAACTTTTGCTAGCTGGTGTGTCCATTATTTGTTTCCGGTGAATTTGATGTCAATCACGGGAGAGGGACTTGTAAGTAAGAATCGGTTCACGAGGGGCTAGAAATTTTTGAAAATTGGTGCACATTGTATTCGATTTCTGTAAATATGACGGTAAGAAAGTTTGTATCGATGGTCTATCGCTATAACCTAGGATTAACTGTTAACGCAACGGGTACAAACGATACGGTAATGTAAAACAATAAGGTAGTTTTGTATTTTAATCCTGAAAAGTTACTGATAGCTTTATAATATCAACTAGATTATATAAGATATTGTTCCAAGTTTTCATCCGTCACGATATCTACGATTGAAAAGGATAAAGTTCAACTGACCGCAAAGTCAATTTGGTCCCTTCTTTCGATATTGTTTTGTTGTTGATTTTACAACGCTAAAGAACAGCTTTTGATCATGCGATTATTCTTTTTAGAACATGCCATTTTAAAAGCTTCGATAAGTTGATAATTTCAGCACTTTACCGACAGCGAAGAAACAAAACCAAAGTGTTGCTCTCGCAACACTTTATTCGGCGAAGCCGGACAAAGGTTGCCGCAACACTTCACGTTGCCCGGAGGTCTAGTTGTTTTTATTTTTGTATGATTTTCTTATTACAATCTGTTTTGAGCTTGTCCATATCGGTGCTTCCAAATCATGCCACTAGGTAATGCCACGGTCGTATCGAATTCCGGATCGAAGTCGTGATTTTGATTGGGTTGATATAGGCATTGAGTCCACTGGAATACTTCCGATTTGGGTACTTCCCATTTGGGCCCGTTAATTAACAAGACCAAAGGTTTCGAGGGGATCCCAAAAATTCAGTATCTGATCCAGACAACTGGGTCTTGTCTTAGCCAGATCCAGTCATCGCCAGACTCCTTGAACATTTGTAAAATTAAAATTCAGAAACAGATTAAGGCCAAACAGCTAATCACCTGAGAAAACCAAGTTCAGATATGAATTCAGCATGTGTGTTTACCCCTATAAGTCCTATCTGTTTTGACGAAAACTTCCTGCCACTTCTGCCAATTTCCTGGTTTCGGCCGAACTCCAGAACTACTTGTCCGGCGAAAACAGAAAGCTCAAAGACGAAATCAGGGTATCTTCTTTCCCCAGTAATGAACATCTAATCAACTTCCAATAAAAATTTAGCTTATAACAAATTTTCCGATTCCAGCCGGATTCCGGTCGAACTATATGTCCGGGTAAAATATGATTGTCATACAGGGACTCAGCATCTCTTCTTACCCCTAAATCGCTTATCTAATCAACTAGAAATAAAACTTTAACTTCCAACAGTTTTCCGGTTTTGGCCGGACTCCGGGCGAACTACATGTCCGGGTATAAAATTATTTTCACATAAGTGTTCAACATGTCTTCTTGCCCTAAATCGAACATCTAATCAACTCCAAATAAAACTTTTAATTTTGACAAACTTTCCGGTTTGGGCCGGATTCCGGTCGAAATACTTGTCCGTCGAGAAAATAGTTTTCACCATCGTCTTCAGCATGTCTTGCTACCTCTAAATCGAACATCTAATCAACTTCAAATAAAACTTTTACTTTCTACAAACTTTCCGGTTTGGGCCGGATTCCGGGAGAAATACTTGTCCGTCGAGAAGATAGTTTTCACCATCGTCTTCAGCATGTCTTCCTACCCCCAAATCGAACATCTAATCAACTTCAAATAAAACTTTTACTTTCAACAAACTTTTCGGTTTTGGCCGGATTCCGGGTGAACTACTTGTCCGATGACAAAATGGTTTTCACCATCGTGCTCAGCATGTCTTCTTACTCCATAATCGACTATCACATTAGCTGTTTCAAAATATTTTGTTTGCCCCTTAATTTGAACCTCCTCCCCCACCCCTAAATATAGGGCTACAAAGCCCATCTACGAACTTGACTGGTCCGACGACCCAACCAATCCTCACAACAAGTTTCATCAAAATATCTCATTCCCTTCGAGAGTTATCGTGCTTACAGACGGACGGACAGACGGACGAACGGACGGACAGACGGACAACTTTTAAAAACTTTTTGCATATCTAGCGTGTTTTGTAGGTACGGGGCAGAGCTTGGGATCCTTAGAACTTACCGCTCGTTCTGGTCGACTTCTAACATTTTGATAGGGGGGAGGGAGGACTTGGGAGTGGAGAGGATGAGATACCATGGCTGAACCGAAGTCAGTGCATAGCTCCTTTCTGCGCTCCTGCAGTGGTTTTAGGTTAAAGTGTTTTAAAAGGTATGAGTAGGGAAGCTTCGGTCCACTATGAATAGTAAGAAGAGCCCGCTTCTGTATTCTTTCTAGTTTATCTCTTTGCTCCTGCGATAATGAAAAATGCCAAACGGGTGCTGCGTATTCCAGGGTGGGTCTGATGATGTGTTAGGGGGAGGGGGGTAAAGAAAAGCAAAAGAGAAGGTTAAGACGATAAATGTGTGTTATCGTTTGTCATGAGGGAGTGGAAGTTGTGTACTCCCGCACAGGACATGGTTGTGCCCTTCTTGTGAACGTTCTATTTGTTGTTTTGTTAAGGTATGTTTAAAAATTAGAATGAATTGAATTGAGTTGATGGTACAGAAAAAGCAAATCATAAAATAATTATATCACCTGAAAGTTAAAGGGACAAGTCCCGTTCGTTACAAAAGAGCTGCTGCTTGAATTGGCGGTGCATGGCAGCTAATCCTTTTTCACCAGTTGATTCGTTTAGCAACTCTAGTCTTAGAGAGTATTCTACCCTTCTAACAATACTAACTATTAGTTACTATTTTCGTTCCAACCTTGTAAAAAGATACAACGCTGACCGTTCCAACCTTCTCGAAATAGTAACTATTTGCATATCATGCTCTGGAGCGTAGTAAGCGTGGTAACTACGCACCTCTGTTACGTGATTGGTCGGATTCGCCCGTGGCACGATATTCTTCTGGAAAAATAGAAAAATCGTTCCAGCCTTGACGGCAAAAAGCCAGAGTTCGCAACGTCATGCGTAGTAACAACGGTAAGTTAGGGTGGGAACACGCTCTTAGTTCACTAAGTGCAGAAACCAAAATCAGTTAGTTGGCAGCCATGAACGACCCGCATCATGTTGTACTCCAATCGGAAATTAAGCCTTGTCTGCAAACGGGGATGCTCATTTCGATCGTTGTTCCATGCTGTGACCGGAAAAAGTGTCTTTTGTAAATCGAAAGCGTCAAACAAAATGTAATTTTTCATTCCGTAGTATACTTGGTATCTATTAAATCTTGCCGGTACATAGAGTATTTGGGATACTGTTTGTCGGTCGTTGGGTCAAATTGAGATTCCTCACCGGAAAAGTCTTATCGGAAATTCGAAAGCACCGATAAACCATGTTTTTCGTTCCGTTTCTGGGACCGAAAAAAGTCTTTTTTAAATATTAAAGTGGACCACAAAAAATGGTTCTTTCTACCGCACACACAATGATGACCATCCCTACCGCCACTATGAATGTTCAAAACCACAAAAAACACCGACAAACAGTGAGCAAATAAAAAAAAAAAAAAAAAATCCAGTTTTGAAATAATTCGGTCTGGACCAATTCTCAGCCGATTATCCGGGACAGCCGTTACGGCACAAGAAAATACAAATAAATTATGGGATAAATTAAGGAGCACCACATATGAATACATATGAATTCTTTGCTAATCAAATTGGACATTTCGTCATCTGAAAAAGAAGACGTTCTGCTTTGTTTTTTTCTCGAGTCAGAACAGCAACCCGGCAATCAAGTTCAAATCTAAATATACTGGGGGCTTGCGATCAGTAAGAGAAGGTAAACGGAATGTTTGGATTAGGTCTTTAACATTAACAGTCTTGTCAACAAATAAAGATCCTTCCCGTTCGTTGTTCGACTTTACGGTGACCGGGTGATCAGGTGATTACCTCCCCCCCCCCCCCCCCCCCTGTGGTTGGACGTCGTTCTCATCCATGAGTAGCACGGCACCTGCTCAAGCCACCCAACAAGTTTTACTCTAATCAGATTACCGGTTTGGACTGGAAATTGCATGTCAGGGAATGTCTGGTACCCCTAACCATGTCCGTCCATCAAGTTGAATCATGACTGGGTCTCAACATTTTTCACCGTTGTCTCAACTTAGTATCGCCAAGTAATATCCCAATCGCTCAACCCGTTGGGTTGCTACCAAAATATGTCGGGGAAAATGTCTCTCCTCTCCACCATGGCTTTTCCGCCGTCCCCGCCATGACTAGAGGTGGTTCGGACCGATAACAACATAGCAAGGGCATTTACTCCTTCCTCCCATCAAGGTTCACTCGAATCGGAGCATTTCCGTGAAATTAGGCACTGCCGCTCTTGGAATCCGTTCAGAACCCCAAAATGACACATCTAGGACCCATAACCGTTGTAACCCGGTTTGGGCCTGGAAATGAAACACTTTTGAGTCTATGACCTTTGTATCATCAAGTATCATCCATATCGCTTCATCTGTTTGGTCTCAATAAGTGTAACACCGTCACCCCCCCCCCCCTCCGTGTTCGGATGTGGTTTGGGCTCGTAAGCGGCAAATTGCAGGTATCTGCTCCACCGAACCATCAAGTATCACTCAAATGCGGAAAATGCGCAGTAGCCCCCTCGAGCCCACCAACGAGGTCGGATTCTGTCCGGGCGTCAAAATGGCTCAAGAATTCTGTACCTTCTAAGTTTCGTCCAATCCCTCCACCCTTTTGGACACTTTGAGTGTCACAAAATTTTCGGGACCCCCAGACGCCCCCCCCCCCCTACCATAAGTTTCACTCCAATCAGGTCAGACCTTCGCAACAGTGACAGCGGCGAGAAACTACGATCGCTACGTGGACTTGAGCCAAAGACTGTCAGTATCGTAAAATAGGTGTCAAGTTTAAATTGAATTGGATTTAATTGATCTGTTACATGCAGCCGTATAATAAGACATTTGCAGAGCATATGCAGAAAACAAGTAAATAAACGCTTAACAGGAAATACAGAGCGGCATTATCACAATATGTACAACAACAGCAAAAGATAAATAAACACAGACAAAGAAACACGAATAGGACAATAAATTTACTGCAGTAGCTGGCGCATTGGGAATGGGCAGGAAGGCTGTTGAATGATGGCAGAAGAGGCTCACTTATTTCTTTTAGTTTGACTTTTGGGTCCACGACAAAAACTGTTTTCAAGTGAAAAGTTTGTAAAGTGAAGTTTGGAGTGCGTCTACTGCAGTGGCCACCATACATTTTCTGCGGCATCGCTTATGTTTTTTTAATGTCTGGACGGTTGACTCATTGATCCCAATGAGTATATGACAAATACGATTTCACTACAAAGATCATCTCAGCTGATGAAGTACGATAATTAACGGTTCCGCGATGCATTCGCGTTGGGAATGCGCCGCAATGTATGTTCAGAGAAAATGTTTCTCTCTCTGTTTTCTAAGATTTCTCATAGCACTCTTACGAGAAATTGCATTTATGGGATAAACTGTTCAGAAATACGGTTTTTGAAAATGCCAAAATCTGCGTAATACAAAGTATATATATATATATATATATATATCATAATATAATAAAATACGTAGTTATAAAAATACAATAAAGTACTATAATAAGATGAAAGAACCCAAGACACTATGACATCATTTCCTAAATATTCCTTCAGCCGAACCCGATGAAAAATGTGTAGACTGCGTAGTAGTACGAAAACGTTGCATGTAATACTATGTAATAGCAAAGAAGACTATCATTTAATGTGCCTCAGACTGGTCTAATCTTATGTAGTAGTATCCAGTAGCATCCTGTCTTACCATAGTAGCATCCGGTTTTGCTAATAGTAGCATATGGTAGTATGCAGTAACACGGTAGCCTTGAAGTAGAAGCATGTAGTAACATCGTTAGTACTGCATGCTACTTTTGCGTACCAATTCATAGTACTGTTTTGAGATAAAATTTTCATCGGGAAGGTAACTGCGAATAAACTATCCACATATCTAACCTAACATAAAAAAAAATTAATTTAGATTCCTGACGTTGTTGATTTGAAAAAAAAATGTTGCGAGAACAAGGCGGTTGAAACGCAGCTTATTTGCTTGATACAGCTCAATATATACACTAACTCAATATATACTATTGTTTTTAGTTTGAAGCCCCTATCACTTTTCTTGCTCTTCCATTGTCACGGTTGGTAGGGGACATTTTTTCGATTTGTCCTTCGTTTGTTCTTGTAATGGAACCTGACGGGGAAATAAATTTCCTTGGGGAGTCACCAGTCATCCGGGTCTCACTCCCAAATCCAAAGAAAGAGACGGGCCTAAAGCTTTAGCTGACAGAGTACACCATTTGTACTGATGTCAGTCATTTATTATGCAAATCGAAGCCGAACGCATACGAACATTTTTTATTCGTCATTACGAAAAGAAAAATACATATGTAGTAGGCCTATAGCCTACAATATGTAGGAAAATATTAGGAAAATGGTTATAGGAAAATAGTTCCAAACGGAAGAATGTATAAGAGAAAAGCCCTTGGTAACTTGTAAAGAGCTGTTGTGCTCTCTTTTTGAAACCTTTCCGGACCTTTCGACATTCTAAGACGAAAAGATTTAAAACGCATCAGAGCTTTCTCTTTTAAATGTCGTAAAAAATTTTTTACCTTCCTCATCGTTAGAGAAATTCATGCGAAACTGCAAACTTTTTCCATCTGACCATATGCAGAGCTATCGTCCATTGCCGGGACCTCCAGTTTCTGCCTTTGACGATTTATCCAGTTTCGAACTGGGGAGAAGATTTTTTAGACCCAATGAACAGCTAATGTGATAGTCGGTTATGGAGTAAGAAGACATACTGAACACGGTGATGAAAACCATTTTCTCGCCGGACAAGTAGTTCGTCCGGATCCGTTAAAAACCGAAAGGTTTGTTAAAAGTAAAAGTTATATTTGATGTTGATTAAATGTTCGATTTAGAGGTAAGAAGACATGCTAAATAGTTATGTGAAATTTATTTTCTAGCCGGACAAGTAGTTCGTCCGGAATCCAACCTAAACCGGAAAAGTTGTTCGCTCGGAATCCGGCTGGAACCGGAAAATTTGTTATAAGTTAAATTTTTATTTGAAGTTGATTAGATGTTGGATATAGGGGAAAGAAGATAGGCTGGATTTGTTTTTTAGCTTTTTTTTTCGCCGAATAAGTAGTTCCGGAATTCGGCCAAAACCGAAACAATGGCAGAAGTAGCCTAAGGCAGGAAGTTTTCGTCAAAATTGATATGACGTATATGGGTTAACACACATGCTGAATTCATATCTGTTGATTAGATTTTTGGCCTTAATCTGTTTCTGAATTTTAATTAAAAATGTTCAAGGAGTCTGGAGAAGACTTAATCTGGTGAAGACAAGACTCAATTGTCTGGATCAAACATTGAATTTGTTTGATCCCGTCGAACCTTTGGTCTTGTTTTCTTGGAAACAGACGATTTTTCTTTAAAAACAGTTGGTTTTTCGTAAAAATAGTTGGTTTTCTTTAAAACAGTCGGTAAGAATGACCAGCCAGTCGGTAAATACCTGCCCCCCCCCCTCAAAAAAAAAACATGTTGGCTAGTAACGCCTTTGTCCCTTGCACCGTCTTATGTTTTTTATTCCATTTCCCCCTACTGAAATCTACTTCCTTGAAGAGGAATCCGCGTTATTCAGATAAATCCAATATCGCCAGTGACTTTGGCCCCCCTTTCATCTTTCTGCCAAGGTATCAACTTACGAGACATGTATTGTATATCTGACCGGAAGGAGCGTTCAAGCACCTAGGAAGACCGGTGGGGATGAAGCATTTCCCGTTAGCAACGTCCAGTGCGTCACTGGGATTGATAGGCTTCTTTTGGGAGGATTGAAAGAAAGGGTGAGAGGGGAGAATGAGCTAATTAGGCCTCCATGGAAGTCAAGCAGGATTGGTCGCGCATATGCTGTTGACACCTGTCTAGTCCTTGTCTGACCTTACAACGACCTGATTATCTTGTTTGTTAGTTTTTCATGTATGTAGGCTGCTATCGCTATTATGTTTATTCGGTCAGTTAATCAGTTACCTTAACGACGGTCTCAAAGTACGCTGTTTCTGCTTGAAACCAACTGGAATCTCTATTTCCTTTCACCAAAATATCAAAATGTTATGAAATTTGATTGATTGAACTTTGTTACCCGTAAAAGTG
Source organism: Branchinecta lynchi (assembly GCA_023053575.1). Classification (NCBI taxonomy): domain Eukaryota; kingdom Metazoa; phylum Arthropoda; class Branchiopoda; order Anostraca; family Branchinectidae; genus Branchinecta; species Branchinecta lynchi. The sequence continues at coordinate 4,724,070 of JAKZAP010000014.1, forward strand.
TAGAAACACGTACGGAGTAACACAATTATAACTAGACCTACGTTGCCTGGGCAACGTGATGTGTTGCGGCAACCTTTTTCCGGCTTCGCCGACTGAAGTGCTGCGAGAGCAACACTTTGGTTTTGTTTCTTCCCTGTCGGTTAAATGCTGAAGTTGTCAACTTATGTTCTAAAAAGAGTAATCGTATGATCAAAAGCTATTCTTCAAAGTTGTAAAACCAACAACAAAAGAATATCGGAAGAAGGGACTAAATTGACTTTGCAGTCAGTTGAACTTTATCCTTTTCAATCGTAGACATCGTGACTAATGAAAACTTGGAACAAGATCTTACATATTCTTGTTCGTATTTCGTAACTTTTCAGCATTAAAGCACAATGGACACTTCTAATGCTTTACTCTGGATTAAATGCTTCACAAATAAACATTTCCGACTTCCTTTAGAAGGCGCTACGAAAATCGGCCGTTTTCTTGTTATCCCCTGTCTTTACCTCTCTGGTATTTCGGCGATCCAAATCTTAGGAGCTGGGATATCGTGGCAGGAAATTCAAAAACGCCCAGCAATGCTTGATAGAAAAGGATATATTTGAGATGTCACCAAAGCCAAGCCGCAGATGCAGTTTACCTGATTGTTCTAGTGTTTCATCAGAAGTTCCATGGCTTAAAGTGCCTATTAAAAGTTTTTCTTTGTGGAATAGTGTTGTGAAGCTTGATTAGCTTGCTTTATAAAATGTACCAGAATATGCAATAAGCTTATAAAAAACAACATAGCTACAAAAATCATTCAAAAACAAATAACCTCTTCTAATCTGAATTATACAAGCTGATTTATGCATAAAATAAAGATCTATTGAGTATTATAAGAAACATCACTTTTATCTTTGTCCAAGCTAGTAAATTGAGAATGTACTGGCCCAAAAAATTACACTTTGAAATATTACAGAGAGGAAACTGTTGAAAAAGCTGCTGATCTAGGGGGTAAGTTTTGTTCCTAGGTTGTTACAGAGTGGGATTGGGGTAGTTTGATGTGCCCATTGAACTTTAAAAAACCATAGATGAAACTATTAATTATTACGAAACTAACTCATTGTTTTATATTATAGTTTGTAGTCTGCCCGTTGCTCAAAACAGTTAATCCTAGGTTACAGCGATAGACCATCGATACAAACTTTCTTACCGTTAGATTTATAGAAATCGAATACAATGTGCACCAATTTGCACAAATTTCTAGCCCCTCGTGAACCGATTCTTACTTACAAGTCCCTCTCCCGCAATAGACATCAAGTTCACCGGAAACAAATAATGGGCAGACCAGCTAGCAAAAGTTGAAAACCCCTCATCGCTGAAGATGATTGCATGTCTTACAATTGGGAACCAAATTGTTCTTACCACCGAATACACCAGAAACAAATAACTGGTACACCAACTAGCAAAAGCTTCACACCCCTCATCCCCGAAGATGATTATGAGCTAACAGTCGACTGTTGCTTACAAGTCCCCTACATGTCTCATAACTGGTATCGCCTATTTTTGTTTTCAGTTTGCACCTTACTACTGGAGTTGTCAACCCCTTGAAACTTTCAAACTGGTGTATCTCATGAAGGAATTTTTTTACCAAAAAATGAATGACATATACTTTGATCAGCTCGTCAACGGCTGTCAATTGCCGTCGCCGTCGAAAAAAAAATTCTGCCTGTCTTAGTTCAAAAGTTGACTTTTTTTGACGTAGGCCAACTTTCTAACGTCACCTCTTAGAAAGGAGCAAAGGATAAGATCTAATTTCTTTAGCAACGATAGAACTTTTAAAGTTTGAGGCACATCTGATAACATTTCTCTACCGCAATCCCAAGTGCAAAAAAAGAATGATAAACTCAGCTCAAGTAGCGAACAGAAATGGGTAGAAACAATAGATGGCAGCACTTTCGGACCCATGGGACAAAGCCACTTTTTTGTTTGTGTAGATTTTTCTATTTATCGCTCAAAGAAGATATGTTGTTGCGGGTCCGGGGAACTGCCGCATATATTTAACACTTATAGATTTTAGTCCATCTTCAATTTGAAACTGGTGCCTGCCTGCTTGCGTGCTAGAACAGAGCTTTCCACTCGAAGCAGAAATATGGTTTGATGAAACGAAAGGTTGGCTGCACAACTTCAGATAGTCTTCTCTGACATGGGCTATAAAACTCCACTTCACTTCGCACACCGTAGGCTCTGGCTCGAGGACAAGCAAAAACCATCCTTGTTGGCCTCAGGCAAGAGTTCTACGGAGCTTTCCCAAATGTAATGTCATATTCATCAATCCGGCCTAAGGTCAATACTTTCCGTAAAAACCGCACAGATAGACCCTTACCAGTTACCAAGAATAAAATGAAATCGGCGGCCTAGGGAAAAAAAAAAACGAGGACAAAACCAAATTCGCGACACCAAATTCTGCCTGTATGGCTTGCGTGGACTCGTGAGTTGTATGCGGGGCTTTTGACAGGAGTCACGTAAGTGATCTGGTATTTACATTTGTTTGTTTGTTCAGTGTGTTTTTGTTATATTGTGGCCCATGTTGGCCTTATTTAAAAAAAAAAAAAAAAAAAAAAAAAAAAAAAAAAATAATAAATGGAGAAACGCGAAAATGAAAAAAACAACGTGAACTAGTTAGCCGACATCAAAATTCATCAAAAATTCACATTAGTCCCCCCCCCCCAACAAAAACAACATTTTGGCTAGTAACGCCTCTGCCCCTTGCACCGTCTTATGTTTTTTAGTTCATTTCCCCCTACTGAAATCTACTTCCTTGAAGAGGAATCCGCCTCAATCAGATAAATCCAATATCGGGAGTGATTTTGGCCCCCTTTTCATCTTTCTGCCAAGGTATCAACTTACGAGACATCTATTGTAGAAGTTCAAGCACCTAGGAAGGCCTGTGGGGATGAAGCATTTCCCGTTAGCGACGTCCCTTGCGTCACTGGGATTGATAGGCTTGTTCTGGAAGGATTGAAAGAAAGGGTGAGAGGGGAGAATGAGCTAATTAGGCCTCCATGGAAGTCAAGCAGGATTGGTCGCGCATATGCTGTTGACACCTGTCTGGACCTTGTCTGAACTTACAACGACCTGATTATCTTGTTCGTTAGTTTTTGGGATCCCAAAACGTAAGTGGAGGGATACCTACTATGACATCACAAAAGTTGTCCGTCTGTAAGCACGATAACTCTCGAAGGGAATGAGATATTTTCATGAAACTTGGTGTGAGGATTGTTTGGGTCAAGTTCGTAGATGGGCTCTGTAACCCTACATTTGGGGAGGGTGGAGGGGATTAAATTAAGCGACAAACAAAATATTTGTAAACAGGTAATGTGATAGTCACTTATGAGGGTAAGAAGAAATGCTGAGCACGATGGTGAAAACCATTTTCTCACTGGACAAGTAGTTCGTCCGGAATCCGGCAAAAACCGGAAAGTTGGTTAAAAGTAAAAGTTTCATTTGATGTTTATTAAATGTTTGATTTAAAAGTAAGAAAACATACTCAGCACGATGATGAAAAACCGTTTTCTCGCCGGACAAGTAGTTCGTCCGGAATCCGGCAAAAACCGGAAAGTTGGTTAAAAGTAAAGTTTCATTTGAAGTTGATTAAATGTTCGATTTCAGGGTAAGAAGACATGCTGAATATGGGGGTCAAAACCATTTTCTCGCCAGACAACTAGTTCGCCTGGAATTTGTCCAAAACCGGAAAACATGTTAAAAGCAAAAGTTGTATCTGAAGTTGATTATATGACAGATTTATGGGTAAGAAGAAAATCTGAGTCTGTATATGACAATCATTTTTTACCCGGACATATAATTAGTCCGAAATCCTGCTGTACCCTGATTTTTTTTAATATTGTTTATAATATTATAGAATAGAATATAATAGTAATTTATTCACTCACACTTTCACGGTTATAAAACCAAATTTATACTTATAGAGGTATATCTGAACTTGTTTTCTCTGATGACAAGCCTGGCGAAGACTGGATCTGGCGAAGACAAGACCCAATTGTCTGGATCAAATATTAGATTTGTGGGATCCCAACGACACCTTTGGTAAACCAACTTTTATCTCTATTTCCTTTCACCAAAGTATCAAAATGTTATCATATTTGATTGATTGAACTTTTTTGACCGTAAAAGTGTAGAAACGCGAAAATAAAAAAAAACAACGTGAACTAATTAGCCGACATCAATGGGGGGGGGGGGGGGCGGGAAAGGCAGCAGAGGGCCTTCGTTGTCCTTTCTGCTTTGGTAAGAGGTAAGAGCAGGGACCCATAAATTTCCTGTAATGACTCGCCATTCAGGGGGCTTGTCAATAAGAGATTTCTGATGCGCTCTTGACCGAGCGTCAGATAGTTCGAGAAATATCCGCGGGGATAAAATACCCGACTATCTAGATAGACAAATTTTTCGCTGCTGTTGTGCTGAACTAGGAATAATTATCTGTAATGGAAGAGTATCCTGGATATTTTGTCCTAGCTTAGGTACCTGGTGGCATGCTGAATAGTCCTGACTTGTGCCAACTAATTCTGTCTATCTGAGCAAGAACGCCGATTCGACCCAAGCGGAATTTTTGGAAACTAGGTGAGGCTCGGGCAACATAGCAACATAGAAGCATAGGAAATGACAAGCCCCCTGAATGGCGAGTCATTACAGGAAATTTGTGGGTCCCTGGTAAGAGGTAGACCGGATAAGCAGAAAAATTCACATTAGTCCTTTTTTTAGCTGCCGATTCGGATACTTACTCCAACCACAGTCTTAGCACTACGGACTACAGTATACCGGAAGAGCCTTCTGACCTTGGAGATTCGCCGCTTTCCAGTATTCAAACAACCGCCAGCACGTGTAAGTAGCTATGACAGCGTAGCATATTAGTTTGATTTTCTTTCGACGAGAACACACAAGCTACTTATTCGACTAGGTTTATATTGGAAAACTAAACCCCGAGCATCAAAATTTGCAAGGAAAAGTGCACCGGAACAGGCGTCATGTCCTAAGGAAGAAGAAAATCAGAACACGGGTCCTGCCTTTCCTCGTTTGTCTAGTATTATTTTAATTTCTATACTTTAGTGACTACATATTTTATTTATTTAAACTAAAAAACGACCAGCTAGGGTCAGAAATGGCAAAATAAATAGTTAAAGTTGGGACAACACTAAAATAGAAAGAAAAGACAAACAAAATATCAGCATATCGGCCTGGTGAGAACCCACAATATAGTAGGATACTCCACGACAACCAAATGGGCAAACTTAGCCGCATATGGGAACTCGCCATAACGAGAAGGAGGGGATTCTCAGCGCACAAAATTCGTGTCTCAAGTGATGGGTCAGATGCTCGGTTTACATTACAAAAAGATGGAAGACCTTCACCGACAAACATACCTCAAGCACTGCAATCCCGAGAGAGCCCTTGTAACCATCTTAAAGAATTGTTGTGCAGGACCCGGAAAGCATGAAGAACAATGTCAGCATGTCAGGTATACCTATACGTCACGATACGTACTTTAAGTGATGCACGCCCTGAAAGTCGCTCTGCAGCGTACTACGCGGGACTTGGCCTCGAAATCTACCGAGTAATGCATCTCTACTGGAGGACTTGCAACACCCCAGCAGCTCCCACACACGAGCTCGTTCCAAGAAACAATTTTAAAAAAAATTACGTCCGTTGATTTACAGCCAGGCTTGGCGGACAAGAATCTCGACAATGGCCTCTAGGCGGTTCTCATCTACTTTGACAAGGTCATACTCAAACTTCTCGTCAGGAAAGTGAAGGCTTTAGGACTGGACAAACTTCGAGAAGTGATCCCCTTGGTTAGAAAAGTTCCTACTGGATCGCAGTCAAGTCGTCGCTGTGGACGGTGAGACTGGGGACCTGAAAGTTGAAGTTGTTAACGGAGTCCTTCAGGAAACAAGACCGAAGGTTCCGATGGGATCCAAAAAATGATCCAGAGCAATTGGGTCTTGTCTTTGCCAGATCCAGTCTTCATCAGACTCCTTGAACGTTTACTGTTGAAATTTAGAAACAGATTAAGGCCAAATAGCTAATAGAAAACCAGTTCAGATATGCATTCAGCATGTGTGTTTATAAGTCAATGTCTGTTTTCATATAACCGATCGAAACTTCCTGCCTTACTTCTGCCAATTTTCCGGTCCGGTGGAATTCCGAAACTACTTGTCCGGCGAAAAAATAAAGCTCAAAACGATTTCAGCGTATCTCCTTACCCCTATATCCAGCATCTAATCAACTTCAAATAAAATCTAACCTCTAACACACTTTCCGGGGTAAAGAATGATTGTCATGTACGGACTCGGCATCTCTGCTTACCCTCGAATCAGACATCTAATCAACTACAAATGCAACTTTTTTCAACAAATTTTCCGGTTTTGACTGCATTCCGGGCGAACTACTTGTCCGGCGAAGAAATGATTTTCATAGTCCTGTTCAGCATGGCTTCTTACCCCTTAATCTCATTAGCTGTTCAAAATATTTTGTTTGCCCCTTGATTTGAACCCCTTCCCCCACTCCTAAATACAGGGCTACAGAGCCCATCTGCGAAATCGACCTTTCCCTTGATCCAAAGGATCCTCACACCAAGTTTCATCAAAATATGTCAGTCCCTTCGAGATTTATCGTGCTCTCAGACGGACGTGCAGACGGACAGCTTTCGCGATGCCATAGGTATCCCTCCACTTACATTTTAGGAACCCAAAAACGACCTAGCTGTCGGAATCGATTGTTTGCGGACGACACCAAACCTTATTGAGTCATCCGCACCACCCAAGACCAACAAACTCTCCAAAATGACATCCAATTCCAAATTTCTTAGTTATGCAGAAAGCATCACGACCCTGCGCATGAGCGTTTTTTATCAACAACAAGCTTAATCATTTGGATTTGCAGCTGGCTGACTATTTTCTGAAATTCGATGGTAGGAATGTCACCATAACTTTCCAGAGGGTGGAAAACCGTATCATCATCACAAGCCATGTTCTAGGGATAGATATTAGATGCGTTTTTGTTCGGCTATTGCCTTTCTCTTTTCGGCTTTACCTTTTAGCATTTTTCAGGCCTTTTTGAACATTTTCGGGTTTTTGCAAGTTGCCATTTCTACTAAGGACTTCTCTCTTTTCTTGGATGAAAACACAATTTTGACAACTGCCATTTTACTTGTATTTAATTTGTACTATAAACTGTCCATCTTAAATATCCGGGATTGTCTTTATATACTGCTAATGATTTTGACTCAAATCCATCTTTTGTTAGATTTTGGGGTAAACTGATAAAAATCGCAAAGCAAAAGCCAAAAGGAGAAAATTGGTCACCTAAATATTCTTTGAGCCCAAGCTGACTTTGAAACATTTATTCAAACAATGTTTACAACGGATACGTCAGCTATGATTCTTCATCAGCGATATTTCGGCCCTTCTTGGCAAGGGTCCTAGTCAGGCTGTCAATCCTCTGGTTCAGCTTCGGGGAAGGAAACAGACCTGTAATCAACAGGTTTGTTTCCTTCCCCGAAGTTGAGACAAACTTGTAATCAACAGATTTGTTTCCTTCCCCGAAGTTGAACCAGAGGATTGACAGCCTGACGAGGACCCTTGCCAAGAAGGGACGAAATATCGCTGATGAAGAATCATAGCTAACGTATCCGTTGTAAACATTGTTTGAATAAATTAGTCACCTACCAAGTTTGCCGTTTTGCGAAAAGCCGAGGGAAAAGGCAAAAGTTGGCGTTTGCCTTTTTGACAAAAACGGAAAACTGTCAAACAGTGCTTAGGACCATTTTACGAAAACGCAAAAAAAAAGTAAAAAGCCGTCGAAAAGGCGAGTGAAAAGTCGAACAAAAGCGCAGCTATTGACGAACCCTTTGTCCAGGGAATCAGCCAAGAAGGGAACAATGCTATCAAAGCCCACACGGAGGAAGGGCTGGATGATTTTGAAAAAGAATATAAGTTTACCTAGTTACAGCGAAGATTCAGATTAGATTAGATTCAGATATTTTTTTACTTCAACAAAAAAACACAACTACATTGTACAAAAAACTCAACAACCACATAAAAGACAAAAATCCTGTGGGTGGCTGTATCTTCTAACCACCTTTTAACTTGAAATTATTCAATAAATAATGACATAAAAACTAATCTAATATATTTTCAAAAAAGAAAGGAAAAAGAGGTAAAGAAAGAGAGAAAAAAAAAAAATAGGAAAGAAAAATGATTCCCTCGTCACAACCTACCCACCGTTTAATTCTAGAAAACCTACCTACCATTAATTCTAGAAACCGTTCTGCAAAGCTAAGAGTTGTTTTAAAAACTTATTTACAGAAATCCAGAGCAAACGAAGGTGAGGATGGACAAAGACAAGACGGAAGTCAACGTAGAGAATAGCGATCACATAACAGTTGGGTCTAGGTCCATAACTCACAACTAGGAACTTAGAGACCAAAATATCCAACTAAGCCAAGAAAAAAGAGACGAAGGCATCATCGTGGACTCAGCTTCTCGTCCCACTATGAAGGTTTACTTCGAAAGGCACAAATAATAGCTGGGGTCATTCGAAAGTCATTCTGACTCTACTCAGAATTGACTCTTGAAAACTCTTCGCTAAAGCTAATGTTTCTGATTCTGATGTTACAGCTATTGTTATTAGCTTCCCATAGTCAGGGGTGGCCCGAAGCACTCAGGCCAGGGGGGGGGGGTGAGACCCCTCATTTCAACGACTCATGGATCGTAATATACGACTCGCAGGTACCAACAAAAATGAACTGTTGCGACTATGTGGCAATGGCGCACATTCCCCACCAACAAATAATAGAGCCGGTGTAAAACTAGCTGCAATGCATCAGCTGAAATTATTCTTGTAATCAAAATTTTTGTATACATACCTTCATGCCTCAGCTTTACATTTCAACTTTCACATAAGAGGAAAGCTTTCAACGCCTGTACCCGGGACAAATTAAAGCAAGCGCCGCAGGCGATTTTTTTTTAATCTGCCGTCTAGAAAGGTTCTAGCCAGCCTTTAATGTGTTTCAAATCTAAAAAGGGAAAACAGATTTGCCAGTGCGTTAAAAGAAATCTGGATTTACGGACGTAACGAAATTTTGGTCTTGGCCTGACAAGAGTTTACAGATATAGAAAAAGACGCCAGGTTCGCCGACGAGACTTGAGTTGCGTTTTTTTCCAGGTGATTTGATGTACTTTTGTTTCATAATGAAAGTACCATGCACCGTTTTATTTGTCACTCGACACTGTACTTCATGCCGAAAACTAAAGCAGGTAAAGCTACCGTGAGCTACATCGGAAGAATTGCAACTTAAAACTGGTTTGCAGAATTTGATTCTACGCGACAGAAGATGCTATATGCACAGCAAATGAAGACGAGAAGTTCGCTTTTAGAATATCTAAAATAAAGAGATCATTTTCGACTTGAATGAGTGTCCTGAATCTTACCAAGTCTTTTCAGATGTGCATTAACACTAGCATACAGGGGCGTCACGTAGGGGGGGGGGGATGCACCCCCCCCCCCGATGTTGTCGGCTAGCCGGTAAATAATAGATTTTTCGCGATTTTTCGTAAAAAGAATCGAATTTTTTGGGAAACAGTCGATTTTTCTTTAAAACGGTCGGTTTTCTTTAAATCAGTCGATTTTTCCGCAAAAAAAGACGGTAAAAATTACCAGCCAGTCGGTAAATACCTTGCTCCTCCCATATTTGATAGTGCTATGATTCGCAGTCAGCAGTGATACATACGATTCGCAGTCAGCTTTGGTTGAAGGAATATTTTTGCTCCTCTCCCCCCTCAAACATTTTGATAGTAACGCCTCTGCTAGCATAGAGGCCAAAAATTTACCTCCAGACTAGAATGAGCTATTCCAGCGTCTGCGGAACCCCTCTTGTCCTGGGAAACGAACTTCGGGTATATATTAAAATCCTCCTTGTCCTTTTCAAGCGTTGTTCCTACCTCAACCTCTCTTTGTAATCGACATTTTCAGATTTGTTCTGGCACACTTCTTTCACGGGTCTCCTATCATTTGATTTCTGATGGCTTTTCCATTCTGTTTAAAACTTCTATTCCTTCTTTTTTCACTTACAGCCAAAGATGACCAAAAATCAATGCACATAACCTTGTCTGTCGCTTTTGGTCTATAAGATATTTCAATGTTACCAGTCTGACTTCACTTTAACAACTAACCTATCCTATTGTAATTTTGACAGGATAAAATCTGAAAGACCGAAGTTAGGCAGATACAAATCCCACGGGAGTAGAACAGGTAGCCGCATTGCTGCACCCATGAATCGTGTCTGCGACCTATCGGGTTACAGAACCTGGTTTAAATGACTTCTTCGGGGACTGGCTTACGACTGAAGCTGTGCAGACTGCAGAGACAAAATTTTTAAAAAAAATTAAACGACTCGGATTATTTTTTTTTTTAAACGAATGTCCGGGACATCGCCGAGGCCAAAATAAACGACTGATACAACTTAGCAAAAGGTCAAAATAAACAACTGATAAGACTTAACAGAAGGCAGGGGGGTGAGTCACCCCTCCCTTCGGGCCACCCCTGTCCATAGTTTTCTTTAACTGTATTTTTTTTTTACGAATTATCTAGGCTGAAATTAACCACTTCAGGAGTTTTCAATCTGGTATAGAATAGATAGAATAGAAAAGTCTTTTATAGCTAATAAAACATAAATATTCTAGACGACGCTGGGAGCTCACTAACACTAAGCGCCGCGAGTGCTATCTGTCAACGTTTAGTAACAGCCTGGAGGACGGATCTGGGAGTGACACTTTCTGCTCTCGAGACGCTAGATGGCCTTGCTAGGTTACCCGTTCAGAAAAGAGGTAATTTACTGAAATTTTTTATTAATTCTTCTACGTATACAAACATATATATCCATTCCATTTCGCTGTTACCTATTCTCTGTTCAAAAGTTTTCTTTTGATTAAAGATGGGCTCAAAAGACATTGTAGAGGCCAATGACCTATTTTTGTATCATATTATTATTATTAAAACACTCTTTATATCCATATGTATGTGTAAACTTTTCCTTTGGCTCAATTACTGTAAACAGCGACAAAACTGCACATGTATTCAATGGATTCGTTAACAGCTACGCGGTGCAGCAGCTCTCGAAAATATAACACTCAAAATTATCAAAAAGCCCCGAGCCACCGAATTAGAGTAATTGCTGTTAATAAATCGTACCGTTTTAGTGTAGGCTCCTTTTAAATATTTTATGTGTAATATCACGATTTAACTAGTTTTATTGATTCGACAATATTCCTGGCATTGGTTGAAGGAAGAAGAAACTGCGGTAAAGCAAATATTAATTCTTTACTTTAAATATTCAGTCAGCCCAAGCTGACTGTGAATCATAGATGCCTGTAATGAACAGATACATCAGATAAGTGAAACTTTCCAGCTTGAGTTGTTTGAGCCTGAAGAGGATCATATTTGACAGTGCAAACGGATGCGTCAGCTGAATTTTATAGATCAAGTATTTTATTATAGTTCTAAGCTCTATTAATATTTTAGCTCTAATAAATTTTACTATAGCTCTAATAAAATTCAGCTGACGTATCCGTTTTGCACTGTCAAACATGATTCGCAGTCAGCGTGGGTTGAAGGAATATTTACTGAAGAGGACCCTTGCCAAGAAGGGCGGCAATATCGCTCCAGTAAAATTCAGCTGACGTTGTTATTCGTTTAGCATTGTCAACTTCTTTACTTTAACGCAGGTTCGTCTTTCTGGATTGAGCGTAAAGAGGATCTTTGCCAAGAGGGCCGATGGAATATATCTCAGCTAACTTTTCCGTTTATACTTTTACTCGGGTTTGTCTTTTGAGCTGGAGCTAAACCCCTCCAAGGGCTCCAGGGTAAGGGACATGGAAAGAGGCTCAAAACAGCCGAAGCCGTTTTTAATTTTCCGTAAGCATAGTTTTGTTGTGAAGTGGTCAGCTTTTTTAGAACATCTGAGCAGTAACACTATGTAATGCAAGTTTTCCTTTAAGCCATCAAGTATTATTCGCAGTCAGCTTGGGCCGAAGGAATAGTTACTTTAAAGACTTGCGCATTTCCTATACCGGAATGACGCCGTTCACGGGCTTCACGCTGCAGTTTCAGATTTCCATGTTGAGAAATTTGTTTTGGTAGAATCGGAGAAACTATAGCTGCTTAGTAAATTAAATAAAGAAAGATCTGTTTTTGTCATTGTTCGTGAATGATGAATGAATTTCTAAAATAAGAAATTCTAAGAAAACTTGAAGGGTGCAATCACCGAATCACGGAGATGTTTTTTGTCTTTGACCCAACTGTCAAGCTAAAAGATATAAGCCAACTTCTTCTGCAATCATTCAACCGCCTTCCTGCCCATTGCCCAATACGCCAGCTAATGCAGTAAATTTATTGTTCGTTTCGTTGTGTATTTCTTGTTTTGCGTTTTTGTATCTTTTGCTGTCGCTATAGAGTTTGTGTACCCTCTGAATTTATTGTTAAGCGTTAATTTACCTTTTTTTTCTGTATGTACTGTGCAAATGTCTTATTACTAGGCTTCACGTAATAAATTCATATATTCATTCAGAGGTGATGAAAAATGATGCAAATTTTAGAATTAACGAAAATTAGTGATAGCGCAAAGGTGTTCAATAGTATGCAAACAAAGGCTCGCAACGCCGTCTCTTTTAGGATCATCTGAAGCGCAGAAGGTTGTGAAACTCCTATGCGAACTCGTCGTGTGGCAGTGTTCCCGCCCCCCTCCCGCCCACTCGAAGGATCTCCACTCCGCTATTGTTGCTGCGTTCCAGTGCCTTGGGACTTGGTTGAACCAATCCTTCCTTTTTGAGACAGACTGTATGTCTCACGTTCTGGAAGTTGTGGAACTTGGAATCTCCGGGAGCCGTTCTTATGGAAGGGTGGGGCAACCCCCTGTTCCAAAGCACGAGAAGGAGTGTAAGCCAGTATCTCTGAGAGTTAGGGATGCGGCAGAGGCCCTGCTGGCAAATATTATGGAACAGGTATGATGAATTTTAATAAAATAAATATTAATAAATGAATAAATGTAAATAAATAAAATAAATTTAAATAAATGGTCCTGCATCCCAAGCCGACTGGGAGTCATGTTTAACAGTTGAAAACGGATCGGTCAGCTGAACATATTTGACGGTGCAAAACGGATAAGTCAGCTACATTTTATTAGAGCTATATGTCGTTTTTGAAGTTCATTTTCCAGCTTGAGCGGCTTGGGTCTGAAGAGGACCCTTGCCAAGAAGGGCCGACATATAGCTCTAATAAAATGTAGCTTGTGTCAAATATGATTCGTAGTCAGCTTCGGCTGAAGGACAATCGGTCAGCTGAATTTTTTAGAGCTGTTTTTCGTCCTTCTTGGCAAGGGTCCTCTTCAGGCTCGTGTTGCTCAAGCTGGAAAATGAACTTGTGGAAAAATAACTAAAGATTCCAGCGTAAGTATCTGATTTTGTGAATTTCTTGGTGAAAATTGCTTGGCGTTAAGTGTGTGATTTGATTTCATCTTGGACACGGCTGCTGGTTTTGCTTCTCGAACAAACAAAAATAGCAGCCGTGTCAAAATGAAATCGCAGCACCAGCTTTACCCCGTAGCAACTTTCACGAAGAAATTCACTGACTAAAATTCAGCTGACGTATCCGTTTTGCCCTTGCTTGGGCTGAAGGATATTGATTATGATTTATTTCACTACGACATTTTTCCACGGCATATTTCTGTGCCGCACATTTCTGAATGTCTGTCACCGAAGGGTGTGCCACACACGCCGTTTTATCTTTGTTTTTGTAGGTATATGAAATGCCTGAAAATAAAAATAAATCTCAGTAAATAGAACTTCATGCTTATGTCCCAACTTTTTCTTCCAGAAAGATCCTTATTTTTATTTCTGCCTTAAAAAGTTAATTGTGTTATCTGAACCCCTAAATTTGAATTTCTCGCCAAATTCAAGCCACAAAATCGAAAATGACCTCGGCAGTTGTTTTTCACATTAGAGCAACACAAATCTTGTTGGTCGCGGAAACGCACCTGTGGGTCGCACAAACGACCGCGGAAACACTCTTTTCGAGCCACATTTTCTTGTGAAATCAAGGAGCGTGTTCTATCCTACTTAACGTAGTTACTACGCATGACGTCACGAATTTGACTTTTTGCCGTCAAGGCTGGAAGATTTTTCTATATTCGAGCAGAATATCCGTAGTTACTACGCTCCCGAGCGTGGTAAGCAAACAGTTACTATTTCGAGAAGGTTGGAACGGTCAGCGTAGTAACTTTTGGTGAGGTTGGAACGAAAATAGTAACTAATAGTTACTATTTGTAGAAGGGTGGAACACGCTCAAGGAAGTACGACTTTTAGTGGGTCATAATTTCTTCTCTTGTCAGCTTTGCTAAGGGACCGACATATCGGAACAAAATACTCTTATGGACATATACCCAGCTAACCAGTTCTGTAAGTAAGTAAGTAATTTATTTATAACCCGCCATTTTGAAAAAGCGGAGTAAATGAAAGAAAGTAAATAAAACACATAAACACAAAGGAAAAGACACTTAATTTTCAATGTTCTGCCAGGGAGCAGTAGATAACGTCGTGAGCTGGTTGGGCCCTGTTCTCCATGATTTTTGGGATCCAAAACCATAAGTGGACGGATACCTATCACAGCGCAAAAGTTGTCCGTCCGTCCGTCTGTCCGTCTGTGCGCGCTATAACTCTCGAAAGGAATGAGATATTTTGATGAAACTTGGTGGGAGGACTCTTTGGGTCAAGAGGTCGAGTTCGTAGATAGGCTCTATAGCCCTACATTTAGGGGTGGGGGAGGGGGTTTAAACTAACGGGCAAATAAAATATTTTTAAACAGATGATTTGATAGGCGATTATGGGGTAAGAAGACATGCTGAACACGATGGTGAAAACCATTTTGTCATCGGACAAGTAGTTAGCCAGCAATCCGGCCAAAACCGGAAAGTCTTTTAAAAGTAAGTTTTATTTGAAGTTGATTAGATGTTCGGTTTAGAGGTAGAAATACATGCTGAATGCGATGGTGAAAACCATTTTCTTGCAGGGCAAGAAGTTTGCCTGGATATCGGCCAAACCCGGAAAGTTGGTTAAAAGTAAAAGTTTTATCTGAAGTATTTTGAAAGTATTTTCTACCCGGACAACTTGTTCGCCCGGAATCGGGCGACCGGAAAATTTGTTAAAATCAAAAGTTTTATTTGAAGTTGATTAGATGACAGATATAGGGGTAAGAAGACACGCTGAATCTGTGTGTGACCATCTTTTTTTTTACCGGGACATATAATTCATTCGGAATCTTTTTTTTTATAAGAAGCTTTACTTGAAGTTGATTAGATGTTCTTTATACGGATAAGGATATAAGCTGAATTTGCTTCTGAACTTTTTTTTTTCTGGGCAAGTATGTTCATTCGCAATTGTCTGGATCAGGTATTAGATTTGTGGGATTCCATCGAAACCTTTGGTCTTGTTTATAGCGACGAGGAAACATCCAAAAGGGTTACACTTGCATCTTGAATCTTGAACTTCTCCGTCAATTTATGGTTATTACATAATTTCGACATGTTCGACTGTTAGGCGCCTCTTACGCAACTAAAGCTCATCACATCTCATTACATCATTACGTTTTGTTCGGAATCGAGCGTAGTACAAGACGTGGGCACAGCTTTAGCTGCGTTTTTGACCTGCTAGTTTCCCCGCTATTGCCATTTTC
The DNA here is from genome assembly GCA_023053575.1 of Branchinecta lynchi. Taxonomy (NCBI): domain Eukaryota; kingdom Metazoa; phylum Arthropoda; class Branchiopoda; order Anostraca; family Branchinectidae; genus Branchinecta; species Branchinecta lynchi. The sequence goes on from JAKZAP010000014.1 coordinate 4,739,829, forward strand.
TGACATCGATAAACCGAAGTCCTTATAAGCTGTGTTTTCGTCGTCCTTTGTATTCATTCAGCAGCCGGCTAGTGAACACCGTGTAATACAAGCGCTGTGCAAAACAGGTTTTCCCGATGACTGACGAATTTTCTCCGGGCGAAGGCCCGCTCGTTTACTCACCTGTTCTGAACTTCTTGCAAGCAAATTTTCGTGCGGGAATCGAAGACGAAATAATAATAAAGCACGCTTCGGATTTTTTTGAAGGGCCTGTAATCTCACAGGCCAAGACCAAGCTGTGGAGCAGTGTGGCTCCAACTGAAAGTTGCCCTAAGAGGACCGGTCAAAAAGCTCTCATCAATCACTGCAAGGATATGCTTGATTTATTTCGGAACTGTGATAACGATGATATAACTGTGCCATTCTATGTGATTCGCTCACCAACTGATGTCCCGTGTATTCCTGCAGTTGCTTACTCACGACTAGCCACAAAAGTAAATCGTATTGAGCAAGTGCTCAATGTCGTAAACTCGAAGCTAACGATTTTTGATACGAACTTTCCGGCCCTGCAGTCTACTCCTTCCGACGCTGAATCAGGTCAGGCTACTATTGTTATCTCTAACATACCAAGCGGTTATGACAATCCTACGAAACGGAGGGAACTGATCGACAAAATACATGGTCATGAATCTGTGGTTCACATTCGACCCTCTGGTGACAAGTTATTTGTCAAAATTGATGAACTAGCAGCCAAAGATTTCTGTAAATCTGTTCCAACCGTATTAAGGAATGCTGAAGTGAAGCTAGTGGAGACCAATTTTGTTGGACTTGTCAAAGGAATAGATTCCGATTTTGAACTTTCGACCTTTAAGACTTGTTCGGGTGTTGTTGATGCCTCTCGTCTCGGAACTTCTCAAACAGTCAAGTTGACTTTTTTCAATAATACTGCGTTACGCTCCGCTCTCAAAGATGGCATGAAAATCGGTTACGAGCTGTTTCTTGTTTCCGAGTTCTTCAAAGTCCCTCGTTGCTGTCACAAGTGTCGCTCGCCAGATCACTTGAAATCGCAGTGCAAAAGTCCTGTCGATAAGTGCGCAAGATGTTCTGGGCCTCATGAGTCCACCAAGGACTCGCCGTGCCAGCTACCACCAAAATGTGCAAACTGTGACGGGGAACATGTCTCGTATAGTCTACGGTGTCCGAAGCTTCGTGCAATAGTTACAAAGAAAGCCAGAAAATGAATGATAATCCAATATCAGTATGCTCATTCAACATTAATGGCACAAAAGACAAGGATCTGCTCATAGACCAAATGCTACTTGATTTTGACGTTATTTTCCTGCAAGAGCACCTTTTGCCGTCAGTTAGTGTCAATTCTTTAAGACGTAGTCCTGACCACATTGTTTACACAACTAGTGCTCGGCGCACACGCGGCCGTCCATCTGGTGGACTAGCGTGTATTGTGAAGAAAACCTTATCTTACCTGTCTCCTCAGTGCTACAGTTCAGACGAACATTATATTGCTATCAGACTTGGTGATTATGTATTAATAAATACTTACCTTCCGCATGATAAAAAGAACCTATTGTCGCTTACCAACTATGCTAAAAGTTGTAGTAAGTTGAAAAATTTAATCTCTGGTATTGTTGCTTTGGGATACGAGTGGCTAATTCTAGGCGACTTGAACTCTGACGTCACCACGACTTCTGCCCGAACTGAAACTTTTTTGGAGAGTTTACCCCCTGGTTTCAAAATAATTGAGAAAGACTTATCATTTACATATATACACAACAGTGGATCTAGATCGAATATTGACCATTGTGTATGTTCGTCTGCCGTGCGTACTTCACCTATTCATGTAGATGAAGATGCTAGAGACTATGACCACTTGCCTCTCTCTTTAACACTGTGTATCTCGGAAAACTTAGTCCTGAATCGGCCCCCAGTTAATAACAAGAAATGGTTTGAAAAGCGGAACTGGAATCGTGTAAACTTGCCATTGTACATTGCAACACTAGCTACACTTCTATCTTCTATACATGTGCCTTTCAATCTCCTTTGTCGAAGTGTTATTTCTCCAAACGCAAGAGTGGAATTAAACTCGTATTATTATAAGATTGTGCTTTGTCTGAAAACAGCTGAAGAAGCTGCTGTGCCCCTTGAACGTGTTCGTTGTAATACTCGTAAGCCAATATGGAAAATGGATCCTGGCTTGAAGACCGCTAAAAATAAAGCAAAAATGTGGCTTCGAATATGGATAAGTTGTGGTCGCCCGTCTGCTGGGAATATTTTTCAGATAAAGCAGAAAACTAAACTTGCTTTTAAAAAACATCTACGGTCTGTACGCATGTCCGGTGAAGAGCTTCCAAAAGATGTGAATGGGTGGAAGAAAGTGATAAATTCTTCCAAATACAGTGATACTATGGAAAGCGATTCAATACCTCAATCGTCTTGGATTAATCATTACTCCGGGATGTTTTCCGAAGTCAATTACCGTGTGCACAAGCGTTTTTCCGAATTGCTCTCGAAAGTGTTGCCATCTCGTATTCTGCAAAGGCATATTATACCTGTGTCTAAAGAAGATGTTTTAAAGTGCATTAAACGGCTGAAATCCAAGTCTGTTGACATGGATGGTTTATCTTCAAACCATCTGACAACTGATTCGTCAGATTTACTATTTCATTTACAGCTATTCTATCAAATGTGTGTCACTACATCTTTAGTACCTGATAGTTTTCTTTGCAGTATGGTTACATCAATTCTGAAGCGAGGGAAAGACCCTAAAGTCTGTGCTTCTTACCGACCAATTACGGTAGCATGTAATTTAAGCAAAGTTTTGGAGTACCTTCTACTTCCATCTATCACTGAATACGTAGACTATGATTCAAACCAGTTTGGTTTCAAAACGGGCATTGGTTGCCAACACGCACATAGAGCTCTAGCTTGCCTGTTAAAAGATGCTCATAAAAAGGGATATGTACTTCATTTATGCACTTTGGATTTGGCGAAAGCTTTCGATAGTGTGGTTCATAGTCAAGTCTGGTATGCTCTTTTTTCACTTGGTGTTAATGTATCCGTGATACATATTCTTCGTTTTTGGTACTCAAACTCTTATCTTCGTCTGAAGTCAAATGGGAATATTTTTGGAAATGTATCTGTGCGATGTGGTGTAAGGCAGGGAGGTGTGCTCTCACCTTATTTGTTTAATGCGTGTATAGCGGGTGTCCTATCAAAAATATGTAATACCTTTTTTGTTGGTATGACTGATGTTTCTTACCTTGCATACGCAGATGACCTGCTTCTCATCAGCAGATGCAAAGGTAGTCTTTCTTCAACCGTGCAGAGAGTTTCTTCGAGTTTCAGTGATATTGGCCTCCGTTTAAACATTGATAAATGCGAATACCTATCTTTTAATCATGTCTCAACCCTAACGTCACTTGATTGTCATGATTTTTGCATTCCTAGAGTGAATTGCTTTAAATGGTTGGGTATTTCTGTGTGCGGAGCTTTCTCACAATTGCGTGAAAAAACACTAAGTGATATCAAAAGTAAACTCAGGTTTGGTTATTCAAAAATTGTTGCGAACCGAGGCAAATATCGACGAAGTGCTTTAGCAAAGCTTTACGCTTGTTTTTGTAATCCAGCTGTTCTGTTCAACGCTGGTTTATACAGTATCTTGACAGAACGTGATCTTAAACGGATTAGAATCGATTATTTTCGATACTGTAAATTTCTACTGTATTTACCACGTTCGCACAGTAACCGCAAAATTATCCGTGTTTACGGTGCTACTGATATACTTGTACTTTTTAAATCCTTACACGAGGATTTACTGGCCGATGCTTGTATGAGGTTGAATCCTCACCACCGCCTTATTAGGTTATTTTAGTCTTTTTTGTTAACGTATCTTGTCTTTTTTTCTTTCTTATTTTTTTTTTTTCTCCTTATTTACTCCACTGTTTGTTTTTGTCAAAACTTTAGTGGGTTATAAATATACTTACTTACTTACTTACTTACTTACTTTTGCCCGTCCGTTAACCGACCTTTTGAGTATGAACCTACATTCGTTCTGAGGCAGGAAGTTCGAGTCTTTCATGTAATGCTAGAATGCGAAATAAGCCGTTTTCGTATCGCCCGGCGAACGGTATTGGATGCTGAATAAACGGCTTACAGTGGTATATAGGTCAGTTAAGTGGATGACGGAGTATTGGCAAAAAACGCAGCTATTGTTCAAATGCGAGTAATTAGATCCATAAGGGACAGTTCAGCTGAAACTGCGAGCAGCAATTGACAGTCGTAATTAAGACAAATAAAAATCAATCCTATTTTCCCTATGCAGCTTCAGTCAAATCGCCGCCTGCCTGGGGGTAGCCAAGAAAAGATGACCCGGAAACTCTTTTCAGCTTATTACACCAATCTGAACAGTGCTTAACACTATAATAATTCGAAAACAGTAATTCTGATTGGAACATTTATTCATAGCTATTGTGCGAAGAGTTTTTTTTGACGTTGCTATGCAATTGGTTTCTGGCTTTTTTTTTGTTTTTTTTTTTATTTCTTTTTGTGTCGCGGATTACGATTGACAGTTGAAAATCCGGCACGTGGAGATTTTCGGGGTGCGCTAGCTACCCAGTTGCGTCGAAAGGGTCGTGTTCCAGCACACTTTCTTCGCTGTCCAGTACAGATGAAAAGATAAGTTCATACGTAGTGTAACAGTAGTTGTGTTTTTGTAGATACCATGGTATCTGATACCACGGTCTAAAGTCGTTTTCGCAGTTATCGTTCTATCTGTTCCCACGGTCAAAAGGCGTATTTGCAGTTATAGTGATATCTGGCCAGCTATCGTAGTATCTGATATTCAGATACATATTCTTTGAGCCCAAGCTGACTTTGAAACATTTATTCCAGCAATGTTTTCAACGGATACATCAGCTAAGATTCTTCATAAGCGATATTTCGGCCCTTCTTGGCAAGGGTCAACAGACCTGTAATCTTACAGGTTTGTTCCCCGAAGTTGGACAAGAGGACTGAAAGCCTGACGAGGACCCTTGCCAAGAAGGGCCGAAATATCGCTTATGAAGAATCTTAGCTGATGTATCCGTTGAAAACATTGCTGGAATAAATTCAGATACCTATACCAGATCTGAAAAAGTCAGCTCACTTTCATCAGTTTTTTGTCAAATTTTTGGGAAAAAAGTTTTGCACTAGTGATGTGACTAAATATTAGTTTTTCTTTTGGGATGACTTCGAAAAGTGCAATTTTGGTAATTGTCGTTTGATCCAGTTACCTACCCTGGCAACAGGTACCATGGTATCTGGAAAAACACAATTATTGTCTTAAAAATTACACTGAATCATTATAGTCGGTTGTGTTTGCCCAGTCTGGTCCTATACCACTCATTAGGGAATGCTCACAGCAACCGAGGATCCGCTCGTCCCGTCTTACGCTACCATATTAGGTTTTGACCTCGGCGGACATCTAAGATCGCCAAGGCACCCCGAGTTAAATACAGTTACAATTTGGTTTAATGAGCCATAATACCTTTTACAAAACATCCAAGTAATCTTTACATAATGTTCGCGGAATCTGGTTCCGAAATCGGGGCGAATTCGTCCACTTTAAACAACCTTTTTCCTTAAGATTGTACACTTCTGACACCACTGGGCTGGATTGTTACCAAACCTATTGGATTACTCCAGTTTATTAAATTTAATTCCAACAAAAATATTGACATTTCTCTCTGCGCACATCCCCAGCATACTGACTACACAATCGTATTCATTTCATTCAAGATTCATTGCACACCCCGGTGGCAAACGATGTGATATAGCATCCGCTACACATCACCAAGGCTGTTCCAATTAAATTAAGTTACATTTTTGGTTTAATGACCCATAATACCTTTTACAAAAAAAAATGGTGCTGGATCTGTCACAACAGTAAAATGAATCAACCAAGATTTATATTAGTCTACTTACAGTTGTAACTTAAGTAGATACAATTCACGATTCAAAGTACTAGTCATCAGTATCAAGCACAAATTAGAATTACAGGTTAAAAGAAATGCAAACGGACAAAATAAAAAATGGTTTCTTTCCACTTCAATTTTTCAACGTTCACTGCCTTTGTGGGAAAAAATGGAGTGATGAACTTGTGGTTTGTTCATTTTGATACATATGTGGTTATGTGTCATATGTAGGCTAGTGATAACGTGTGTTTTTCCCTATGTATATGGCTGCGGCTGAAGTAAATAAATAAATCAAATTGTCAAACCTAGAGCGACCTGTTCTAGTTCAGCGCTCCCTTCGGAGTATATAGTTGCTGAAATCCCTGCATTGGGTTCATTATCATCACTTGTGACAAAGAGATAATAAAATAGGGATCCATAAGCAAAATATAAACAGATTTCACTTGCTGCTCTAGAGATAGTGCAAAACTTCCATTGCTTGGGAAGCAGATTGTACAGTTTCTACTTTTCAGTTTGTGGATGTATTTTAGCGTGCTTGTCGGAAGTGTAGATAATAGTTGTGTTTTCGCAGATAACTTGTTTCTGATACCAAGGTCTGAAGTCGTTTTCGCAGTTATGGTGGTATCCTGATATTCAGTCACAATTACATTCCGTAATTGTCGTTGTTGGAGAGCAACCGTATATCAGATACCACGATAACTGCAAAAACGACTAATTGCAGATCCGGTTACCGTGGTAACAGATACCATGGTATCTACAAAAACGCAACTACTGGGACCACCAGAGCAAAGTAACACTAGGGAGTAGCACCAAGACCTATACTTTCCATGCTTTGCATGGTCTATACTTCAAGCGTCGCCCATTACGCTTGCGGCATTTAAAGCGAGACAAACTTGCGGCTTTGGATATTTCTAGTAAAGCAAAGATGCGGCAGAAACAATGAAGGATGTATCATTTTTTTTGCTATCTTCTGAATATGAAGTTATCGGAGCAAGCGTTGGTGAACGACTGAATGAGTTTCAGTAGGGGCGCTCTCTGTCGCTGGTGGTGCTAGTACTGCTGTTATTTGAGTGTGTGTAAATTTGTTTAAGTCTTGGTGCTACTCCCTAGTGTTATTTTGCTCCGGAGACAACGGGGGACTTTCAGAAACAGTCTGCGTGGAAACACTTAACTGGACTATGGTGAACCTCCCAGTTAACATGACTCCACTGCCCTCTTCCCAGCGTTTCTTAATACTAATAAACTTTCTTAGTATATTCATTTGTGTTCAGGTTGGCTATTTCCCGTCAGTGCTTGGAGCCAATCACGTTAGCTCCTTATTAAACGAAGAATCTCTCTCGGGACATTGTGGAACGAAGGTTTCGCCGTCTGATTTCCGATATTTCGCTTTGGAAAATGGAACGATTCTCTCCCTGTTAGAAGAACCACTTGGAAACTATCAAGGTAAAGTCAAGGACGATTTTCTGTTGTTCATATCTGTTCAGAGTGTTCCACTAGGTTCAACCAATCAGTATATTTTCAAATACCCTCACGGACGAAGCCGAGGATTTGTCTTCGTGTAGGCTATACATATCGCAATCACATAATTGAACTATTGAAAACAAGACCAAAGGTTTCGATGGGATTCCAAAAATATTTGCTCCCGACAATTCGGTCTTGTAGATATTCGGTCTTCAACAGACTTCTTAAACATATTTACTTTTAATATTCACAAACAGGTTAAGGCCAATGGTAATAATCGGAGAAGACCAAGTTCGTATTTGACAGCGTAAACCGGATACGCCGGCTGAATTTCAACAAGTTCGGGTATATTCAGATATCCATTTTGTGCTGTCAAATATTCAAATATGGATTCAGCATATGGTTTACCCTATAGCCTACGTCGTATCTCCTTCCTTCCTTACTTCTGCCCAACTTACGGTTTCGGCCGGATTCCGGACAAACTACTTGTCTGGAAAAAAACTAAAGCTCAAAAACGAATTCAGCATGTCTCCTTACCCCTACATTCAACCTCTAATCAACTTCAGATTAAACTTTTACTTTAACAAATTTTCCGGTTTCAGCCGGATTCCGAGCGATCTATACATACAGTGAGAAAATTATTGTCATATGCGAATTCAGCATGTCTTCTTTCCCGCAAATCCAACATCTTATCAAATTTAAATAAAACTTTTACTTTTAACAAATTCTCCGGTTTCGGCCTGATTCCGGCCGAACTAATTGTCCGGCGAGAAAATAAATTTCATATTCGGACCCAGCACGTCTCATTGCCCCTTAATCGAACCTATAATCAACTTCATATTAAACTTTTACTTTTCAAAAATTTTCCGGTTTTCGACGGATTCCGGGTGAACTATTTGTCCGGCGAGAAAATAAATTTCATAATTCGAACTCAGCATGTCTCCTTACCCCTAAATCAACTATCTCAATAGCATTCACAAAAAAAAAATTTGTTCCCTTTAATTTGAAACCCCTCCACCAACCTCAAATATAAGGCTACATCTTCGAACTTGACCTGTACTGTGACCCAAAGGATCCTCCTACCAAATTTCGTCAGAATATCTCAATCCCTTCGAGAGTTATTGTGCGGACAGACGGACAGATGGACAACTTTTGCGATGTCATAGGTATCCCTCCACTTACGTTTTGGGATCCCAAAACACGACTAAAATCATCGAAAAATACACCGAAAAATCACGGCAATATGCATCACACCGACATTAAATGTTGAAGATAATTTCGTAAACTTCGTTGTGTAATTTAAAATTAACTAAGGTAATTTCGTTGATTTTTTTTTTGTTTTTACATTAAATGTCAAGAAAAAGTTTCTTCATTGCAGTATTGGATCTTTTGTTTAAAAGACTGCTGTTTTTACTTGAAACCAAAACTGTCTTGCGTATCTACACACATACCAGCCTTTTCTTACGTTTTCTTTATGTCTTTCGTCTTCTTTTTCTCCCTCCTTCTTCTGCTTTATTTTGGTTCGTTTCCTTTAAAACATGATATGAATTAAGATTAAGCCACGCCCAGTGCCAGACCTTATAAGCTGTCACTTTGTCTATGCATACAACTGAAAACACTCACCAAAGTATCATAAAGAATGACACAACTGCACAGACATTCGCCTTCTTCAGGTAGTTCATTGCGTCGAACAACTCGTGGAGGACCTCCGCGAGACGGACATTGCCAAGACAAATCATCGCGCCGAACTAGAGGCGACCAGGACGTCTGTGGCTTTGGCGTTTAGTGCTTGACAGAGGTTAATACTGGGTCCATACTGTATATCTAGATGTCTTCAGGGTTGCCACATGTCGAATGATAGTGTGAATTGTCACTCTATTTTGTTTTTGTCACTCTTAAAACATAAAATAATCACTCTATTTTAGAAATGATCAATTGCGTCATTTTTGCAGCAGGGATTCCGACCAGAACTGACTATTCCAAGTTTCTTTCATGAAAGTAAAATTAAAATGTCTTATTTTTAGAGGCGATTCCGGCCAAAAGCGAACCTTTCATGAAAATAAATTTCATTCCCAATTCACTCTCTGTTTTGGGCCAAAAGTCACTCTCTAAATGTGTTTGATGTGGCAACCCTGGATGTCTTACCGACCCGGTGGGTCGTAGCTTAACTGAAGTTTAACTGAAAAGGGCTGGGATAGGACAATCTAGTTACCCACTTATTCACTTAAGTTGGCTTGAAGACCCGCTGAAAATGCGTTACTTCGTTGTTCCGCTATTCAGGAGTAATCGATTTTCAGATAGTGGAATTTTAGTGTTATTTGTGGTACCTGTACGCGCTTGTAGCTGTGTTGTATTCCTTAACAGAAAGATTTATGATTTTTTTTTGTTCAAGCCCCAAGCAGTCTTCACCAAGCCCACTATTGCCCACTGACAAGCCGCGTTTGTGTTTAGATTAGAATTCCCCGCGTCATAGTAGAATTTACGTTGTGGCGACGGTCGCAGTTTTTCTGAATGTCATAACTAGTGAAGGTAGTGGAAAATGAAAAATTCCTTAGCAAAATCCAGATTATTCAGCGTGTTCAGTGAAATGACACAAAAATAAATTGGCCTTTCAGTTAAACTTTAAAGGACGTGTCTCATTTGTTTATTTAAATACTTTCTCAATAAATATTATTGGTATTCAGAGGCAACAAAATAAAGCCATCCGCGTTCTTAAGCAATTCATTCCTTCTCCGCTTAGCCGTCCTAATAAAACAGTAACAAAAACCCTTTATTCTGTTCTTATCATTTTGCCAGTTGGTCTGCTTGTCCTGTTTTATTCAAAGTTAAACACCATCGCTAACAACTTCCAGGATATTTTTACAAGTCAGACATTTTCGCCCAAACCAATGCGTCCCATCGACACTTTGCGCGGAACTCATCACTGATACGTCAGCCATTTATAACAAGACCAAAGGTTTCGATGGGATCCCACAAATCTAATATTTGATCCGCCAGATCCAGTCTTCGCCAGGCTAATCATTAGAGAAAACCAAGTCAGATATACCTCTATAAGCCATATCTGTTCTGACGATACTGACCGAAACTTCCTGCTTTACTTCTGCCGAATTTCCGGTTTCGGCCTAATTCCGAGCGAACTACTTGTCGAGCAAAGAAAGAAAATTCAGAATCAGAATTCAGCGCATGGTATCTCGTATCCCTATCAAGAACATCCGGATTCCGGACGAATTATATGTCCGGTTAAAAAATGATTGTCATATACAGACTCAGCGTCTCTTCTTACCCTTAAATCTGTCATCTAATCAACTTCAAGGAAAACTTATTAGGTTTTACAAATTTTCCGGTTTTGGCCGGTTTGGCCGGTTTTGTCCAGGTAGAAAATGCTTTTCACATAAGTGTTCAGCATGTCTTCTTACCCCTAAATCGAACTTTTAATACCAAATACCAGATTTATTACCAAATAATTGACCATCACATTTACTGTTTAAAAGTATTTTGTTTGCCCCTTAATTTTAACCCCACCCCTAAATGTAGGGCTGCAGAGCCCATCTACGATCTTGACCTTACCCTTCATCCAAAGAGTCCCCACACCAAGTTTCATCAACATATCTCATTCCCTTCGAGAGTTATCGTGCTAACAGACGGACAGACGGATAACTTTTAAGATGTCATAGGTATCCCTCCACTTACGTTTTGGGATCCCAAAAACCGAAAGAAAAGTGTTTCTGTTAGAAATACTGTTATAAAATCATGTAACAAATATCAATCTAGTTTTGACCTGCAACTTTCTGCAAATGTTTTAAAACAAGAGCTGTGAGCTCATTTGGCACTTGCAACTGTGTGTAGTAGGTAAGGGCTCTGTCAGATTGGTCGGTTTCCATATGCCTGCCAAGTTTCGTCTTGAAAAACGTCATCACAGGAATTCCGGAAGCCGGGGGGGGGGGGGGGGTTCTGGAATGCCGGTGATCGGGAGTTATGGTGTTATGGTATCTTCCAGATGTGCTAGGACGATGAATCTTCGCTGGAATATTATCGATTCAACAAGATTGGCTTAGAAATCGCTACTTCTCAAATCCGATTATTCCTTAAGGTACCAATCTTGACCGGAAAGTAAGAAAGTACTTTTAAGCAAAATATAAATTTGCATGATCCCCATCACCCCATTATCATTTTTGCCTCAAGGGTTGTGCTTACGAATGAAGTGCTAGCTCCCTTGGTGTGCGCATCTTAACCGCAAAGTCGAAACTTAATTTTTATCAAACAATACATCTTAACCCTTGCAAGTGCCATATGAGCTTACAGCTCTTGTTTTGTTTCAATGAGGAGGTTATTTGCTAGAGTTGTATTCTCGCCGTTCCTCGAGGACTCCTTTTGAAGAGCCCTGCGTTTTTCTTTGTCCCAGGAACTCACTCTCCGTATTCTCGCGAGTCCCCACGGTTGGGGAATGTTCTGATTACCTTCACCATCATCAAAAAGCACTCCTTTTCAGATTTGGAGGGGAATCTTATTGCTTGTGTTGTTTAATGTAAAATTAATTAAGAACAATCAGAATAAAAAAAATAAAAAATAAAGTGGATCAAGACTAATATCATCAACTGTACATTTTTATGGCACTTGCAGCCTCTGGCTCAAGTGCCATATACCGATCACAATTCCGTCTGTCTGTCCGCTTTTTTGTCACACTTTTTCGAGTTAGGGTACTTCCAGATGTGATAAGGCCAATGAAACTTGGCAGGTGTATCTGGGACCCGACCAAGCTAACCTGGAAATAATCAGTTTCCCGATCCGACCATATGCGGGGGAGTGGGGGGCGCTGGAAACTTGAAAGTTTACGGCATTTTGTCACACTTTTTCGAGTTAGGGTACTTCCAGATGAGCTAGGACAATGAAACTTGGCAGGCATATCAGGGACCCGACCAAACTAACCTGGAAATAATCATTTTCCCGATCCGACCATATGCGGGGGAGTGGGGGCGCTGGAAACTAGAAAATTTAGGGCATTTTGTCACACTTTTTCGAGTTAGGGTACTTCCAGTTGTGCTAGGACCATGAAACTTGGCAGGCATATCAGAGATCCGACCAAACAAACTTAGAAATAATCAGTTTTCTGATCCGACCATTTTGGGGGGGGTGGAGGGCAGCGGAATCCGGGAAATTGAGAAGTGCGTAACTTTCGAACGGGTGATCGGATTGTAATGAAACTTAATAACTGAATAGATTATATATCTGTAATGTCCCATTTAAAGTCTTGACCGGATTCGGTAGCTGGGGGGAGTTGGGGGGGGGGGACCGGAAATTTGAAGAAACGGTTAGCATGGAGGGATCGGAGTGAAACTTGCTGGGAAGAACAAGAATCTGCTCTAGATAAATCCTTTAGACCATTGCTACGAAACCATTTACTAAGAAAACATTATGCATGGCCTTCATTCCCCCTGGTATGAAACTCCTAGTAATTTCACCAGTGTTTCTTTCAGGGGTTCAACTTGAATTTGTGTCATCCTTCAAATACTTGGGGTTGACTTTTACCCACAATCTGGATGATGAACTCCATGTGAATGGACTGGTCAGATCACTTTGTGCTCGCGCCAACCTCCTTATCAGGAAATTCGCAAAGTGTGACGGAGTGGTGAAATCTTTTCTCTTCCGGGCTTACTGCACACAACTTTATGGTATTTCTCTTGGGACTAATATCACGGTCAGATGCGGTAATTCTTTTCGTGTTCTGTACAATAACTCCCTCCGGTGGTTTCACGGTTTTCCTTGGAATTGTAGTGCCTCGGCAATGTTTGTTGTTGAAGGTCTCCCATCTGTCTCTGAAGTCCGTAGATCAGCTTGTTTTTCGCTCCAGAATAGAATTTTGGAGTCCCAGAACCCTCTGTTGGCTGTTCTGTCTGGGCCGCACATGCGGCTATCTCTTCCCATTTGGCTGAAATGGGGGGAGTTGGAAAATTGTGGGTTCGACCCAAATTATTGTTTAAAGTGTAAGTTTGTATAAGTGTTCTTTTGTTTTGTATAATGGCCCTAGTTGGCTGGTACTTGATTCAAATAAATAAATAAAAATTGCACTGGATCCGGACACTTATGGGGGGGGGGGGGGAGGGGGTTTCCTGGGATTCCGGTGATTGCAGTTTTGGGGATTTTCACGATGAAACTTGGCAGGCATATGAGGGACCCGATCAAACTGACTTCAAAATAAAACTTTTGTCGATCTGATAATGGTGGGGGGAGTAGAAGGAGGGGAATCCGGAATTTTCAGTCATGCGTAACTTTGGAATGGGTGATCGGATTCGAGTGAAATTTAAGAACTGAACCGAGGACATTTCTCCGGTGATCTTTTTCATATCCGGACCCGATCCGGCAACTATGGGGGGGGGGGGGGATACGTGACCCGCTTAGAATGGAGAGATCGGGATAGAACTTTGTGGGCAAAACAAACAGATGCTCTAGGTAAATCATTTACTGAATCGGACTGGCTACGGGCACCGTGGGGGAGCTGGGGGGGGGACCGGGAATCTCGAGAAACGGTTAGAATGATGGTATCGGAGTGAAACTTGTTGGGAAGAACAAACGTTTGATCCATGTAAATCTTCTACACAATTTGACTGGATCCGGACACTTGAGCGGGGGGGGGGGGGTCCCGGAATTCCGGTTTTTAGGGGTTTTCACGGCGAAACTTGGAAGGCAAACTGACTTGGAATAAAAAAAAATCCTCGAAATGATAATCTTGGGGGGGGGGGTGAGGGAGGGGAATCCGGAATATTGAGTCAGGCGTAACTTTGGAACGGGTGATCGGATTCGAGTGAAATTTAATAATTGAACAGAGGACATTTTTCTCTGGTGATCTGTTTTATTTCTGGACCAAATCCGGCAATTATTGGGGGGGAGGGCGGAAAATACTTGACCCGCTTAGACTGGTGTGATCTGGATCGAACTTCGTGGGAATGACAAACATATACTCTGGATTAATCATTTACAGAACCGGATTGGCTCCGGGTATTGTGGGTGTAGTTGGAGGGGGGGGAGGGGTTGGGATTCCAGTGATTGCGAGTTAAGGTACTTCCAGGTGTGCTAGGACGCTGAAACTTCGCTGGAATATTGGAGATTCAACAAAATTTTGCTTAGAAACTGCTACTTCCCAAATCCGATTATTCCTTAAAGTACCAATCTTGACCGCATAAGTAAAAAAAATACTTTGAAGCAATATATGCATTTTCATGATGCCCATCAGCCCATTAGCATTTTTGCCTCAAGGGTTTTTCTTACAAATGAAGTTCCATCTCCCTTAGAGTGTGCATCTCAACCGCAAAGTCGAAACTTACGTTTGATCAATCAAAACATCTTAACCCATGCAAGTGCCATATGAGCTTACAGCTCTTGTTTTTCGAACAAAATACATTTTGAAATCATTCCCCGTGGTCTCGCTGGTTTCCGTACCCGGAGTCCGCTTCGAGTGGCTCCCTCTTTTCTCTTCGTTTCCCTTGATTCCGGAGTCCTCGGGGAACGGCGAGAATACGCCTTCGGTGTCCCCTTTCCTGGGAACGGATGGTGGCTTATATTGTATACAGCTGTGTATGACCATGATTAAGTTGTATGTTATCTTCTGGCCACCGAGCCTGCTCTCTGCCATGAACTTATGTAAAATTACTTGTTTTCATTATTTGAAATTATCGAACCCGAACCTATATTACTGCTTCATTCTGAATCTCTGATCGTCTCATTTCCAAGTTTTAAAACTCGGTTTTATCCACTCTAAACGTACTACGTTCATAAGACAAAAATGCTCCTCAGCCGGGATTTGAATCCAGGACCCTCTGCTTACAAGGCAGCCGCTCTTCCAATTGAGCTACCGAGGGGCTTTTGAACATAGTTTGCAAACAGCTATAATAGTCAGATAGAAGCCGACTATAGGAACAGTGATCCCGCCCGAAGGCAAACTCTTCTAACCAGCTCACATCCCCAAGTCATGGAAATTATTATGTACTACGTTGATTTTTTTTTTAATCTGCCGTGAGTGGCTTTTTAAGAGGCGGGTCAGACTCCCTCTTATTACCTTCCGAGGTCGATCGTAACTAACGGGTCGGAGCGCGAGCGAGTCGAACAGGCGGGACGGGTTTGTTACGTTTGAGAAAACCAGCACAGTCATAGCTTAAAAGGACGTGTCTTACCTGTAACTGCTTCACTCCACGTTCCTAATCGCTCTATTCATTCTCATTTCAAAGATGTAAAACTCATAATTCGTAAACCTCATATCTAGTTCTGCTTCTTCTTCGGCAGCATGTATTCGATAATTTTTTCGTACCTTCGTTACTTGGTGCCAGATGGCGAAGCCGTCATCTACAGAAAATTCGTCGGTGGCCGTGGCCGGCGTCATCGTGCCGGTACCGTGCCGGATCTCCTTTCTAGTGCTGGGCGATATTCGGTATCGGCAACGATATATGGATATATCGGACCAAATATCGATATCGAAACCTTTATCCACTGTAAATGTGCTAAGTTGATTTTTTTTTTTTTTTTTTTTTTACCGTGATTGGCTCTCAAGAGGCAGATCAGGCTCCCGCTTATTGTTTCCGAGGCCGATCAAAACCAAGGGGTCCGAGCGAGGTTCAAAACATGTTTGTTACCTTTTAGAAACCCAGCAGGGTTCAAGGAGCCACGCATGCTAGAACATTGGGATGTAAACTGTATCTACTACGATTTGGTCTGTAAGATCACAGATTGACCTGCTTTGTTAGGGAAGATCAGGGGGTCTTTTACTCCTTTCCTCCTTGAGAAACAATAATGTATCGGATTTGTTTTCAGATCCGCAGCCGACGCTAACCGTCGTACTTCGCAACCCACGTGGTCGCCACGTCTGGACCATGCATCACAGACAACTGTCGCGTCACAGCAGTGCTCTCCGGGGCCCGCCCCCAAATCCGGGGTTGCCCCTCCCACTTACAACAAGCTCCACCCCTTCTCGGACGGTACCCTCATGTTTTCCGGATATATGTGAAAGAGCACCGCAGTTTCTTGTGGATAAGTCCATACCAACGGTGGATCAGATAGTAGGTGAGCTGGATGAGTTCAGTCAGCTCAGTAGACTGGTGGAGCAACAGTCTCTGGCCGAGCAGTATGAGACAGAGCGGCGAATGGGAGAATTTAAGGTAAGCTGTTTTCTCCGCGGCGTACTGATGTTCAACACGTTTCTGTATTGTATGCTTGTGCACAAGTTTTTACGACACACTCAAACCATAAGCTTAAACGCCGTTTTGTTTGTGTTTGTTTTTTTGCGGTCTTTTTTAATTTAATAGACTAGATTTTTAAAAGACCGGCCTCCTGCTTATTCTGCCTTTTGTATTATCCCCAGCTCCCTTATGGGATTATTAGCTTCTGACATCCCCGCCTTTCAGGATTGTTTCATTTTGTACCTACGACTTTTTAGCTCTTTTTCGACAGTGCCGAGTTTTGGCAGTCACGCAATGCGAAGTTCGCTGAAAACTTCAAGGTACACCGTAAACTATTTCAGACACAAGGGCATAGGAAGCTTCAAAGGGTTGCTTTTCATTTTGGGAGATACGGTAGACCATAGTCTATTCTCTGGATTTTTTTATGTTTGTTTTTTTTGCTCGGTTTTTGAACTTATTAAGCACGGCGCGCTCAGTTTTCAAATATTTTGTGTCCAGCCGCCGCGCCGGAGAGCGGAAAGGCTGGATAGAGTTGACAAGCCCTAACAAGAAAGTTGTTAATTTTACGTAGATTAATGGTATTTTCGAAAAACGATGTACCGCATCAGTGCCATTTAACCGTGATAAGATCTTTTCTAGTAAGACTTGTGCTAGAAAATTTAATACATTTATTCTTAAGAAAATGTTTAATCGTTCGTAGTTCCGCAAGTTATTGCTTTGTCACCTTTTTTGGGATTCCAAAACCTAAGTGGAGGGATGCCTATGACTTCGTAAAAGTTGTCCGTCCGTCCCTCTGTCTGTGAGCACGATAACTCTCGAAGGGAATTAGATATTTTGATACAACTTGGAGTAAGGATTCTTTGGATTAAGGGAAAGGTCGAGTTCGTAGATGGGCTCTGTAGCTCAACATTTAGGGGTGGGGGAAGGGGTTCAAATCAACGGGCGAAGAGATTTGTTTCTACAGCTTATGAGATAGTCGATAAATATTCCTTGAGCCCAAGCTGACTTTGAAACACGTATTCAAATAATGCATAAAACGTATATGTCAGCTAAGATGCTTTGGCAGCGATATCGACCCTTCTTGGCAAGGGTCCTCGTCAGGCTGTCAATCTTCAGGGTCAACGTCGGGGTAGGATTGCAGGTTTGTTTCCTTCCCCGAAACAGGCCCTGAACATTGACAGCCTGACGAGGACCTTGCCGAGAAGGGCCGAAATATCGCTGCCAAAGCATCGTAGCTGATACGTCCATTTATGCGTTATTTGAGATTAAGGAGTAATGAGATATGGAAGTTGGTTAGATGTTCGTTTTAGAGTAAGAAGACATGCAGAATCCGCTGTTGACCATAATTTTCTACCCAGACATATAGTTCGCCCGGAATCCAGTTGAAAACGGAGAATTTGTTAAAAGTTAAAATTTTATATGACGTTGATTAGATGTTCGAGATAGGTGTAAGGAGATAGCTGAATTCGTTTTTGAGCTTTAGTTTTTGCCGGACAAGTTGTTCCGCAATCCGGTCGAAATCGTGATTTGGCAGAAGTAAGGCAGGAAGATTTGGTCAATTTATACACATATACACACATGCTGAATCCATATCCGAAATTGGTTCTCTCAAATAATTAGCCATTGTCCTTCTTCTGTTTCTAAATCTTAATAGTAAACATGTTCAAGGAGTCTGGCGAAGGCCGGATATCTACAAGACCAAATTGTTTGGATCAAATATTACATTTTTGGGATCCTATTGAAACCGCTGGTCTTGTTGGAAGTTGCTCTCTTGCTCGGATATAAATAGTAATCTTAAATCTTTGCAAAAATGTATCTGCTGACGGTTCCGCCTTGGACAAGTGGGAAGTAGTTTGTTGTCCAAGTATGGAGTAGCACGGCCTATGCCTGTTGTTCTGGAAAGGCGAGAGCACTTTAAGCGCAGCCATAATTTAGCTCATCACATGCATTATTTAGTATAATTTGTCCGTGTGCTTTCTAAGTTTCTTGCGTATCTTATATTTGTGCGTTGCCAGTAATGTTTTTTTCTTCCATTCTTTGTTTTTCTTTCTATTTAATAATTCCGTCGTCTCCGTCCTTAATTTCACTTGCAGCCTCTGGCTCTAGTGACATGTCTGTCGGTCGGTCGGGAGGTCTGTCCCACGATTGCGAGTTTGGGTACTTCCAGATGTGCTAGTATGATGAAACTTGACAGACGTATCAGGGACCCGATCAAACTAACTTGGAAATAATTAGTTTCCCGAACCGACCATCTGGGGGAGGGGGGTAGAGAGAGGAACAATCCGAGTATTGAGTCATGCGTAACTTTCGAACGTCTGATCTGATTTGAATGAAATGTTATGAAACTTAATAACTGAATATAAGACATATCTGTCGTATTTCAAGTCTGGACCGGATTCGACAGCGGACATATCAGGGACCCGATCGAACTGTCTTGGGAATAGTAATTTTCTCGATCCAGTCTTCACGGTGGGAGTGGAGGGAGGGGGAATCCGGAGTATTGAGTCATGCGTAACTTTGGAACGGGTGAATGGATTCCGGTGAAATTTAATAATTGAATATAGGACACGTCTCTTATGTTATTTTTCATGTCGGAACCGGGTCCGACAACTGTTAGGGGGGTGGGTCATGCGTAACTTTGGAACGGGTGAATGGATTCCGGTGAAATTTAATAATTGAATATAGGACACGTCTCTTATGTTATTTTTCATGTCGGAACCGGGTCCGGCAACTGTTAGGGGGGTGGAGGGGGGGGGGAATTCGTGACCCGCTTAGACTGGAGAGATCAGGATGGAACTCGGTTGGAATAACAAACAAATTCTCTAGATACAGATCGGATCTCCGGGAACCTTGGGGTTAGGGATTCCGGTGATCGCGAGTTAAAATACTTCCAGGTGTGCTAGGATGATGAAACTTGGCTGGAACATCAGAGATTCGACTGCACTGTCGGAAGTTTCGTAACAGATAACTCAAGAATGCTCAACATCAACAGATAACACTCAACACAGATAAAGTTGTTTTTTTTTTTTTTTTTTTTCCAGCAGATGTTTTTTCAGCTGTGTTTTTGCTCTTTTTGTTTGCATAACGCTTTTGATGCGTAACTTAAAGCATACAGCTACATCTCAAATGTTGTCTGTTGAAACCGCGCATCCTTGTGTTATCTGTTATGAAACTGTTATCTGTTATAGAAACAGCTAGATGGCGATCAAGGTATCTATCAAGGTTAGCTTTAAATTGTGCCTGACAAGGTTTTCGTACGAAGATGAAAACTGAATCAACTAACAAAGTTGATACATTATTAACAAAAAACGAGTGAATTCCAAGTAATTTATTTTCTTTTATGTAATAATTGTATAAATTCAAGTATTTTAACACATTAAATGTAATGGTCGACGTATTTAGTGCATGTCGGCAATACGAGTTAGATCAATAAAAATATCAATCTATCTATGTAACTTCTGACGCTGTGCCCATCCGACAAACCGTAATGCCACACAGGCACAGAGTGCCTCGTAGTCGGGATTCAGCAGTATATTAAAGTTTAGCTGAAAAGGCAGCTTACTTGTCGATATTTCAATACACTGAAATATTTGCTCATCAGAGAGATTATTTACTTTTTCACCCGGGGCTCTAGTAATAATGTTCAGAGTGTGCGCTCAACAACCCAGAATTCACCCAGACCGTTTAGAATTTGAATTTCAGCAAAGGCCTGCATTTACAGCACTAATCCCTGTTAGGTTTAACTTTTTAACTTTCATCCCTGTTAGGTTTAACTTTTATGATTAATTTTTTATTCTAGGAGAGAAAGGAATGCCAACCTCCCCCTCCAGGTGATGAATTTCAAGCTGCTCGACTTATTCTCTCTCACCTTGGCATGATTTCGCAGAAGGAGCTCTCGGAAGTAAGCCTTGTCTGGTTGTACAATCCCCTTCCCGGACCTTCTTTGCTTGCCCCCCCCCCCCGGAAGTCCAGCCTAATTCATTACAGAAGAAGCCAGTCGACGTAATATATGACCCCCCCCCCCTCTACTCTCAAGTAAATGTAATGATCCAATATAGGATGACAGTTATTTTGATTCCTGCTCGCAGTTTCAGGGAGATAAGGAAGTGCTTCACCAACAAACATAACCGAAGCACTACAATTCCATCTATACCCATGCAACGATCGAAAAGATTTGTTATACAGGATGCAGAAGGTCTTTTTTCGCCGGTGAAGAAACTAACAGCAGGCCCACAGTTTGGAGCAGTAGCATTCTGGACAGAGCACGATAATACTAGGTAGTAGCCCTAAGACTTTACAAAAGTGACACACACTGGAATGGCAGCGATACTGACACTACTAGCGATAGAGAACGTCCCTACTGAAAACTCATTCATTCGTGCAACAGCACTGGTTCCGATAACTTCATATTCTGAGCAGTGCAAAAAAATGATACAGCCTCTCCTGTTTCCTCGGAGTGTGTAGATCCCACCATTGCTTTACTAGAAATTTTTAAACCCTCAAGTTTGTCTTGCATACCGCAAGCGTAGTGGGCGACGCTATAAGCAATGCCTATTTGCGAATCATGGAAAGCATAGGTCTTGGTGCTACTCCCTAGTGTTATTTTGCTCTGATTCTGTTAAGACTTGTTGTTTTACAAAAAGTTGAATTACTATGATTGGAGCCTGCATTTCTTGGTAAAGGCATCGCCGCTTTGCATTGGCCACTGGTTCTTGTAGGTTCGGCCAGACGACATCATTCCTTTGGACGGCGAAGACTTGTACACTGACCTGCGCTCACTTGACATCCTACCAGCCCGCAATACAGACACCATCTACTGCCTTCACGTCAACGTTGGGCAGACTACTGCGCAGGAAATCTTGTCGAATTTGGTAAGTCGGAAAGGCCGGTAAACTTGGTAAGCCGGTTTGATGGTACTGCTAGGCCCCCAATGTATGGGCATGGTGCCCATATGTTGGGGTGTCCATGAGCATGGGCGTGGTACCCCTGTGAAAGCTGGTTAAAGTGAGACTGGTTAAATACCTAAATAGGGTCTTCTTCCTGTCCTAGATCAAAAGATACCTGATTTTACTTTCTATCCAACCTCATTTTCCAATTTACAAAATAATAGAGCACTTCCAAGATACATGGGGTTTTTGGAGGCCACTTCTCTTCTAGTGGGTTTATCCTATCCTTTTTCAGAAATTATGCATGGAAGAGGCAAGCTTTTCAATCTGTTCACTGGAGCAAATATTTCCTTTAGATTGTTTACCTTTCATTGAATTTATTTTGAGTGATTTTTTTTGTTTGACTATGTTTAAAATTGTCATCGAAACTCACTAAACTCAAAAGAAATACTATGAAAGGCGAACAATCTAAAAGAATTTGGAAGAAAAGGAAATTTAATTCCTAAAGGAAAAAAATTTAAAAGCTTACTTCGAAACCTAGTGGCAACTACCTGGAAAAGGATAGAGTAAACCCACTAGGCCTCAACAAAACTCTGTGTATCTTGGAAGTGCTCTAACATTTTGAAAATTGGAAGATGAGGTTGGATAGAAAGTGAAATCAGGTATCTTTTGATCTAGGACAGGAAGAAGACACTATTTAGGTATGTAGCCAGTCTCTTTTTAACCAAATTTAACAAGGTTACCATGCCCAGGCTCCAGGGCATGGTGCCCCAACTTATGGGCACCATGCCCGTACGTCCAGGTATGCCATGCCCAAAAATTGAGGATTTATGTATGGCTGTGCTAGGCAGACAAATGCGCAAGAAATTTTGCTGGTAATTGCCGGTTCGGTTTCTCCTTTAAATTTCTCCGTAGTTACTCCCCATGGCTAGAAATAGTTATTTGATTAGTAAATTCCGTCTAGTATCTCCTACCTCTTTGAATGATAAACGGCTACAAGATTTTCGTTCTTCTGCATCAATCTTAGCTCACCCCTTGCCGGCGTGACTTTTGTCTTTAATGTTTATCTGTTGTTTAATGTTTATCTGTCGAATTATGCGTATTTACTGTTTCGTTTTGTTTTTTCTTTTCTTACTCCTTCTTTAAAGGACCCCTCTTGCTTATTCTGCCTTTTATAATATACTTAGCTCCCAAATGGAATTATAATCTTCTAAAATCCCCATCTTCTCCATTGTGTCATTTCGTAACTACGCATATTTAGCGCTTTTTCGGCCTTGCCGAGTTTTCCCGTCACCCAACGAAAAGTTTGCAGGAATCTTCATTGTCCGCTGACAACTCTTTCACACATAAGGATGTGATAATTCTCTGTTTATTACTTCTTTTATTTGCTTAGTTTTCTCACTTTTTAACCAAGGCACGTTCAGTTTTCAAATCTTTTGCGCCCAGCCGCCGCGTCGGAGAGCAGGAAGGCTGGATATAATCGACAAGCGCTAACAAGAGAATCGCTAGTTTTAGGTAGAAAATAATGGTATTTTCGAAAACCTTTTTTTATGATCTATTTTATAGCGAAAAGATCATTTCTAGTAAGAGTTGTGCTTTAAGGTCAAATCGTCTCGCCCTGCTTTTGCTGAGATTGGTCATAAATACATTGAATAGAGTTGAACTGAATATAATGTTTATTTGTCCGAAAGGCCATACTACAAAGATAACAAAACAAAATAAACGGTAACACCTTCTCCAATCTGAAGTGGTGTAGTGCACCGCTTTACAGGAAAACCGAGTATTTTCCAATTACTGATATCATGGTAGCCAAGATGAGTTTCTGGGGCTTGTACAGTGTATCGATGGTCCGCGGTAAACCCGTGGACGTGGGGACCATCCAGAGAAAACCTTACGACGCTCGAGTACGAAATATAAATATATACTTTGAAAAGGGTAAATAATAAAAGTTAGTTAAAGGACTGTTCAGACCCAGAAGGGATCCGACAACACTACACAAAGATGTTAGCTTGTTCAGACCAGGCTGACCCTAACCGACTACTTGAAGTCAAGACCTTAAAGCACAATGGGTACTAACGGTGCTTTAATTTTTATAAAATGCTTCACACATCCACATTTCCGACTTCCAGTAGATAGCGCTTAAAAAAAAAGCCGCTTTCTTGTTATCGCTCGTAATTGACTCTTCGGCTTATCGGCGGAGACGATTTCAGAACATGGTACTGCAAGGCGCGGAAATTCAAAAACTCTCGGCCATGTACGAAAATAAACCATTTTGTAGAGCTGAGTGATGAGAATGCCATGGCTGATAAAATGAACCGTGTCTATAGCTGGCAGATCGCTCCTGTGTTATCTGACGAAATTTTCTGGTGTGTAATAACGAAGAAAAGTTTTGCTTCCTGGATAAAGTTCAACACTGCCAAAAATGTACAAATATAACCGACCTACTTGCAGCTGATTCCAGAGGTTACAAGGAATTCTCAATTAACACCGCTAATATGAATATTTGTCAACAATACAAATAATCCGGAGTACATAATGACACCGAATGGATACCAAAAAATAAACTCCGCTTATATTTGTCAAAGCTAGTAATCGGAGTATGGCACCCAGCAAAAAACGGCGTAACAATATATTAGCGAAGATAAGTTGTCGAGGAATCTGCTGATTTCTGATGTAACATTTTATTCTAGGTGGTGGTAATGTGGTATCATGATCGTTTGATCCGCCCATTGAACTTTAACCAACCGATCTGAACCATACCTTATAAAGCACGATACAGCCGAATACCTACACAGTTACTCTGACAAGCGTTGCAAGCAGTCTGAATCACAACTGACGGTTTTGCTTAACAGTGTGTCTCTTATAAGGCTGGTAAAAATAGATTCGAAACCCACGGTCTTCATTCAAGGAGAGTCAGAGATTTCCTAGATTGAGCGTTGCATAACAATCGTTAAAGGACCCCTCTTGCTTATTCTGCCTTTTATAATATACTTGACTCCCATGTGGAATTATAAGCTTCTAAAACCCCCACCTTTCTTCATTGTTTCATTTCGTAACTACGAATTTTTAGCGCTTTTTCGGCCTTTTCCGTGTTTTTCCGTCACCGAACGAAAAGTTTGCCGGAATCTTCAAGGTCCGCTGACAATTCTTTCGCGGATAAGGATGTGATTATCTTCTGTTTCTTGCTTCTTTTATTTGCTTAGTTTTCTCACTTTTTACCCAAGGCACGGTCAGTTTTCAAATGTTTTGCGCATAGCCGCCGCGTCAGAGAGCAGGAAGGCTGGATATAGCCAACAAGCGCTATCAAGAGAATCGCTTGTTTTAGGTGGAAAGTAATGGTATTTCCGAAAACGCTTTTTCTGATTCATTTCATAGGGAAAAGATCATTTCTGGTAAGAGTTGTGCTTTGAAGCTTACAGTGATATGTCTACCCTAAACTTAAACGATTTCTGTTCATATTTAGAATCTTCCACGTAAGGTTGGGCCTAGTGGATTTCAGAATAGCTGTTAATAATATTCCTATTGAAAAATTTCTTGACTAGTATTATTATTATTATTATTTCTTTGAATCCTTTAAAAAGAAACAACATGTCAATCAAACTCACACACACTTACATACTAGTAAACAGCTGACCGTTAAAGATAAATTAGCCTACTAAGTATACAACGAAATACATGGAAAAAACAATGTTCTATTGAGGGTAGCTGGAACCAGCAAAGGGGGTCTAGTTCCAATCTGAAATAAAACTACAATTCACTGACTTTGCTGTCTAACTTAAAGGACGCTTTGCACTATTTACTCTTCAACTTACAGTATTTTAATATATTTGAATACTTTAAAACTAGACTGTGCTTTCAACAAGTAACCCAAGGGTTTGGCTGTTTTAAGCCTTTTCCAGAACCCGTTGACTTATAGCGAAAACAGGGAAAGAATTTACATAACCGGTTTCTGATGGAAAATTTTTTCTCGCAGACAAGCGTCGACAGCGTGATACACATCGAAGGTAGCAAAACACGACAAGTGAGAAAATCAGCGTGGTTTTGTTAGAGGGGTTAGAATGTACCGTACGAAATTGGGGTCTCCGGGCTTAGAAATGGAGTGATTATGGAAGTAGGTTGCGTTAGGATAATAGGTAAGACAGGTCCTTTAAGAGTTAGGAATTACGTAATAAGCTCCAAGATTTGGGCATAGTTATGAACAGTTTGCGCAGCTCAAGAAAGTGAAGAATAAGCCAAACCCACCACCTCCCACCCAACCCCCCAAACATATCCCTCAAATGCGAAATCACCTGCCACTGCTAAGTATACAACGAAGTGGGCCAAATTCTCCTCGCCAACGTTGCGAAGATGGCAAAGTATATTTTTTTTTAATCCGGTTGGAAAATTGGGAAACTCGACCAAGGTGTCGATGGGATCCCAAAAATCTAATATTTGATTCAGACAATTGGGTCTTGTCTTCGTCAGATCCAGTCTTCGCCAGGCTAATAATCAGAGAAAATCCAGTTCAGATATAACCTCTATAAGCCATATCTATTCTGACGATACTGACCAAGACTTCCTGCTTTACTTCTGCCAAGTTTCCGGTTTCACCCAGATTCCGAGCAAAAAAAAAGAAAATTCAGAAACGAATCCAGCGTATCTCTTTATCCCTATAAAGAATATCCAATCAACTTTAATATAGAACTTTGGTTACAACCGGATTCCGGACTAATTATATGTCTGCGTAAAAAATGATTGTCATATACAGACTCAGCCTCTCTTCTTACCCCTTAATCTGTCATCTAATCAAACTTTTGCTTGTAACAAATTTTCCGGTTTTGGCGGGATTCTGGGCGAACTAGTTGTTCGGCGAGAAAAGCGTTTTCACCATCGTGTTCAGCGTGTCCTTTTACCTCTAAATCGAACATTTAATCAACTTCAAATGTAACTTATACTTTTAACCAACTTTCCGGTTTTCGCCGGATTCCGGACGAACTACTTGTTCGGCGAGAAAATGGTTTTCACCATGTGCTCAGCATGTCTTCTTACCCCTAAAACGCACATTTAATCAACTTCAAATAAAACTTTTACTTTTAACCAACTTTCCGGTTTTGCCGGATTCCGGACGAATGACTTGTCCGGCAAGAAAATGGTTTTCACTCTCGTGCCCAGAATGCCTTCTTACCCCATAATCGACTATCACATTAGCTGTTTAAAAATATTTTGTTTGTCCCTTAATTTGAACCCCTCCCCCACGCCTAAATTTAGGTCTACAGACCCCATCTACGAAATTGACCTTATTCTTGACCCAGTGAATCCTCACACCAAAGTTTCATCAAATATCTCATTCCCTTCGAGAGTTATCGTGCTTACAGACAGACGGATATGTTTGCGATGTCATAGGTATCCCTCCACTTACGTTATGGGATCCCAAAAAGTGGCTTCGACAAAAGTATATGTATCTTGCGAGTGCTCCAATATTTTGAAAATTGGAAAAAAAGGTGGGCTAGAGCATTAGATCAGGTAGCTTTCGATCTAGGTTGGGAAGACTTAGGGACTTGGAATTTAGGTATTCAGGTATTCTCAGTTCAACCAAATATCACGGGGGTTCCATGCCCAAAAATTGAGATTTGTATACGACTGCTCCACCCCCCCCCCCCCCCCCCCCCCCCAGATGGTCGATTGGGAAACTGATTATCTCCAAGTTAATTTTTGATCCCTGTGTTTCCGCTTCGCTTAGTTCAGATTTGTATCGTTTGCGCAAATAGGCTCCTTTGCAAGAAGACGCACTCGTCGCGCTCCAGCCTTACCTAACTATTATATTCCAGAACTCCGTGGAAAATGCAGATCAGTCATTCTTGCATTTTGTCAACTCACTGGGATGGGGCTCAAACCGAGACTCTACAAAGCCCGAGGAAATCGATCCTAGAGTTTATTTCTGGGCTGATGCAAGTTCTGAGTTGAAGTTTGTCTTGCCAAATGATAGCTATCAGGAACACACAGGTAAATGAGGGTTTATTAGGTAACTGATCCTGTTTATTGAAAACCAAGCCTCGTATTTATTTATCTTGTTTGTATTCTGAGCTGTGCTTATTTGAACACTTCTCTAACTGTTTCACTACCCTGATTTCAGTCCACTCATCTCGAGTTAGGGTGCTTCCAGAAGTGCTAGGACGATGAAGCTTGGCAGGCGTATTAGCATTAGGGACCCTACCAAACTAGCATGGAAATAGTCACTTCCCCGATTCGACCACCGTGGGGGGGGTGGAGGGAGGTGGAATCCCGAATATTGACGTGATTTTTAAGTTCTGAACGGTGAATCGGATCTTAATGAAACTTGATAGTTGGAAAGACCTCCTTTCTCAGATGTCACATTGAACGTTCCGGAATGGATCCGGTGACTTTGGGGGAGCTGGAGGGGGGGGGGAGCCTGATATCGTTCGTCATGTTCAGATTGGATGGACTTGGTGGGAACAACAAGCACAAGTCCCAGATACATAGTTGACAAAACCGGATCAAATCCGAGCACTGTGGGGGGAGTTCGAGGGAGGGTTACGGAATTCCGGTGATCCCGAGTTCAGATGCTTACTCGTGTGCTAGAACGACGAAACTTGGCAGGCGTGTCAGGGACTCGACAGTCGTGGGGGGAGTCGAGTGAAAGGGAATCGAAATCTTGAGAAATGTCCAACTTTTGAACGGGTGATCGGATCTTAATGAAACTTGGTATTCGGAAAGAAATCATGTTTCAGATATCCCATTTCAAGTGCGAACATAATCCGACCAATGTGGGGGAGTCTGGGGGGGGGGCAGGAAATTTTGTGACAGGCTTAGAGTGACAATTGGTGGGAAGAACAAATGTAAGCCCTAGACACAACAGTAACAGAACATAACCGGATTCGGGCACTCTGGGGGAGTTGGGGGGGGGGGGGGGGGGGTCGGAATTCCGGTGATCGCGATTTTAGATACTTCCAGATGCGCTAGGACGACGAAACGTGGCTTGAACATTAGAGACTTGACAAGATTGGGTTAGAAATTGTCACTTTCCAGATCCGACCATCCCTTAAAGTATTCTCTTCACCGCAAAGTAAAAAAAAATACTTTTAAGCAAAGTCTACGCTTTCATGATTCCCATGAGCCCATGATCATTTTTGCCTCAAGGGTTTTGATTAAAAATGACTTTCTAGCACCCTTAAAGTGCGAATCTTAACCGAAGATTAACAAAAATACTTCGACATACCATATATATTCATGGTCATAAAAGGGCCCAGGATCATTTTTGCCTCACGGGTTTTGATTACAGATTAATTTCTAGCACCCCCAGTGCGCATCATCACAGCAAGTGCAAAAAAAAAAAAAAATACTTTCTACCAAACGATGCATTCTCGTGATTTCCATAGGGTCCGTCGCTTATTGTTATCTCACGGGGTTTGCTTACAAATGATCGCAACAAACCCACGAATTGGCAAATTCCTACTTTCATCTTTTTACCAAGCCTTGCAAGTGTCATATGAGCTTCCAGCTCTTGTTATAATGCTTTGTATTTGTATTTGGGGGGGGGGGGTACCGGGGATGCTTACGCCGGGGAGGGGGTTGCCAGGTTTTTTCCCGCCTGGACCCATTGGTAGGAGTACAGAGAAAAGCTATTTTTAGCTAGTCTCGCATATCCTCACGGGCCACGCAGACTGAACCTACCAATCCTGACGCACAGAAAGAAAAGAAGGAGACATGTTAGAATAAATAAAATACTCAACTGAAACTGCCTTCCTCGCTCTTCACTCTTCTTTCACTCTCGAAGATTACATGGGGCCGAGCTAACAAGCTATGGGGCCGAGCTAACGAGCTGATGGGGCCGAGCAAACGAGCTCCTATCCCTACCGACCCCCAGTGATCAACATATATTGTCACGAAGTATTTTCGAAATAAAATAACCTGAACCTGAACCAGCGGATGCTCAGTCAGAAGACATTGTCACCAGCAAAACACCCGATTTCTTTATGAAGCTGGAGAGATGACCTGTGCGCTCCTGATTGGGCAACCCGAAAGTAGCCGTCATGGGCAGTAAACCGTGCACGGGAATTATGTGCAGACTGTGTACACGGGCAGAGACGCCAGCGATCAAAACGGATAATCACTTACTGGTAATACTTTACCTTTACTTTATCTACTTTACCTTACCTCTCCTCTTGAGCCATCAGTGGCGCACCGGCGTCGTCGAAGACTCTCCATTCATCACGAAGCTGTGCGGCTGTACTGATGTCTTACGTACATGACGGTTCAAAACGGATAGTCAGCTACATTTTGTTAAAGCTACATTTCGGCCCTTCTTGGCAAAGGTTCTTTTAGGCTCAAGGTGGAAAATGAACTTGTGGAAACAATCCAAGGTTTGTCTTTAAATTTTCGCAAAAATTATTGCGATTTTTCGCAAAAATAACCAATTTTGTTTACAACAGTCGGTTTTTCGTAAAAGTAGTCGATTCTTTCCTAAAAACAATCGGTCTTTCTTAAAATCAGTCGATTTTTCGTAATAACAGTGTTTTTTCTTCAATGATTTTCAACGAACTTTTGATGTTTTACGAGTGAGGAAAAGTGGGGAAGCCGCCTCCGCAGTGTTTGCCTTGGTCGCCCTCGTCTTTGTCTTACTTCAGAGTGACTTCCACTGACACACTGAGCGTGTTCCATACCTTCTACAAATAGTAACTAGTAGTTACTACTTCCGTTCCAACCTCCACCAAAAGTTACTACGCTGACCGTTCCAACCTTCTCGAAATTGTAACTAAAAGTAACTATTTGCTTACCACGCTCGGGAGCGTAGTAAGCGTAGTAACTATGGATCTCTGTAACGTGATTGATCGGATTCGCCCGTGGCATGGTATTCCGCTGGAAAATAGAAAAGTCGATCCAGCCTTGACGGCAAAAAGCCAGAATTCGTGACGTCATGCGTAGTAACTATGGTAAGTAGGATGGAACACGCTCACTGATGAAGGCAGTCTGTCTTTGGGCATGCGTATGATGAGCATGTTCCATCGTACTTACCGTAGTTACTACGCGTGACGTCACGAATTTTGGCTTCTTGGCGTCGAGGCTGGAACGATTTTTCTATTTTCCAGCAGAATATCATAAGCAAATAGTTACTATTAGGTATTATTTCGAGAAGGTTGGAACGGTCAGCGTAGTAACTTTTGGTGAGGTTGGAACAGAAATAGTAACTAATAGTTACTATTTGTAGAAGGGTGGAACACGCTCAGATATGTCCATCTTCGTTTGTTCTTAATTTCAGTGATTAAAGCCTGATTGGTTCCCGATGAAAGATTTGTAGCCTGCGTAGTAGTATGGTACTAGTACGAAAACGTTGCATGTAAATAGCAAAGAATACTATCATTTAATGTGCCTCAGACTGGTCCAATAGCATCCAGTAGTATCCAGTAGAATCCTGTCTTGCTAATAGTAGCATATAGCAGTATGCAGTAACACGGTAGCCTTGAAGTAGAAGCATGTAGTAGCATCGTCAGTACTGGATGCTACTTTTTCGTACTACTTTATAGTACTATTTCGTGATAAATTTTTCATCTGGTTAGTATTGAAGTACTGGCAATAAGCATCATATTAACTACATTTTTCTTTTCCAGAGTCAAGCATCGACAGCACTGCATCATCTAGGTCAACCAGCGGGTCATCAGTGGACACTCTTACGTTAGTGGTGTGGCTGGAATGTTTTGAAGATAGCTTCACGTTTCCAACTGGTAAGAAAATAATATACAATAAAACAGAATTAATTTCATATATCCTTTCACAGAGTTCAAAATCAAGTTTGGCTTTCACATCAACATTAAATCACTCTCACTTACATTAAGATATATATTAAACAGTGATGACTCCAAGTACCATTGAAGTCATGTAGAGCGTGTTCCATCCTACTTACCGTAGTTACTACGCATGACGTCACGAATCCTGGCTTTTTGCCATCAAGGCCGGAACGATTTTTCTATTTTCCAGCAGGATCTCACGCCACGGGCGAATCCGACCAATCACGTTACAGAGATGCGTAGTTACTACGCTCCCGAGCATGGTAAGCAAATAGTAACTATTAGTTACTATTCCGACAAGGTTGGAACGGTCAGCGTAGTAACTATTCGTGAGGATGGAACGGAAATAGTAACTAATAGTAACTATTGTTAGAAGGGTGGAACACTCTCGTAGTTTCCATATTCGCGAAAGAATTCGTTGCCTTCTAATTCGTTTGGAGGGATAAGAGGACGGGAGCATTAGTAACGAGTAGGGAAACAGTATTAAGCTTTAAGGTTTAATGGAAAAATTGCCACAATAGCAAAAGCTAAATAATAGGCAAGAAAAAGAAAATAAAAACACACATTAATAAGTAACACATCTAAACAATATACCATCAACAACAAAACTTAAGACAAAATACAGAAACAAATCAAGAACCGAACAGGCACAAATAACAACAAACGTGAAATTTTATTGGTTATTAAAATAATTAGTAGCAAGGGGGGAGAATGAGTGGAGCCGACGTGCGGTACTTGATGCTGGAAACGGCTTGAGAAAATTTGAAGTCTCGTTGCGTAAGTCGGTTCAGGGAGTTGTTCGGGAAGGAGGTGCGGAATCTGTTTGATTGCAAAATTCTCTTACCGAAATCAGTTGTTAAATTTAGGCGTCTTTTCTTTAATGGTTCAAGCCGGAGAGTTTTAAGCGCCTGGTCATAATTAGTGTATTCGTGAGAAAGTATGATTTTAACCACACGGTGGAAAGTTTAATCTGAGTTTGGTTTTAGGCGCGCTTGTAAGACGTCTTTACCCCTCTACTTCTGTCGTGGATTGGAGCCAAAATGCGGTTGTTATTTTTGTTCACCCATTGCGCAGTGGACTGCTAAGAATCAAAATCAATGGACCTGTTGGCAAGTAAGAGTTTTGATATACCATATAGATCGATTTACGCGGTTATTTGATAGAATGTTTAGTCAGGGAAATTACGACAACTTGCCCGCTGATGCAGTTCTTAGCTTCAACCAAAATGTTCTTCGCGGACCTAACTTCAAGCTTAGCGTCTGGTAACCGAGCAAAAAACACTAGGGAGCAGAGGCGTTACGAATAGGGGGGGGGGGGGGGGGAGGCCCAAACAGTTGATATTTTTTGGAACAGTCGGTTTCTCGTAAAATTAGTTTTTTCTTATAAATAGTAGTGTTTCTTTTAAATAGTAGTTTTTCTTAAAATCAGCCGATTTTTCTTCAAACACAGTCGTTTTTTCTTAATAATAGTCGTTTTCATATGCAAAACAGTCGGTAAAAATGACCAGCCAGTCGGTAAATACCATGCCCGCCCCCCCCCCCCCCAAAAAAAAAGACATTTTGGCTAGTAACGTCTCTGATAGGGAGTAGCGTCAAGACATATGCTTTCCATGCATCGGAAACGTGCCTTACTCGTAGCGCCGCCTACTATGCACGGGACATTAAAAGCGATACAAAAATGAGCGTTTAGAAAATTCTAGTACATCTAAGATGCTGTCCGCAGCATCGAGGAGACAGAGGAGTCTGTATCTTTTTTTTTGCTGTTTTTGGTATATGGAGTTGTCGGAACCAGCGCTGGTGCACGACAACTTAGTTTCAGTAGGGACGTTCTGTATCGCCAGTGGTGCTAGTGTCGCTGCTATTCGAGTGTTCACTTTTTCAAGTCTTGGCGCTACTCCCTAGTGTTATTTTGGATGTTGGGCTTCAATTTGAAGTGGTAATGAGCGAGTTCTATGAATTCTTTCAAGAATTCCCTAGGCAATGTGTTCGCTGGAAGAATCTACATAGCACAGTTACCGAGCCAACTTTTTGGAGGCCAATGCCCTTTTTATTCTTTCTATTAATAATCTATCGTCTTATCTCTTCAACAGCAGGATATGCCACTTTAGTCGAGGAACATACCTGTGCGGCCTCTACAAGTGACCTGAAAAAAAAAAAGAAAAAAAACAAGCTAAAAAAATCTGAAACAAAGCTAAGGTGTAGGAAATGTCATGAACACTTTGTCACGTCAACATGAACTTAAGGGCATATACGGATTCAGCATGCCTCCTTACATCTCTAATCAATTTCAGCTAACACTTTTTAAGATTTTTCGATTTTGGCCGGATTCCAGGCGATCGGAATCTCCTCACATACCAGCCATGAAGGAAGTTGAATCAAAATTGAATTGAAAGAGAAATTATTCTTGGACCCTCGTACACTGACTACAATACAAGTCTTTCAAAACGAATCTGATGGCAGTGAGCCAGCGAAGACATCAGCTCTTGATGAATTTTAGGATAACTCTGTTGAATTCCGATCATCATTGTGAAATACTTCCAAGTTTTAAAAACAGCAGACAAGAGAAAAAAATCCGGGGATCAAAGAATCTCAAACACCAACTATTAGAAATGCCTCCAGCTGCTTCGTCGGATCGTTTTCTCAAGTCTTTCGTGCTGTATTTCGTGAAACATTTTAATTCGATACAACAAAATGACTTCTAATTGTAAATATTTTGAGGTATTGTTGGCCTAGGCTAATTGTATATATTGTCATTTTATAATTGTAGATATATAGTTGCCGAATAGTTTAACATTTTATGAATTGATGATTTCTTATTCATAGTTATTTATTGAAGTTTATTTATATTTATACCTATCGTTTAAATGTAACCGCCACAAGTAAATGATAAATCAAAAAGGGTTATTATTTTCGCTGACGTCCTATGCTATTCGTTGTAAAAGAATATTTGGAAAATAAAATGTATTTGAATTTGAATTTACAATAGGCATGGTATTTTTGGCCTTGTAAAAGACGGTCTGAAACATAAAACATTATGTTTGGGCTTTAACCAAGCCTGTTCTCTATTTCCTTCCTGTGTCATGAAACAAATTATCAGAGAATTTTTTGAACCAACTTTGCAAGCAGGGGTGGCCCGAAGCACTTAGGCCAGGGGGGTGAGACCCCTCGTTTCAACAACTTTTGGTTCACAGCATACGACCCGAATGTACCTGCAAAAAATTTTAGATTAGATTTTTTTTTTTTTTAAAGGACACCTGAATGAAGAGTTCCAAGTATCATCCCTGTCTGCATGACTTCCGTTAACATTGCCTGCAGAAAACCCAATCCAAAGACGAAATAGTGTTTCCAAGCAATGATTTTTGCCCCGTTTTGCATCTGTCCTTATTTCAGTGCCGAACAAGTTTAGAAATGAACAAATGTCTCCAATCAACCCTTCCTCTGGAATATTTTTTAACCAGTTAAGCCCAAACGTATATCTAGAAGAAATTCTAATACGATCCGGCCAGCGCTGTACAAGATTTGAATGAATTGCGCTTTTTGTCTTGGAGTCTGCATGTGTAAACCTCCAGAAACGAACATCCCCATTTTGAAAACGTCACGCTCAGGAGAAGAATGCTCTCCGTGGCCGTGTCTGTAAATGCATTCTCCATGGTGTGTTCATTGTTCAGGTGTCCTTTAAGATTAAATTACGTTTCGTACAACCAAATACATACCACATAATCTGCATCACCTGCAGGGGAATTCCCGGGGGCCTTGTTAAATAACAGGGGAAAAACAGAATTCACATCTAGCAGCAATGGCAGATTTATATGTTTTTATACAACTTGTAAGCAATTCATGAACTATACGAATATTCCGTACGTCTTCCTTCAATTTTTGTCACGTCTTGACGATGGCTCACAATGGAGGGTTATTTTATTACGTATATTACATATATATTTTTTGTTGTTTTTTTACTAGAAATTGCCCAAACATGCCGCCGACAGGTAACCATCTTAGGTGGAAAGAAGAAGAGACAGATTACTCCTAAACCAAAATGCAAAAGACTCTCTACCCTTTCGGCGACCCAATCAAACAGCAAAAACAGCAGTCATGTCCAGAATAATATCACAGGACCAGCTTTAACTCCAACCAATGTTTAAGGAAGAAGCTTTGATTGTTTTTTTACAAGTTCATTTTCCAGCTTGAGCTTGAAAAGGACTCTTGCCAAAAAGGGCCGAAATATAGCTCTAATAAAATGTAGCTGACTTATCCGTTTTGCACCGTCAAAGTACATATATATACGTTATATGTTACAAAATATTTTGTATGAACCAGATGCTGAATTTGGAAAAGGTCCAGGTTTGGATACGGACTTTGATGTTTGACATTTCCAAATTAGTTTAATATTTGAAAAAAAAATGCATGCTCGATATCTTCTTTGCAGATGGGCGGTGGCGTCGCCGCTTGTAGATGGCCACATCTTGTCCAAGCGCTCCGCTGGAAGTATCATACGCCAGGCGGGACTTCACATCGGTCGGAAAAGAAAACTTCATTCAGATTCGTAAGTTGGTCGTTTTCGTTCAAAATGAAGTAGTCCTCACAGTCTAAGATAATTTCATAAACCACGTTGGCCTGACATATCACAAAAAATCAACGAAGAAAATATTCGCCTTTTATTTCAGTATATCTGTTGGCCTATAAAAACCCCATTTTCGTTGGTTTCTTCGTTGGGTTTTTGTGATCCTAACAGTCTGCCAATCAGGTGTCGATCCTGAGCAAAAGAACACTCGGGAGTAGCGTCAAGACCTCTGCTGTCCAGGTGTCACAAACGGGCCTTACTCGTAGCGCCGCCCACCGTGCACGCGACATTTAAATCGAGACAAACTTGCGAGCTTAGAAAGTTCTAGTACAGCTAAGAAGCAGCCTGCGCACATGGTAGAACAAGGGGAGGTCCTATTTTTTGCTTTTTGTTTGTTCGGGAATGAGCAAAAATAACCTATGCTTTCCATACATGATAAATGGGTCTTACTCGTAGCGCCGCCCACTGCTCTCGGGACATTCAAAGCGAGACAAACTTGCTGGTTAGAAATTTTTTAGTACAGCTAAGGTGCGGTATGCACGCATCGTAGAAACAGGGGAAGTTGTATGTTTTTTTTGCTGTGTTCAGGATCAGAAGCTATTGCAGCCAGCGCTGGTGTAAGACTCATTAAGCTTCCTTAGGGACGTTCTCTCTCGCTAGTGTCGCTTCTATTGGAGTGTGTCACTTTTTCCACGTCTTGGCGCTACTGTATGCGCTACTAGTGTTATTTTGCTCTGTTTCGGAATAGGGAGTTGTCGCAGCCATCTCTGGTGCACGACTGATTGAGTTT
The DNA here is from genome assembly GCA_023053575.1 of Branchinecta lynchi. Classification (NCBI taxonomy): domain Eukaryota; kingdom Metazoa; phylum Arthropoda; class Branchiopoda; order Anostraca; family Branchinectidae; genus Branchinecta; species Branchinecta lynchi. The sequence goes on from JAKZAP010000014.1 coordinate 4,776,420, forward strand.
CAGAACTACAGAAGGGGCGCTATTTATCTCTGGTGGTGCTAGTCTCGCTGCTATTCGGTTGTGTGTCCCTTTTTATGGCACTTGCAGCTTTGCTCAAGTGCCATATACCGATCACTTTTCGGTCGGTCGGTCGGTCCACTGTTCTCGAGTTAGGGTACTTCCAGAATGGCTAGGACGGGAGACATTTCAGGGACCCAAGCAAACTAACTTGGAAATAGTCACTTCCCCGATCTGACCACCGTGTGGGGAGTGGAGGGAAGCAGAATCCGAAATCTTGAGCACTGTATAACTTTGGAACGGGTAACAGGAACTGAACGAAAATTGATATTTGGAAAGACCTCATGTCTCGGGTGTACAGATCTGGATCCGGAGTCGGAGGGGGAAACGAAAATGTTGTGACACGATTAGAGTGGAGTCATTGGGATGAAACTGAACATGCACAAGCCCTAGATATATCAGTGACAGAACCGGACCGGGTTTGGGCACTGTGAGGGGAGTTGGTGGGGGGGGTCGGAACTCCGGTGATCGCGAATTAAGGTACTTACAGATCTAAGGTAAGGTAAGGTAAGGTACAATTTCAATGGCAAAAATAAATAAACCTGGTGTTTCTTAAAAGCATCAGACATGCCAGTGGCATAAAAAACGACGCTTCACTAATTCTGATGGGATTGTAAAAATTACTAATAATACAATTCTAGCCTAAACCATTGTAAAGAAAAAACAAACGAACAACTATCACACATCAACACTAAAATTTAAGGACAAAACGAGAATTTACGACAACAGACATATGACTAAAGAAAAATTGAAAAATAAAAAAGGTTTGCGATATGGGTCTCATCTTCCTCCGAGCACAAACAAAAATGAATCGATTAAATCAGACAAGAAATATAATTGCTAGATAACATAAATCTTTTTAGAGCTCAACACAGTCTTTTTTCTCAATAATAGTCGTTTTATCTGCAAAATAGTCGGTAAAAATGACCAGCCAGTCGGTAAATACCTTGCCCCCCCCCCCCCAAAAAAAAGAACATTTTGGCTAGTAACTCCTCTGGTCGGACCCGCTGAGAATCTTGCATCATCGGTATATCTGACCAATGAGCTCCTCGGGTTTGGTCTTTCAAAGAAGACCAGGCTCTGCCTTGAAAGATCAAAACTCGACGAACGAAAAGATCAGCGTAATTCCGTTGTGGTGGATAAAAATGACACCGGAAGTTCGAATCCTTGGAAATGAGAATAGAGTGAAGTAGCACTGTATGTAAGACGGGTGGCCGGGCGAAATTAGGTACAGAGCTTACTGTCGATGCTACCGCGCTGTTTTGAATTTCGCGGTGTCACTTATGTGAAGTGAAGCCCGGCCGTGCTCTTTGCGACCTACTATGTGATGTGGAGTCGATGCAGTGATTTTCCAGTTTCTCTTCTTTGTGTTTTCTATCTTCAAGTGATACATTATTATTAATTTTGTTTTAGTAAAAAGTTAGCGTTCCTTCAGCTTAGGACACAACTTGGTGTTATTTTTATCGTGTGTAGAGTTTGGTATGTCGTGTGTAAGTATACGGAATGGAACGAGTCTTTCTTTCTTTTGTGTGCGTATTTACAGAGGAGCTACTCATTTATATTATATACATATAGTCAGTGTTTAAAATGGGGCCGAGCTAATGAGCTCGTATTCCTACCGGCCCCCCGGTGATCAAAATATATTGTCAAGAAGTGTTTTAGAAATTAAAGAACCTGAACCTGAACATATACAACCTGTTAGGTAGAAATAAATGCTTATTTAACGTACTTGGTCATTAATAAATTATTTCTTGTTTAGGTTTCAGTCTTCTCATGCACGGCGAAAGCAGAAACTACAGGATATTGTTTCACGTCACCGCACACCACTTATCCACACCACGTTGTTTCGGAGTCCTAACTATAAAAGTGAAGTAGTCATGGTCTAGAGCTTTCCTTTTTTTCTTTTTTGGAGTTGGTTTTGTTTTAAATTTTGTTCTCGTTATCTCTGTCGATTAAGAAGTTAGTCATAAGAAGCTCTTGAAAAAAAAAACCAAAGGCCATATACACGATAAACAAACAACTCATATAGAGCGTGTTCCACCCTTGTAACAATAGTTACTATTAGTTACTATTTCCGTTCCATCCTCACGAAAAGTTACTACGCTGACCGTTCCAACCTTGTCGGAATAGTAACTAATAGTTAATATTTGCTTACCATGCTCGGGAGCGTGGTAAGCGTAGTAACTACGCATCTCTGGAACGTGATTGGTCGGATTCGCCCCTGGCGTGAGATCCTGCTGGAAAATAGAAAAATCGTTCCAGCCTTGACGGCAAAAAGCCAGAATTCGTGACGTCATGCGTAGTAACTACGGTAAGTAGGATGGAACACGCTCATAGAGAACTACAAACTAAGAGAAAGCACTTCTCAACTCGAGTGCTTTACGTACGAAATTACCAAAGGAAACTATCACTCTCGGGTACGTAGATCGTAAGATACCAAAAAGCGTGTAGATGACTGTACTTTGTGACTCGGGGAACGACGGGAACGCCAGGATATATTAGTTGCGTTTTTGGTCTGAGTTCTCCTCGCGATTCTCCTCCTAATCCCTGTTTTATGTTGTTGTTTTTTTTACTATTGAGATAAACCCAATTCTCCTTTTCTAGCGTTTTTGTCAGAATCGAGAACGGGGAAAGCTGTGCAATACACTTGATGACTACCTCCCCTTGCCGATGCATAATCTCCGGCTTCTCCAGGTATCTAGCGGAAGAAAGGCAGAAGTGTTGTCACAGCTGCTGCCAGAGATCGCGGTGGTTGATTGACACAGGATTTGAGTCGTTGAGTTTGAGTCGTACGGACACGCTTACTCCTTCTTCCTGAGGATCGCTGGCATGTTTTGGACTTAGTCATATAGAGTATTCTGCAGAATCGATAAGTGGCTTCGATAGTCTCTTCTCCTTCCTGGTTCAGTCCATTTATTATAAACAGGTTGCTAAATTAGTTTTATTATCAAAATCGTGGACTGTGAAGCGAGAAGATCAATACGGTAGTTTGTACGAGAATTGATAGTTGAGAACTGAAATTTTAAATCGAAACCGCAACTATTATTATGGAGCCGTGGTCAGACTCGACCTCGTATACCAGTCATTGTAACGTGGCCATTGTAATACGGTGGGTGAAGGAAGATGGACTACCGGTCCTGTTCTGTACTCGGTAGCGTGGCGGAGGCTCGTGGGGGTGTTATAGTTACACCCTCTCATAGGGTGTTATAGAGTCAAACAAACTAGGGTGCGATTTTAGGTTTAATAACAGTTTCAACGTGCTCAGTACATGGAGTGCATACACTGGTTCACTGGTCCTAGTCGACTGACTTGCGTCTGAGGACTGGCTTAATTAATACGTGGATATTGGTCCTTATATATCCTGGACGAGACCGCAAATACTGGCGCTTCGCGAGTAATGCCATAAGCAGTGTAAGAAAAGATTGCTTTTAATAAAAAGGCACTTGTGAGAATCCTTTGAATCGAATAATGATTCAAGGGACTTTCGTAGACTTGGGTTCTATTCGAGGGGAAGATCGGGGTGATCTTAGAGAGCGTTTAGGTTCTTCTCACTACACCATTCAAAGCTGTCGAGGCGGAAATGTGTTTGAACATGGATGTCTCCAACAAATCATGGGAGTGACACAGGGTTGCCACATGTCACACGATAGTGTGAATTGTCAACGTATTTTGTTTTTCTAGCACTTGCCTTCCGGCCAAGTGCCATACCGATCACTTTTCCGTCGGTCTGGCCGTCGGTCGGTCGGTTAGTCCGGTGTTTGCGAGTTAGGGTACTTCCAGAAGCTAGGACGATGAAACTTGGCAGGCGTATGAGGGACCCGACCAAACTAAGTTGAAAATAGTCACTTGCCCGATCCGACCATCGTGGTGGGAGGGAGGGAAGCCGGAATCCGGAATTTAGTGGCATGTATAACTTTTGAACAGGTTATCGGATCTTAATGAAGTTTGATATTTGGGAAGACGTCATGTCTGAGATGTCCCATTTCAAGTCCGGACCGAATCCGATGAATGTGGGGGGGGGGGGCGCAGGGGGGGACCGGAAATCATGTGGCACGCTTAGAGGGGAAGGATCGGGATGAAACTTGGTGAGAGGAATAAGCACTAGCCCTAGGTACATCATTGACAGAACCGGACGGGATTTGTGCACTGTGGGGGGAGCTGGGGGGGGGGGGGGGTCCGGAATTCCCGTGATGCGGAGTTAAGTTACTTCCAGGTGGGTTAGGACAGTGAAACTTGGCAAGCTTACCAGGGACCCTATCAAAATAACTTGGAAATAGTCACTTCCCTGATCCGACCACCGTGGGGGGAAGGCGAATCCGAAATCTAGAGGTACGTATAACTTTGGAATGGATGATCGGATCTCAATGAAACTTGATATTTGGAACGACCTCGTGTCTGGGATGTCCCATGTGAAGTCCGAACTGGATCCGATTATTATGGGAGGGGAGTCAGAGGGGGTAGCCGTAAATCTTGTGACACGCTTAGATGGAGCGATTGGAATGAAACTTGGGGGGAAGAACAAGCACAAGCCTAGATTCATCAGTGACAGAACTGGATCGGATTCGAGCACTGTGGGGGGAGTTAGATAGGGGGGGGGGGGTCCGAAACTCCGGTGATCACGAGTTAAGGTACTTCTAAATGGGCTAGGACCATGAAACTTGGCTTGAACATTTGAGACTTGACATGATTAGATAATTTTTGCCTCAAGAGTTTTGCTTACAACTGAATTTCTTAAAGCGTAAATGATACTTTTGAGTAAAATATACATTTCATTCTCCCGATTGAGCTCATCATCATTTTTGCTTCAAGAGGTTTAATTACAGACGAATTTCTAGCGCCCCTAAAGTGGGCATCATCACAGCCAAATGCATTACCGAACGTTCTTGTGATTTCCAAGGACCCATTATCTCAAGGGTTTTGCTTACAAATAATCACAACAACCCACGAACTGAAGAATTCCTACTTTCATCATCTGACCCAGCCTTGCAAGTGCCATATGAGCTTCCAGCTCTTGTTGTCACTCTTGTCCTACGTAGGACATAAAAATCACTTTATTTTAGAAAATGACCAAATGTGTCATTTTTGCAGCAGGGATTCCGACCAGAACTGACTGTTTCAAGTTTTTTTATGAAAAGTAAAATTAAGATTTAAAGAGTCGATTCCGAACAAAAGTGAACATTTCATAAAAAAAAAAATACATTTCACTCCCAATTTACTCTCTGTTTTAGGCCAAAAGTTACTCCTAAATATTTCTGATATGGCAACCCTGATGGTGACATTCCTGAGACCGCCTCAGCGAACAAAGAAAATGGTGACGGCCCTCCCGAAACACGAAGCAGCCTCATAAGTAAAGAAACACCGACTGTCCTGATTTGGGCACGTACGAAGAAGAGACGGTTCCATCCTGCGAAAAAGGGTCTTCTCGCCACCCACAACCCAGCTGGAAGAAACTCCACGTAGGGTCTTGGGCCAACGTAAAACGCGTCTGGACACACTCAATGAATACCTCGAGCCCGTCGGTGGTTCCACCGTAATGGAAAGGGTTGGGATACCCTTGCTTTAGCTCTTGATGCCCTTCAGGAAAGACGGATATTCATGCATGACCTTAGGCGTATTCTTGCCGTTCCCCGAGGACTCCTTGGGGAATCAAGTGGAAGGGCGAGAATAGAGGGAGTCACTCCATGCGGATTCCGCGTACGGGAAGAGGAGGAATGTCAAAAGGGATTTCGTTGGAAAGAAAAATATGCAGTTGACGAAATTAGTCTGGATCCACCTTATTTTTTGTTTTGTTTCTTCTGATTGTTCTAATTAATTTTACGTTGCATCAACACCAGCAAAAATTGATTCCCCTCCGAATCTGAAAGGGAGTCCGTTTTATGTTGATAATGATAATGGGAGCATTCGTTAGGGACTCCCGGGAATACGGGGAGTGAGTCCGTGGGATAAACAAAAAAGCAGGGAATCCTCAAAAGGAGTCCTGCGGGAACGGTGAGAATACGCCTTTTGTGTGTCAGCTCTCGCCGGGAAGAGCTCCACAATTTGCGTCATGACACAGGTACAAGTAAGTTGACGTTTCCGCGTGGATGGCTGTAGAGCTGAACGGGCGATCCCATCCACGCGAAAATGAGAAGATCGATCGGGCGTTGAACGGCTGAGGAAGATGGGTTCTGTCCAGTGCGAAAATGCCGGTTCTGCTGCCTGCTGGATGGGATCATATGAGTGGGAAGGTCCACACAAATTCCCCGTTAGCTCAACGCTGCCCTTGGAGCGGCGTTGAACCGGAGACGTCCGTCAAGCTGGGTGGGCCATCAATACAACCGTTCACGCAAAAACGATAAAAAGATCGACACCATCCACGCGAAAATGTCCGTCGAGCTCGACGGGACCAAAGCCATCCACGCGATACAGCAAAACTTGTTAAAATGGGGCTGAAACAGCGACTGATTCTCGATCAGCGGCTAATTTACGCGCGTAAAATGTAAAAGCGGTTGAAGAAAATCAGCGCGTATTTTCATCGCGGTCACTGATCGGGATAAATGGAATGTGACCTTTGATGACTCTGGGGACAGTAAACAGACTGTAATTTAGGGTAATTAGGTTGAACTTGGCGAGTTTTAGGTCAATCCAGTTCAAATTCTGTCAGACCAATGAACATAACATAATTTTTAAATTAAGCATACCAGGATTATTATCAAAGTTTAAAAACGTCGTTGGATAAAATGGTGACTCTGAATTCAGAGAGATTAGAATGGAAGAGGAAAATGGACCGTGAATTTTTAAGAAAGTTTTTTGAAAAATAATAAATTTTAAAGAAATTGGTTTGAATATTGAAGCAAAAATAGAAGGAAGTTAAAATTTGTAAATATAAGATTGATGTTTGGTGGTAAATTGGTTTTTATGGGTTTTTTTTTTTAAATTTGAGCAGTCAAAATTGTGTGGTTTTGTTTTTAAAAAGGAAAAAACTGGGATAGTTAGAACGTTCTGCTTTACGGAAGTGTGTTTTGTGATGTAAAGTATTATGAGTATAGGTTGTAAAAGCAGAACTTTCTAACTTTTAATTTTTATTTAATTTTTGGTAGGGAGGGGGGTTGTTTGGTTTAGTAAAGAAAAATAGGGTTTTGTGTTGGTTTAAAGAGTTGTAATAGTGGCTGCGATGGAAGGGGTGCCCTGAGATATCGATGTGCTTTTTTTTCGTTTTTTTGTGGTTTGCCCTATTTTTCGTTATTAGACTATAGTTTGACTGCTCAAAAGGTAAATTAAATTAAAGTTAAATTTGAGTAAAGGAAAAAGAATGTTATTGAGATGAGTGGAGGTGGGTTTAATATTAGTAGAATTGAATATAAGTAAAAAAAAAAAAAAAAAAAAAAAAAGGAAATGTAGTTAAAGAATTTTTTTGACAAAATACAAATGAGAGAATTATTTTCCAAGTATTAGGGGAAAGAATAGTAAATAAAATATGGGTTTAATTTTAAAAGTTAGGTGACGTGAATATTTAAGATTGGGTAAAAATAGATTCAAATTAACGTCACTGAGGGATGGAGGAGTAGCCACAAAAAGTACGAAATCTGATTTCTTAGTTTTTAAATAATATAAAAATAAATTAAATTACAAAAGATGCTACGGGATAAAAAAAAAAATAAATAAAAAAATAAACAGACTGTAATTTAGGGTAATTAGGTTGAACTTGGCGAGTTTTAGGTCAATCCAGTTCAAATTCTGTCAGACCAATGAACATAACATAATTTTTAAATTAAGCATACCAGGATTACGAAATGATTTCGAAAAAAAAGGTAGAATAATTTTCTTCTTTCAACAGCGTCAGTTCTGTTTCTGTCTGATATTTGTTTTCGTATTTTGTTTTTTTTAACAATGACTTGAACAACTTTTCCATCCAACCTTCACTTAAGAGTGAGCGAACACCCCTAAACGATTGCAGCCTGTTCTTGTAACTTAGATTGTTAATTATTTATATATTATTTCGTATTTTTAAAACATAACTATTTCAATTATTTTTTTTTGCTTTTAACTCAAAATTGCCGAGTCTCGGAAATCTGTCAATATCCAATATGTGGCTTTTTCCTAGTCTGGAGACTACAGGTCAACAATATTTGACTTTGACTAACTCACAAGATATTTTTGTTAATTTTTCTATATTTTGTTACAAACAACCCCAAACAGTTGATTGGTGTTGGGCGATGTTTGATAACGATATATCGGACCAAATATCGATATCGAAAACGATATTTGTTCATTTATAATTATAGTAAATAATCCAACACAAGTTAAATTCATATATCTGGATTGGAGCAATGTGTTCTTCACAATTCAGTATCTATTTGTTCGAAGTTTGATTTCATTCATGATGCGTTCTTACGACGATTTCACTCTTAAATTTTCGGGAACCGAGACGTATACTCTAGCGAAACATGGTACCGGAATATCGATTATAGATTGCCAGGTATTTAATATTCCCCATGTTGTTTCTCTTAGATGGTTGGGTATTACAGTAACGAGTTCCTTTCCGTCTTTCCGCAGTACTGCACTTGTCGACATTAAGCGTAAGCTACAAATAGGGTACGCGAAGATTGTAGCAAATCGGGGCAAGTACAGAAGAACAGCTCTAGCAAAACTTTATGCTTCTTTTTGCGACCCGTCTGTGCTTTTCTCGGTTGGTCTGTTTGATATTTTTGATAAACGGGATCTATCCAGAATAAGGATAGATTATTTCCGTTACTGTAAGTTTCTTCTGTATCTGCCCCGGTCCCACAGTAATTCGAAGATTATTAAATCTTACGGAGCTACTGACATTTTGTCACGGCTGCAAGATTTGCATTCTGATTTCCGTCAGAAGTCTTGTCTACGTCTGTTGCCGCATCACCGACTGATTAGACTTTTTGGCTGATAGTTGATGCGTATTGTCTGTTTTGTTATTTTCTTGTTGTCTCTTGTTCTTTTCTTTTTATTTCAGTTTATCTCTTCTACTCCACACTCTTGTGTTGTAAAACATTTTGTGGGTTATAAATACACTTACTTACTTACTTATTATCGAAAGTGAAAATGTCGATAAATCGAAAAATCTGGATGTCGCCAACACTACAGTTGATCCGTCGCCTGAACAGCAGCCGCTGTTTACGCGCTTATTTCGGCCCTGTGTGAACAAGTTTTTTTGAAACAAAACGAATCTAAAACGAAAAATCCCTTTTGGTTAAAGAATAATCACTTGAATATTAGGCTATCTCATGCTAATCACAGTAGTTAACTACTGCTTGTGTCCGCCCGTCCGTGTGCCTGCGTTTGAGCATCCATTTGTTTCAAAGAAAAATCTCTCTGAACGAACAGAAAAGCTTTGGAGTATGCGAACCCCAAAATTTCGTAAGCAAATAACTTCGAAACTAAATCCCAAAATTTGCATTTCCTCATTCTGTCTCCTCTCTTGAGAATGGATAAAACTAATTCAATACTTATTTACTTTCTTGTCAGTCTAGGGAATGAAAAATGTAAATGCTCCTCGGGCGAGATTCGAACACGCGACCTTCATGCTTATAACATTCGATCAAAGTGCGAACACACGATCAGGATTTCCTGGCCGGCTTTCCTACACTTTCATCATTAAGTTGAAAAAATTTCAACTTTTCCATATGGAAGTGATGATGGTGCCAAAAATCCGGGCAGGAATTCCAGACCGGGAGCTCCCGATCCTGACCGTGTGTTCGCACTATCAGGGTCGCGTGTTCGTGGACTGGAATTCTGTCAGGATATTCGGCATTTGCATCAAATCCATACGGGAAAGTGGAGATTTGTTGTCCTAATCGTGTATCTGCAAGGTAGCAAGTGCTCTATGTGACCAAGTCCAAAACACGCCAATGAATCTCGGGAAGAACGAGAACGTCGCCCCAACTATGATGCAAATCCTATGTCAGCCAATCAACGACATTTGTTGGGGACAGCTGTGAGCGACGCTTCCGACTTTTCCGCTAGGTACACGGCGATTTTCATCGGCAGGAAAAGTTAGTCATCAAGACTAACCAACTGAGCCATCGAGGTGATTCTGAATAGTTCGCAAACTCATGAAGTCATCAGGTAGAAATGGGCTATAGGATCAGTGATCCTCTTGTGGACTGTCGCTTGCAAGATGTATGAAGGTTTACTAGAAAGGATGGATCAAGCTTGCGCGTCGGAAACATGCAAGTAACATTTGAGCGTCCCAAGCCCAGAAATAGTAACCATAAATAACTGCAAGCTCTTCATCGGAACTGCAACATCTTTGTGGCTTGTAAGCAGCTTGTAAGTGCAATTAAGTTTTTTTGACCTTTTGCAGCTTTCAACCAAGGACCGACCAGGGCACAACGCAACGCAAGAATAATGTCTCGATAGCGACTGCACCGTTGAGTTTTTTGGCTACATTATAAATAGCAAAGCCATTCATTTGATTTGTCGTTATTTTGATCGTAGATATTCTACTCAGTTTATTTTATTTTGCAAAAATGTTTTATGGTGTTCTCTAGTTTCTGCGGTGAGAAACTTTATCCTCAAGAAAGAGGGCAGATCGTGTTGTTATGAGGGAATTTCATAATCGAGAACATTGCAGCTTGTATGACTCATTTCACTTGGAAAAATAGACGAAATTGTGGGAAGATTGCTGAAATTTGTGAACTGAAATGGCAGAGAATGATGAGGACTCGAAGCCTTTCAGCAGGATTGATAGTGAGGAAGACATTTTCAAAGAAGCAAAGGAGGTGATAATAGGCTAATAATTAAATCTTGCTTTCTGTTCAGTTAATATTAGACAAAAATATTTAATTAGTACAGGAGTGTTGCATGAAGCTGCCCTTACTATGGCACCGCCCACCCCCCAATTGGCCATGGTACATGATCCTGCCACCTTGGATCATGAAGCTGCCACCCCCAGAAAAATCATGCAAATTCCAAGAAAACAGCAAATTTTGTTATTTGCAAAAGGTCAAGGAACCTCTCTGACCAAACAGCTGGCCTCTAACTTCACCATGTAGCAAAATACTATTTTTAGCAAAGTGGGCGACTATATGATCACTTGGGTGCCTATATTCTTTCGTGTTCTCCAGCTTAGCCTTGAACAATTACAGGTAAACTATGGTACCAGCAGAAAGTGAAGGTTCTAAGCTTCCTTTCAGGATACTCCACTGGATTTTATCTCAACCTTTACTCTTTTTCCCTAAGTCATTTCCCAGAAATAGGAGTTTAGGGTGGCGGCTTCACGCAGCACTCCTATATCACTATCAGTTTTCCCGCATAAAGATAGGAGTGTCACTATGGGGGGGGAGGGGGCTCCCCCCAATTCTTGGAAAAGTACTGTTTCTGAGAAGGTTACTAATTTGTGGGCACAGAGCACCTGCAAACACAGAAGAAATTAAATTTTGAAAGCTTTTGTTGTGTGTCGGTTGACTCATTGGCATATCGGATTCTTTATGCAACCTCTTTTCCAATTTTGAAAATATTAGAGCCCTCATAAGATACAAACACTTTTATTGAAGCCACTTCTTTCCAGGGGCGTCCCAATCTCTTTATTGGAGGGGGGGAAACATGCAGGGAACCTGGTAAAATTGACCAAATCAGTACCTGATTTTTACTGAATTTATTTAAATTTTAAGTTTTGTTTTTAAAAACACAGTGAGTTGCCTTTGTGAAGCTAAAAGCTGCAGAGGTTATACAAACAAGTCTAAAGTGAAAAATTGGTTCCCTTCACGGTTTTCCGCTTCTTTATTTTTTTCATGGATACGGCATCACAGGCCTTTTACCTTTGGAAGACCTTTCCAGTTTTGCCAACAGGACTTGAAATAATCACATAAAATGGTGGTGTCGCTAACGGCTATACTCAGAATTAATTAAGGTGGAGCAGGCCAAATTTTTTTAATCAGCCTTTTTTTTCTGGCAACATTGACTCTTCCCATGCAAATAAAAACACAGAAAAAATAGTACATGTGTCACAGCACTGGCTGGGAGCCCAGCTAGTTTTAGATGAGAAGACAGTAGCATTTGGGTCACGGTCCCTCAGTAAAGCAGAAAGGAGATACTCACAGATAGAAAAAAGAAATACTGGCTGTAACATACGCCTGTAAACGTTTCCACCAGTATGTCTATGGAAGGACAGTCACGAAAACTAGTGACCACAAACCATTGGAATCAATATTGAAGAAACCCGTATCTAAGGCTCCACCAAGACTACAAAAATGATGATAGCAATCCAGAATTATGACGTACAAGTCATATACCGCCCAGGATCAGAAATCCCCGTTGCAGATGCCCTGTCAAGATTGCACTTACCTGAAACAGATCCCGATATGCAAGACTACTCTGAATTTGCAGCACTCAGCTTCCTCAAGTCTGTCCCGATTTGTGACAGCCAAATCCAGCAAACTGCAGAGCAAACAAATAGCGACAGAGAACTACAGACACTTATCAAAATCATTACAGCTGGCTGGCCAGATCATAGTCACGAATGCAGTACTTCTATCCTCAAGTACTGGAACCATCACAACGAGCTAATGTACCTAGAGGGCCTTATTCTGAAGGGTGACTGAATAATAATCCCTGCTACATTGCAAAAGGACATACTGGAGCAACTACACACTTCACATCTGGGCATGGTCAAAACCAAAGAACGAGCAATGATGGTTGTATTCTGGCCTAACATCACCAAAGATATAGAGAACAGGATTGGGGACTGTAATACGTGTGCTTCCATGGCACATTTATTCAAACAATGTTTACAACAGATACATCAGCTATGATTCTTCATCAGCAATATTTCAGCCCTTCTCGGCAAGGGTCCTCCTCAGGCTGTCAATCCTCTGATTCAACTTCGGGGAAGGAAACAAACCTGTAATAAATAACTGAAGCTTCTACCGACTATAAATATCTTATTAAAGTAAATTATCTCCAAATACCACTATAATGAAAAAACTAGTCCTGAGATTCAGTTTCTGACACGGACGATGTCAATGCTGCACGATTGGCGCGGTGACAGGAAAGGTTTTTTTCTGCATTTTGGTCAACTTCGTTTTTTTTTTTAATAATAAGGGGCTGGAAACTTAAATATTATTTTATTAATAACCTCATCCAACGTTTCTATCATGGAGTACTCGCCTGTATCTATTACTTAGAATAATTACTGCACAGAAAAACTAGTGCTCAGATTTAATTTTTGACACGGCTGCTGTTTTTGCTGCACAATTGGGGCGACGGCAGGAAACATTTGTTTCTGCATTATGATCGACTTCGGTTTTGTCGTTAATAAGGGACTGAGGCTTACATTTTTTTCCCTTTCCCTTCTCCACGTTTCTGTTAGGGAGTACTCGCCTGTATCTCGGTTTAATGCCTGCTTGGGTTTTCTTTATCTCAACCGCTTCTTGAATGGTATGATGGAGTCTGGTGCACGTTGCAAGAATTTGGGCTTTTTTTAAATATACGTAATGGGATGGGTTTTCGAATTTTCTTTCTGCAAGTGCAGATTTGAAACTATAGTTATGACGGTGTCCGTTGGAGAGGGCGTGGTCAATTTTTTGCTCATGCTCTGTAAGTCGTTTTCCGGAAGTTCGCTCTGTCCTTCCTATGTAACACTTTCCGCAATCACAAGGTATTGAATAAATGCCTCTTTGGTACTGATTTGGGACCTTATCTTTTCCGAAGTTTAGGGAAGACAGCAAAGTATTTCGGGTTCTGTGAAAGACTTGGATGTTGTAATTTTTGGAATTTTTGGACAATTTTTCGGTTTTCATATATTTGACTTTTCGGTTTTCATATATTTGCATTGCATCTTGAATTTTGGTATCTCATATAAGAAAACATACAATAGAGAGGAATCTGGCTTTCTTTTGAGATACTGTTTACCTTTTTTGAAATTTCTGTGGTGAGATATATATAATCAAAGTTTGAGAACAGTTAGTTCTGATGGAAATTGTATAGGCTCCTGTAGGCGACGCTGCACATAAATTTTGTTTCGTTTCTCAGAAGAAAACATACAAAACATACAAAGGAATTTGCTGCCTTTCTTATATTATAAGATACTTATGAGATTTCTGAAGTCTCTGTGGCGAGTTAAAGGTCAAAGCTGGAGAAGAGAATCTGCAAGTTGAATTCTGATAGAATAGGCTCAGGAAGGTGATGCTGCACAGAAGTTTATTTGGAATTGTATCTTTCACTGATAGATACCATTCAAACAAATAGACTTCTCTGTCCAAATTTATTTACCTTGCTGCTAGATCTATCAAACCTGCAAAGGGAGGAAGAAGTTCAAAAATTTAACAAAGTATGGCAGAACCACTTTTTCAGTTTACTTTGGTGCCAGAAAGATTACTGATGCAGTTAAATGTTCACAGATACCAAGTTCCTCATTTTCCCATCCTGTTTGACTGCTTTATTGGCTAGAAAAGAATCAAAGCATAGAAAATTTGCAGATAAAAAAAATCAGGGGATTCTGGTAGACTGCTATAGCCCAGTCTGCAATAAACCCATGATTTTGGCACCCTGTGCCAAATGTTGGGCATTTCCAGCATTTGGCAATTGGCATACCCTATTCCTAACGCTGGATAAACTATGGCTGCCTGATGCCGGTTGCTCTAACCCAATCAGTTTTGATGATTTTAATGAAGTTCAGAAAGTTACAAATCAGAATTCCTTTATATCGGAGTAGGTGAGGGGTCAGGTTAGGGTACCAACAGGTATCCAACCAGCATTTGGAACAGGTTGTCCAGTGTCAGGCATAGGCTATGCCAAATGCTAGAGATAGGCTTACTCGGCGTTTCAGCATAGGTTATAAAAAAATCAGGGATATGTGGTAGATTGCCACGGCCTGGAGAAGAGCCTTGCCATATAGGGATGAAACACTCCTGGAACAAATTTCTTTTTTGTTATGTATTCAGCACCACGACCTAGACATTTGTAGGGGAGGATGAGGATGGTTGAAGTCACGTCATTTTGAGAGAAAACGAGAAGGGGAATCGCAAAAAAAATTTCATCATAGAGAAATCAACTAATTGGCTCCAATTTAGGAATGAATCTGAATGAATCTTAACATTAAATAAGTAGTCATTTTTTTAAGTAGTCATGTTTTTGCTTAGGATTCCTCGTTGAGGCAGGTTGATCATTTTTCTAGGGTTGGCCACTCTTTCCAACCTGCTCCATAGGGCGAAAGAAGGTGGAAATCATATTGTCTTCCATAATATCAAGGAAGTATGGAGTAGCCCAGCCATTAATTGCTGTGCAGAAACGTTTACTGCGGTATAGGGAAGACCGTGATCCGAAAAGCGATATGTATAGACTCCTGAAATAGTTGATAAGGTGTAGTTGATTTCGTAGTGTTGTGTATTGTGTAGCTTTTCCTTATTTTTCCTACCATTTTTTGGGTTTTTATAGATTGTGATGGGTAACAAAATTAATAATTAATTAAATACAGAAGACAGATCATTTTGTCAAAGCTGTGAGCTTTGAGTTGATACTCTCTTCGCTGCTGTGCACTCACAATGATAGACACACACTCAGCTGTAAAGGACGACTCTAACGGCGTTCGTATTCTTCTGCGGGGTTTTACTGCATTATAGCTGTTTGTGGAGGTAACAGGTTATGATGTTCTGCTAGCTCCTCCTCCGCTCGTTTGCGTCGGGTAGGGTATCAGAAAAACATTTGACTCCGCATGGTCGGAGTACAGAGATAGGGAGACGGAGGCTTTGGATCAATAGAGGCGAAAGCCTTTTTGCTGCAGTTATATTATTATTTTATTATTTGTTCTTGATGTTACTTTATACAGTTAAATATGGTTCAGACCGCTCGGGGGACCATAAGTAGAGCAACAGATGCACTAGCACTGCTTAGACAGTATGCAGCTTAAAATGAAAGCACTTCCTAACTACCTAAGCTAAGGGGCCTGACAAGGACCCTTGCCAAGAAGGGCCGAAATATCGCTGATGAAGAATCGTAGCTGACGTATCCGTTGTAAACATTTTTTGAATAAATGTTTCAAAGTCAACTTGGGCTCAAAGAATATTTACCTAATGTCCGGTCAACACTCTACATTGATGATGAAGATGATGAAATTTTATTTACGCGCTTAAGAAAAAAACAATAGTGCAGTATGGACAAGGAAAAGGAAAAAATACACTGAGCTTTCAAAAATGTAGTAACTGCACGAGATAAAAAATAAACATTAAAAAAAAGAAAAGGGACTAATCGGGGCTAAAAAATCTTCTTCCTAGATGGAATGCGGAGAAATGGCATTCAGCTGACATTAATTGCGTTCTTTTGTAGGATCCATCTGCTTCGATTTTCAAATCTGCTATTTCTGACGATGCCAGCAAGGAAATAGATCTGAATGATGGGGATACAAAAGATGAATCTGTACCACCAATAAGAGATGTCACAGTCAGGCCAGAATTCAAAAATGAGGTATTTTTGTCATGTTCATGATACAAGTTGGCAATGCCAGTGTCAGGGATGACTATTAAGCATTGTCCTAAACAGGGGCGTCGCAAGGGGGGGGGGGTGCGGGGGGTGCAGCACCCCCCCCCACCTTTTTGAGATTCGGTAAAATTGTTGGTAAAAAAACCTATTAGGACAATGCTTGATATGTGTAATAAGGTGTATTACCGCGTATAAGACTTATTACAGATTCCTCTTTTCCTCGGAGCGCGCTGTAATAAGGTGAATAAGGAGAATAGACCAGCGTTCTATTCTGGCGTATGCAGGGCCAATCAGGTCGCTTGGTTGGTTCCGCCAGCGGGCCGAGGAGAGGCGCAGCGTCGTCAGGGTTGCCAAAGAAAGCACAACAGTTCTACTTTGTTGGAAGCTAAAGAAACAACTTCTTAACAAAAAAGACGTTTTTGTTCTATTACGACGGCTTTTCGTCAGTTCGAGGATCAATGCTGTCCATCCGTTATTTTAATAGCTTTTTTACAGTATAGTTTGCGTTATATTGTACTCGTGTACTTCAAGTAGTACCAAGAACCTTTTCGGATATTTTTAGAGCTTGAAAAATTGTATTACCTTGGCAACACCGGAAGCCGCATTGATAAGAACCCCTGGGTTGTATTTGAACAGGCGTGTGTATTAAGACGTAAACATCGCGTATAGCGCTATTCACGTTATTACACCGATTAGGACAATGCTTTAAACTATTCGAATCACATCGAAAGCGTAAAAGCAATTCAAATTGCGTCACGTAATTCAGGTACAAGGATCAGGGTCTAATGATGTGTGGCTCATAGTGATTCATCAGGACTTTGCCCTAGTATTATTTTTAGGTTCTTCTTCCCCCTTGTAAATTTCCTTGCTCTCGGACAGATGATGCACAATTTGACGAAGCTTAGGTGATGCATTTAATTCGTTGGATATTGTAAACAAAACCAACTTTGTTCTCTGTTCTGAATTTTTGATAAAGAGCGTGTTCCATCCTACTTATAGTTGTTACTGCGCATGACGAGCCCGGATTGTGGCTTCCTGGCGTCAAGGCTGGAACTCATTTTCTGTTTCAGCTAAATATCGTGCCATGGGCTTTAAAGGACACCTGAATGAAGAGTACCAATTATCATCCCTATCTGTACGACTTCCGTTAACATTGCCTCCAGAAAACCCAGTCCAAATAGGAAATAGTGTTTCCAAGCTATGATTTTTGCTCCGTTTTGCATCTGTCCTTATTTCAGTACCGAACAATTTTAGAAAAGAACAAATGTCTCCAATCAACCCTTCTTCTCGAAGATTTTTTAACCAGTTAAGCCCAAACGTATATCTAGAAGAAATTCGAATACGATCGAATCTGGTCCGGTTATGTCAACAATGTATCTAGGACTTGCGCTTGTTTCTACCCACCAAGTTTCTCCACTCTTAAGAGTTTCCCAAGATTTCCGCCCCCCCCCCCCCTGGCTCCTGCTAAAGTCACCGGATCCGATCCAGATTTGAACTTCATCGTCATAACACATCAGGAAGTACCGAACTTGCACGATCACTAGAAATCAGGAGCATCCTCACTCCCCCATAGTGCCCGAATTCCGTACTATTATATCAATGACTTATCTAGAACTTGTAAGTAAGTAAGTAAGTAATTTATTTATAACCCGCCGTTTTCAGAAAGCGGAGTAAACGAAGAAAGTAAATAAAACACATAATGTTGTTTTTCCCACCAAGTTTCATCCCGGTCCCTCAACTCTTAAGCGTTTCCAAAGATTTCCGTTTCCCCTCCTCCAGCTCCTCCCAGTGTCACCAGATCCGGTCCGGATTTACAATGGAACATCTGAGGCACGAGGTCTTTCTAAATACCAAATTTCATTTAAATTCGAGAACTCAAAAAATAGCTGAGCGTGCCACTAGATTCCGGATTCCCCATTCCTAGACTCCCCCACGATGGTCGGATCGGGGAAACGACATTTCAAGTGAATCTGTTCGGGTACCTGACAAGCCTGCCAAGCTTCATCGTCCTAGCACATCAGGAAGTACCGAACTCGTTGGATCAATAGAAACTCGGCCCCCCCCCCCCAACAAAAAAAAAAACTCTCCCACGGTGACCAGATTCTTTCCGGTTATGTCATTCACGTACGTAGGAGTTGTGCTTGTTCTTCCCACCAAGTTTCATCCCGAACTCTCCACTCTAACCGTTTCCCAAGATTTCCGGTTCCCCCCTCCGACTCCCCCCATTCCTAGACTCCCCCACGATGGTCGGATCGGGGGAAACGACATTCTCAAGTGAATCTGTTCGGGTACCTGACAAGCCTGCCAAGCTTAATCGTCCTAGCACGTCAGGAAGTACCGAACTCGTTGGATCAATAGAAACCCGGATCCCCCCCCAAAACAAACTCTCCCACAGTGACAAGATTCTTTCCGGTTATGTCATTCACGTACGTAGGAGTTGTCCTTGTTCTTCCCACCAAGTTTCATCCCGAACTCTCCACTCTAACCGTTTCCCAAGATTTCCGGTTCCCCCCCTCCGACTCCCCCAAGTATCTTCGGATCCGGTACGGACTTAAAATTGGGCGTCTGAGACACGAGGTTTTTCTATATATCAAGTTTTATTAAGATCCGATAACCCGTTCGCAAGTTAATAATACCTCAGTTCCGGATTCGCCCTCCCTCGTTCGCGGATGGTCGGATCGGGGAAGCAACTATTCTCAAGTCAACCTGTCCGGGTCCCTTACACGCCTGCCAAGTTTCACCGTCCTAGCACACCAGGAAGTACCGAAATCGCGGGATCACTAGAAATTCGGACCCCCCCCCCCTACTCCCCCACTAGTGAACGGACCCCCAAAAGCGATATCTACATCTATCTATCTACATGAAAAATCAGAGGAGCACCCCTGGGGAGGATAATAATAGATACGTTTTGGTCCGGATTTTGAGTATTCGCTTCTCCATTCTCGTACAAATTACTGATATTGCTCATCTCGCTTCTCCATTCTCTCTCTTGACAAAAACACTAATTTAGCCACTGGTTAGTACCTGCTTATATGTGTTGAATATCCGCCCTTTGTTGAGCAATCAGGAGGGAGAATGAGAATCTACGGTCGAAGACTACTCTTGATGACTATCTCTCCCTTCCGATGCAGAATCTCCGGGTACCTGCGGAAGAAACGAAGCAACGGTGTCACAGCTGCGCTGACTTTGGATTTGAGTCTTTGAGTTTGAGTCGTTACGGACACGTTTACTCCTTCTTCCTGAGAATCACTGGCGTGTTTTGGACTTGGTCATATAAGTTGCGTTTCAGGCTCACGATTCTCAACCCGTGTTCGTCACAAGTCGTTTTTGGGATCCCAAAACGTAAGTGGAAAAGATGTCCGTCTGTCCGTCTTTCTGTCAGCACGATAACTCTCGAAGGGAATGAGATATTTTGATGAAACTTGGTATGAGGACTCTTCGAGTCAAGGGAAAGGTCAAGTTCGTAGATGGGACCGATAGTTGCATATTTAGGGGAGGGGGAGGGGTTTCAGACTAAGGGGGAAAAAAATATTTTTTAGAAGCTAATGAGATGGTTGATTACGGGGTAAGACGACATGCTGAACACGAATTTGAAAACCATTCTCTCGCCTGACAAGTAGTTCGCCCGGAATCCGTCTAAAACCGGAAAGTTTGTTAAAAGTAAATGTTTTATCTGAAGTTGATTAGATATCCGATTTGGGGTTTAGGAGACATGCTGAATCCGAATAGGCAAATGATTTATATGAATTTCATTAGGTGTTCGATTTACGGGTAAGAAGGCATGCTGAATTTATTGTATGACAATCATTTTATACCTGAACACATTTCATCACGAATTCTGCTGATATCGGAAAATTTGTTAAAAGTTGAAGTTTTATGTGAAGTTGATTATGGAGATATGGGTGAAATGGATACGCTGAATCTGTTTCTGAACTTCAGTTTTTTGCAAGACAAGTAGTTCGCCCGGAATCCGGTTGAAACCGGGAATTTGGCAGAAGCAAGGCAGGAACTTTCGTGAAAGTAGACATGACGCAGGTTATAGGGGTAAACCCACATGTTGAATCCATATTCGAACTTCGTCTTGATGATTACCATTGGACCGCTACAAGACCCGATTGTCTGTAAATATTACATTTTTGGTATCCCATCGAAACCTTTGGTCTTGTTACGGAGCGCATCCAGCGTGCATCCTAACACGGATTCTGCGTTATGTAGCTTCAAGCGTTTTAGCTCTCGTGTTTCTTTCGAGTTCAGCACCGAATCCAAACACAAACGGACTCGGTAGAGTATCAAATCCTGTGCCGGGTTGTCTTACGCAAAACGCGGGCGCTGAAAACGGGTGACAGCGCAACGTGTTAGGATTCGACACGCTAATTTCTGAAAATACAACTATAGTGTATAGCAAAGATCTCCCCTTTCTCGATTCTGACAAAAACGATCCATCTCGCTAATCGTAAAACGCAAAATAGGACTGAGATAAAAAACATACGCAACTAATCACTTGAGAAGTTCGAAACCTCGGAAATTAAAGTGATGGAGTGACTAGGGACTCGGTTATATAGGTAAGATTATATAAACATAGATACCCTTCGTACGAATTCTTTTTGCAAATCTGAAGAATAAAGTTCTTGTTTCAGGTACCGTCTGGAGGGTTTATTGAAATTACAGTTGGAGAACCATCAAAAATTGGCGAGGGAATGTCAGCCTATCTGGTGTATAGGGTCAGAACCCGTACCAACTTGAGATTCTTCACAAGTTCGGAAATGGTCGTCACAAGAAGGTTTTCGGACTTTCTTGGGCTACATACGAAGCTAATGGAGAAATACTTACATAAAGGAAGAATAGTACCTCCCGCCCCAGATAAGAATCTAGTTGGTAAGTACGCTTGGGGGGAGGGGGGGGGATTAGCAGACATGATAATGATAACGATTTGATTTATAGCCCGTCAAAATAGGCAAAAAGCACGAAGACGAAGTAAATAATAAGGAAAAAGAGAAAAAGAAAGGAAAGCACGAAAGATAATTAACTTACGAAAAAACTCCTGATGATTTTATTCATAACCCGTCAAAATAAGCACGAAGCACGAAGACTGATTAAATAATAAGGCAAAAAAAAGAAAGAAGGAAAACACAAAAGAGAATTAACTTACGAAATTACTCCATGTACGTTAGGAACGTGTCATTTGAACTGGACAACTGGAGGGGGGGGGGGGGGGGGTAGCAGGGTGACCTCCCTGCCGCCTATTTAAGCTTTTCGTCGCGTATGTAACTAGTAAACTCGTGATACCTGCAAGCGTTGAAGACTGAAGAAGCCTAGTCGTATCTCCGAGCTCGGGGGGGGGGGGGGGGGGGTTGAAGGGCTATAGAGTGTGGGAGGTGATTACCTTAAAATACGACTGACAGACGTCCGGCAAGGCTCAAGAGTCATACCAGTTAGAAACAAAAGCCAAGAAACACAGCACCAAGTGCGGGAAACGTGAGAATTTAACGAAACATTAAACCTAGTATTTGTAAGGTTAAGGAGAACGTCATTCGTAATAACAGGAGTTCGCTTCCGCAAAAACCCAACTCGCAGCAGTATCTTATGACTGTTGAGAAAGAATGAAAATGAGCGCCGCCAGGCGAAACTTTTGAAGTAGGCTATGACTTTTTCGGGCAAAACACTACTTCCCCCACCAAAATTTAGCTTTTAATCTCACCCAAGCCCTGAAATCCCAAGCCTAAAACCTGAATGAAGTGACGCGATCATCCAGTAAATAGAGCCTATTGCGAAGGGCTACTTTTGTGGAAACCTGTATAATCAGAACGTCTTTTCGGGTCCCAAATGAAAGTAATGACCACTTAGCATGGAAATGCCCTTCTGTCTTTGTTCAAGGCGAATCAAGAAAAAATTAGCTGGAATTAAGGTAGCGTGCTGCAGTTCGACCCTTTCCGAAAAATCCAGAAAAAAAAATTGAAACAGAGTAGGCTTGTTTTGGATGTACAGCTGAAAAAATCAAATGACATTTTGCAGTAATCAGGCCCGTCATATCATAAAATTCTTTTCTGTTAAAAACTGCATGAAACTAACAAATTCTTCAAAAATGAACGCCACAAAAACAATCAGCCTGATTTTTACTTGGATCAGAAATTGGTACACAACAGATTGTGCTAAAATTGTGCAAATAGCCCGCCTCTTTATGTCTAAACGCTCGAGAACCCAGGAGTGCCCAGTTTAGCTCAGCTTTTTTTTTTTTTTTTTTTTTTTTTAGACCCGCGTAGCATCTTTCCAAACATTTTGATTGTTTACTTTTTGGGCTACGAATCCTCCTCCACTCGGTGACGTTAATATTTCCTTAATCTCTTTAACGTCACCTACTCTTTCTAAACAAACATACACACTTCAAACTTTAATAAATTTTGACTTCTGCATTTCAACTGTATAATTTAGCTCAGCTTTTGAGGACGGGCGCTCTGGGAGCGCCCACCTTTAGCTTCTTCGTTTTGACTGGGCGTTCTGCAAGCGCCCAATTTCGCTTTCTTCTTTCTTTGAGGGGGGTTGTACCACCCATCCATGGCGACGTCCCTGGTGACAAATACAAACCACTAAATAATGAACTAAATAGCATCGCGCTATAGCTAGGGAGTGTTTTCTAGGGATTTTCTTGCTCTATTCGGCGATGGCCTCTTTGGGCAGCTGGGTAGCACGACCCTTTCTGCCTTCTGGTTGGAACTCGTTTGTGAACCTTTCAGCACTGAAGACGTACCTTTCCATCTTGAAGGGGGGGGGGGGCAGCAAAAGCGCAATGAATTACTAGACAAGTCTTCGCTTAGAGCAATCGCAAGCACCGACTTTGACCTCTACGTCAAACATAATCACTAAAATAAAAATGACTAAGAACGTCAGGTGTTGGAAGTGATAAAACTGAAGCAATTTATTTAAAATGGAAAGTCAAGTAACAAAAAGGAACGTCATCAGATATGTGCGGGTGTCTCTCTCAAATCGTTCAGGTTCGTCGAAGACAAACGGAGTGGTTGCTTCTGGCTCCGGTTCTGTGATATCCGTTTTCTTGTCACGACGACGTTTCTTGGAGGCATGGCGATGGAGGGATGAACCCATTGATGAGTAAGTCATCACAGTGGAAGCATCTGCTTGGCCTGACGTACTCGCCACCTCGAGAAGAGCTTCGCGGTACGCCCTCTTTGGCTGGATGGTCGGACTCGCCTCAATCTTCCGTTTTGCAGCTTCCCGTACTTTGTCGTTGATAATTATTGTAGGGTCAGGAGTGTGATTGTGTTCCTTCGTCGTGGTAAATATCCCTTTATACTCCTTTCCTCGAGCTGGACATGATTTCTTGCTACACCTGTAAAAGGTTGTGCCCCTGGACGTGTTTGTAACGTTCACGAACTTGTACCCTCCGGTGTGGATGGCTATTCCACCTCTCGTTGTCTGGACGTACTCGAAAGGCAGGTCCTCCATGATTAGCCCAGTGTGCTCTCGTTTTGTAAGTACGGCTCTTTATATACCGTTCGATTCTGAAGTTAATCGGATTGTCGCTTGTCCATTTTTCTTAAGCCGACTTGCCTTGGGCACAATTGTCAAACATGCTGGTCTGGCGGGGCGCTCAAGCAAGTCTACGCCTGCTACTTGTCTACTGGGAATTGCTGATCTTTAGTTGTCCATTGGACATCTGCCAACTGGCGTGTCACACTACAGGTATAATGAAATAAAAATGGGAAAAATGGAATATGAAATTCTTGATAATCATCAAGAATAAAGAACATGGCTGGCAACAACAGAATCGTAACTTTGAACTCTATCATTGAAAAACTACACTAGATAAAGTATGCGCTAAGTCGAGATTGCGCTTATAACGCTCACGTCTTTCCAGGCTATATTTTACTCTAATAGTAGTCTAGTAACCTGTGGTACGGTGATATTGCTGGTTCAGCTCCGGAATCCACTGACGGACAATGACTCTATACTAGGGACTGTCGGCTGGACCCCAACTCACAAAGGGCTCTCCCCCTCCTAGAATTCCTGTCGCTGTTGCTAATGCCGAGGGGTAGACGGTAGCCAAAGGGGTTACGGCGTTTTAGGTTTCAGGATACCTATGCTGCTGCTCTTCTGATTCCCCAGTTGGGGTTCTTGACAGTAGAACATCCAATTGGTCCGACTGCTCATTTATCAAAAGAGCCGGCGATAGATAAGTTCCAATGTATATGTTCGGAAAATGTTCCGAAGTCTGGGCAAGCCTGCCATATGATATGATATGATATGATATATATTTACACAAAAAGCCCGAGGGCCATGGCAATACAAAACAAAATAAAAATAAATTTTCACTAAATTACTAATAAACCTAAATGAATCTTTCACGATGCTTCATCGAAAGCTTAAGGAATCTTCCCAACTGGCGAACTCCCGAAAAACATTCATCCTTCATTACTTTAACCAACCATTCCTCATCGTACACTCTTTTTCCAAACACTTCATCCCTCAACCCATCCAATTCACTACATTCACACATCAGGTGCAACACATTCTCATTCATCTCCCCACACATAGGGCAGTAGTAAGGACCAATCCGACTTAAACCCCTTCCCACATACCTCCTCCTATCCCCTAGCGGTAAACAATCACCCCTCATACTTATCACCCACGCTAACTCCTCCCTATTCAACCCTGCTTTAAAATAAATACTTTCCCCCCATGTCTCTTTAGCATCTCTGTAAAACCTCAACGAGCTAAACTTACCGACATCACACTGCCACTGCTGTATTTCCTGATCCATCAACACCTTTTTAACCACACCTGCAACATCTCCTACTTCATGACCTTGCCCCTCCCCGTTATTCCAAAGCGAGCTAACCCCACACTGGTCCAAAATTTGTTTTATTTGGGACGCCCAAGAATCACTCGACTCATCCCGTAATGATTCCATATATGCTGCTTTAAGCACCCGTACTCGCGGCATATTAATAATTCTTTCCCAAAAACTCACCATATTAACCAACCTTCTATTTCTTAACGAAACTAGACCTAGATCTCCTCTCACCACTAATCCATTAATCCTATTGCTTAACCCTAGTAACCTCTTAAAATAACCTAGTTGTACTTGTTCTATTTTTTCTGCCTTACTAAATCCCCAAATCTCTGAAGCATAATGCATTACTGGCACCACTTTCGTTGAAAATATTTCTTTATGCAGCTTCAGATTCGTTACCTCCTTTAGACTACTTCTTAAAATCAAATTACCACAATTTTTTCCCTAAAAAGACCAGCAACTTTTGTGGGTCCTGTCCGGGGTATGCGTAGCAATACTTATTAGCGATGTGGCCATACAGTAGGCTACGTGCCGTAAAAATCACTTGACAGCAGCCTACTTGTTATGGACGTGAAAATTTTAACAGCCAGCTGGACAGTATACGAAATATACTATATCCATTATCAGTCAATCAAATTTACTTGTAAATAGCGCAATGCTAGAAGAGGTGAATATAATATTTACGGAATACACTAAAACGACAGCAAATTAACTAATACACTTTACAAGATATGACCTGACATGAATGTTTGAAGGAAACTGTAAAAATTGGGTTGAGGAATTGGCAGGATACGGCAAAAAACTAATTTCCAGTGTTCCTCTCGGACCAATGCACCGACGACGAGAGGGAAGGGGGGATAGAGGGCTAATGTGTTGACAACACAGTATCTTTGCTCCGGTATTTCTGCGGTAATTTAATTTAGGAACTCAAAGTTTTATGAGAACCTCTTCAGATGAAATGTTATGACCACACAGAATGATTCTCGCTGCTCTCTTTTGAATGTTTTGCAGGCGATCAGAGAGTTCTGCAGAAAGAGAAGAATGCTAAACCGGTTAAGCATATTCTAAAAGAGGACAGAAATAAGTTTTAAAGTAACATAGGAGATATTTAGTATACAAACCAAAAGATTTGAGGGTAGAGAAGGATTTAATTAGATTTTTTTGTTTTTGCGGATAATATTTCGAACGTGAGAATTGCATTTCAGATCGTCATCGATAATTTAAATTAATTTATTCGTTTATTTATCATCCGTCATTTCAAACAGAAAAAGGACGGAGTACAAACACGAAAAGAAAAACAAAACAAAAGCAACACTTTCATAGGAAACACACACACAATCGACAATTACAAACTGAGACTCTCTGAGTGACTAAAAACTGAACACGATTACCCCAAGCAGTTTTACGGATTTACACTGTCGGAATGACGACGGATAATAATAGTATTTTATTGCACAAAAAGCTGAGGCTTTTGTTCCCATTTTTGCCATGGCCTCAGGCTTTTTGTGTAATAAATTATTATTATTATATTATTATTATCAATATCTGGACAAAGATCGGTTTGAAATGGAAGATGGATACTATTATTGTCAGAGTTGGAGGACCATCCAACTCTATTCTCTATGTTAGTTCCTGAGGTGTTCTTGTTATCTTGTCGCTGCTTTTCTTTCTTGCTTTCATTTTTGTAGCAGCGGTTGACCAGGCAATCACTTAATTTGCCACGTCTGAGTACTTGGTTTGATACTTCTTATGGTGTGGTAGTTCTGCCGTGGAAAAGCTGAAGATTGCTTTTTTTTTCGCATCAGCCCGTCGTATCTCAGACTTAAGGGATTTCCCTGTCTCTGTAGAGGAAATGGTACGATGAACTTTTGGTTCGTTAATTAAAATTTCTACTGTCTTCCCTTTCGTGTTCTTTTTTTAAGTAATTACTTTCTGTCAGTATGGCTTCTGCGGTTACATTATTAAAATTTGCATCGAGAATTTCTTCTAGGAACGACGAAGTTGAAGATCAGTCAACAAGTAACAGGAGAAACCAACCAAGCTGATTTTGTCGAAAAGCGAAGGATAGCTTTGGAACGCTACCTAACCCGTACTGCTAGTCACCCGGTCTTACAGGCTGACCCCGACTTCCGCGAATTCCTAGAATCAGGTAAAAGGTTGTTTCAGTGCCTGATTTCATTGGTACATACATCTCCCTCCTCTCCCCATATCTCCGACTGTATAAAACCACAGTGACTGTCAGTCAGACGCTCTTCCGGTTGATCAATTTATGAATTCTAATCGGGCAAAAAACATGTAATGTGGAAGACGAGATTTAGCGTTCCTGGGGGCTTTTTAAACTGTCCTATAAAGCTTAAATGGCAGGCGCAGACCATAGGTTTCAACAATCCCGGTTGTTGTCGGAACTGGCCACCCCGTAAAAGGTGTTGCTCCCTGAATACATCAATCAATCTTTATTGTTAAAAAGTATTCCGTCCGGTATTACAAACAAGAGCTGAAAGCTCACATGGCACTTGTAAGAACAGTTAGCATGTTTGTCAGACAAGGTTTGCAGTTGTCAAAGCCAGGTTTCTCTCCCGATATACCTTTCATCAGAAGACGGGCGTGATCCATTAAATCTGAAATACTGTTCCACTCATTGCAAACTGTTTCAGAATGAAAGTTTTGTCGTACTCCGGTTCCGATTCACAAATACTCTAGCTGTGATAATTCTGTGCCCCAACTGGATCAAACCACGAAGTAGTTGGAAGGGTCTAAAGTAGGATGCCGGAGAAAGTTCGGCACATTGGATTCCGTTACTTTTTCGTTCATTTTGACCATCAGTGGTTAACATATTAAAAGTTCAGATAAACTACTGATCAGACCCATTGCAGAACCTATGGTCAGATAACTCTTCCGAAATTCCGTTAAAATTCCATTCATGTCTATATAGAGTTACTAGGCCTATGACTGAAGGCTAGTAAGTTTGTCAGTGTCTTTCCGGTAGCCTATGTACTCATTTCTGTCCCAGGCCTGCTGTATGGTAGTAGTATAGTACAATTATACAAATATTAATGATAAGGCCGTGTCGAGAGGGGTGAGGGGGTTCGATCCCCCTCCCACCCGAAACATACAAATAGTATATTTTATAGGCTTTAGGCTCCGAGCTATGTTCCTGTTTTACTGTTAGAAGTCGATTAGGTCCGACCCACTGGAAGACACCTCCCCCCCCCCCCCCGAACCTGAAAAAAACTTCTGGATATGGCCTGAATCACCTGATTGATAGCAATGCTTATTAAAGACGAAAGAATAGACGACTACAATCTGTCACTGCACTCGACTGGGCGTTTTCGGAGTCCGTATACATCCTAACTCGTGCTACCGAGTAGGGAGATGGCGCCAGCAGTCTACCAGGGAATTCCACAATTTTGTTTGGTCGAGCGGGTCGGTATAGTGCTAAGCCAGGGTCCGCTGTTGATGTTAGGCTAGGTGGCGCTAGTGTTCGGCTCGCTGAATACATTGTTTATCTGGGGATTCCTATCGGTCGGTCTCTGCTTGAAACGCGTCGCCTTTTGCAGAGTCATCTGCAGAAACGGATTTCTTTCGCGTATAGCCGTGTTGTAGCTTATAAGCGACAGTTTGATCGGTGGATTCTGGCCCAGCTGTACAATGCAATGGCACTACCCCACTATCTGTACTTACGTCCTTTTTGGAGGATATATCAAAAGGAAGATAAGAAAAAGTTGCGGTCTACATATTACAAATATGCGAAGTACCTCCTGCGGCTTCCACCATGGACTAGCAACCGTTTTGTGACAAGTCGGTATGGGATTATCGACCCTGATGAAGCGATCATAGCCCAGATCGCCAGATACAACTCTGGTATTGTTGCTCATCCTTGGGCAACCATTTTGAGGCAATAGTTCTGTCTTTTGTATTTAGATATCCATCTTGTTCTTTGTTTTTCTGTGTTAGTGTATTCTCTCGTTGTGTGTTTTTCGTTTTCTTTTTATTTTAAACTCTAAGATCAGGAAATGTAAAGATTTGAAACATAAGGGCATACGGGCGTTCATTTTATCTTGTTTTATTCTTGTTATTTGGCTGTTGCATTTGGTTTCTGTGTGCCATTTCGCGATATGGTTTGGGGTCCGAAGGCAAATAGCCTTTTGTCAAACAGTTGTACACAGAAGGCACAGTTTGGGCGATCCTTCAACACGATTAGGTTTTAATTCATTAAAGATAAATTAATTATTTCAGTTCGCCAAAATGACGAGACAAATAAAAAAAAAAGAATACCTTTATGGTTCAAATCTTTACATTTCCTGATCTTAGAACATATCACATCTGTAACAGTGAAAATAGATCCAGTGGCTGAAGAAAAATTAAAAAGGACGAGGGTAGACACTCAACAAGCCTAAAGTTTGTTCAGATGTTGCCGAGATACCTGTTCCGGGCGTTTATTTTATCTTGTTTTATTCTTGTTATTTGGCTCTTGCGTTTGGTTTTGTGTGCCATTTCGCGATATGGTTTGTGGTCCGAGGGCAAAATAGCCTTTTGTGAAACAGTTGTAAACATAAGGCACAGTTTGGGCGATCCTTCAACAGCTTATCATCTGAGGATATTTAACACAAGACATAACAGAACAACTTACAATAAAACCTACCTCTTACAGCAGTGGAAAACCTATTCAGAGATAATGCCTGAATGGAAGAGTGTTCTTTTACAACAGGTTAGCTTTGTAGATAGATAGGCCCCCCCCCCTGGGTTTTCTAGAGGCTCCAGAGCTACCCATAAAAAAAACTGTAAACTTAGTTGACGGGGACAAAACCAATTATTTTTCTTGTTATTATTCTTGTTATTTTCTTTCTTTTCTCCTATTCCGTCTATGCCATGTGCTTCTTGATCGGGAAAAACTGTTGTAATTATTATAACATTGTTTATTTGTCCAGAGGATGTCCTGCCCAAAGCTGTCAACACTTCTGCTATCAGCGGTGCTGGTGTCCTCCGACTTCTAAATCGAGTAGGGGAAACAGTGAACAAAATGACATTCAAAATGGAAGAAGCCGACTCGGTAAGTAGTTCTTTATGTGAAGGATTTTTTTTGTGTGAGAGAGGGGTCAGGGACTGGGGGTTTCCCCATTCAACCGGAAAAGAAAATGACAGGAACGCCTGCGCGTCCTTAAAGCCGCTTTTCATATTGACGCAGCGTTGCGTTTACCTTGCGTTGCGTACAGTTTGCGCAGCGTATATTTCGCACTTGCGCGAGAAGCTTTCGCACTGGATACTCATTTAAATTTTCCTTTCTTGGTTTCTTCTTCTGTATTTTAATTTCTTTAAGTAGTAGCAAGTTTTTCTTCATCATCAGCGTGTTTATTTTTAATTTTCTTCAAAACTTACATTTTCCACTGACAAATGAGATGCGTACACGTCGACGCACGTTTTATTTGTCTGCGTAAGCTCTGCGTTGCGTCGACGCAAACACGACGCAGAGGTTGCGTAGCTTAATGGTGAAAGGCTCAACGCGTCAATGTGAAAACGGCTTAATGCGTATTCTTAATCAGTTTTAATAGGCAATTCGTTCGTTTGACGAAAAGTACAAGCCGTGGAGACACAGTTTATATTCCAGTATCCTGACGTAGGCTAAACGACTCCTTTGAAACTGTGCAGTGTCTTTCGGAAATTATTTACTCATCTTGGCTATTTAGCCTCGCATGTCCCTTCCTAGTTTTTAAACAATAACTTTTTCGGCGGTTTTTCCACTACTCCTGGCGATGTTAAAGAACATGTAATGCATAGCGTTTTCGAAACACAACATATTACATCCCAAGTTGAAACTGTGCATCCTTGTCTTATCTGTTATGAAACTATATTCAAACAGTGTTTACAACGGATACATGTTTCAAAGTCAGCTTGGGCTCAAAGAGTATTTTTTGTTATGAAACTTCTGACAAAGTTTCTATTCCCAACGACCCAATCGAGCAGCAAAATCCGCAGCCGTGTCCAAAATTAAATCACAACAACCTTTTTAACTCCAAGCAAGACTCGCGAAGGAATTTACGAACTTAAATATTTAATGCTAGGCTAGAATCTTTAGTTTTGTGTTTCCCACAAGCTCGTTTTTCAAATTGATCGGTTTTGAACCTGAAGAGGACCTTTGCCAAGAAGGGACGAAATATAGCTACAATAAAATTCAGCTGACGTATCCGTTTTGCACCATCGAGAATAGAGCTGGATAGCCCTCCGACTCTGACAATAAGAGTATCCATTTTCCATTTAAAACCGATCTTTGCCCAGATATTGATAATAATAATATAACAATAATAATTAATTACACAGAAAGCCCGAGGGCATGGCAAAACCATGGCCCTTCAGGGCTTTCAGTGTTAATAAATATCGATCTATCTATCTGTCTATCTATAAAGTGTATATTTCAAGAAGGGTCAAAATATAGCTAATAAATTCAGCTGATGTATCCGTTCTGCGCCCTCAAATTTGTATAAGCTCCTCGGAAACAGTAAGCGGAAGCCTGACCCTGCTCGAAAAGAGCCAGACGTAGCTCATGCAAAAATCAGTGTAGGGTGTACAAAAATGACAGCGGACGTTCGAAGTGACGATGGGTGTAACGACTACGGACTGAGAGTGAATGATGAAATGAATGATAAGTTTATTAACCCACTGAACTACAAGAGGAAAAGTGGAGTATCAAAAAGAAAGAAAACATACGAACAAACGAACGCAAGAACAAATCGACTAAACATTTCCAGAATGTCGTAAGCTTCAGTAATGTAGGAACTGTCAATCATTAATGTTGGTACGACCGGTCCTTTAAGCAAACAGGGCATCATTTTTATGGCACTTGAGCTTACCCAAGTGCCATATAGCGATCGTAATGTCTGGCTGTCTGTCGGTCTGTCCGTATTTTGCTAGTTTGGGCACTTCCACATGGCCTAGGACGATAAAACTTGGCACGCATATCAGGGACCCAATCGGATTCACTCGGAAATAATCACTTCCCCGATCCAACCATCAATGGGGGAGTGGCAAGATAGGGAATCAGGAGAATTAGAAACATTCATAAATTTGGAACGGATAATCGGGCGTGCATTAAACTTCACAGGTTATCAAGAACAAGTGTCTTGGACCTTCATTGTCAAATTCGGATCGGATCCAGTAACTGGGGGGGGGGGGGGGGGGGGGGCTGGAAGGGGACACCCGAAATCACCCGAAAAAGTGAGTAACTTTCGAAAGGGTGATCGGATTTAAATGAAACTTAATACCTGAATAAATGACATATCTCTGATGTTCTATTTGAAGTCCGAACTGGTCTCGACAGCTATGGAGGGAGTTGGGGGGGGGGGGGGAGGGAGACCGGAAATCCCGAGAAACGGTTAGAATGGAGGGATCGGAGTGAAACTTGCTGGGAATAACAAGCGTCTGCTCCAGATAAATCGTTTACACATTTGGACTGGATCCAGGACACTTTGGGGAGGGGGGGGGAGGGGTGTTTCAAGGAATTCCGGCGATGACAGTTCTGGGGATTTTCACGACGAAACTAGGGAGGCGTATCAGGGACCATATCAAGCTGACTTGTAAATACAAATTTACTCGATCCGATGGTCGTGGGGGAGTAGAGGAGGGGGGAATCCGGAATATTGAGTCGTGTGTAACTTTGGAACGGATGATTGGATTTAAGTGAAATTTTTAATTGAGCAGAGGACATGTCTCTGGTGATCTTTTTCATGTCCGCACCGGATCCGACAACAACTGGGGGGGGGGGGGGGATACGTGACCGGCTTAGACCGGAGAGATCGGGATGGAACTTTGTGGGAATAACTAACAGATGCTCGGGATGGATCATATACAGAACCGGATTGGCTCAGGTGACTGTGGGGGGAGTTTAAAGATTAGTCCGGAATTCCAGTGATGGCGAGTAAAGGTACTTCCAGGTGTACTAGGACGATGAAACTTGGCTGGAATATTAGAAATTCGACAAGATTGGCTTAGAAATCGCCACTTTCCAAATCCGACCATTCCTTAAAGTACCAATCATGACCGCAAGTTAAGAAAAATACTTTTAAGCAAAAGATGCATTTTCATGATCCCCATGAGCCCATAACCATTTTTGCCTCAAGGGTTTTACAAATGAGGCTCTAGCTCCCTTAAAGTGCGCATCTTCACCTAGCTACTAGCAGGCGAAACCCTAGACGAAGCAGAGGTCCGTCTCCTCGAAACGGGAAATTACGCAGCAACAATTCAAAGAAGAAACGTACTTGATATAAATGTCGAGACCATATTGAAGACCATTGAACCTCCCAACAAAGAAGAGTAGTTCTAGAAATGCCTTTTACAGTACATTTTCCTTACTAGTGTATAATAAAATAATATTCGACTCTGTACAAAACTCCCAAACAGAAAACTCCCGCCAACGTTTTGCCTACTCTTGCAAGTGCCATATGAGCTTCCAGCTCTTGTTATCTTTTCGATGATTTATACTTCTCCTTTAGCTTACCTTCACATGAAAGTTACTGATTAACACACAAGATAGGTAAGCCAAGTAGGGCTTACCAGTCGGTCTGATAACTTTCGTAAGACTCGTTCGCGGGAAATTCAAATATGTGTAGTCACGGCTTTAGTTTTGGGACTATATATATTTGCACAATGCTTCCAGAAATTATCCGACTCTGTTTTTCTCGCTAAAAATTTTGTAGGTCAAGTTCTCGATGATGTGCGTTCTCGAATTTGCAACTAATGCGATCTCGGGTAGGAAGCAAATTATGTAAAAAAAAAATTATGGTGAACGGCATTGCTCTTTAAAGGACACCTGAACAGTGTAACCATACTTGAACACACCATGGAGAATGCATTTACAGACATGGACACGGAGAACATTCTTCTCCTGAGCGTGACGTTTTCAAAATAGGGATGATTGTTTCCGGAGGTTTGCACATGCAGACTCCAAGACAAAAAACGCAATTCATTCAAATCTTGTACAGCGCTGGCCGGATCGTATTGGAATTTCTTCTAGATATACGTTTGGGCTTATCTGGTCAACAAATATTCCAGAAGAAGGGTTGATTGGAGACATTTGTTCATTTCTAAAATTGCTCGGTACTGAAATAAGGACAGATGCAAAATGGAGCAAAAATCATAGCTTGGAAACGGTATTTCGTATTTGGATTGGATTTTCTGCAGGCAATGTTAACGGACGTCATACAGATAGGGATGATACTTGGTACTCTTCATTCAGGTGTCCTTTAATAATTTTCGCTGGGCTTCGCTTGATCGGAGCAGATTGTGCAAGCGTATCCCGGCCCGATTCGTGTTGGTTCTTGTATCGGTTCCTGGCCAGTCTTGTCATTTCTGAGATGTTCGGCTTCCACCGGATTCCGGCACAGCTGTTGATCGTACACTAAAAAGAATGGCATCCTTACTTCAAGGTTGTCTTACGTATACACTGACTGTGTATTCTGAAATTTCGACGCCGATCGTTTATTCTGAAATTTCCGATTTTCACCGGATCCGAGAAAGATTTCACCGGATCCGAGAAAAGATTTCACATCCGAGAAAAAATTAACCACAGCTGATTCTATGCCTCACTTTACGCCTATCGATGAACCCCATCAGGTAATTTTCTGTCCCCCTTTTTCAATGGGTTTCCGCCGAACTGTTCAGCGGAAGAGACGGACCAACGTCTTGGTTCAGCGTTCCGTTTTTGGGATCCCAAAACGTAAGTGGGGGGATATCTATGACTTCGTAAAGTTGTATGTCTGTGCGTCTGTCTGTTAGCACAATAACTCTCGAAGGGATTGAGATATTTTGTTCAAACTTGATGTTAAGATCAGTTGGTTCAAGTACAGGTCAAGTTCGTAGATGGGTCCGATCGCTGTATTATTATTATTATTATTTATTTGAATCCTTCAAAACTGAAGAGTAATGTATAAAAAGGAACAACAACATGTCAGTCAACCTCACACTCACATACATACTAATAAACAGCTGACCGTTAAAAACAAATTAGCCTACTAAATATACAATGAAGTGCATGAAAGAAAAAAAAAAGAAAACGAAGCTCAAAATAAACAAACTAAGCAGGGGATTTTTTTGTGAAAAAAGGAAAAAGGTTGTGATGAAGAAGAATGTTGTCAGCCTTTTTATGAAAGTTCTGAATTTTACTATTTAAAGTTTCCAAAGGATTCTTTACTTTAAAATTCGAAGTTAGGAAAGAGTTACTCGCAGAAATCGGGAAACCAAGAAGGAATTTAGAGAATTTATAATAAGTAACTTTTAGCGCAGAAAGTTCAGAAGGACGGAAAGAAGAAAAGAAAGCAGACGGAAAAAGAATGTGAGGAAGTGCAACAGCCGTATAAATAGAACCAAGAACATCTCTGCGATACATCCCTCGTAAACGAATAACAGCACCGAATGCTCTTCTTATTTTATCTTGCACATGTTGAATAAGGATAAGTTTCCAATCCCTGGTATTAGATGAGTAAGGGATTCCAAGATACATAACTTTCTCAACAGGGCTGAAACCAATCCCCCACCACAATCCAGAGGGGAATTCTGTGTCGGCAAACTACTAATCACAAAATAATTACACTTTTCAGAACTAATTATTAGACCCTTCTGCCCCAATTTAGACACTAGAATGTTAAAGTTTTCAATTAATTTTTCCTTTGACCGACTTAAAATAATAATATCATCAGCATATGCTAAAAACGTTACATCACGTGCAAAATGTATTAAAGAAGTCTTAAGCGACCGAAGACAATCTGCCAAACATGCATTACAAATATATGGTGATAAAATTCCACCTTGTCTAACGCCTTTTCCCACTGAAATTAAATTAGACAGAATTTTTGGGGAACGAATTGCCACTTGAACGTTCAGTCCATTATACCAGGACCTTAAAGCACGCACAACAGAACGGGGAATACCATTATACACAAGGGATAGAAGGGCAGCCGCATGAGAAATATTGTCGAAAGCACCTTTTATATCAATCAGAAGCGTATAAAGCGGTTGTCCGCTCACTCGCGCATCATTGATTAAAGTGGAAAAAGTAGCGTGCGCGTGATCGCAACCCATACCCCTTTTAAATCCAACCTGGTTTAACCCGACATCAAGGCCTTCAAACATATTTTTAAAACACATTTCAAAAAGTTTACTAATAATACAACCCTTGGTTATTGGTCGATAAGAACCGCAAGATTTTAAATCCTTCTTTCCATTTTTTAGAATAGGGGAAATCAAACCAGTTTTAAAAGATGAAGGAACACGACCTACCGATAAAATTAAATTAAAAAAAGCAAGAAGGGTTAAAAGGAACGTTGGGGATACAAACTTGAGATGGTTTGAAAAAAGCCCATCATGGTCAGGCGATAATTGGAACTTCAGTTTCTTTTGAGCCAAAAGTAAATCTTGATGTACAATTACGTGGTCAGAAGGAAAGTCACTTAATATAGAGTCTAGCTCAGCTACGTCAGAAAGAAAATCGTTCGAAGAAGACAGGGTGGACTTAAAATGTGTTTCCCAATCAGCAACAGACGGGAAAGAATCAGGTGGTGGTTCACTTAGATACTTAGATCTTCGTAGCGCTTTCCAAATTTTAAGCTTATCAAGATCAGCATCACGAGACGCCTCCTCCATAAGGCAGTTATTGTGTTGCCTAAGTTCGGCCTGAAAAATAGCCTTCTTTTCTTTCATCCACCGGAAGGAAAGTCCATCACGGGGTTTACCGAGTGCCTTCCATCTGACGTAAGCTAACTTAGCCTCATAATTACTCTCTACCAGCGAAGAATTAAGCGACCAAAAAGGTTTTTCAGTCCCAACAACAACATTTTTGGATTGAAAAACCTTTTTTGCCGAAATCCTTAAACAATGAACAAGCTGAAAATATATACAATTTTAACTCAAGCTCTATATTAGACGTAAGAGGAAATTCTGTAGGGATTTGAATTTTTGCCGCAATAAGATCAACTTCTCTTTGATAATGAAGCTTCAACGACTCATCCCAAACAATTCGGGAAAACTTAGCTTTTGCTGTTTTATGATTCTTTGAAATCTGGGGTACTGAAATACGTAGTGAAACAGAAAATGAAATAGGCATATGGTCGCTTATAGGAAAATCATCTACTACAAGCACGGTTGTTGGGAAATCGCGGTTACTTAGAACGTGGTCAAGATTACTCGTGCTTCCCGACCAATGAGTGTACGTGAAATCTTGGGATTTAGATAATAATTTAAATCGTGGGAAACATGAATTAAAAATAGTACTACGTTCGTCATGATCCAATGGATTACAGTTTAGATCACCCAAGATAAAAATATTTTTAAGTGAATTAAGGCGAGAAATGAGTCGATCAAGTCTGAAACAGCATGCATTAAAATCTTCAAGCGATATATCATCATTATAATTTGTCGGGAAATAACAGTTGATTAAAACACAATCGTGGAAACTTACAGCAATGAAACAACAATCAGAAAATAAAACTGACGCACACAGATGTTTAGGGATAAAAGTTGAAATACCACCCGATGGACGACCACCGGTTGGTCTAGCCGGGACCGAAAGAACGTCATGAGAATTACTTATAGAATTTAACAGTGGGAGTGAATGATCAAGCAGGTGGTGTTCCTGCAAACAAAGTACGGACTGATTATCACAAAGAAACTGGCTAAGGATGGGGAGTTTTCCGGAAACTCCATTCGAATTAAAAGAAACGACATTTAAATAAGTAGCCATAATACTATTTCAAGTTTTTACGCACAACTGGGCAAGAAAAACTGAATGAAGGGTGGCTGCTCGACTGGCAATGGGCACAGGCAACCGGGTTAGAACAAGGGCTCTCCCTGGAGCTTGAGTGAGGCCCGGCACAACGAGCACAAACCGGAACGGGTGACATGCATTGTTTTTCCACATGATCAAAACCCTGACATTTAAAGCAGCGCCTTGGGAGCTTTCTGTCCTTATTCACACGAAACAGTTCATACCCAATCTTTAAACCATGAACAATATAAAACTTCAGGAATGCTTCAGACTTGAAACAAGCTTTGATAGTTGGAGACTTTCCGAAACGAGTGAAGCTAACCACTCCTTCAAAATCACAAGCAAGGTTTTCAATTTCTAGGGACGGATCAACGCCTCGAATGATACCATACCAAACATTTTTCTTGCTCGAAAACGTTACAATCAGGAAAGCTGCTCTTAAGGCTGGCAGAAAAACTTTCGGCACTAGCAGAATTCACGCTCACTACAATTGCATCTTTGTTTGCACTCACTTTTTGAATTCCCTTGGAAGCCAGCTTATCAAACTCCTTTTTCCGAGAGATTGGGTTGTTGAGGGAGCTTGGAAAGTTCGAGATCGTAAAGACCTCTGCAGTGTCAGCTGGAGGGGGGGAGGGGGGGGGGGGGGGGGGGGCCACTCGGAGACAGATGTAGGTGTCGCATGCGTCGTCATGTTTGATGATGGTATCCCTCCTTTTGCAAGAGCCGTCTCAATTCTTTGCAATGATGACAAGGAAATTTCCATTTTACGATTGCAGTCACTCATTAAACGGTCTAAACGAACCGAAACGTCGGATTTCAGAATAGGAATCTCTCTAGGAGACCGAGGAACTATGATCGGCCAAACGAAAGATTTAGCATCGAGTTCACAGATCATTTTAACTATATCAACTGCAGTGTTGTTCTGTGCGAGATTGCCTCTTCTTTCCAAAATTTTTCCAGAACTGCCCAAAAATGTCCATAAGAGAAGTTTGGTGCTTTTAAGCGAGTCAAATGGGTATGACTTTGCCATTACATCTGAAATCTCATCACTCAAAATACCGGATGCAAATGCCTCACGAGCAAAGAATAGGGGACGAATTCACGACCACGTGCGAAATTTCGGTTTCGCGAATATTAGTCTTTGTGAAGTCTGAAAGATCGCATGAAGATTGAGCCACTAGTCCCTCGCTAATCCCAGGTTGAGACGCGACTCCGGCAGCATGGCAACGACACTGGACCGATGTGGGCATTTCATACTGAAATGAATCGGTGATGGCATGTGAATTACTCTGATCAGCGCAATTAGGGACAAGAGGGGTTGTAAGCTCCACTGAAGTTGAGGTGCTTTGGCTACAATTAGGGAGACGGGAAACAGGATCCGGAGTGTCAGAGAGAAGGTTAGACTTAAGTAAACTGATCTCTCGACGGAGTTGACTTATAGTTATGTCCGTCGACGCACTATCTTCGGCAGAAAACTCTAGTTTATCCTTCAGGGCGCTTATGGTCAGAAGTTTTTTTGTCACACTCAGTACAGGCTAAGCGAGAATTCTCTTCTAAAGTCTGCCGTTGGGTGGCTGAAGCAGCTACTGAACATTTTACGCAGCTCCAGTTGGGGGATTGTACACGTTCGGCAAGTGATAACCGAACACAACTTGGGTGGAACCAAGTGGGACATACAGAATACTGAAACGTCCCCACTAGTGCAATTCCTGTGACACTCCCCACAGGGATATTTGGCTGCTGCCATAATTGGAGAACAAAGCACGGTGCTGGGCGCTAGGGCTATGGGTTGAGGGCTACCTTAAACCGCATCCCCCCCGTCACGATCTGTGTAAATACTCTTTACTAGAGAAAACTCTACCTGGAGCGGAGGCTCTAAATTTATATCCAAATCCAGATAAAACAATAGTTCATGCGCACTAAGTCAGATCAGGTACAAGTAGCTCTCACGCAGCACCTCTCCGCTCCCAGGAGAAATCGAGACTGAGTATATGTAAATAAATATGTTTAATTAGAAAAATTGAGATTTCTTCAGCATGTAAACCAGTGTATAACTATAAGCTTCAGTCTAGTATTCTTATCATGTTTTTGGGATCCCAAAACATAAGTGATGGGATACCTATGATTTCGTAAAAGTTGTCCATATGTACATCTGTATGTCTGTTAGCACAATAACTCTCGAAGGGGTTGAGATATCTTCTTCAAACTTGGCATGAGGACTCTTTGGGTCAAAGTACAGGTCAGGTTCATAGATGAGCCCTATAGCCCCATATTTAGGGGTGGGGGAGGGTTTTCAAGTTAAGGGCTGAAAGTAATGTCAGCCAAAAACCTTGCGTACATCCACATGTTGATGATCTGAATAAGACTTGTTGGCAAATCAAAATCCTCATTCGTTTGCTTTTCACTTTTGCTGTGAATGGGAAAAGTCTTGTTGGCAAACGGGGAACACTCTTTTTCCCTTCGTTTATCTTTGAATTTACAAAAATCTTGTTGGTGAATCATTAAGTATGACATTGTGAAACCTTTTGTCTGTGCTAATACTTTTTTATGGTGACCGGAAAATTCTTGACTGTAAGTCGGTAAGCTCTTTTGGGTAAAAAGCTCATTCTGTCCAATTCCTTGTCTGTAAATCGACCACACAGGCAAACTTGTGCCTGCTTGGGTCATTTATCTGTTTGCACTCACTAACTGTCCTTTTGGTTGATGTGCCTGCACACCGTATGATCAGTAAAAAACCTTGTTGGTAAATCGGAATCATTGTTTTCGTTTGTCAGTTCTAATTGCTCAGCCCCTTTGGTCCCTAGAAGTTTCATAAAATTCCTCTCTCCTCTTCCAAAGCCCACCACCGCTGCTCGAAGAGATTTGAACACATAAATGGCACATTCCGTAGCATCTACTACTACCTCCCCTCCCCATCAAGTATCAATGGGACAGCTTGCGAAAAAGTGTCTGATACCCCCCATCCGCGCTCCCGCACCCTAACTCCACCGACGTCACATCCGGTTCGTGTTTAGAACTGCGTATCTAGGGCTCAGTGAACCTTTCAGGTTCGTCCCAATCACTCCATCCGTTAGTACCCTACGCGTGTCATACAATTTCTGGGATCTCCCTGAAACTCCCACCATTGTTTCAGAGCACTTTCTAGGGCCCGTGAACTTTGTATGCTCCGAGTTTCTTGTCATCCGTGTTGTTAGATTAAACGTTTAACAGAACTCCTTCTCACTGTCGTCGGTGCGGTTTGGACAGAGTCCGTTGAATCCCCAGACCCAATAAGATTTTGGGCATCTGCTCCTACCCTACCAGCCCTCAAGCTTCAGCAAAATCTGATCGCCATTTTGCAATTTACGCATGTTACAGGATTGTGGATTCCTACTGACCCCATGCCCCACGGATGACTGGATAATGGATAGGTTAGTTTAAAAAAAATTGATCTGGTCATCTACGCCTGTCAAGTTTCATCGTCCCTACCTTATCTGCTAGTCCTAGCTTACTATCTAGAAACATTTGGGCAGACGAACATGAGTCACAGGCCGGAAACGTCGCAACGGACAGACATTACGATCGCTATATAGCACCAAGAACCAATAAGAGCAAGAACAATGGTCTCTCGTCTATCCACCAACTAAACATGTTCCGACAAAATGAGCGGAGGTGGACAGAGCCTTCTTGGTCGCCCGAGCGCCACTAGCGAGGTGGATGTTCTGGCCTGTTCACATGGGAAGGAAACAGCGTTGATTTTGTTTGAGTAGACGCTGGCGTCTGATTAGTGTTGCGAAAAGTAAAAGCGAACTTGATGATGGGCATTCATAATCGCTTTTGTTATACCATGACCATCAGTATGGAGATTGAAATCCCTTGTGACATTTCTTTGTATGTCTCTGGGGAGAACCATACAATGAAAAACCGGGATTTGAAGCAAACTCTCTGAAGTCATGAACCACTGAGTTTCAACATCTGTAGTTTTAACTTATGTCAGACGAGTTTAAACTAAGAGTACGGTAACGGAATTAAGGCTTGCGAGGATTACTGAAATTACCGAAAAAGTAGAACAGCATTGAATAGTCAAAATAATACCAGTAGGTGAGTGTATATTTTGTATTTTTTCTTCTTTTTTTCCGAAATGTATAATTGTATACATTTCGATTTAGCGAGTTAGATTTCGATTCATTATTTAATTGAAAGACGAAAGTTAACCTCAACCTGGTCTATCCCTTTTGTCTTCTAGTTCACTACTTACTAATAATTCGATGTCAACGGCGTATTTTCCCCTCAAATAAAGTCTTTGGTTTTCGTACTGAGGCCTTGCCATATGGGTTCTAGTTTGTTTAGGACCCTCATAGGAGTCCTATCTTTTCTTTAATTTAATCCAAAATAGTTTCTGGTTGGTTGGTCACAGTAGAAGCCTATTGTATAATGTTCCATCGGCGTAATATTTGTTCATTTCCACTCAGCCTACTAAACCTGAAACACTGCCTTTTTTTTAAAGAATCTGCTTGTTTTCATCTGATAATCTAAGATGAGAGCAAATACCTGGATTGAAATTTATCTCTTCTTGTTTTAGATATTGACACCACTTAGTTGAACTGACCCAGAAAAGATACAATTTAAGTTACCATATACAGTTTGTCGTACTTCTAACTAAATTACCAGAGGTTTTGACACATTCGTTATATCTGCTTTGCATCAAATGCCAGTTTCTGTATATTTCGATATATTTTTAACTGCTTCTTAATTTTCTTGTCAACCCCCCAAAGCTTGTCTGAATCAACGAGCCGGCAACCGCTGTTTCCGCGTCCAGTCTAGTGTGAACAGGCTTATCCACTTCTGCCTCCATTCGATTTTTCTTCCTCGGTGGTTTACTGCGTAACACCTTCTCTGTAGAGGTAACAACTTTTGATGTCCCCGATAAGCTCCACCTCCGTTCGTTTGCGTCGGAAGTCGGCTCGACTCAGCTTGGTTGTATGACAGAGATAGGGTGACAGCAGTTCTTGCTCTTATTTGTTCTTGATAGCACTTAGAGCTGAAGGTTACAAGCTCCAGAAAGTTCTAGGGCAATGCTTAACACGACTTTTCTGGTTTGCTGGACTATTGATTGCATGGAATATCCTTGTTCCCATGTGGCCACTGATGCCTGACGTAAAGAGGAAACGTCGAAACTGATATACCACAGTTGCTTATTTTAACTGTTCTGTGATGTATTTGCGACAACTTAGCCGCGGCAACGGCTTGTTTTGTCGGTAAATTGTCAAGTCCTGTTGGTAAAATCTGGGCTTGCCCCCCCCCCCCCCCACACACACACAGACACAAAAATGGGCTAGTTTTGTCACTTTGTGATCACGTTCACGTTCAGGAATAGGTTGTCCGTTGAGGGAAATGTTGCAAATGTTGTTTTCTTCTTATAGGTCCATGTCTCTCTGTCACATGTGTTGGTAATGATGGGGACTCATTACCAACCGGACAAACTGTTCCGCTTGCTGAACTGGAATAAGATGAATTTATTCATAGCAGGGACCCATAAATTTCCTGTAATGACTCGCCATTCAGGGTTGTCAATAAGAGATTTCTGATGCGCTCTTGACCGAGTGTCAGATAGTTCAAAAAATACCCACGGACAGGGGCGTCCCGATACCTTCCTGATCGGGGGGGGGGGGGGGGGGGAGGGTGCAGCTTCAGAATTTTACCGGAATTTTTTCGAGCTTTTACCGGAATTTTCGAGGTTTTACCGGAAATTCTCGTAGTGACAATCTCTGCAGAAAGTCTAGAATACTGTCGTGTTCTGACTTCGATTACGTATTGTAAACAACAGTAAACAAAAAAAAAAAGGCTCGTTAACGCTTAAAACAAAACAAAAATCTGACATTCAACACACCCTACACATTTATTCGTCGCATTTTAACCATTTTCCATTTATCCACAACACATCCAATTTCAATTTCACACTCATCAACTAGATCTGTTTCACATGCTATTAATAGCAGACTTTCAAGACGCTGGTCAGCCATTGTTGAACGCAAGGTAGTGTTAACCAGCTTCATCTTGTTAAAAATTCGTTCCCCTTTTGCTGAGGTAACAGGGATTGTCTTAGCCAGCTTGAACGCTTTCCATACTAGTGGTAAGACGTCTTTCAGTTGACGAGAGACCTCGAATATATCTTCGGACTTTTTATTTGTTTCGAGGCTCTCTCGGCGACTTTCTACATCATGTCGAAACAAGGCTAATTCGTTTTTATGGCACTTGCAGCCTCTGGCTCAAGTGCCAGATACCGTCGCAATTCCGTCTGTCGGTCGGTCCGGTTCTTTTGT
The DNA here is from genome assembly GCA_023053575.1 of Branchinecta lynchi. NCBI lineage: Eukaryota > Metazoa > Arthropoda > Branchiopoda > Anostraca > Branchinectidae > Branchinecta > Branchinecta lynchi. The sequence continues at coordinate 4,820,764 of JAKZAP010000014.1, forward strand.
CACACTTTTTCGAGTTAGGGTTCTTGCTAGGACGATGAATCTTGGCAGGCATATCAGGGACCCGACCGAACTAACCTTGAAATAATCAGTTACCCGATCCAACCATCTGCAGGGGAGTGGAGGGCGGGGAAATCTGGGAAATTTAGGGCAGCTGGTCACACTTTTTCGAGTTAGGGTACTTCCAGATGTGCTAGACGATGAAACTTGGCAGGCATACCAAGGTCCCGACCTAACTAACTTGGAAATAATCAGTTTCTTTATCCGATCATCTGTGGGGGGGGGGGGTGAAGGCGAGGGAATCTGGAAAATGGAGTAGTGTGTAACTTTTGAACTGGTGATCGGATTGGAATGAAACTTGATAACTTAATTAAGGACATCTCTTTGATGTCCTATTTGCAGTTCGGACCGGATTCGGTAGCTATGGGGGAGTTGGAGAGGGAGACCGGCAATCTCGAGAAACGGTTAGAATGGAGGGATCGGAGTGAAACTTGCTGGGAAGAACAAGCATCTGCCCGAAATAAATCGTTTACACAGTTGGACTGAATCTGGACCCTTTGGGGGGGGGGGGGTTGGAGGGGAGTTTCACTGAATTTCGGTGATGTCAGTTTTATACTGGAGAGATCAGGATGGAACTTCGTGGGAATAACAAACAGATGCTCTGGATAATTCTTTTTCATAACTGGATTGGCTCCGGCGACTGTGGGGGCAGTTTGAGGGGGGTGGGTCCGGGATTCCGGTGATCACGAGTTAACGCACTTCACATGTGCTGGGACGATGCAACTTGGCTACAATATTATACTTTCGAAAAATTGGCTTAGAAATCGCCGCTTTCCAAAGCCGACTTCCGTAAAGTGCCAATCTTGACCGCAAAGTAAGAAAAATACTTTTAAGTGAAATTTGCATTTTCATGATCTCCATGAGCCCATTATCATTTTTGCCTCAAGGGTTTTGCTTACAAATGAAGCTCCAGCTCCCTTAAAGTGCGCATGTTAACTTCGAAGTCGAAAAGTACTTTTTATCAAATTTTATCATCTCAACTTATAATAGCGGATTAAACAGCTAATGGTGGAGTTGGGAGGGGGTGATCGGAAATCTCCAGAAATGGTGAGAATGGAGGAATCTGAGTTTAACTTCCTGGAAAGAACAAGCATTTATTCTAGATAAATCGTTTGCACAGTTGGACTGGATCCGGACACTGGGGAGGGGGGGGGGGGTGGACGTGAAGGGGGACCTTCGGGAACTCCGGTGATGGCGTTTTTCAAGACGAAACTTGGCAGGCGTATCATGGACCCGTTCAATCTGACAGCCCTTACCTACTACATACAGTTGCAAGTGCCATATGAGCTTACAGCTCTTGTTGAACTCTTCTTGGTTCACCGGAAAGGAGTCGAGAAATCTGTCGTCGCTTTTTGGGTTCACATTCAGCCGAATTCCGGTAGATTCTGTTTGGTAAATTCTTGTAGATTCCCTGAGCCGAATTCTGGTAGATTCCGCGGGGTAAATTCCGGTAGAACCCCTGAGAAAATCCGATAGGTTCCCTAAGCCGAATTTTGGAAGATTTCGTGGGGTGAATTCCGGTAGATTCCCTGAGACAAGTTCTGGTAGATTCCTTGTGAAAGATTCCGCAGAAATTCCGGTAGATTCCCTGAGACAAGTTCCGGTAGATTCCTTATGAAAGATTTCGCACAAATTCCGGTAGATTCCCTGAGCCGAATTCCGTCGATTCCGACGGGTAAATTCCGATTGATTCCCTGAGACAAATTCCGGCACATTCCTTGTGAAAGATTTAGCGTATATTCCATGAGCAAAATCCGGTAGGTTCCCTGAGCAATAATCCGGTAGATTCCCTAAAAATCATCAAGTTCAGATGAATTTGACAAATTTTAACTGGCGCGGCTTCGAATTTTTTCCTAAAGACTTTCTGGGGGGGGGGTGCTGCCCCCCCACCTCCCTCGGGACGCCCCTGCCCACGGGTATAAAATACCCGACCTGGATCTTTTATCCTCGCTTAGGTACCTGGTGGCATGCTGGCAATTTTGTCTATCTGAGCAAGAACGCCTATTCGACCCAAGCGGAATTTTTGGAAACTAGGTGAGGCTCGGGCATCATAGCAACATAGAAGCATAGGAAATGACAAGCCCCATGAATGGCGAGTCGTTACAGGAAATGTATGGGTCCCTGTTCATAGTCATATGTTAGAGCATCATGCGGTAGAGCAAGTGAAGAGTACCCCACACAAATCTCTTTGAAAATTCATTTCAAATTTTCAGTCCATCAGTTTTTTTAAGAGGTTCCCACTCCAAGGTGTTGTTCTACAACGTTGTGCACTGTGTGTCTTACTGGAGCTATTGTTCACTTTTTTGCTGAAAGGACACTGAGCTGTATCACGAACAGTTTGCTCCTCCGAGGAAAGGGTTTCTACTTTTTGTGAAATAAAGAAAGTAAAAAATTAGTCAGAGGGCGTTTCCATCCTTCTAACAGTAGTGACTATTGGTCACTATTTTCTTTCCAACCTGACCTCGTAAAAAGTTACTACGTTGACCTTTCCAACCTTCTCGAAATAGTAAGTAATAGTAACTATTTGCTTACCATGCTCGGGAGTGTAGTAAGCGTGGTAACTACGCATCTTTGTAATGTGAGTGTTCGGATTCGCCCGTGGCATGAAATCTTCTGCTGGAAAAATCGTTCCAACCTTGACGGCAAAAAGCCGGAATTCGTGACGTGATGCGCATTGACTACGGTAAGTAGGGGGGAACACGCTCAGAGATGTGACATTTAGCCTACTTGAGGCACATGGAACAGTTTGCATGATTATACTTGACAGTTTTGTAGAAGTAGAAGTATTATTTGTTCACTAATGCAGACAGATACCTCTGAGCAATGCAGATTTCTAAGGGTTAATTTAGGAAGCTTAAAGTTTAACTGAAAAGCAAACTTATTTGGGTGTGACTGAACACTGAATTATTTGGATTCTGAAAAGGTTTTTTTTTAATTTTCCACTATCTACTCTAGTTAGACGTTCTGAATATCTGCGTCTGTCTCCACAACGGAAATTCTACTATGACGTGGAGAATTTTAATCTCAACACAACGAGGCTTTTCAGTGAGCAGTGGTGAGATTGCTGAAGATGCTTAGTGTCTGAACAAAGAAAAATCATAAATCTTTCTCGTAAGGCATACAACAAAATACAAGCGCATGGAGGTACCACGAATCACACAGAAATTCCACTATTTGAAAATCGATTATTCTTGAATAGCGGAACAGCGAAGTAACGCATTTTCAGCGGATCTTTAAGCCAGTTTTAGTTAATAAGTGATGGGTAAGTAGATTGTCCTCCCAGCCCTTTTCGGTTAAACTTTAATATTGAAAATGCTTCTGTTCCTTACATTATGGTATGGATGAATTCGAATTTAATCCCGAAAAAGCCCTCTAGCCATGGTGGAACATAAATATGAAAAACAAATAAGCGCTATACCTGTACCACTCCAAATGTTCAGGACTCAATTAACAATCCATATTAACACAACTTGAACCTACAGTAAACGTTCATTGAAATCCAAGATTAGAGCCAGTACAGGAGAAACAGGAATCTGTTGTTTCTTCGCCCACATTAGTCATGCAGGATCAGCAGTGCCTAAGGCGTATTCTCGCCGTTCCCCGCGGACTTGACTTGAGGAGTCCCCGCGTTTTTGTTTGTCCCGGGGACTCTCGCGAGTCTCCCTGTATTGTCGTGAGTCCACACGGACGGGGAATGCTCTGGTTATCATCACCATCATCGAAAAGGATTCCTTTTCAGATTCGGAGGGGAATCAATTTTTGCTGGTGTTGGTGCAATGTAAAATTAATTAAAAATAATCACAATAAACAAAACCAAAAATAAAGTGGCTCCAGACTAATTTCGTCAACTGCATATCTATTTTTCGAACAAAATCCATGCTGGAAGCATTCCCCGTGTTCTCGCTGTTTCTGTCCGTGGAGTCCACATGGAGTTACTCCCTCTATTCTCGCTGTTCCCTTTGATTCCCCGAGGAGTCCTCGGGGATCGGCGAGAATACGCCTCTAGTGAAGAAAAATGCCCAGTTTTCTATTGTCCTTGAATACATGTGTATCTTTGATTATAGATTGTCAAGTGAAGTAAGAACATGGACTTCCAGAACAGGGCAGGAGGGAAAACAGGTGGCGGTGGAGTGGCATCATGGAGCGAATCCAACCGAGATCGTCGGGAGAGGCTCCGCCAACTTGCCCTTGAAACCATTGATCTTAATAAAGATCCATATTTTATGAAAAACCATCTAGGTAGGTGCTTCATCTTTGCCCTTGTCTCATTTTATTCTTTGGGTGATCTTTGGGAAATTCTTAATTACCTTGGATTGCACGTCCATGCAATAAGGATGTAGTGTCCCGATTTATATTTGCAGTTGATGATAGGGATTGTTTCTGTGTTAAAGCCTCGAGGTCGCTGTAGTCCTCTGTCCATGGTTACATGGTCCAGTCTTTGTCAAGCCGAGTTTTGAACCCCTTTGGTGACACTTGTTTTGGACAAGGCTTTCCACAAAGGAACAGCTAGGCTGGCGAAGAAGTGTTGGACCATAGAGAAGAGCAGGGCCATCAGAACAGCTTCGGTGAGTAACCCAAGGCCGACCATTGGCAGTCAGAAACAAAGAGTTAGGGGAGACATTTAGGATTGAGTGGTTTGAAGACTAGTAGCATGTCTCCCCTTTTTCGCCGAAGTCAGTGTTTGGCGGTTTGATTTTCTTCAGGCGTTATTTCACCCATGGTAAATGGTGACAATGTGCAAGTAACCGTCACCGAACTACTCATTCGCTATGA